>OX371208.1:0-1200000 GCA_947310845.1 Yponomeuta plumbellus | reverse complement strand
CATTATTAGAAGACGTTTCTCTTGAAACAAGAAGCGCTATGTGGCTGCAACATGACGGCGCACCTCCGCAATTCGCTCGTGACGTGAGGAGTCACCTAAATGAAGTATTTCCAAATCGCTGGATCGGTCGCGGTGGAACTATTCAATGGCCACCGCGCTCACCCGATTTAAACCCCATAGATTTTTTTCTTTGCGGTTACTTCAAGGAAGTGGTGTACGAAAAGGAGTGCAACACGGAGCAGGAGCTTCGACGACGAATATCAGCGGCCACCCACCAGGTGAAAAATAATCACCGGGCCTTTAGATTGTTAAAAAGAAATTTTGTTAGAAGATGTCGACTCTGCCTCCGAGTGAGAGGTAGAAATTTTGAACATCTTCTATGAAAAAGTTAATTTTTTTATTTTTTATTAAACTGTCTATTTTAATTATGTGGTGTAATTTTTTTATCCTTTTGCGACTTATTTTTATGTCCTAGAACAGTACTTTGTAACTCAAATTAGTTAGGACCAAAAGTTGATTTAAAAAAATGCAACTTTGCTGAGAATAAAGGTCAATAATAAAAGACTCGGGAGAGATTGGGCTTTGAGTTGTATCTTTTTACAATCCTCATGAAATGGTCCAGTTTTTCTACTACTGGGGCAGGTTTCCGCAGTACACTTTTTTTTTAAATCAGTGACGAAAATGTTGGATCAAACAATTATGATACGAGATCCGTAAAAAATTAATTAATTTCTCATGATCCATAAAGACAGGGACGATGATTTTTTTTTTGTTACATTCTCATCATGGACCGTCACTCTCAAAAAAAAACAACCACCAAAAGTAAGTACTTTTTTTTTATTGCTCTTAATAAGTAGTAGGAACTCTTTTCTTGAAAAAAACCGAAAATCAATGATAAGTTCAAAACCGTTGAGAATTTTACCACCCTGTATAGGACTTTATTGGTAGAAGATGACCTTGGCTAACTCCCCATTTCATTTGATCCATGATATTTGGACCACCCTGTATATTAGAGATAGAGTGAACCGGCGTGCGTGCATGCACCGACTATTGAATGTCGATGAAGCGAAAGTAGGGATCTGTCAGGATCGTGGCAAGTGGCAGTCCCTAGTCTCTGTCTACCCCTCTGGGACACAGGCGTGAGTTTATATACCTGTGTAATTAGTAAGCTAAGATGAACTCAATTTGTTATTTACTTTATTCCGGATACATTTACTTATCAACTCACTTACTTACTTATCAAGTAAGTGTATCTGGAATGTTAAGTGCTTACAACAGTCTCAGTTAGGTAACTCAATTTATACCTATATAACTAGCAGTGTTTGTATTCTGTATGGGGAGACAGAGACTGTCTGTCTGTATGTCTGTTCCGTAACAGTTCATAGTATTAAGTTATCAATTTTGAAGTTTCTTACGTATCAAAATATGTGTATATTAGACAAGTTACACACACCACTGGTTTTCCAAGCGTTTCTTTTTGTATCAACTAATGTACATTTACTGTTTTGTTCAGCAATCAACTAACAATAGTTAGCCAAAAGCAGCGTTCACCGTCTGCCTAGAGACAAAAAGCTTGCGTAAAACCAGTAGTTGCCAACCATCATTGTGCCGCGAGCAGAGCTGGTAACTTCTCATAAATGTTTCATTTGAGCCCAAAACAATACCCCTTTCCCTCGACCTGATACCGTCGGAAAACCAACCTTGGTCCCTCGTGATAAGGATTTAACAGGTGTCTCAGTGCAAAGTGAGGTCTCTTGAGGACGCTTACGGCGGAGTTTACGGGTAGGCGGTTGAAGTTTTATTCTTTTGTTTATGACCGGCCGGCCAAGGTGCTATTGATTTGATGGAAAAACGCACGGTCGTTGAAAAATAAGTGTTTTTTTTTTATTTTATACGTCTGGGCCTGATTTTATTAATAGAATTCTTCAGGAAACTTAACCCCGGTTTTTCGTACATTAACAAGCTGTTAATCTACTGATAACAGCTGTCAGTTCGCCAAATGCATACGAAAAATAAACATTTTCTGCGGATCCCGCGGTTTTTCGTAGTTTCTCGTTTCAGTTGGCCAAAGCGCACACGAAAGAAACGTTTGACAGAAGTTTGACGTGTTAACAGTAGATTAACAGACTATTAGCGTACGAGAAACAGGGGTTAGTGTCGTAATTTCATGAACCAACCTTAGCGTTTAAAATTACTTATCCGCGTTGGATACGCTTTTGAATAAGCTATCTAATTAACAGAATGTTTGAGCCATTGGCAAGAAAAGGTATAAACTTCTTTCCAGTTCCTTTTGAAAACGAGCTGAAACGATCATGTCTAGTTTTTTTTATATCTTTTTTAAAGAATAGAATAGAAAATATCTTTGTGTGGTACTCAAAATAGATTTTCAATAATAGTCTGACACACATTTAATGATGTACTACACATAATGTTACGGTCGAGCCGTTCACAAGAGATTGATGCTCCGTTATACAAATAGCAATTTATTGTTTTTTTACATGGAACACTAAGTGGTGTGCTTTTACGACACCCATCCAGCAAAATTAACCCTTACTCCTACAGGAAGTAATGAAAATATCTCATTTACTAGGATTAAAAAAGAAAAATAATTGACTGCAGCAGATCTACGACCAGCTGCATTCTAAATTCAAAAATTGCGCCACATTTTCACGCTGCGCAAAATGATCTAACGTGGTTCTGACAAATTACCCCTTCCCCTAAACTCCTGCATAAAATATGCTGAAAATTTAAATTTCGAACGCAGCGCGTCGCTTCGCTCTGCGTCACTGTCGGTTTTCGAACGTACGACGATATGTCAGCCGCCATCTTGGATTCGACGAGTCTGTCAGAGTTGTCATGGGCTGTGGGGAAATGTTACTGAAGACACAGAATACATAATAGTACAGGTGCAGAAGATTCACTCTGCAAAATCAATTAAAGAAATAGGGACTCTAGCAGCGATACAATTATGTGCAATCAGATCGCACGGCGCTAAAAAAGCTACGTTATAATCACCTATATGTTGCCTCTCTTTCTACCGCGTAACTCTTACCTCTTCTGGCGCCTGAATTCCTACCTATTTACCACTCCGGAGTGGTCGCCGCATGTACTTACGCGTTCGATACCGACACGCGTAGTGAAACAGGCCTGCTGAAGAGTTCTCCCTATCTTTATTATTGGGTATTTCCAGTGAGGAAAAATAGAACAGCCATCAACAAATTATTTAGGGAAAAATCTATAAATCTACGAACAATATTTAGTATGATGATTGCATTAAGTAGATTTACAAATTTAATATGTCCGTTTTAAACTCTTTAAAGATAGTGATGGCATTGTCTAGTATTTAAAATCCCCAATTTTCGCATACGTGATACTGTGCGAGGTACTGTGAACTTTTTATGGATTTTTATGGTCTACATTTATGGAAATTTTGTTTGTACTATGAACGAAATATTTGACTTCAATGACTTTTGTGATTCGGAAATTATCTTCGTAGGAAAAAAGAAATAATTCATAACATCACCATTCTGCATATTTAACTAAATAACTGTATTTTTGGAAATGTTCCGGTAATGATTCCGACCGACGATATTGTAAATTCAACGATCAGTTGACCGGAAGCACAAATGCTTTGTCGCTTAATAGGTCACGTGGGCATGTAGCGAGGGCGCAAGGGGGTCGCAAAATGCCCCAAACATCTGTTTCCACGGTCCTTTTAAGAGCGTAGTTTGTCAAGATTTTATTTTTTCCGGCGCGGAGATAAAAATTGCTTCCTGCTTAAATTATGAGCGTAAGAATTTCGGGTCTGCTGTCTTCTTTATCCGTCTGCAAAAGGCAAGGTGGATTGGGTTTTTGCGTTTTGCGTGTTCATGTATATGGTTGCATGGATGGGTGACCGTCTATGACGTTAGTGGCATCTTTCCGAGTGGTTCCGTGCTTCGCAAGGCACGTTGCCGCTGGCACTGGCCGAAGGCACGCAGTTGGTGCCGGCCTGCCGTCGATAGATGGCAGTCGTTATACCAAGTCAGATGCCTTAGGGCAGCTTGAAAACTTCTGACAGTAAGACCAGCCACTGGTCTTACAAGGATCCACCAAACCGGAGTTGGCACCCGTGGTAGAGTATTGCGTATACCTTCCTCAGGGAAGAGACCCGTGCTCCTCGGTGGAGGCATAATGGGTTCATTATGAGTTTAACATTTCAATTTACCACTTTTGGATTTTTTTACTCTATGACAGACAAGAATATTCGTTATTAGCAATTTACTTATGTGCCTGTAAGTTTATTGTACACGAGATTAATCATTAAAAATTTCTCATTTTTTAAGGTTTTTAGTAGCGCCGTTTGATGAATAATGTTAAAAATATGATTATACGTACAATTGGAATTTTTCTATGAACTAAATTAATTTACTAAAGGCTAAATTAGTAGGAAAGCATGTCAAGCGCAGATTCAATAGATAACATGTAGGATTTAATTTTATAGAAAAATTCTTATTAGTACCTACACTTTATTTAACACTAAAGTAAATTACCTATTTGTTCGCTGTTCTAAGTTGATTAAATGTCAACGGTAATCGTTTCTCGGCCCCCACGATACAGGCTAGGCCTAGCGTGGGGACCACCGTTACGTCAATTTTTTTAACAGCCAGTATGTTGCAATCATGTAACTCTTTAATACTATGTAAACGGTATTCATCATCAACCCATCATGTCCCCACCGAGGGGCACGGGTCTCTTCCCTGAGGAAGGTATAGGCCATACTCCACCACGGGGGCCAAGTCCGGATTGGTGGAGGCTTGTAAGACTAGTGGCTGGTCTTACTGTCAGAAGTTTTCAAGCTGCCCTTAGGCCTCTGACTTGGCTTAACGACTGCCACTATCGACGGCAGCCGGCACCAACTGCTTAACGTGCCTTGCGAAGCACGGAACCACTCGGAAAAATGCCACTAGCGTTAGTCATAGACGGTGACCCATCCATGGACTGAACGCGCCGTATGTTGCTTAACCTTAGTGATCGTTTAAGATCACTCAGGCAGCCCAGGCTACGAGCGATTCGACGATACGAGCTATGTAAACGGTATTTGTAAACTTTATTGTGTGCATGCATCCTTCTTTCAATAAAATATTCTATTCACTAGCATTATCCCGAAAATAATTACAATGTCTGACAATGTCTCCTAATACATAAAACCCCTCTTAACGTCTTCATCAGCGGGAAGCATTTCCGCCATATCAAATTTCAGCACAATTAAAACCTTAAATTAAACATAAATCATTTCCTACAGTGTCGGCACATCCTCCCAGTTAGCCCTTACGTCTGGAAATCACTGTTTAATCGCACGCGTTGCTGTGCAATTTGCAACTGTACGCCCTTGATACAGGGTCGTAATCAGTAAAGCCTAAAGGCTCGTCTGTAACAATACAGTCGCGGAGTGATATGCCTTAAGCAACTGAATTATTTATACAGAAGAATGAATTAACATATCAACGGGAACTCTGCGGCAGGGAGCTACGAAACAAATGGCTGCGCAGTAGAACTCAGATACTATTTGTTTTCGGTATTTTCGCATTTTTGTCATTCCAGTATATCGGCAAAGTAGCTGGCATGAAAGTTATTGGCATGTACGACTAACTGGCACACTGCAGATACATTTGTAAGTCGCATCGCATCGAACCCTAAAAAAATGTCTTCATCATCAACCCATTATGTCCCCACCAAGGGGCACGGGTCTCTGCCCTGAGCAAGGTAAAGGTCATACTCCACCACGGGGGCCAAGTCATCTATCTATCGACGCCAACCGGCACCAACTGCTTAGCGTGCCTTGCGAAGCACGGAACCGCTCGGAAAAATGCCACTAGCGTCAGTCATAGTCCGTGACCCATCTATGGACTGAACGCACCCTATTTTGGTTAACCTTCGTGATCGTTTAAGAGCGATTCATTGGAAACATTTACACCAGAACCAGAAACAGCGATATCACAAACATGTAAACCTCCAAGACCTGGGGTTTTTTTCTTTGTCCCCAGCCGGGTTTTGAACCCGGGACGTCTCGCGTAACCTAACCGCTGCGCCGCAGAGGTCGTCGAAAAGGTAGAAAAATAAAGGTTTATATAAGTTTGAGCGATGACGATGGGGATACCGCCGTTTAGCCAAAGTATTTTTCGCCAAATTTTACTTCCCAATAAACTTATGGCATCAGTTTCATTTCCCAAATGAAACTTTAGCAAGTTTTCATTTCGCATTTTATTCATTTGGTCAAATTATCATTTCGCATAATTTTACTGCGTCAAGTTTTATTAAGACAAACGTTTATTATGCTAACGTTTTATTTTGGCAAGTGTTATTTTCAAATAATGGAACGGGGGGTCGGCGATGTAAAGAATACGTGACAACAGAAATATAGGTGCGACGACGCGCGTAGCGAAGCGGAGCGCGTCGGAGCGTTAGGTTCTCTATGTAAGATCGAAAACAGACTCGACTTTGATGCGTTCTTACCTTGCCTCTTGTTGCCTCTTTGGTAAAATGAATTTTGACCAAGTATTTATTTGGTAAACAATAACTTGCCATAATAACTTTTGCTAACTGTTTATTTGCTTTAAGTTGTTTTGAGAAATGTTTTTTTGCCAAGTGATAATTTGCGGAAAATAGTTTGGGAAGTAATATTTTGGGAAACGATTTTTGGCAATACATTAGTAAACCATGACGATGATTAGGTGCGGCGGGAGCGGCAACTGGGTGGACTATATTGGCGAACAATGGACAAGCCTAGAAGGTTGCTCGTTGGTAAGGCGGCCGATAAAAAAATGACTTGTTTGGAAGTAATTGTTATAGTTTCTGTCGGACCACGATCCTGTCTTCGTATTCCAGGATCGACGGGAGTGCGTTGGTGGCTGTTAATCCGCACCTCTTCTCTCGGCGCGGTTTCACAAATTGAAATTCGCTGTTGCCACCCGCGCCCGCTCTCTGAAGGCTTTTGTTTCCATGCACTCCTTTTGACTGGAGTTACCTTTATTTGTACGCTTTGCGCATAGATTATCTCCGTTCGGAAGTTTGTTTTGACGTTTATTGATTAAGAATGGAGCGCGTGATATCCAATCAAATCAAAATGGTTTATTTTAACATAACATAACTTAACATAACATTTACATACAGGCACATACATTGAAACATGTTAAACATGTAACCTCAAAAACGGCTCTACTTAGTAAAAGCGTAATTGGACTAGCCCCAAAAATTTATAATATTAATACTAAAAGTATTAACATCAAGGTTTTTAATATTAAAGCTTAAATCCATATTGATTGACAAATGTCATTACTCTATTGTTGAATATTTTAATGACAAAGAATTCTACAAATAACTTTACTGAGCCTCTTTACTTTATATAACATGTTCGATTGTGACTTTTGATTTTGTTATGTATACATATCAATTTGACCAAATGCTAGTAGCATTGCATGTTGGACTATAAGTAATGAAAATATTTGTATGCTTTTTTAGTAGAATTTAGAGTACATAAATGTATTTACCAACTTATATATCCAAATACATTCCACAAATAAAGGATTTTGTATTTGTATTTAAAAAAAAATGACAACAATCGTTTGGTACTAAATATATTGTACAATATTGTTGTCGTTGTACTTAAGTATTTACTACATAATCTCACGCATAATATGTCCCAGTGGGTAGGCAGAGACCAGGGATTGCCACTTGCCATGATCCTGACAGATCTATAATTTTCACTTCATCCATTCATAAGTCTTTTGCGCGTACGCCGGTTTTTAAGTGTTTAGTTCTGAAACCTCTAATTTGCTTTATCTACATTCATTGGTCACGCAAGCACACGCTCTGTAGTTGGGCACTACTTTTAACATCATCATCATCAACTCATTATGTCCCTACCGAGGGGCACGGGTCTCTTCTCCAAGTGGGGCTAAGACCGGATTGGTGGAGGCAACAAACACAGCTTTTAACATAGCGTCTGTTAATAAAAACCATGTTTATCTGACCAACCAATACAAACAGAATCAGATATAATGTGTACATAACATACTGCTTTCTTACCTGCATAATTTAGACCATTATTTTCACAAATAATCATGAAAGCCGTTAGTCTCCCCTACTTCTCCTAATTATAACATCTCCGACACACATGGCCTCTGCCTAATAGTCCAAACGACCAAATTGCATTGCACATGAAAAATGGCATCCTTATTTAATGACAAAATGACTGCGTTTCGCAAAGCCCAACGAGAAATAATTGCAAGTGACGCGGTGATGTGGGGCGGCGATTAGACCGTTTACACTGGATCCTATAAGCCACGGTAAAGCCCACACTGCACGATTCCTCTAAAGAAATAACAGTAATTCGATTGCTGAAATGTTGAAACGAGCATTTATTTATTATTGAATAGCTGACCCGCCAAACGTTGTTTTGCCGTATTCATTTGCTTACGACCTATTTACCGAATATACTTACTTATATATTCAAAAAACATTATAAAATAGGTGAAGTTGTTTCAGAGATCGATAACAAACAATGTGATGCGAGACTTTTATATAAAAGAAATTATTTACTCAATGCGACAGTGAATTGTGTTTGCGAGCTATGTGCGAGTGTGTGTTTATGTGGAAACGGTGCGTGAATTACATGTTAATCTACGACAGTATAAAAGTCATAGCCCACTTACACGACTCTGCTCCCACCCGGCAAAAATAATATAACTCAAATATGGGCTTTAAATATTACTCTTTAGATATATTTTACATTGGCATCATAAATTAGCTGACAGCTGACAGCGAGCTGACAGGGATTTTTGCCCGCGGACTTTTTTATCCGCTAAAATAGATCGCATACAACTTTATCGAGTAACGCAAACGAAGTACCGCGTACAAAAATTCCGCCAAATAAGGGAGGACATGCAGAGAGCGGACCAGACAAAAGTACGGGGGAGTCCTCAAAAAAAATAGAACTCGACTAGGCGAAGCAACACACATGGCGAACTTTAGTCCGCGCTGAAAATATCCATTGGTTAATCGATCCTATAGGGGATGGATCCAGTATTTCCTTTTAAAATGTCTTCTCTTTTTCTTAAACTTCATGTGAATTGCTACACAACGTAACCTCGAATATTTGAAAGAAAGAAGGAAGAAAGAAAGAAAGATTTTATTAGTATTGTCACAGAAATCACAAAATCACAAAACATTTGCTTCCATAGCGTGCACTTCTCTACACTTCCGCGACAAAATATGATCGCACACCGCCGGTGTGCGTTGACTTCGCGGTAAATCCGCGGCGGACTTTTTACTCGCGGAGCGTACTTTTTACTCTACCGCGGAGAAAAGTCCGTAGTCTGCGCAGACCCTTACTAAAACAGACTCAGTCGAATCGTAATCTAATGTTTTTAAGTATGAATCGATCGTAGTTTTACAGTCGTGCCACCGCTAATGATTTCATGATATTTTGCAGTGATATTATGACATTGTGCCGTTGAGGCATTAAACTAAAAATCAGTCAGCTTACCTACTGGACATTTAATGTACTCAGGGGCTTGTATCCAGCTCCAAAGATATAATAACCTAATAATAGCGCAGTGACGTCGTTATTTACAGATCTGCTGGGGCCGTAATTAGCTTTATGATGCGTGCTTTGTTCGCGTGTGTGATGAAATATTAAAATGGATGTACTGCCGCCGGAGTAGGCCGATCATGGGGCGCTTTACCTTACGCTGGGTTTGTTAAGCTGCTATTCAGCTGTAGCAGTTTTTCGACGGGGCTATATTTGTATATTTATTTCGAAGATAATACAAGATCAAACTTACTTACATGATACAATTATGTACTATAATCATAAGCAAGTTAAAGGTGAGGGGCATTGAGTAATCTATGAAAGTACACAAATTGGTTCATAGTAGTAAAATAGGACAACGTATATACAGGAGAAGCTTGCAGGCCCCGACTGCCTGAGTGATCTTAAACGATCAGTACGGTAAAGCAACATAGGGCGCTTTCATTGCATGGATGGGTGACCGTCTATGAATAACGGCATTTTCCGAGCGGTTCCGTGTTCTGCAAGGCACGTTAAACACTTGGTGCCGGCTGCCATCGGTAGATGGCCTTAGGGCAGCTTAAAAAGTTCTGACAGTAAGACCAGGCACTAGTTTAGTTAGTTATAGTTCCACCATTCCGGACTTGGCCTCCGTGGTGGAGTATGACTTATACCTTGCTCATAGAAGAGACGTGCCCCTCATTGGGGACATAATGGGTTGATGATGACTGTAAAAACAAAATGTTTAGTTGACCAACTTCAACCTTGTTAGTTTCACATAAGTTGGATTACGGACAAGAATCTAACAAAGAAACAGTAGAATTTTTAGTAGGACCATCGCGGCTCACCAGAACAATGCGTTTTTAATTTTTCTTTTCAAGCCTGATTAATTAACTGAGTTTTCAACTTAGGTTTCCACTAGACATAATCGTCTCCGTTGAAATGATTGTAACTACATATGGAGAACCATTACCCTTGTTCTATAGTAACCAGACAATCACAAAGATGAAATAACGCACAGGCGCAACATTACGAATCAAGTAGAGCAGCCTCCAGCGGGAACTGAACTCGAGATCTCTGTTTAGGCAGGTCCAGCGAGTTAACGGCTAGACCAACGAGGCAGTAAAATAAAAAATTATTAACTTTATTCCAGATTCACTTACTTGATTTTTGATGGAGGAATCCCATCAGGTTTCGCTCTGAATCGCAGAACTTAATCTCTGTGAATAGAGATGGAGCTCGCCACGACGGTTCCTCGACTCTGACGTCTCTGACAGCTCTGAATATCAAAGCAAAACCTGGTCGGACTTTTCCGACAAAAAATTAAGTAAGTCTATGCGGAATATATGACGACCCCGTATATATGACGACCTCTGTGGCGTAGCGGTTAGCGCATCTGCTTACCATGCGAGAGGTTCCGGGTTCGAGCCTCCGGCCGTTCCGCCCTCCCCGGCTGGAGAAAAAAAAACTCCAGGTCTTGGATGTTTACATGTTTGTGACGCCGCTGTTTCTGGTTCCCACGACACAGGGTATCCTAGTGTGGGGCCAGGAGCAATGTATGTGCCTGTGTGTAAATGTTTATGGTTTTTTTTAAATAAAGTTAAAAAGAAAATTTTTCCTTTATCCTGTTTAGCCGAAACGATTTGAATCGGATCGATAAAATTTACAAAGACCACAAAAAGAGGTTATCTAGACAATATTTTCTTCTAAAGTATACAGGTTGGCTCGTCCTTTCTTTCCAGCTTATTGAATAAAAAATGTAACCACATACGCTGAGGAGGGTTGAAGGATGTCAGTCTAAATACAGCCGAAATATTTGGGTTATTTTAACAAATTATTTGTCTAACATTTTTGTAAGCAGTACAGATTATTAAACTATTGCTTTTCAGAAAAAAATCTGACTCAAAATTTTATTCATATTAAAAAGAAAAGTTTACTTTATAAACGTCAAAGTTGTTAGTTTCACAATAAATGGATTATGTGAATAAAAGGGATAAGTTTTAAAAATAATAAATGGTATTTCTTTGTTAGCTTCTTTTCCACATAATCTATTAATCATTGTAAAAATAACAGCAAGTACAGTCACGAGCAATAATATATATACACTGTTTCATTTTGCACGACGTACACGTTTTGTTTTGTACTGCATATATGTACGACAATTTGTCCTAAATTATCTAACCAATAGTTACATAAATTTAAGACAAACTTCTTTCTAGATTGTTTTAAGTTAAATTTTTTAGACAATGTGACAGTGTATATATATTATTGCTCGTGACTGTACAGTCCATTGTTGTAACCTTTGAATATCAGAAGCGACGTTATATTTTAGTATTTTTTTAAAACAACTCTTTAAAAGCCAGGCTTATTAACGCGTACAATACGCAAGGACAATTACGAACAAACAGAAAAGCCCATCTTTTTTTCAACAAACCTACAAACAGGTTGACAAAGGCCCCCAGGCTTGTCATCGTTTGCCGGCCGTTACCTCTTTCATTCAACGCGAATTTGACCTCTCTGTATTGTTTAAATTACCATATGTTTTTTCACTCTTGACATGAGTTTTAACGTATGCAAACAGAGGCTATTTTTCTTTGGCCCTGCGGCGGAGTATTGTGGGCAAAGCGGCGCGGAAAATCGAAATAAGCCGGATCTTTTGATTGATCACAATGTGAGAGGTTTTTTTATAAATGTCACATTTGCTTAGGGACCGCCGGATGGACAGAAACCGGGCATTTCTCTTTTATTTTTCTTTGAAGTATTTTTATATTAAACTAAAAATAAATCGAGGTACTTTTTTGTATGAAATAAAGTAGGTATTGTACTACATCGCACTTATACGGTGTTATTAGGCAACAAATCTTATCTTCTTATACATAAAAATGAATAGCTGTTCGTTAGTCTCACTAAAACTCGGCAACGGCTGGACCGATTTAGCTGATTTTTAGTTTTTTATATTTGTGGTACTCCAGGGAAGGTTTAAAAGGTGAGAAAATATGGACAAAATACGAACAATTCGGCGGTACGAAGTTTGCCGGTACAGCTAGATAAAAATAATAACTCCCATACAATACGTCAAGTGATTAAATGGAAAAACACCCAGACTGAGGCCATTTGTACAAATGTACGGTTACCTCCAGTAGGAATCCAACCCATTACCTCTGTCACGGTAGGTAAGTGCCTTAACGGTATTTTTAGCTAGTAATATATAGGTGCATATTATTGGTGGTAAATTCATTCATTCATTCATTTATTTATTGCAAAACCATGAACAGTTTCTTAGGTACAAACATGGACCCTGTAAGGGTGTAGCAAATTTTAATTGCATTATTGAAGCATGCATGTTAATATTTACAAAGCATAGTTTGGATAAGGTTAACTAAGATTAGTATAAGATTAATATTAAGATTAATATTATATTATTCTTTATTGTAAACTTAAATTACACTATTAGAAATTTTTATTAATCGAAGTGCAATAGGTGGGCTTATTACTTTAAGAAATTTCTACCAAACAACCATAGACGGAGACAAGAAAGAGACCGGAAGTAGTGCAATTAAGAAACATTTTGATACTTATATAAACTTGCTTAAACCGTACATAAATATTTCAATAAATAGACACACATACACAGTAATAATAATAATCTGAGGCTACGTTTTTCTCTTTACCACAGATTTTAATTTTAATAGCATTAAGCAGATTATTTACAGATTAAGCAAAAATACACAGCATGGTGGAGCATGGCCTATACCTTCTTCAGGGAAGAGACCCGTGCCCCGCGGTGGGGACATAATGGGTTGATGATGATGATATAGCATTATGTCCACCGCATTACCACTGTATGGTTTACTTATGCGCAATAAATTAAATAATGAAATAGTGTGTCTAGCTAAAAAAAAATGGGCCCAGAGATAAATTATAGTCTGGAGTACCACATAGCATAAATGCTTTTTCATGGAAAAAATGCACAAAAAATTCTACGCGAACGAAGTCGCGGGCAACAGCTAATCATTTATAATTCCATTTATGAGGCAAGAAGTCATAAACCACCAAAAATTTAGGTCACAAACGTAAAAAGCCGACCGCTCCACCCGAAATTTACGACCTCAAAACCAAGTATACAATTTAACAATAAATATATTATCCACATAGAGCCAAAGTAAATTATAAGCTCCAGTTAACAATGCCTGCAATTTGAATACATTAACTGAGCTTATTTCGGAAGTAAACCGAAAATTACACACTACATATTCATAGAAAGAATATAATATACACTCCCTTGTACACGCAAGGGAAAGTGTACACATTGTTGTTTCGATGTATATTAAGTGCTTTTATAGGTTTAGTTTTTGATTGGGTTTCATTAGATTAGTCAATTATAGAGTATTGCTACTCTATGGTTTCGAACAAAGACGGTATTTGGGTTACACACTTTCCATCAAGCGCTTCAATTTGAGAACGATTGACGTAACATTTTTTTTATGTTCCAAACCGATACTAATCAGTTTTGGTATATTTATACGTCTGTGACGTCTTTGCCCGAATATCTTAGCACAGGGTATCCTAGTTTGGGACCAGATCAAGTGATGGTGTTATGTGAGAGTTACCCAGAGTTGAAATACTATGAAATGAAATGAAATGAAATCTTTAATGTGCTTAACTGTGGGTGTACATTAGCGGTAACCGATGCTTATTAATAGAACGCCAGAGTCTACCTTTTCAGGTGTAAACACATACATACCTAAAGCACATACCTAAACTTAATTATATACTATTAATGTAGCGATAACGCCATGTTTAGACTTCTGAATTTTCTCCATTCAGTACTCCAACAGGCTCAATAGATTTACTCCGGCAAAACCGAGGTCGTGTATTCGATACCCACTGGTGGCCGAAGTTCATTTGTATCACTGGGTGTATTTGCATGTTTGTGATGTTATTATGACTCGTTAGCGTAGCACAGGGTATCTATTTATTTATCACACTAATCACACTAATATTATAAACGTGAAAGTTTGTGTGTGTGTTTATATGTTTGTCAGTCTTTAGCGCTGAAACGGCTGGACGGATTTTAATAAAATTTGGTATGGAGTTAGCCGATACCCTGGATTAAAACATAGGCTACGTTTTACCTCGGGGAAATATCTTATTCCTACGGGAAAATCGATGAACCGCGGGTAACACCGCGGGGCACAGCTAGTTTATTAATACTTTTAATGCACTTACATTTAAAATCTTTGTTTGTGAAAGAGCAAAGTGTGCTCATTATTATCAACCCACTTGATAACAACCCACGTTGCCCACTGCTGAGTATAGACTTTTTCCCCCAAATGCCATCTCACACGGTCTTTCGCCATTCGCATCCACGGATTTCGTTTGTCCATCGAGCCGCAGGCCTCCCCACTGACCGTCGTCGTCCTGGACCTAAATTATGTTATTGCATTGTAATACAATGATAACTGCTTGAACGTGGCGATTTGGCGATCTCTGTGGCGTAACGGTTAGCACATCTGCTTACCAAGCGAGAGGTCCCGGGTTCGATCCTTGGCTGGGGAGAAAAAAAAACTCCAGGACTTGGATGTTTACATGTTTGTGACGTCACTGTTTCTGGTTCCCACGACACAGGGTATCCTAGTGTGGGGCCAGAAGCAATGTATGTGCCTGTATGTAAATGTTTATGTTTATGTTATGTTATTATCAGCCGTTGCCTACTGCTGGGTATAGGCCTTTTCCCCCAAATGCCATCCCACACGGTCTCTCGCCATTTGCATTTACGGACTTTCCGCTGACTCAGTCACATCATCCGTCCATCGGGCCGCAGGTCTGCCCACAGACCGTCATCCTATTCTCAGCGCCCATGTCCACTTCAGTCTCAAGACTCTTTCGCCAATGACATCGACCTTGTCCGGCGACGGACGAGACTTTGGATACTTGATCTACGTGTCTAACACCAGTTTCTCGAACTCTAACAGCCTGGTAATCTACTGTTATGTTTTTTGCGTTAATCTGTTGCGTTTTTTGTATTCAGTACTTTTTTCAACCGACAGTTGTTAACAATAGATTGACAGACTGTTAGCTTTCGATAAACCGGGGGTAAGACCTAGCACGGCCCGCTCCATTGCTCTTTGTGCTACTTTAATACGGTGCATATTTTTGCCTTGTACTTATTATTTAAATTTCAGGCTCAATAAAAATCTGTCAAAAATTAACACTGGCTACGTGCTACAAAAACACTCGGTGTAAATCTGGCACAAACGTTATAGGCTCCGATCGGCACCCTATAAATTGTGAAGTTAAATAATATAATCGTGTGCCGTACAACTCAGTTTGTTTTTTATTTCACATATAAACAGAAAAGTTGCATAACTTTATTTCGGATACACTTACTTGAATTTTTGTCGGAAGAGTCCGACCAGGTTTCGCTCTGATTTGCAGAGCATAATAATAGCAAACAGAGACGGAGCTCGCCTCGTCGGTAGCACGTCTCTGAAATGTATGTTTGGTGCTTACAAAAGTTTAGTTAAAAAACAGAAAAGTTGTTGAAAATAAAAGATAACAGAATAAAAAATATATTTACCACGTTGACAGTTAGCAGTTCATAATCTGGTCACAAGGTAAAGTAGAAAAGGATGTCAAATAAAATCTAGAATTGGGTGACGTAATTTTATTTTTTTATTATTTTTATATGAAATGAAAATGTTTATTTGTAACAATAAAATAAGTCTTGAGAGAGTAAATAATCTGTTAGTCAGAGTCCTAAGTTTACGAGTTAGCTTACTTACACTATGTGCAGCTCTGATGTCTATGCTAGGTAAAATAACCTGTGATACAGACATCAGACAAGAAAAGAAAGACAGAATGCTTTTCATTCTCAAATATAAAAGACGAAGTAAAAAGAAATATAAAATACTTTTTTGTCTGTTTTAGTATGTTCTTAAAGTCAAAATACAATCTTACTTCTGATTATTTCACCCTTGAGGCGAATACCGCGTTTGTACATCAACTGAAAGATATGATATCAAAAATGGAAACTCAAGTAGGAACGTAGGAGCTTCTTTCCAATATCTATGTGTAATAACTAATAAAATAAATTCCAGACAGCTCTCTACACTTACCAACAAACCATATGCTTAAGCCAGTCACCGACTATGCTCCCATAGTCATAAAACTGCCAAGTGTAGTGTAAGAATACAAAATAAGAACAAAAAAACCTACTGTGATGCAAATATCACTAGCCTTGGAACCTCACGGATAAATTCTAAAGTGGCGAAAGTCAGCAGTTGCCACATTTTCTATTTAATATTATTATTAAACAAAAAAAAGACATATTAATAGCGAAAATCTAACTGCCTATAAGTACGTAATAATATCTAGATACCGACTATAGTTATTATTACTCATGGACATCTATCTAGACACAATATCTAGATTTTGATCATCTTATTGTGATTTTTTTTGTTACATAATTGCTCTCAAATAGGGCATGTTTATGTCTTTTTGCAAATGAGATTTTTTTCTGATGATCAAACGAAACTGGACTGTCACACTAGGTCCGTAGCGCTAAATTGGTTTAACACGGCGACAGTTGGTGGGTAACACTGTTGTACTTTCCATTCCTGTTCATTTCCTTTTTTTGTCTTTTTGTGTAAAAAAATGTATGGGAAAATTTGACAGCAGATATCCGCCATCTTGGATTTTTGTAAGGACTCATGACTTGTAGCATTCGCATTACCAGCACTTTTTATTAATACATTTGATATATCAAAACCGGTCAAATCATTTGGCCTCCCTGTAAAAAGAAACAAACATAATTATATAGGCGAGGAAAAATAACTCTTCTCCGTTCTTTTCGCAGTCGGATAAAAGTACGTTCCTCATATAAATGTAAATGATAGCGTATGGGGCGAAGGCGCCAGTTCTCGCCCACAATGCTCTTTGATTTCTTCACGCTGCGTGTTCCGGGGGTTGTGCAAGGAATTTCTATCACTTTTTTTTTCCCCGGCGCCCCGCGTTGATGTGCAGAAGTGAAACGTCTTTAGTTAGGGCCGGATTGTTGGTTCGGAATATCGGAATATCGATGCCTCGTGGAGACATGCGAGATGAGGAATCATTTTGTTGCTGGATGGATATTCCTTAGTTCCTTACTGAAATTGATTGGTTTAGTTTGTAAAACGTATGAAACAGCTGATATTTTTTTCGCGATTTGGAAGTCGTATTGACAGATCGCCTCTGTTTTGGTATGTAAATGGGGATGTTTATATTTTTTTATTTTCATTGTTTTTTTTATTATTCTATAAGTAGGGTAATATCCATATTATCGGTGGAAAAAATCTGCGGTTTCGGTTTTTTTTTTTTTAATATTAAAAACTGACTAACGATTGACCACGATCTCACCTGATAGTAAGTGAAGATGGAGCCGACGATGTTCCTCGTTGGTTCAGTAAGAGCCTATTCACTCTATTCATTAATTTCCACCTACATATAAACTTTATCTCGATATTTAAGTAAGAGCTTGAAACTTTTTTAGCACAGGGTTGTAGACTTTATTACACTATCAGATTGAACCTCAGATAAAGTCGGTATTTAAATATTTTTATATTTATTTTCAATAAAAAAGGGAGGAAGTTGTCAATTCATCCAATATACTATTAAATATATTCAGTAGTAATTTTGAACCGGTTCTCTAATTTTATTATTTGGTTTGTTAGGAAGAAAGAATCTCAATGCCCCGTATACATTTGGTCAAGATATTTTTATGTTTTGGAATTCATAAAAATATGTCAAATTCTTCTAATCTCAAGGTCCCATTTAAATTTGTTTAAGATATGTTTTGAAAATCATGAAAAAAATAGAATTCTTGTAAGTGCGATTTTTACGTCCGTTTTTAGGGTACCGTAGTCAACAACGAAGCATATGTTCGCCGTGTCAGTCCGATATTAATCATGCCAACGTTCTCCTTCTAAGAAACCCTATAAAAAGGTTTATGCACATTTAAGAATTGGTACTTTCGTAACTAACAAATCGTGCGTTTTGACCACTTCCTTGAAATGCGACTGAAGAACAGTGTTATTTAAATGTAAAGTAGTCATAGTGTTCTTAAAGGGGGTGCTAATGGAAAACTTAATGGTACCAGTTGCATTGTGCTGATTTCCCTCAACCCGGGGTGTCGAGTAAGTAATGGTTTTTAAAGCTTTCCACGCTACTACACCATGTAGCGGCGGGTAGTTTTGAAGTCGAAGAAAAAGTGGGGTTGGTCCTTTATTTGAATTTCGTAATAAGTCACTTTGTCAACTAAAGAGCGGCGGTGTTTCTGTTTGCGGCAGAAAATATAAACATAAACAATACACCAAGTATGCTCCATAAAAAAGTGCTGCGTAGTTTTCAGGTCGGACATCAGTATAGTTACTCAAATATTATTAATTCTTTATGTGATTGGAAGGGCTCGTAAGGGACGCCCCAGGTAGACGATGCAGTTGATGTATTAGCAAAGGGCAAGATAAAAAGTAATGAAACCGGCGTTCGTGCATGTAACGACTAATGAATGTCGATGAAGCGAAAATGAGTTGTCAGGGTCGTGGCAGGCCCTGGTGTCTGCCTGCCCCTCTGGGATACATGCTTGAGCTTATGTATGTAAAATTTAATTACATCATAACCCCGGTCTAAGACTACCACTAAGACAGTTGCAAGCTTACCGAAACGCCGAGAATAAAAGGTTACTTCATCATCATCATCATCATCATCATTATTAACTATATTCCGGATACATGTGTACGCTTGTGATTCCATTAATTAAATAAATAGTCAGAAATGTTCTAATGTAACTTAGAAGACCAACTCGGTACATATTGGAATCGAAACCAGGAACTCTCTGATACGAGGCGGATGTTCCACCCATGAGCTGCTGCGGTTTTATTTTCCAAGAAGTGTTACAAACCATAGTGCTTAAAATCTGGTCTCCACGTAGAGCATGGTAGGTTAATCCCATACTATCTCTCTCTAAAAGAGAGACTAGGCTTGTGCCCTGTACTAAAAAAGTATGTTGAGTTTATGCTAACAAATTAGGCAGTAAAACTATAATCGCTTCAAAGATATTTATTTGTCAAACATGAGTTTTAAAGAGGATTTTGTAGGCCAATATTTGTCCTGCATGAAGAAATTATGATTTTAATCATCCCACAAAGCTCTGAATTCCTTCACTATTGAACTTGACCAGAAAAAACATTGTAAAAAGCGGACAAAGAAGCCGCTCTTATCAAACTAATGAAATAAAACTCCAAAATACCTCAATATTCGGCCAATAGAACGATATTGCGCCTCCTCAGTGGACAATATCCCATCTCCGAAACTAAATTGCCATTTCCTTCGGAATAAAAGAACCAAAGGGGAGATCCGTGAGCTCTTGGTGTAGCAAAGCTGGTGTTCTCTTCAGGAATTTACTAGTTATACTAATGACTAACGAATTACGATGAAGTGTCAACACAATTCATAAAGTAAAATGAGATATTGGTTTGTTGTACACACTATATCTTATAAATTTTAAAGATTATGTTTTAGTAAATTTTATTATCTTGGTCCCAGAATAAATTTAACTCCATAAAATAATCATGGATAAAAGTACCTATTATTAAAAATAACACATGTCATATAAGAGGATATTAAACCCAAGTATTTAAAATTGGTAGGGTTGCCACTAAATGCTTTAAAATATGTGGAGTATGATTTTAATTAAAAATCACAAATACAATTTTAAATATTTTATCGCGTAAGTGATATTTAAGAAGTCATGTAATCTGTTAAAAGTGTTCAATAATTTCTATTTATTCCTTCTCCAATAATCGTATAAATGGAATCGCTCCACGGGATAGAGCGAATCTTGGTTGGACTCTTGTAACAAAATGATAAACAGATGTATACAAAATATCATCAATAATAACAATTATTTTCTTCTCTGCCGGTACCAAGTGTTATATTTCAGACATCTGCGAAGGAATTACCCTCTTCCGTTGCCCTTACAGCCAAATTATTCTCGTTTAACCCCCACGCCTCTAGTGGAAATAATTTCTGATTGAAATTGCTAGTTTTCAATACATAGCATTGTTGCTAATGGCCATTGGAAATCACTGAAATTAGAAGCGTATTGTTCCTGTTAGGTGGATGACGGTTAATGCATTCAGTGCATTAGTTCTTTTTGTTATTGTGCATTACGATGTGACTATTTTTATTAAGCATCAAGGCGATAATTCATCACATTACTCTCTATTTCGTCTAAAAATATGTTAAAGCTATAACTTGTCCTTGCATATTTCAGATCTTATTCTTGTGCAATAAAAAAATTTTAAAATAAAAAAATAATCGATTTTTTCAATAACTATGAATAGTCTTCTCCTAAATCCGTGTCCAATCAACCCTTACCTCAAAGAACCAAAACGAAATAGCCCATACAAATATCACCCTCGAAGTGGGTTACCGTCAGTCTCAATCAAAACACTCTCACCTTTCTTTCCCCGGCTTCATTAGGACACGGAGGTACCTACTTTGTCCATAGGGTAGAGATTGACTCTAGTACAAGTAAACGCTCGTATAAGGTACTCTACTTTAGGACTCTAGTACCAGGAATCGCTCGTAGCCCCGGCTGCCTGAGTGATCTTAAACAATCACGAAGGATAAGCAACATAGGCCGCGTACAGGGCATGGATGGGTGACCATCTATGACTAACGCTAGTAGCAATTTTCCGAGCAGTTCCGTGCTTCGCAAGGCACGTTAAGCAGTTGGTGCCGGCTGCCGTCGATAGATGGCAGTCGTTAAGCCAAGTCAGAGGCCTTAGGGCGGCTTGAAAACTTCTGACAGTAATTACCACCTCAGTCTTTCAAGCCTCCACCAATCCGGACTTGGCCCCTGTGGTGAAGTATGGCCTATACCTTCCTCCTTCGTCGTGGGAACCAGAAACAGCGCTGTCACAAACATGTAAACATCCAAGACGTGGGGTTTTTTTGTCCCCAGCCGGGACTCGAACCTTAAACCTCGTCCCGTATTTTGACTTTCCGTGCTAAAAAACCTCGTACCAACCTTGGCAGATTTTCTCCTTTGTTTTCAGACTCATTATAACGAGTTGAAAAGATCGAATGCACTAATAAATAAAAGCGACCGTTGCGCCACAGAGGTCGTCAATATGAGCTTAATCGCAATACATGTCCATGAACTAATTAATTGTAATTATAACTATCAGTATAATGTAATTGTAATAATAAAATCCCTGAAGATATAATAAGTTCTGTAAGCTCTTAGACTTATTAGGTCTTCTTCTTCTTTGCCTGGCTTTTTCCCATTTTATTTGGGGTCGGCCCTCCGTATCATGCTTCTCCAGGCAGCACAGTCCTGGGTCGTGTCTTTGTTGACCTGGACTTCTATGAAGTTTTTATTTCTTAGACTTATTACGTGAACTGTTAATAAAGAACATTTGAAAAGACTAAGTTTTCTAGATTTTTAAATGGACACCTAGTTTAACTTGTGACGTTCATTACGTCGGTGTTTGGGTGCTATTTGGAAGACAATTTTTTTTTTAATCTGATTTGAAATCAAAATTCAGTTATATCGTTTGTGTGTAATAAAGTATAATAAAAACTAACAATATTTAATGCTATTTGCGCACTTTTTTGCGACAATAATATTATTGTACCAACAATACAGCTCAACGGTTCCACGTCTCCCAACGAAACTACTGCTCATTCCGCTTTGAGTCATAGTTGACGTTTAATTTCAAAACCTGTCCAGCCTGTCTGCTCCTCGAACCCCAGCTCAATTTTCGTCTAAGACTGCCCTTGCATACGTACGTGTACCCATTACCAAATATTCCATAGAAATACCACATCTGTGGCGCAGCGGTTAGCGCATCTGTCTGCCATGGGAGAGGTCCCGGGTTCGAATCTCAGGGGACAAAAAAAAACCCAGGTCTTGGACGTTTACATGTTTGTGACGTCGCTGTGTCTGGTTCCCACGACACAGGGTATCCTAGTGTGGGGCGAGAAGCAATGTATGTGCTTGTATGTAAATGTAAATGTTACATTCAAGTAACATTAAATTTACAAGTTGTGAGCCTATTGATATTTTTAATTCCAATATCGTCTATTAAAACACTTCTGACATAAAATTATATTCTATTTAAGAAAATATATTAAATGTGCAGTGGTGGGTAACTTAGGTAAATTTAAAACATAATTGTATTAATCTGTGGCTTATGAGTGAAAACCTGTAATAAGCTTATAGTTATTATTTCGAAGTTATTGCTTAGTCTAAGTTATTGCTTTTCCATGTACTAGTAAATAAATAAATTGTCTCTGAAAGAGATTTCCTCCAGCAATCCTTTGTTGTCTCACTTTGAAGACTCGGTCTGCGGATCTTCTTCCTTATAATAATTCAAAAGAACATTCGTTCCCACTTTTACCTGCTGCCTAGAGTACATGGATAACGAGCGTCCAAAGCCACGTCGAGAGCTCAGATTAGAGGTGTCACTCGATTCCACTCGCTTCTAAGGATAGACGTGCAAAGGTTGTGTCGCTTCACTTTGTTTGTGATATATTTGAGTGATTTTAGTTGCAATACTGAAGATTACAAATTGTGAATCGCTCGTAGCCCCGGCTGCCAGAGTGATCATAAACGATCACGAAGGTTAAGCAACATAGGGTTGGGTTCAGTTCATGGATGGGTGACCGTTCTATGACTAAGGCTAGTGGCATTTTTCCGAGCGATTCAGTGCTTCGCAAGGCACGTTAAGCAGTTGGTGTCGGCTGCTGTTGATAGATGGCAGTCGTTAAGCCGAGTCAGAGGCTTTAGGGCGACTAGAGGCCATAAGGCGGCTTGCAAACTTCTGACAGTAAGACCAGCCACTAGTCTTACAAACCTCCACCAATCAAATTTTTTGTCCAAATTAAATTTTTACACGTTTTTTCGCAATAGTTTTTTCTGTTTCCGTCGGACAGCAGAACTACCACCACCGATCGTTTCGTGGGCCTCCCCCGCGTCGATTGACACCCTTCTTGCAGGGTTACGTTGAAATTATTTTCTCGGCTCATACAATCTTCCTGTTAAAAGTCTACCTTAGGCGTGCATTTTTCGATACAACACAGAAATTTTTTTTCTTAAATACTTGCCCACACCCGTGTGTCGCACCTCTTTAAAAGCGCCCCGGCATCAGCTCCCTGGATCTGAAATCAAAATTAAATTATATTTCATAGTTTAGATAGAAAAGAGAGAGGTCCAACAGGGACCAGGAAAGGACGAAAAGGAGCAGAGGATTGCCCAAGGGAGAGAAATTCAGGATATGGAACTTATCAGGAAAATGGAGGAGCATGGGAAGTACCTGGATCGGATCACGGCGAGGAGGACTGACGCGGAGGAGCGGAACGAGTGCTTCAACGCAACATTCGACAAGTCCAGGTCAAACACCTCGGAGGCGTTGACACTCGTAAACAGGGCTAGGACTGCGATGGCAAACCTGCCAAACATGAAGAAGGAGACTAGAGTGGTGGTTAATGATTGTTTGGCAGGTTTGCTCCAGGTAATAAAGAAGATGGACAAAGAAAAAGTGGTAAAAATTTCGGATAGGGAGATTCAGGACAGTACTCGTAAAGAGGAGAAGAGAGATAGCACCCCGCTGTTGCGAGGGACAGTGGAAACTGTCAACTGCAACAGCGGGGAAGACATCTCCCGAGTGCTTGCCTCCATATCGGAACATACTCGGTTGATGGAGGTAAGCAATCGGAAGATGGAAGAGCTTGGTAAGATGATCGAAAGACAAAGTGACGCCCTGGACGGGATCACCTACGCGGGGGCAGTGGCCGGCCGAGCAAAGCCTACACAGGCCGAGGCTGCGGCCAAAAAAACACCATCTCCGCCGGCGGCTTTGCACTCGGTGGTGATCTCGTCCAGGGACGATCAGGACACAGGAGAAGAAGTCCTAAATAAAATAAGAGATGCGATAGACGCAAAAGAGGGGTGGGTCAAGGTGGAGAAAGTGAGAAAGGCGAAGGATAGAAAAGTCATAGTGGGGTGTCGAACAGTAGAAGAGCGGGAAAAAGTAAAAGAAAGATTAAAAAGCGTAGAGACACAGCTTCACGTGGAAGAAATGCAAAACAAAAATCCCCTCGTAGCGATGAGAGACGTCCTCTCTTATAATACGGATGAGGACGTTCTCAAGGCGCTACAGAACCAAAACCGGGAGCTATTTGAGGGTGTTGCAAGGGACGAGGAGCTGAGGGTGAGATTCCGCAGGAAAGCCCGCAGCCCACTGCAGTGCCATGTCACTCTGCAGGTGTCCCCAGGCATATGGCAGCGACTGACTGACGCAGGCACGGTTCTGGTCGACCTCCAGCGAGTCCGCGTAGTCGACCAGTCACCGCTCGTACAGTGCTCCATGTGCCTGGGGTATGGACACAGCAGACGTTTCTGTCATGGCACTGCAGAGAAAGGCAGCCACTGTGGGGGCGACCACCTAAAAGCTGACTGCGCGGACTGGGCCGCAAAGGCAGCACCAAGGTGCTGCAATTGCGCCCAGACTAAGCTCGACAACATCGCACACAGCGCATTTAGCGATGAGTGCGCAGTCAGGCGCAAGTGGGACGCGCTTGCCCGAGCAACAGTGGCGTATTGCTGAGGGCACCTCCGGCGGAATCTTCACCCCAGCAGCAACTACACCGCATCCCGTCCCTAATCCCCGCATAAAAAAGCTGGGACTGTCGCCACTGGATCATAGGATCCGGGAGGCGGCAGTTCCCCACGAAACCAAGCGGGGAGCACCACAGCCGAAGCTTGAGGCGCTGGTGAAAAACGGCTCTCAACTGCCCCTCGCCGTCCGCGCGGGCCGCAATCGTAAAGATTGCATCAGCCAGAACAAACAAATCAGTTTGCTCAGGCTGAAAGCACGTGCGGGCGCCGAGGGGAAAGAGAGAGCCGATCAGCCGGCCAAGGCCGTGCCGCGGCTATCAATACTGCCCCATTATAAGTGCCCGGCCTCAGTCAACAAACAAAAAAGTAAGGGGGGATATGTTTCTGGAGCTCTGCGGAAGGAATATAAGGAAAGCAAACAAAAAGAAAACGGTTTCTTTCTACTGTTTTATGACGAAGCAGAGAAAAGAAAAAAGGGAAAGACAAATGAAGGTCCGCAGAACTCCAGAAACATATACGAGATAAATAAAGCTGTGATAAGAATCTACCTGTGATTATATGTGTGCTTGGTGTTTTTAATATTTTATGGTAATGTTTGTTTGTAAGGTGGTGGCGTAGTGGGGTTGACCCTTGCTTCTCGATCATGAGGGTCTGGGTTCGAACCACGCATGTACCAATGACTTTTAGTTACGTACATTTGTTTGCACAGCAACACCATTCGCTGATAAATTGTGCCCGGATAACGGCGACAGGCTTGCCACTTGTCACGTTTGGGACCTAATAAACTCGGCAAAACGTGGGTCCAGTTCTAGAGACTGGTGCCTCTGCCTACCCCTTCGGGGATAACGGGCGTGAGTTTATTATTTTATTTTATTTATTATAATGTTTTATGTGTCGTCTCGATTTTTTTTTTTTTTTTTTTTCTACAAACTTTATTTACAACTTTTACAATGTTAATTTTAATTTGTTAATTGTGTAATTCGTATGTGATGTTAGTCGCGATAAAAGCATTGTGTTGTCCCAGACTATTATTTGACTTCAAAATTATGACGCTACTTTAAGTATAGGTAAAATAATAAGGTCTACAAAATAATTAAGTGAAAATTCATTATAATATTTTTTTTTTTAAATACAAATACGAGCATCTAAAACAAAATAAAGCAATAAAAAGGTTGCCACAAAATAATTAGTGGCAGTAGCTGGCATAATCAAACAAACAAAAAAAAAAAACCTCCACCAATCTGGACTTGGCCCCGTGGTGGGGTATGGCCTATACCTTCCTCAGGGAAGAGACCCGTGCCGCTCGGTGGGGACATAATGGGTCTATGATGATGACTGAAAGTTGTTTCGATATTGGTTGTGATATTGAAGAGGTGCTTGAGAACGTTCATAATTTTCATCATTATCATCGGGTCTCTTCCCTGAGGAAGTTATGGGCCATACTCCACCACGGGGGCCACCGGATTGCTGGAGGCTTATAACATAACATAACATTTACATACAGGCACATACATTGCTTCTTTTCCCAAACTAGGATACCCTGTGACACCAACAGTCACCGACACAGAAAACCTGCCAAGTGCGGGTTGGGCCACGCGAAGTGTTGGGTTCCGTAGAAAGGAAAGATTTATTTGCTTTATACTTACACAATTTTCAATGGATTTTGCACGGGTCTCTATCGCTATGACCCTTTTTCTGAAAGACATATTAGATGCACGCCATGAAACCAGATGGTCCTATCTAGCCTAAGGTTAGTTCAGACGCCGTTCTCGAGTGAAATTCTGTGCTTAATTAAAGCTTAATACTTCACCTACGGAATCCTACATCGAAAAGTAGTAGTCTTAGATGGTCTTAGTAATATTCTTTCTACACTTAGAATATTTTTGAATGACTGATAAAATGATTTTTCACGCTAAAGCGAACGCGGGAAAGAAAAAATACAATTGGCATAGAGAAAGTACCCTGAAATATATATTTTTTAAGTTTTATTCTACTGTTTTTTCGATGTACTAAATATGTACCAATCCGGACTTGGCCCCCATGGTGGGGTATGGAATATACCTTCCTCAGAGAAGAGACCCGTGCTTCTCGATGGGGACAAAATGGGTTAATTTTGGATGATGTAAATATTATTATTGAATATCCGTACCAAATTTCAGCTCTCAAGTACGTATATGTCTCTGTTCTTAGCCTCAGAGAGAAATGGCGAAATTAATAGGGTTTCTTAGCGGCTAACATAGTACATTGACACTCAGCAAACAAAATGTAAATTCTTTACGTTGAAATACATTACTGTGATTTGATTACGGAACCCTAAAAAGCCAATTTTCACAGGCGAATGCCCCAACGCAATGGACAGGCCCGTGCATTCCAATGGCCAGCGCAGCCTATCGCAAAACGAAGGGAACGCGACGCCGGACGAAGTCAATTAAGCTCTGAGGAAAGCTATACGTCGCCGGGCTCGATGATTTGTCGATTGGGATCGTCCCAGCGCCCGAGTGCTACCTTTACCCATAAAAATCCGTTTTTTAATTTGATGGAAAAAAAACGGCGCAATGTTACCGCTGTATCGCTCGCTGCCCTGCTGCCTAGAGTGATCTTAAACAATCAAGAAGGTTAAGCAACAAAGGGCGCTTTCAGTGCATGGAACGAAATGCAAATAAAGTCGTAGGTTCATGCCCGCACTGAGAATCGAATCTCTCCCGCTTCGGAATCCATTGTTCTACCCACTACGCTACCACCGCTCCATCGCTCCACCACCATATTATTAAGTAGTTACAAAGGGCAAAGTGTTTTTTTCGTTCATAATGTGATGTTTGGGTGTGCCTTGGACGTTTGTTTGTAACTCGACCACGTTAAATGGAAACTTGCGTCTAACTTAGATTGGAGTGACAATGTTTTTATATCATATATCATAGAAAAAGTATACTAAAGAGGATGGTTTATAGCACGGAATACGGATCATGTAGAGATAAATTTAAAAATAGATCCATAAAAAAAAATCTTGTCTTGCTAGAAAAACTGCGAAAAATAAAGACACATAAAAAACTTATCAGATCCAGTTTTTTCATTAAATTCCAAACATGTTCTTTTAATGGTGTAAATGCATAAAACATTTTTTTACGAGATAACTCAAATATCGATAACGCTTGGTATGTTAGGTATTCGGCGTTACGTGCAAGTTGTGACGTCATAGTTTAACCCCGATTTGCACAGCGCATGACTAAATTAACTTTTTGGAAACTTATTACAAAAACTATTTGTGGTAGGAAATAAATACCATTTTTATTTACATTTATTTGAAAAATACAAAAAATCTCGGAACATACATGGTGGTGATACCCCTAGGGGTGCTCTATCTCTGGACTTCCGCTTGACATTATTTTCGGGACACCCTGTACTGGGACCAGCGTACCATTACGGATAGTCAATGGGCTAGTTGCCCTAAAAAATTAATCAGTCCGTCTTTTAGATTATTCAAAAATAAGGGACACGTATTTTATTATTTGTAAATTAGACCAAAAATGACAAAGACGTGTGACGTCACGCCGTGCTGCATTTTTTAGCACGGAGTGACGTCACACGTAACTTTACTGGGCTATATTTTTGTTATTTCTTGTTTAATCGAAAAAATAAATATATGTGTCCAATATTTTTTTATAATCTAAAATACGGACTAAATAGAATTTAATTACTTTGACCCTGGAAACTACCCTATTCTCGCTCTGTTCGAGATGCCAGCACAGAAGAGTCAGTCTACATAAACCTTCCGCCCACACTCAAACCAACTCAGCCCTTTCCCACGAGGGAAAAAAATCCCTCATTAAGGGAAACCGCAATTCTCACTACAGCCTGCCACTGTGGCTCAGTGGCCATAGTACACACTAACTGAACCACCCTCAGGCGTTAACCAATGCACACCAGCTCCGTTTCACGTGCCACAAAGATAAAAAGAGTGAAGGAGCGGTGGGGAAGACACGGAATTCTCTTTCGAGGATCTTTCATTTAGGGACATAGCACGTAGCTCCACCAATCCGGACTTGGCCCCCGTGGAGGAGTATGGCTTATACCTTCCTCAGGGAAGAGGCCCGTGCTCCTCCAGTGGGTGGTGCTCCTAATGGGTTGATGATGATGTACGGATTGGTTAGAGTCAGAAATCAGAAATTTATTTCAACGTAAAGCATTTTAATTCTGTTTGTTGGATATCAATGTACAAACACTCATGTATAATGGAGAAAAAGGCAGCGAAAAAAAAACTCCACTCTGACCATCCTTTCTCAAATCCCCTTAAATCTAATACACATTTGGTATGAATGTCCACCTACCAAGAAACTCAAGACCCGTGAGTGTGTTTCATAGCACATATGTCCGTATCCTAAAATAGGACAGATCTACGGATTGGTTACAATAGGCTTAATTTGAAGCGCATGGAGCTGCGTAGTCTTCCACAGACTTTGCGTAGTACATAGACAGCTACTTACGTAGTACGCTGGCTCACGTAGTCTTTCGTAGCCCTTGTGTAGTAAGACAGGGTATAGAAAACAAAACTACAGAGACACCTAATACAAACGTACACAGTCTTGACGTTGTTCGAAGCGCGTAGACCAGACTTTTTTCGTAGCACGTAGGCATGGATTTAAAAACGTTATACGCAGTTGATAGACACACAAGCGATTCTGTTTGACTGGTTGTAGAAATAACAGCTTTGCTTAGTGTTTTTTGCCAATTACGAATGGAAGTTTCTAAATGGTAGAGCTACTATTAATTACACTTATTATTTTAGTTTCTATAGTTGTAAATTTTGTGGTAAATAAAATATTTTCACTTTTTAATAATATATAAGCAACTATTGCTCTACTAAAGTGAGTGAGATAAGTGAAAATTTGCTCAATGTTCTTGCCATGCATATTTATTATGATTAATAAATATGCATGGCGAGAACATTGAGAACATGTAAATACCTTAATATTATATGATTATAATATTAAGGTTTTTACACTTTTGCGATTTGTTTTTTTTTTTATTTCAAGTGTCAAAAATAAAAACAAAAACAAACCGCATAGAGCAATTTGCTGATTTTAACGATTGATGTAAAAATCTTCAATGACATGCTTGGAGTAAAATACCTTGTCATTCTACTGTATTCGTGTAAAAAACAAGTATTCCTGCGCGGTGAGCCGACAATCCGCGTCACTCAGCCGCTTTAATTGCGACTAGTAAAACAAACGCGCACCGGAGAATCAAGTGGCGGCGGCGCAAACGGGCGGTGAAAAAAAAACACTTGAATCAATTTATGTCTTTGATTACTTTTTATTATTAATCCGGAATCACTTGCTTCAGCAGCTCACATTAAGACTGCAGCAAGTGAATGCGCAATGCGACTTAATTTATCATAATAAATCTAATGTATAAGAATGTCGTATCACGGTGTTTGTTATCAAACTTCTCTGAAACGGCTTCACTGATTTTTTTTGGTGTAAATTTGGTAGGTCTAAGAATAGATTTTAGGCTAACTGATTTGCCAACCATCTTAATTATGTTTTCTTGTCTCATTTTTTGATATTTTTGTGGCGATAAATAAATGTTATACTTTTTCGCTTTCCAAATTAACGATTGCATTGCTTTTGTTTCAGGTAAGTCACCAACACAGTTCTCATCTTCACGTCTGAGCGGTAAATTTAACGCAGCGTTCTATCCGCCAGTGTACCGCTAAGCAGAGTTCGCCATACGACTCTTTCATATGCGTATATCTATTGTGTTTGCACGGCGTAGTCCGATTCGACGTGCGAATGTGGACGTAAAATTAAATGGCAGCCGCTTTGTTTGTGCGAAATGATTTATGAGTTTACCGTCTCTCATTTGGCGAGGTTAGGTCATCCTGTTGCAGTGGGTGAGTTTTGACACGTTTATTTTGATTTTTACTGTACAGTTTACGGTGAATTTAAGAATATTGCTACCAAGATAGGTCTGGAAGGGTCCAACAACTGTTTTTTGTTTCAAAATGTTTGCTTTTTCATATGGAAAAATTAAATAATAAGGCATAAATCTCTCAAACGGTGCTACTCTAAATCGGAAAAACTTGCAAAAAAAATCCTACTGCCTGGTTTACATTATGCTTTATTTTCATGCTTTTTTTTACCATGCTTTCCATACTTGTAGAAAACAGAAAAGAGAAGTCAATTCATGTTATAAGTACCTACAAAAGCAAATTAATAATAAATCAGTAATGGTTGGTTGTATACTATGTATTTCGGATTATTGAAAGTACTCTTATAATATACAGTGCGTAATAAAAGCTATGAATTGGTATACGTTTTTGCAGTTTGTATTTTATTCAAACTCTATGGAAAGCATGCTTACATGGAAATAAAGCAAATGTGAACGAGGCCTTAAAGCCGATTTCTGAATTGAAAATTTACACTAAGTAAATACGCTAAGCATGGTTCTGTCACGCTCTTTTTTGAGAAGTTTGACAAGACAGCACTACAGTTAAGTACTTACTTAGCGTGAATTCCCAATTCAGAAATCGGCCCTTAGTCGTCTTCTAATATCAAGCTTCTTAACGGCTACGATTGACTAAATTAAAATTGATTAAGTAAATTAAAAAACGAAGAAGTTGGGCAACAAGAGCCGAAGATTCAAGCATATTTGACGACTACCTAGATATTATAACCGTGCCAAACTTCTCCATTGAGTACCGGCGCTTAAACTTGGCCCCAAAGTCTCGGACGCAGCGCGATTATGGCAAAGGCTCGCAGTTAGTTTGTGCAGTTAAGTCAGAAAGTTAACTATCGGCTGCAAGGTAGGGGGTGTTCATACTCGAGAGGCGTTTATTATTTATTAAGTAGACGAAAACCCAGCTTCGCTCGGGATTAGGCCCCGTAGACCGGCTAGCACTTTGAATCGAATTTTCAGGATGATATAGACCACAGTATGAGCATGTTTTATTCTTTGAAAACTGTGATAAATTTCAAATATTACTCTGTGAATAACTAACTTAGCTGTCAAAGAAAATGTATTCTAGGCCTGAGAGGTTAACTTTTAATTACCCAAATAACTGTTACGTCTCTGTCTCAAAGTCAAAGAACTAAGACCACAGAGGTCACAATGGATAACAGAATACAACTTGTGACGCGTGATGACGTGACCAACGTGACATTGAGGATATTGACATGTTTACTTAACAACGCCTTAACATATAATTAATTTATAACATTTAAATTTACATACAGGCACATACATTGCTTCTGGCCCCACACTAGGATACCCTGTGTCGTTGGGCCTACAAACTGCGACGTCACAAACATGTTAACATCCAAGAAATGGGTTTCTTTTTTTGACCCCAGCCGTGATTCGAACCCGGGACCTCTCGCATGGTAGGCAGATGCGCTAACCACTGCGCCACAGAGGTCGTCGAATAATTTATGTTTATATTAAAAATACTCGACAATCCGAATTTGCCGCCCGTGAGTTGTCGACTCGGATAGATTATTTTTTTACGCTCTTCAATTTGTCTACCGTAGACCGGTCTACGGTAAACTCGAACAGAACGCGAAATTATTAATTTATTATTATAGAATAGGTAAAATTTGTCTTTGGAAGGTTTAGTTACTGTGACAATGAAGTAGTGGTTAGGTAGACTCTTTTGTTTGAAGAAGAAGAAGATCGGAATTTATTTGTACGTAAAAAATTTACATTCTGCACGTTGAATGTCAATGTACTTATAATGTTCTTATAAAGGCACTGCTTTGGAGCCGAACGTAGAGGAGAAAAAGGCAGCAAAAAAACATAACATCCCGGGCGAGCCCCCAAAAAATGAAGGGATGGTTTTTGCGCAATTAAAAACAGCTTGTGAATTTATTATTTTATAAATTCTGTGTCTTTCCCCCACCCAATACAGTAATCCCAGAAAAATGCTACTCTTGCATCCCGCTCTCACTCCTCTCTATCACTCACACCTTACGTTCCATTCTATTCAGTCCGTTAACGTTCCATTCCCACGTACATAAGCTCAAGCCTGTATCCCAGAGGGGGAAGCAGAGACCAAGGACTGCCACTTACTACGATCCTGACAGATCATTTCCGCTTCATATACGTACTTTTTATATTGTTTCAGCTAATACGTCACCTATTTGATGGAAGTATATGGGCCTGGGGCATCCCTTCATCGTCAACCCATCATGTCCCCACCGAGGGGCACAGGTCTCTTCCCTGAGGAAGGTATAGGCCATACTCCACCACGGGGGCCAAGTCCGGATTGGTGGAGGCTTGTAAAACTAGTGGCTTGTCTTACTGTCAGAAGTTTTCAAGCCGCCCTAAGGCCTCTGACTTGACTTAACGACTGCCATCTATCAAGGGCAGCCGGCACCAACTGCTTAACTGCGAAGCACGGAATCGCTCGGAAAAATCCCACTAGTCATAGACGGTGACCCATCCATGGACTGAACGCGCCGTATGTTGCTTAACCTTAGTGTTCGTTTAAGATCACTCAGGCAGCCCAGGTTACGAGCGATTCGGGGCATCGCTACGGGGTATCCCTTACCGCCCTCAAATTCGCTCGATAAGTTTGTTTCGTCAATCTTTCTTCCTTTATCCTCTCCAACTGTGATAAGGCGTCAAATATTATGAACAGTATGAATGCATCCCAAACGGACATAACTCAGAGCACGTTAACTACAAGTTCGGGATCGTAATTTAATAGTTTGACTTAATTGGCGCAGACTTGAGCTGCGGAGGTCCGGACTCTAAGTAGAAGGCTTATGTTAAGGCTATCTAACTTGGCGCCTGATAACTTGCGGCAAGTATCCGTAACTTGCGGATTGCTTTGGACTTTGACGGGGCAAATGGAGACTGTGGAGACTGAGTACCTGTATAAAACTTTGTCCGAATGATTGCAGAGATTTTATGCGTAAAATAATCTGATATAATAAAATTCTCGTATTACCGTGTTAGAGCGCATACTCCTCCGAAATGGCTTGGCCGATTTCTATGTAATTTTATATGTATAATCAGTAGGTCTGAGAATAAGTGGTTATCTATTTTTCATGCTCCTATTTGGCAAAACAACGTTTGCAGGGTCGGCTAGTCTTATAACCCCAAAATCACCCCGGTATGTGGCCATTAGTTCTAAAAGAGGCCCTTAGCGGTAATTGAACCCACGATTTCCGTTTTCGTAGCCAAGCGTGTCAAGTGCGAGACCAGCTAGGCAGTCAACGTAGTAACGTACTTTTACAAATGCGTTCTACGCTACTCTAGTAATCAACATCGCACGAACTTTGACAGCTGCTGAGTAGCGTTTGAAAATCACTTTTTGAGTCGAGTGGCTTTTAAAATTCTCCCCTGTCGCAACTCGAACAAACGAGCGTTTTACACACAAGCTACAACACAAGTCAGTTCTTTATGTAATATCATCGGTTTGTTAAAGTCACTCGCTAGATAAGGCAAAATCGTATGGAATCTGAGTGTCTAAAATTAAAATAAAATAAATATTTATTTCGGTAAACGTAGTGTAGGGCGTCCTCAGACTCGGTGGAGCGATGATCTTCGCAGGGCGGCTGGCAAGAGCTGGATGAGAGTAGCCGAGGACCGTGCTCAGTGGCGTGTAATGAGAGAGGCCTATATCCTATGGGGGGGGGGGGGCTACCATACAACATATATTTTGCAGTTCATATAGATAATGGAGTGTCGGTTAAGAATAGCACTCCCCCATATCTTCTCGTGGGTGTCGTAAAAGGCGACTAAGAGAATACCCGTGCATATTATTACCCAGCACATACGGGTCGTGCCGGTGTCGGGCAGCAGCGACATCGGCACGTATACGGTCTGCGATTGCCAACCCGCCTGCTCAGCGTGGCAATTACGAGCAAATCATTCCATGAAAAGCCAGAACGGACCACGGCCCCCGGTTCCCGGTCGCCCTGCTATTCCTGATCAAGGCGGCGGTCACGGTAACGGCAGGGTAGGGGGTGCGAAGAATCCCCGGGTTACGAAAGGCTGCCAAAAACAACTGACCTTGGCGACGGATGCACATTACGGCTGGACGAGCACCTGGCACAACTGGAAATCGAACTCGAGAAGGTAAAGTGGGATGTTCTTGGGTTATCTGAAGTCCGAAGAGAGGGGGAGGACACCGTAACCCTTGAATCAGGCCACCTGCTGTACTTTCGAGAGGGAGACCAGCTATCTCAGGGTGGCGTAGGGTTCCTGGTAAATAGAGCTCTCTGTGACAACGTTGTAGAAGTGTCAAGTGTGTCGAGCAGGGTTGCGTACCTGACGATTAAGCTAACCGAGAGGTATAACCTCAAGGTTGTGCAGGTTTACGCACCGACCTCGACGCACTCGGACGATGAAGTGGAAGATATGTTCGATGACATATCAAAGGCCTTACACTCCACCACCAAGGCCCACTACAACGTTGTCATGGGAGACTTCAACGCCAAAGTGGGAGTACAAAATTGCAACGAATCGGTAGTAGGATCCCATGGTTATGGAAACAGGAATCATAGGGGGCAAATGCTAGTCAACTTCCTCGAAAGGGAGGGGTTATTCTTGATGAATTCATTCTTCAAAAAAAAGCCCCAAAGGAAGTGGACATGGCAGAGCCCCGACACTATGACAAAAAATGAGATCGATTTCATCATAACGGACAAGAAGCGTATATTTAGAGACGTCTCAGTGATCAATAGGTTTAATACCGGAAGCGATCACCGACTTGTGCGAGGCTCTCGGAATATTAATTTTAAGCTCGTGTCCGTTTGATGAAATCCAGGCTCCGACCAAACCTGCACCAAACTATAGTGGGATCTGAAAAGTTCCAGTCTAACCTGGAGAACCGATTCGCTGCCGTGGAAACCACAAATGACGTTGACATTGACCAGGCCCTCGAGAATGTAGTCGGAATCCTCAGGGAGGAAGGCATGAGATTTTGCGCAATGCGGCATAAAGGCACGAAGTCGAAATTTTCAGAAGAAACACTCAAGTTTATGGAGGAGCGACGTGAACGCCCACCAGTCACTGCGTCAGAAAGGCATGCTCTAAACAGGAGAATTGGCAAACTAGTTCGACGCGATCTCCGATGCTCCAACACTCGTTCAATAGAACGAGCAATCGAGCAAAATCGGGGATCGAAAGTGTTTGTTCAATCTCTTGGGAGAAGCCATCTGACAAAGTTGACCACTACGGATGGAGTGGTTGTTTCCTCCATACCAGAGGTTCTTTCGGAAGTTGAAAACTTCTACGGCCAGCTGTACGCTGCGCATGCATCTCTTCCTGATCCCGATAATGAGGATTCCAGAGCTACATTGACACGCCACTGTACTGAAGACTTGCCAGAAGTCAGCCTAGACGAAATCGTGATGGCTCTTAAACAGCTTAAAAATGGAAAAGCCCCTGGAGAGGACGGTATTACAACTGAGTTCTTGAAGTCCGGCGGTAAACCCGTAATGAAGGAGCTCCAGAAGATCTTTAATGCTGTCCTCTTTGATGGGAGAACTCCGGAGGCGTGGAGTAAGTGTGTTGTCGTGTTGTTCTTCAAAAAGGGTGATAAAACCCTTTTGAAGAACTACCGACCCATTTCACTCTTAAGCCACGTCTACAAGCTGTTTTCAAGAGTCATCACGAACCGTCTTGCGAGGAGACTCGATGAGTTTCAGCCACCTGAGCAGGCCGGCTTTCGATCGGGTTACGGCACCATAGACCACATTCACACAGTGCGGCAGATTATACAGAAGACCAAAGAGTATAATCGGCCCCTGTGCTTAGCGTTTATGGACTATGAAAAAGCCTTTGACTCGGTCAAAACCTGGTCTGTTCTGGAATCTTTGCAGCGATGCCAAGTCATCTGGCGATACATCCAAGTGTTGAAAGGTCTATACAACGCCGCTACTATGGCCGTCCAAATCCAGAACCGGCAATCTGAACCTATCCCCATACATCGTGGTGTGAGACAAGGGGATGTTATTTCCCCCAAATGGTTTACAAATGCTATGGAGGATATGTTTAAGACGCTGGACTGGAAGGGGTACGGCATTAATATTAGCGGCGAGTACCTTTCACACTTGCGATTTGCAGACGATATCGTCATCGTGGCGGAAACGCTGCAAGATCTGCAACATATGCTGAGTAGCCTAGCTGATTCTTTCCAACGCATTGGTCTCCGGATGAACTTGGATAAAACCAAGATTATGTTCAATGAACATGTAAATCCGGAGCCAATTGCAGTTCAAGGCAGTATTCTCGAAGTCGTTAAGGAGTATGTTTACCTCGGGCAAACCATGCAATTAGGTAAAAACAACTTCGAGAAAGAGGCTAATAGAAGAATACAGCTGGGCTGGGCAGCATATGGGAAACTACGTCGAGTCTTCACATCGCCAATCCCACAGTGTCTAAAGACGAAAGTCTTCAACCAGTGCGTCCTACCCGTCATGACATACGGTGCCGAAACGTGGACACTCACGGTGGGGCTGATCCACAAATTTAAAGTCGCTCAGGTGCTATGGAAAGGGCTATGCTCGGGGTTTCTCTGAAAGATCGAATTCGAAACGAAGTCATCCGACAGAGAACCAAAGTCACCGACATAGCCCACCGAATTAGCATGCTGAAGTGGCAGTGGGCCGGCCATATCACCCGAAGAACTGATAACCGATGGGGTAGAAGAGTTCTTGAGTGGAGACCGCGGATCGGTAAACGTAGTGTAGGACGTCCTCGGACTCGGTGGAGCGATGACCTTCGCAGGGCGGCTGGCAAGAGCTGGATGAGAGTAGCCGAGGACCGTGCTCAGTGGCGTGTAATGGGAGAGGCCTATGTCCAGCAGTGGATAACCGTAGGCCGATGATGATGATGATGATGATGATGATGATGATGATGATAGATAATGGTACGAAACCCTTCGTGCGCGAGTCTGACTGGCACTTGGCGGGTTTTTTTTTTTCATTTCAGTACATATAGCTGATGCCTGCATTCAAAGTCACTAGGAGAGCGACTATATCGCGAAATGACCACCTCTCGCTTAGACCACATCTCAAAATGTCAAAGTTGCAAAATTGCCTTATACGGGGTGTCCCAAAAATGGCACGTCACAGTGACACCGGAGGTAGACCTGCTCAAAAGGCATCGAACCAACCTAACGTGACCTCAGTAAAAGTTGCACGGCTTATGAGATATGGCCAATATAACTTTTTTTAAATTTTCACTTTGTTTAACAAGTTTAGTGCTAGCATTAAGTTAGGTAGCCCTCGTGTTTGTTTTTTTTTATTTGTACTCTGTCACGAACTTACTAACTTAGCGTAAGTGCTAGCATAGCACTAAGTAGTTAAAAAAAGTGAGTAAGTTTAAATTGGCCATATCTCGAAAACCGTGCAACTTTTACTGAGGTCATGCTAGGTTGGTTCGACGCCTCCTGAGCAGGTCTACCTCTAGTGTCACTTTGTCGTGTCATTTTTGGGACACGCTGTATCTTCTAGGAGAGGGGTAGGCGGAGACCGGGGACTGCCACTTGCCTTTTATTTCAGTATTTTTCATAATTACATTTTTACGATACTCAGATCCCACAGTGGTTAAAATCGTCAATTCGTGGCGGGCTTGTTTACTGGTTTCTGAATTGAATACTTAAGTGACAGAACGTTACTTAAGTATTTACTTAGTGAAATACTCGATTCGAAAACCGACCCTAAATGCTGAATTTCCTGACAAATCGTGGAAAATTCAAAAACTTTAAATAACCGGTCGAGTGTTGGCGCACGAACGATTCCGTATCATCTATACAACATTTGAATAAGTATATCAAGCGTCTTTGCGTTGCTGTTATTAGAAAATTGGGCAAAAAACAGGCTTTATTTAAATAAATGTTCATCATCATCATCATCATCAACTCATTATTTTCCCACCGATGGGCACGGGTATCTTCCCTGAGGAAGAAAATGAAAAAAAAGACTTAATAGTACAATAAATACAAAAATACAAAATTATTTGTTTCGTTATCTACTACATCTTAGGCTACATACATTGACGACATCTACTAGTAAGTTTAAAGATACCTGTAGCAGTAGACACCGCTCTTCCACAACTAGAAAGTTGTTGTAATAATAGTGGATGAAACAATACAAATTATCAACATTATCTCGAACCTAATCAGTGAAATCTGTGAAATAATCTCAGGTATAACTAGAACTACAAAGACTTCGCAGAATTTTTCCCATACCAAGGTGTCCAACCAACCTGTTCTCGGCCACAACTTTGTCAACAAACGAGCCGAGCCCCACATGCTCTCAGCCAAAAGTACTCGAAGCCAAAACATATGTACCGCCACGTAATAACACAAATAAATCAAAAGCGCCCTCAGCAGGGACACGCCATTTTAACCTGACCTTCCCTCCGGTAAAGAAGGGGACATTTTCTTATGATGAAAGTGTCTTAACCCTCAATGAGTGTGAAAGGGGGGCGAGGGCGTAATTTCTTCAGGATTATTGGATTAAACTGTCTATTCTTGTATCAAAATTAATGGTTAGCGAAGTCGATGTTGCTGTGAGTCTTAAACAAAATTGATTCGTATTATTCATGTGATCATACTACAAACTTAGTACAGGCTGTTAGCTTTTAGAATATACCTCGGGCTCTAGAGTAGGCTTCGGTTTTTGCTGAAAGAACACGAGTGTAATACTACTTCCTGCTCTGTATAAAACTTTTCTTCACTATTTTGAAAAGCTATGTAACAAATAACAAAATAACAAAATAAATAACAATAATAATAATTTAATAATAATTTATAATTTATAATTTATTTAATAATTTTTTATAAATAACAATACAAAATAAACCTTACCTTATTGCAATATAATCGGTTTTGGATTGCTCAGTTGAGGTATATTCTATAAGCTAACAGACTGTAGAACCCTAGATGTGCACTTTGACATTGCACAAAATTATGGACACAATATATTTAATTTTTTGTCAAGCACTTAGGTAATATTATTTTAGAATTAAAATTCAATTGCAACTGTTTTATTCACAATAAAAACAAAATGTTTACTTTATGAACGTCACAGTTGTTAGTTTCACAAGTAATAGAGTATGTGGAGAAATTAACAAAGAAATTCCATAATTTTAATCTTTTCGTAACATTTTTAGCTTCATTGACAAACTTTCAAACTTAAAAATTATTGCACACGGATGTGTTGAACACTGTAATTAACATTGTAATTAGAATCTTAATTTTATTATTTGATTTAGATTAGAGGCTCAATAACTATAGTAACTTATTATTCAGATCTAGGTGTAGGTACTTAACTACTTTTATTATGCATGGGTGTTTATCTATAGTTAGTTACACATCTAGTTTAACATAACTGCGTTCCACTCTTAGCAAGTAAGGATGTATAAATTGTTTATATGCCTAATAATATAATATAATAGAAATAAATAAAATAAATTATGATCAACATCAACACCCAGTAAAAATCCAGCATCTTAAATTTTAGAGTGGCTGCTTGACGAACTATATTTTCTTACAAAAATGTTTGTATTGACCAGGAGTAAATTTTTTAACTAGATAGTTATTAAGCTCTACGAATCAGAGAGAAACCTGGTCGGACTCTTCCGGGAAAAATCAAGTAAGTGTATCCGGGTAATATTTAAGAAGATATTTTTCATTTACATTGTACGAAGTGTAATTTAAACTAATATGAATGTCAAGGAGAATCTTTTAATAGAGTAGTTTCTAGGGTCAAAATAATTAAATTCTATTTAGTCCGTATTTTAGATTATAAAAAAATATTGGACACGAATTTTTTCTTTTTTCGATTAAACAAAAAATTAACAAAGATTTAGCCCATTAAAGTTACGTGTGACGTCACTCCGTGCTAAAAAATGCAGCACGGCGTAACGTCACACGTAACTTTAATGGGCTATATCTTTGTCATTTTTGGTCTAATTTACAAATAAAACAATACGTGTCCCTTATTTTTGAATAATCTAAAAGACGGACTAATCACACTTTTAAGGGCAACTAGCCCATTCCTCTAATCCTCACGTCGTGAATATCTCTTTTCTACGCGTAAAAAGTAGGTAGATACAATCACAGTCTCTCGGCTGGAGTGCTGAGGGTCCTTGAAGTAATAACTTCTGAGGCGCGTCAAGTGACCAGATCGCTTGGACTTTCGATTTCTCAACTGTTAAGCTTCGCTGGTCGTATTGATGTGGAGAAATGCCGGAAATCGGGGACTTATTCTTGTGTTTATTTACTAAAACTCTTCAGAAAAGATGGAGCGGGACTCATCTTTTCAATCCCGATGTTTGCTTTCTCTCTTCTATATTTTCTTATGTCATCCGCAGGTTAGATATAATTGTTATTTTTGTTTATCAGTTGTGTTACAGGCCTCCACCAATCTGGACTTGCCCCCGTGGTGGAGTATGGCCTATACCTTCCTCAGGGAAGAGACCTGTGCCCCTCGGTGGGGACATAATGGGTTGATGATGATGATGATCAGTTGCGTTAGGTCCTTGAAAAGAATAATTAGAAATCATTGTTAAGGTGACTCGATTGGCCACCAAAATATCTACAGGGTAATTCTTTAATGCACAAAAGATAGTGTACAAAAGATGGACTAGATGTTAATGGATAGACGTTTTCTGCTAGTCAACCCGTAGGAGGTTCGGGAGGGGGCTGAACAATGAGATAGGCGTGCAATAAAGAAGAGATATAAACACTTTCAACCTGTAGAATTTTTTGAGGGTCGACGCCGAGGGCCGTCACCTTAACAATGGTTTTTAATTGTTCTTTTCAAGGCATAACGCAACTGATTAAGTACCTACTATAACGTGTTATAAGAAAAACAGCAATAATATATCTCCGACTTTCACTTTTCTCATGTATTTCTATTGTAGGTTCTTTGTGTGCTATATGTTATTATGGCCTTAATTTTCGGAAGTTATAGTAGGGGCAATCGTTTAAAAAAAACTTGACGGATTATCCGCAAAATAAATACATACACAAGTTATTGTAATCATTTCACAGGCGTAAAGAGTATCCGTAACTTATTTTAAAACACGCTTATTCACGCGGACGAAGTCGCGGTATAAGATATTCCCTGGTCATCAGCAATCAATTGACAATTTGCCGCGACAATGCCGTGTGATTGCCGCGCCGCACCGGGGGCCGCTAACTAGTCTTTGATACTATATGACACCCTAGTCCTAGTTCCCATTATTGGCTTCGTGTCCATGGTCTATAATTTATATAGAGAGAAAATAGAAAAAACATTGTGAGTAGAATAATAAAGCAAAAGTGACATATAAGGGCACAATGTGAACAATATCAGAAAGAAAACGAAGTACAACATAACAAACAACTCAAAAAAAAAAAATTAGTCTGGGTTACATCTTACCTATGAGAGCATTCAACAAGTTGCAGTGTTAAAGATTAGTACCTGGGTGACCGAGCTTTGCTTGGTACTTTTTTTGTTATACAAAATTAAAATAATCCTTTTTCAACAATAAAAGAACTTGGAAAAAAAACATCATGACTCGAACGTCCCTTGAAATCGGCCCGAAACGGGTCGCCCGTTTTCCCGTCAGAACTATCCCAACCTTGCAGGTGGACGCAAAATTTACCTCTGTATGTTATTATAGTAAATTGCAATTGCCTTAAAAAACGGATAAAACAACGTTTTCTAAAAATGTAACCTAGTTAGATCAATTTAACGCCCCTGAAAGCATCTGCCTACAAAATTTCGTGAAAATCGTTGGAGCCGTTTCCGAGATTCTGATTATATATATATATATATATATATATATATATATATACAAGAATTGCTCGTTTAAATAGATTTGATTTACTATTCTTACAAAAGTACTAAAACACCAATATTGTGGCCATACACACAGACATCACCAGCTGTTTATTTATATGTATGTGGTGAATTATTTCTTAATACTTGGCAAGCAGTTTTCAGTTGTAGCGTTTTTTCAATAAATACGTTGAATAAAAGTTACGCAAGTAATGTTGAATAAATTTTGAATTTTAAACTTATTTTTCACAATCACACTTTGTTCACCTGCACATAACTTTTTTGTTTTGAATAACTGGCAGTTTTTATGCGCAACAAAAGAAAAGTATTCAACAGATAAAAAAGGAAATACTGAATTTCAAATTTCGAACACAGGAATTCGAAATTGAAATGTCACCTCGCATCAAAGATGGCGACGCAGCGTTTTTCAGAGGGTTCTTATCCGGCTACTGAATAATGGGCCTTAAAGTCGTGAAGTTAAGAATGACCGTAATCGTCTGGCCTTAGTTGGCAGGTTTTTATTCCTATTAGTGCGGCGTGCTGCGAATAATCGCTTTTTAATGAAAAGATTAGCGCCGGCTGCGCCATTGACCGCCGATATGTGCCGGGCAGACACTTTTAGAATCGCGTGACAACGGCTATGTAGAAAATAAGGCCCGCTTGCACCACCTCCTACAATCCTTTATGTTAAATAGAATTGCGACAGATAGTGTATAGCGGAACTGTCAAAATTCTGTTCAACTTAAAGCTAAATGGGTTTTAGCCGTTGGTACAAATGGGCCTTAATTTCAGACTTTTAAATTATTAAATTATTAAAAATACCACCAATCTGGAAATACCTAATACCATATTGTAATTACTTTTCACTTTTAATGAACCTTACTTAGTAAGCTTAGCTATAATAAGCTTAGTTGACTAAGCTTATTATAGCTAAGCTTACTAAGTAAGGTTAAATAAACTCTTTAGACAAAATAACTTTTAATACTAAGTCTAAAATCATCATCATCATCATAACATAAACATAAACATTTACACACAGTCCATCAAGCCATTATGTCCCCACCGAGGGGCACGGGTCTCTTCCCTGAGGAAGGTATAGGCCATACTCTACCACAGGGGCCAAGTCCGGATCCAGACCAGACAGTAGTCTTACCAAGCCTCCGCCTCCTAAAATCAACTGATTTAAATATACACGGTGTCGATTTGTATAGTTAAAACTGACTCAAGGGTGTTTATTTACAAGATAGAAACAAAAAAAAAATACTGGCAAAACTGAAACAAAAAAAATATAAACAAATATTTTTTTGTGAAAATCGCCTAAAAATCATAAAGTTATATGGCTTAGCTTCTATCGTTTGCACTTGACGGGTGCGGCGGAGATTTTACGGGGCGGGGCGGGAGAGTGACCCGCGCGCCCGCCTATGGCGCCGCAAAACCGGGGATTTTAGGTGATTTTCACTAAAAAAAATATTTTTTTTTTATTTTTTTTGCTTCAGTATCATGTACATAACCACCCCTGAATCGGATTTGACTGTACAAATCTACACCCTGTATGAACGTGATTTTCTACTCTTAAACTAGGATTAACCTGTATTTTTGTATTTTAGGAGGTGAACCTCTTTTGGGCGATGTGGCTAGATTGGTAGCGGCCTTGTGGATGCGAATTGCTAGAGAACGCAAAGTATCGCGTAATGGGGAAAATGCCTATACCCAACAGTGAGCAGAGATAGGCTAATGATGATGGGCCACTTTCGATGAGTGACTTACGAAATTACATACTTACTAGACTTAAAATGAAAAAGGGCAAAGCGTGTGATCAGACGGTTTTTCATTAGGGCCGCCCGAAACAATAACATTTCCCCAGACTCTCAGTTGAAAAAGTTACAGAAAGTCCAATGGACAACAGACTTCAAAATAAATATAAAATATAAACAAGTGCGAGTCAAGCTTATCACCAAGGATTCTGCACAAATTTGTAGGTACATGAAGTATTTAAAGAATCGACTCTCGCAGTTTTTATTTCAGTTTATCTCGAACTTCAAAGCTCATCTAGATGCGCGTTCAGTTGTAGACTTTTTCATTTATTTTTTAATTACATTGACAAAGTATACAAACAAAATTGACAAACAAATTAAAATATTTAAACTAGCTGACCCCGCAAACGTTGTTTTGCCAAACAGGGGTATGAAAAATAGTTTTTTTTTTCTTTATTAATTTAAAAGGGTTTGGTACACTAGTGACCATGTCACCCTCTTTTTTGCTATTCTAAACTTATTGACTATTGATTGACGCTAATCTAGCTCGCAACCCAAAATTAACCATCTTGTACACCATTCTAGCTTCTTCCGAACACGGAAAAGCTAGAATGATGTTACAACCACCAACCACATTAAACGTTTCATACATCTGGTTTTGTTCTATTCCGGATGCATTCAACTAAACAACCTATTCTCAAACCTACCGATTATATTTATAAAACTTCATCAAAATTACGGCCAAGCCGTTTCGGAGCAGTTTTCGGCGCACTAACACAGTATCTTAGAGAGATAAAGATAAATAGCATATTTTTTATATTAGTTCACAAAAATATTGATATGTAGGTAGTCTAATAATAAGTTTACAATACGGTGGCACTCCGGCTCGGCTGGCCATACAAGGGCCCTGTACAAACGTGGTGCAAACCTTCCGAGCAACAGTAACTGGCGCGCATGTGCGTCTAACCAGCAGAGACATTTAGTTACAGATTTCTAGAAAGCCTTAAGTATAATCATTATCAACCCATTAAGTCCCCAATGAGGGGCACGGGTCTCTTCCCTGAGGAAGGTATAGGCCATACTCCACCACGGGGGCCAAGTCCGGATTGGTAGTGGCTAATATTACTGTCAGAAGTTTAAAAGCCGCCCTAAGGCGTCTGACTTGGTCTGTTGCCCTAGTGTCCAAGATGTTATTATTAAATAATTGGAAGTCTTTTCTGTGATTTAATTATTTATTTATTGTGCTATGTCACTTAATTGGAAATAAATAATTCTGGGCTCATTGCCGCGGGACAGTGACCTGGGGCAGGTATTTTATTTGTAAATATATTTTAATTTAAGATATTTGTATGAGTACCTAGCATAGTTTTATATTTAAGTTATATTTATAGTTAGTTCATTATTAATATGATCAGATAATTTGTTAAAAATAATAAATCAATAATTATCAAAACCATTATCATTATCAAACTTAGAACAACCAACTCGTCAACCTTCTGTCTAGTTAATCGTTTTGCACGGACCCCCGCTGCACAGCGTCTATTGTAAGCATAGTGAGACATTTTTAATTAAGGAAATCGGGAGGCCCCTGCTGCGGTCCCCAACTCCCGGTCCGCGAGGCATTCCGTTGATTGAAGGGGGTATTGTGTGAGGCGGGCGAAGAAAAGTGCCTTTTATTTAGTTGCACTGGTGAAAACTATAATATATGTAGTTTAGTATGTATTAAACTAGCTGACCCAGCGAACTTCGCATCGCCTAACAGTCGATTCTTTAATTTTTCATTTATTTTGCTATTTGGGACACCGGTAAGATTATTCATTTATTTTGCTATTTGGGACACCGGCTAGTAAGATAAAAAAAGAAAAAATAAAGTTTATAAGTCAACACTACATTATGTCAAGAAATTAAAACCGTAGATTAACAGATGGTTCGCGTACGAGAAGCCGGGGGTTAACTCCGGTTAGACATATACATTATTTATTGGTAATATTCATTACAAGTCACATTACAATACTACGACTGGTTACAAGTTAACAGTCTGTTAATTTACTGTATTAGCTGTCGGTTTTTTCTGTATGCATTTTTTATAAGTGAGTGCTGTTAATAATAGATTACCTAATAGTCAGGTCTTGCAGTCAAACATCAAAATCGGCATAATGGCTCTCATATATTTATGTAAGTTTTTCTGACAAGAAACAGTTAGAAAAGCCGGGAGAAGTTATTTGAACTAAAACTTTCATAAGCACTATACATTATTAAGTTTTTTCCGGATACACTTACTTGACTTTTTGTCGGAAGAGTCCGACCAGGTTTCGCTCTGATTCGCAGAATTATGGTGAGCAGAGACGGAGCTCGCGTCGTCTCTGATAAGCTCTAAGAAAGTCTTAAGTTTATCTGGAATAAATTTAATAAAGACTTTTATTTTAGCTTCTTCCATCATATATACAAATTACAAGTGCGTTCATCTGAAATAACATTTCCAATGGTAACTATTATATTTATCCTTGTCATTTTCTGAGTAGGGCCTCACAGCGTACAGTAGAAGAGGAATACAATTCGTCAAAGCGGGGATTTCTTTGACAACCATTGTTTCCCGATGACTATTGGCAGCAGACAGCGGTGGCTCTTAAGGCAAGAAGCATAAGTGTCGATATCGAACAAAAAGCTAATTACTCCTTTGAAGCGTCGCGCGTGATTGAAAATATTGATCAAAATATTACTCTTTGTCTGAAAGTTTGTCATTAGCTCTTTGAGTGTGATTAAAAAAAGTCGCGCCTAAGCCTTTGTTTGTTCTGCTCAACAAGCTTTTATGGATGTTCTATTATGTTTTTGTTTTGGCTTTATCTTGTGATGTTGAATATATAATCAACTTTATGTAATCATTTGCGTTATGACCTTGAAAATAACAATTAAACACCATTGTTATAGTGAGCAGAATGTACAATGCGGCAGACTTAATGCCATAAGCATTTTCTACCAGTCAAACACAGGAGGTAAAGGAAATAGTTGGTAAGCGTGCAAACGTAATTAAATAAATTTAAAAACATACTTATATTATAAAGTGCATTGAATAAACTAACATATTACACGTGATTTGGTGCATATATACATTACATAGACTATTTTTGTGTCGCGAAGATGATAAAATATGTGTACAGTAGCCTTGTCCCTACAGAAAAAATTATCTCTCATTTTAGGCTACCTTGTTTTCACCAGACAATCATGAAGATATCACACAAATGACGTGCTGCATCACAATTTTTATATAAAAGTAACTTAATAATACGAGGATGAAATTCGGGCAAGCAGGGCGTTTCACAGAGCGACTGGGCCGTCGCTGGAAAAGTTTAAATCCGTCGTTGACAGCACATTGTTGGGTGCGGTTGATCACCGCAACTTTGCACTCTGTCGGGGCTCAGACCCACTGGTCCTGACTTGTGGTCGTTGATACATAGTACCTACAACGTTCACACAATGTGGTCATTTGCTCTGAAAAAGGAGAAAATCGAACGTGTTTTGATGTGATTGGTATCAATAGGGTAGTTTCCGGGGTCAACATAATTAAATTCTATTTAGTCCGTATTTTAGATTATAAAAAAATATTGGACACATATTTTTTCTTTTTTTGAATAAACAAAAAATAACAAAGAAACTCCGAAAAAACTCCGTGCTAAAAAATGCAAAAAGCACGGCGTGACGTCACACGTAACTTTAATGGGCTATTACTTTGTCATTTTTGGTCTAATTTACAAATAAAAAAATACGTGTCCCTTATTTTTGAATAATCTAAAAGACGGACTAATTACATTTTTAGGGCAACTAGCCCATTGTTACTTAAAATCTAAAAGAAAGAAGATTTTTTTTTTAATTGTCGCAGAACACAATGTAGACTATACGTAACGAACAAAATACACGAAAGTCCACGAAAACAAACCGTCCGTCTATAACTAACGCTGGTGGCATTTTTCTGAGTGGTTCCGTGCTTAGCAAGGCAGTTGGTGCCGGCTGCCTTCGATAAATGGCAGTCGTTAAGCCAAGTCAGAGGCTTGAAAACGTCTGACACTAAAACCAGCCACTAGTCTTGCAAGCCTCCACCAATCCGGACTTGGCCCGCGTGATGGAATATGACCTACCTTCCTCAGGGATGAGACCCGTGACCCTCGGCGGAGACTAGTGGGTAGATGATGATGATGAGTTTTCTTTACAATGCCAATATGAAGGCAAAAACTCGAATTGCTAGTGTGTTCACGCCCTAACGGCGGTGCCGCGGTGAAAGTGTGCAGCCCGGGCTTGCCAGAGATTACCCGGGTGTTAAAAAATGAACTTTATTCACGAACGCCGCGATTCGTAAAGCCTCGGTTTAATAAAATGTGTGAGTTTAGTCTCTGCGGGCTTAATGAGACTGTTTCGTATCTGGTGCTCTCTTTGTCGTTGAGTTTTGCAGCTGCGTATGAGTGACGTAACACCTACAGGAGATGCTATTACTAGTAGACTACACATTATCCGTCCATTTGAAAAGGAACTAATTTTGTTAGAACAGGATTTTTTAAGTGATATTTTAGGCAATGAGGCTATGAAATAATATTTAATACCTATTTGAAGTTATAAAAGTTTTCCTTAAAAATAAAACTACCAGCCAACCTACATCAGTATCGGTTCTGGTTCCGTGGGCACATTAATATTTTGTATGGCCTCCCCTCAGTATGTGGCTATGCCGCCAATCACCATCCAACGTTGCCTATAACGCCGGGAAAGTTCCGCTTAGTTTGATGAAAAACTTCTAAGTTACAGATTTGTAGTGCTAGGTACGGATAGAGAGTACGTGGGAAATTACGCTACATATAATTTTGGCCTTTCATTTAGGTCCAGTTTTTGATTTGAGAATTTCCCTAAGTCTGTTTTTTAGTTCAATGCAAAAAAATAAGTTAGTCACGTTGACATCTCAATACAATCCAATGTCTGAATGTTGCTAGTACCTACGCAAAAACCAAATTACCCCATTTTACTCCAAAGTCAAATGGTTTGTGCTACGTAGGTGTTTTTTTTTGACGTTGCTCTTATGAGGAATTATACTTTAATGTCCTTGATGTAATAAGGATTTCGGTCACACAAGTCTTCTATTCACGGTAAAAAAAAATCTACCGAGTAAACCTATAGCGGGAACACCGCGACATTTTTTTTGCATTGAATTAAAAAACAGACTGTAAGTAACTACTTCAATGTATTGCAGTCTCGTCAAATTTCACGTCATTTAAGGATTTACTTAGTGGAATTCTCAATTCGAAACCGGCCTTTAGTCATGGTGGCCTCTTTCAAAATCTTTCGTTGAAATTTAAAGGCAGAAAAAATTCATCATTGATTTGACTAAGTTATTATTGCTAAAGTATTTAGGTACTTCTCAGATTTATTTTAAATATGTTTTATTTACACACACGCGAATGAATTGGCTGACATTCTTGATTTACACTGCTAAGCCGTTATTATACTTGTTATTGATTGTCTGTTACCTGTTTTAATACAGGTTCATCCTGGTTTAGTTAATTCTGTGATCCATATTGGGTAAATTCATATTAAGAGAGATAGTGAGATTTTTTTGTTTTACAACCCACTAAAATAAGGTAAAATCATGGGAACTTTCGGATCGGGTCTGTCCCGGAGCGGTATTCTTCATTGATTTTGTAGCTTTTATTTAGTTTGTTTGTTTTAACTTTATTTTCTTCATTAGAGAAAACAGAAGTAAAATGTGTTTTGAACAGACAACTTAAACGTTAATACAAGGTTTGGTACGAATGTCCATCTATTTAAGAAAGTCAAAATTCAAGACCCACGAATGCAATCAATACCTGCAATGTCAAACACTATTTGATATTCTTAAACAAGTATGAAAACACCAATGCTGCGGCCAGACACATGGACGGCACCCGTTCACGAGCATAACGCAGGAGTCAGCCATACTCAACCATATTAGAGGTAAATAGGCGACCCGGCAACCGCGCCACCATTCTTATGGCCTTTGGCAAACTTGTGTAATAAATAATAATATCTTGTCATCTTCGACCTTTTCTACAAGTTCCTAAGCCTGCGGGCTTTTCTTTACAACATTCCCGGCATCTTTTAGTTGTATGAAGTATCGGTGCATTTATTCCAGTTCACTTCGTCCGTTATAAGTCGAGCTACGCAGGTAGGTCGCTACTACATATGGGAGGTTTAGATTCGCTGCTAGATGAGTATAGCATGATTTACATTTGCATTATTTCTGTGTAATCTCCTTTCTTATGTACAATAAAGTGTTCTCTATCTATCTATCCATCTATTTCCATACGTTTTAATCATGCTACACGCAGCGGTAGAATAAAGACGAGAAAAGCATACGCCGATCCGTAGTTATTATTGAGCATAAAGTACAAGTACTTTAAAAGAAACAGCCAAGTGCGAGTCGGACTCGCTTTCGAAGGATAATTAGGAAGTACCATTATAAAATTTGAAAAAAATCACGTTTGTTGTATAGGAGTTCCCTTATATATAAATTTTAATATAATTTCATTATTTATTATTAAATATATTTATTAAATAAATTAAATGATTAAATAATTAACACAAGTATATAATTAATTCCTAAACGAAATATAAAATAATAAACTAAATATTAAATTATAAACTAAATATTAAACTAAAAACTACCTAAATATAAAAAAAAAACGAATCTAAGCCGCTGCCGTTGAGGAGAGTTCCCAAATTAAATTGAATAATTATATATTTAATTTATTAAACGAAATATATAACCACATAAATATATTATAAATATTAATATATTATTATAATCCTAATATTCTGTGAATATTTCAAGCGTCTACCTGTTGCCGTTTTCAATATAAACATAAACACATAAACATTTACATACAGGCACATACATTGCTTCTGGCCCCACACTAGGATACCCTGTGTCGTGGGAACCAGAAACAGCGACGTCACAAACATGTAAACATCCAAAACCTGGAGTTTTTTTTCTCCCCAGCCGGGTATCGAACCCGGGACCTCTCGCATGGTAAGCTGTGTGCTTAGTGCGAGTTTGTTTAACTACTCGATCGCGTTAACGTACACTCATATTCTATAGGAGTGACAAAGCGCGCCATATAGTTGTCTCTCTGTCACTCCTATACAATTTGCAAACGCTCTCGCTATCGAAAGTGAATGAAAAAACTCGCACTAAGGGCCCAGGGGGCCAATTCTCACTTCATTAGCAAATAAGACGTATACGACTCTAAGGCGTATGACTTGAATTCTACATAAAAAAGTCGAACGACACCCAAATTCTGTATTCTGAACACCATGCGACATTGAATTCGAATGAAAAAAGAAATGTCTAACGACTATAACAGTAATCTGTGAATCCTACGTTCCATTTTCTCGATTGTAAATTGAAAGTTAGTCGAATCTTAAAACATTTACAATTTCACTTTTAAATTGATACATTTTGCGGCAAATTATTACTTTGAGTGTAATTTTATAAACTAATAAACTGTTTAGGTACAAAATATACGTTATTTAAAATTTTAATACACTTAACTCTTAAAATTTTCAACTGAAATTTTACTTATAACGAAACGTCAACGTAGCGAACGTAGGGCGAGTCCATTAATAATGGACTTGCCCTACGTTCCGTAATGCGATAAAATCAATAACAGCGCGAACCCGACCAAATTTAGTAGTCCCAAAGTATCTCGCACGGAGTAGGGTTTTTATGCCTACTGCACTTAAGTGGATTCGCGCTGTAATCGATTTTATCGCATTTCCGAATACACCCACCGTCAACTATCAATGAATGCGTTCAAATTTCATACGCCTTTTGCGAGTCGCATGGTAATTACCATGCGACAAGATGACACCTCAAAGCGAACGAAAATTATTAGCAAATTTGCGTATACGACTTTGTGAGAATACATGAAACTGATTTTTATGCGACAAATGTCTAATCCTTCGAATGTTTGGCGTCTACGCTTTCAATTCGCATGGGCGAGAATCGGCTCCCAGATGCCCTAACCGCTACGCCACAGAGGTCGTCGAATATGGAGCAAAAATGAGCAAAAAAATCTCGTTTGCTGTATGGGAGCCCCCTTAAATATATGTTATTTGGGTGAAAATCCCACCTGCATTTTAGCACGGCGTGGCTGATTTTGATAGTACAGAGTACATTAATAGAGTTGTAGTATTTTTTAAATCAAAATATAAGTTAGACTTCACCTGGAGCCATTTTTCAAATGAATATTATATAATTATAAAAGGTATGTGTCCTTAACTCGAATTTTATCACAAATCCAATAATTTTATGAATTATATGCCATATTTTGTAATAAGTGTTAATGTTTATGTATTTGACATTAAATTTGACATATAGATTTAACACAATGGTACACTTAACGGTTACACAGACCTTACAATCATTGTATTAGGAAGTGTCAAGCAAAAAGTGCAATTTCGGTGTGTTTTATTCAACGCGACGTAACTAAAAACCTAAACAAGTGAGAAGCACCCCCGCATCTCTCTCGGCAGGGGGCCAGTAATGCGCTAGCGCAGACAAGAAACAGTTGTGTGATATCTTACTCCACCATCCCGCTAAAAATGTAAGTACCTTCTAAAATAGCATGGGAGAACGAAATTCTGCAATGTCGGTGGCTTAAAATATTAACTTTTACGTAAATAATTGGATTACGTCTTTGCTGTATATTGTGCGTCCTGTGTTTTCTTTTACAATCATACTATTTCACTTTTAAAAATACGGACGGTTGCTAAAATATTACCTTTTTTTGACGTGTCTCTAACTTCAGTGGTACAATTTCGGTGGATTCGGTGGTTAATTTAGCATCACCGAAATTGCAAGGTGCCACCAAAATTGTTATATATGAATATTATGGTTGTTATGCGTACATAACCTAGTTATATTACCAGCAATGTACAAGAAAATTGTATTCTTTTAACAAAGCCGGGTAATGTCCTACGAAAAAACATTCTTTGTATATTACTAGCAACATAGCCAGTTATGTACAAGGAAGTAAACATTCTTTCTACATAATCCGGTTTTATACGAAGAAATCGTTGTTCCTTATACAAACCTAAGGAGGTTTGTAATTACCACACACTCGTAGACACATAATAATACGAACATAATCAAAAATATACTGGATTTTGCTTATTTTTTATTACTATAGGGTCCAACATTATAATCTTACATTGGGCCCCACGTTGGGTGCCAGTGTTACAATATTTGATTCGGGAGTGCGGTCGGAACAAGTAAAATATAATATCCAGAGGCAGTAGAGAGTTATATTTTGTTAATAATATGGTAAAAAAATAATTAATAGAGAATAAATCAATCCGTGGTGATAAACTAAGTGATAATGTGACAAAATAATGTTGTTTAGGTCCACCTTGGATGGAAGCTAAGGGTTATCTGGCTCCAGCTACGTCCAACCACTGTGGCAAATGTCGAAATATAATTAAATTTAGAATTGATAATGGCCAAAAATAATATAAAGCCTCGTTAGAACTTTATACCTCAAGTTGTTCAATATGGGGTGAATGACCCCTTAAGAGATCCTTATCTAATAATGAACGACCTTATATGCATACCTATTTTGTTATGATGTTTAAGTACATGTTTAGCTTTGACATAGGTACTTCAACCGTATGTTTTCAAAATGCCTACGCACTTTTCAATTTATTGTGATCTATACAAGGGAAAACGATTTCTTCGTACAAAACATCCTTATTCACTGCTGTAACTGGCAACGTTGCTGCTAAAGTGCAAAGAAGGAATTGTGCTTAGTACGTTACTCGGTTTTATGTGAAAAATATTTTTTCCTTGTATATTGCTAGTAATGTAATTCGTTGATATGGCTACGATGATTAATCCGGTAAAATGGTTTTACGGAGACTTTATACAATACAACCTTAGGGAAGCTAAAAACTGAAATAGACTTTAGATAGTGATCTCTAGTAGGTGCTGCATCAATAAAATTTTCCCTCATTTTATTCATGAATTCCAAGATTAATGTAAAAAATATTAATAGATACCTACTTCACGTATTTTTTGCATATTTTTATTTGGGTATTTTAAAACATCTTCGATAATAAAACCTGCTTTCAAAACTTGAAAAATGCAGTAATAAAAAAGTATTCCACAATCCACATTTGACGTATTCTAAATAACAATTCAATAATATTTTTTAGCACATTCCTTTGCTGCATTTTTTTGCATTTGTTTTATTGATCGGAAATAAAACAAATGTCGTACAAATAAGAACCAAGAATTTTTATCCCTAGAATGGCAAAAATAGGCGCACAGTGTCCCGTACAAAAAAAGGGCAATTAAAGGGCTAAAAGGTACTTATATGACGAAAAATAAATACAGTGATTTTGAGTTTTGACCTGGATATTATGAATGCCAAGTCTTTGTTTTATTATTATTAAGTATAATTTTCTTCGGTAGGACATTTTGTGGTTAACATAAAAATCAATATTTTATTTATGAAGCCAAGCAATGAGCTTAACTATAACGAATGTTGAAGAACAAACATGTTTTATTGTTTTTATTTAAAGTGAAACGGGTAATTTTTGTTTACGGTGGATTAATATTATTTAGTTAATTTTATTATTGAAAACTATTCGATTAACGCACATTTTCAAAAAAGAGCAAGTCATTGTCAATTGAGCTTAAATTAATTAAAATTAGAGAAGATTGAAGTAGTTCTTTGAGTGCTTTTGTTTGTTTAAGTGCTTTTATTAGGTAGTATTTTAATCAAGGCTCAATCCAATATCTGTGTTTAAATCATAATGGATATTATTATATTTTATGTGTGACTGAGCTTTATAAGCTAAATTGAAGTATTATTAGAGAAGGTTGAAGAGCTCCATTGCATGCTTACTATAATTTTGATCTGTGTTTTTGTTGGTAAGTATATTACCATGTATCTTGATCAAGACTGAATACATAAGGCTCTTATACAGTTCAAAATAGTTGTTAAATGGTTAATAGTGGTTAATCAATGATTAAATCATAAAACTTAATCTAAATCAGCCAGTGTTTTATTAAATTAAAATTTCGGTGCATTGCTTGCAATTTGGGCGTGTGAAAAGTATAATTTCGGTGGTATATATCAATTTCGGTGAGCATGAAATTTCGGTGGACGCTATAAATCTGAAACTATTAAAGATTATTCAGGGCCGCTAACATATTACTTTTATAAATACTTTCTAAAAAAATGTAAAAACATCAATATTACTACAAAACCATAAATAAAAAATATCACCGAAATTAGGCAAAAATGAGCTTCGTTGATTTTGACCCATTTGTTTCTGTTTTTTAGTTGTTGTTATAGAAGCAATAGAAATACATCGTCGGTGAAAATTTTAACTGTCTCACTATCACGGTTCATGAGATACAGCCTGGTGACATACGGACGGACAGCGGAGTCTCAGTAATAGGGTCTGTTTTGCCCTTTGGGTACGGAGCCCTAAAAATTTTAAATACATAGTACTCGTATACAACCAAACATGACTTATTTTTTAGTTTTATTATTTGCTTTTATACTTATAAAAGGGATTTGTAAAGTGTCGGCCGTACAATATACCAACAGTTAAAAGTTTTCTACCTACTACTATAAGAGAAATAAGGTCTAATTTTAAAGCCATTTTACCTCGTTAAGAGGAATTCTAGCGATTAACTCTTTTTAAATCCATCTTAAGTGTGGGTTAGTAGAAACGACTTTTTGTAAATGAAACTGTTTTTAATATTAATACACAGATTTACCAACTTATTAGGTGTTGAGAGTAAAAAGCATTACACTCCATTTTATAAATATTTCTTGCTGCTAGTTAATTAATACTACGAAGTCTTAGGGTTCAAAAAATTTAATCAAATAGATGCATTTCTATCGGGAATTTTGTTCACTTTTCATGAGAGAAATAACATTGGAACATCGTTACTTTTTTTTATTGCACATTTGAAAGACATGACAAAACGCAATAGGTATTTGCAGAAAAATTAAAAGTGCACACGGCGAGCTTATTTCATCAGAAATCTCTTTCAGCCCACCCTTGATCTATTTAATTAAATCAGCGCCAGCAATTTTATTGATCGGTATTGTTAAGTGCGTTTTGAATGAGTTCTCTGGGAAAGCAATATAGTCTCTGGGAGTAGATAAGCCAACCCTCTATTACTAAAAAAATATTTTTTTCGACTATTGTGTTGAAATCTTAGTGTAATATTTACCATCTACCTGCAGCAGTTAGCACATCTGTCTATAATGTCAGAGGTCCCGGGTTTGAACCCTGGCTGGGGACACAAAAAACATCCCGAGGTCTTGGATAATTACATGTTTGTGACGTCGCTATTTGTGGTTCCCACGGCACAGGGTTAGTGTGGGCCAGAAGCAATGTATGTATGTGCCTGTAAGTAAATATCTGCGTTTATCTTTTTTGTCGAGATCTGCCTGTCTCTTTTGCGTAATATTGATCTGTAAACAATTTTAAATCGGCGCACAGCAACTTTATAGGTGGTATTATTACCTTTGAACTAATTAAAAACTCTCATAACGCCGCCTATGGCTTTGGGCTGTTGCCCCCACTTTTTATAGCCCAATCATCTGTTTAAATTAAGCCAAAAACGCAATCGCTTTATTGCTTACTAGGCTTCAAACACGATTACTTTGTTTCAAGAAGAATGCTGGAATTTGAAAATAAAACAGCCAAATACAAAATATGGAATGGAAAATTTTGGCCGAAAACTGGGCGTCGGTTGCTAGACCAACAGCCCGATGGTCAGACGATGTGGCCAGGTTGGCACGGGGCCGTGGATGCGAATGGCGAGAGACCGCGAGGTGATGGGGAAAAGGTCTATACCCAACAGTGGGCAAAGATTGGCTGATGATGATTGGAAATTTGGAAATCTGAAATATATTTCTACATAAAGAATATACATTTTGTTTCTTGAATATCAATCTTTTTATGATCCTAGTCGTTGCATTAGGGTCGTATGTGGTGGAGAAAAATCCAGCGGGTAATAAAACTCCACTATGACCATCTTTTCTCAAATTATCATAAGGAAAATTAAGCGACTCATATCTAAGCCGCGGACAGACAGATGAATGAACAGGGCTAAATTTAGAGTTTCTTTGTGGACGACGAAGCTTTAAAAAGGTTTTGTAGGTACACTTTGAGAATTGTTTCCAATTTGGTATAATTACTAATTACCCCTTAATCTGAAATTATTAGACTGACATTCTGCCTATACTTGGCCAACACTTTTTTACTTTATAGTAGCTTTTTCTCTCATTGTAACTACTTTGTTTCGCTTGGTATTGTAGCGCAACACGTGTAGAAAGAGCTGGAACATACCAAATAAAATTCTCATGCCACAATGTTTGAGGAGGAGTATGCGCATACTCCTCCGAAACGGCTTGACCGATCTTGATGAAGTTTTATGTGTATATCCGGTAGGTCTGAGAATAGGTTGTTATCTATTTTTCATACCCCTATCTGGCAAAACAACGTTTGCGGGGTCAGCTAGTACCAAATAAAGATTTATTTCCCAATACGCTACTTGACTCGTATCAAATTGGACGCGATAAATGGATATTTCCTGTAGTATCTAACGTAAGAATCCGAAATATATTGACTTTGCTAAGTAAATACGCAGGATGGCTGCAAAATTTGCAAATAAAAAAATATTTTTCGCTTTTAAATCGGAACGGTGAAAACAATATCCGCCATCTTGAAAGCACCTTTGGTTGTAAACAAACATCTGTCAGCCGTGCGTGCGTAGGTTCTATTGTGACTCATACTTCTTTCGTGGCACGAACTCTACCTATGTTGAATGTCAAACTTTGTTTACAAACGTAGAGTACTTCAAACCATAGACAAAAATGGCGGACCGCGTTTTTGGCTGTTTAGCAAAGCAACGTTTTAAAATAATGTTTTTGTTGCTTTCAGGTCCTCAAAAAATATACTAAAATATTTTTTGGTCTAATGGAAGAGATATTTAGCATTTAAGACATACTTGAAAAAAGAGTCAAGTAGTGGATTGTGGGTTTTAAGGTATTCCTGGGTGGATAGATGCCCGAGTTACGAATATAGCTCGAAGAATTTCTCAGCTGAAACCATAAATGTAGCCAGTGGTGTGTCTAGTTGCCACAAAAGGCAGCAAAAACCTTATTTTTCGTGCAAACGTGAAAAAACGCCGAATCATTGCCTGATATGGCAGCCATATTTGTTTTGCTTTGAAAGCTCTCTCCTCCACAGAGAAACTACAGCACTCTTTGGCACGCAACTCAAAGTGCCCAATAAACATGCCTATTACCTAAATCGTGGCACTCACGCGGCCTAACGAATAATCGGAGACGGTGCGTTGCTCTCCGAGGCAGTTCCATAAAGAAAATATGAAAATTGTCAAAGAATATTTCATTGAAAGAATCAGAGCCTTTTTCTATACAGAAAGGAAGATTTATTTGTACTTTTAGTTGACTTAAGGTTTGCCAACGGGCGATGGAGCTCAGTATGCTTGGCGAAAGAACAATAGACAGAATATGAAACACCACGTTCCGCTCCAGAACTAAAATTGGCGATGTTGGGGCTGTCATCGCAAAACTCAAGTGACGCAGGGCAGGCCATTATAGTTATATGAATCCAGATAGATGAGGAAAATTTGCCATTGAATGGGCACCTAGAATAGCTCGTAGCCTGGGCTGCCTGAGTGATCTTAAAACGATCACTAAGGTTAAGCAACATACGGCGCGTTCAGTCTATGGATGGGTCACCGCCTACGACTAACGCTAGTGGCATTTTTCCGACCGGTCCCGTGCTTCGCAAGGCACGTTAAGCAGTTGGTGCCGGCTGCCGTCAATAGATGGCAGTCGTTAAGCCAAGTCAGAGGCCTTAGGGCGGCTTGAAAACTTCTTACAGTAAGACCAGCCACTAGTCTTACAAGCCTCCACCAATCCGGACTTGGCCCCCGTGGTGGAGTATGGCCTATAACTTCCTCAGGGAAGAGACCCGTGCCCCTCGGTGGGGACATGATGGGTTGATGACGTTGATGACGAATGGGTTTCACGAGACGGATATCACAGACATGGTCGGCCAAGGCGGAGATGGCGGGATAATATTTCAACCTTCTTGCCCTGACGGGAGATGATAGTTTAGAAGAGGAGGAGTTGGATAATTATGGAGAAAGCTTTTGCCAAACAGTGCGACACAAAAATGGCAAAGTAAAAGAAATGTTCCACTTGAACACCCAAACAAATTTATGTATTTTGAATCACATTCGTCAAATTTCTGTTTTCCTTAATCAAAGTGAAAAGGATCTTGCTCTAATCGAAATAATATGCTGTAATATCTCATTTTAAGAGTATTTGTCTGATGTATGATGTACTGATTGCAGTCGCTCGGTGGATCTTAAATCTCCCAGTTAGGATTTTTAAATTAAATAAATACACCGAGCAGCATCGGGGCGAACCGCACCATATCCAAATAATCGTCAGGTAATTGCGCTGACGGCAGTTAGACGACGCGTTTTAGAGTTTTAACTGCAATTAATTCAACAAGAGTTTGCCTTAGCGTCAAGCCCCCGTTTACATTATGCATTTTTTGCTCTCCTTCACTTGCACTGATCACACGAGAGCGATTGTAAAAATTATGTAAAGGCTTTTTCAAGTCTGGAAAAAGTCTCACAGTAGATCATTGACGGTGACCTTAGGATTGGTTGAATTTCTTTTTTCTTTTCTATATTATCATCAGTAGCTAGATCTGCGCTTGCGGCCCGATCTTGGACGATTTTCGGTGGAAGGTCTGTAAATGCGAATGGGGAGAGTCCGTATGAAATAACATTTGGGGGAAAAGGCCTAAACCCAGCAGTAGGCAACGGCAGGCTGATGATGATGATATTATCGTCAATGATTTAAATGCAGGTGCCAAACAGCGTCACGTCACCTGACAATATAATTTATTTCATAGCCTGATTGGCACAACAATCAATCTCGTACCTCGAATAAAAATATACCAATGTGTGTGTGTGTAAGAAGTTCAAATAAATTGTTTATCTATCTATCTATCTATAATGCAGTGGCGCAAGTAATGTGTTCACACGTATGTATTTGGACTTTCTACTCCACGTCCGAGCGGACTCGGATGTAAAGCTACCCGGCTGTAATGCAAAAAGTTAGGGCAGGTTGCAGGTGGTGGTGAAAGGGTAGGTTTTAGGTTACTTTTTGATACTTGTTTAATGGAAGCCATTACTATCGATGATGGTATTAGTGTGGGCTTAGTCAACTCAGTTGTCAGGATGGTATAGCGAGGGTGGTGGTCCGTGGTGGGCAAACCTACTCCATCTCCTCTAATCTCATATATTTATATAGATTTTTTTAAACAAACATTTACATACAGGTACATACATTGCTTCTGGCCCTATACTAGACTAGCCTGTGTCGTGGGAACCAGAAACAGCGACATCGCAAACATCCAAGACCTGGGGTTTTTTTTCGTTCCCAGTGGGGATTCAAACCAGGGACCTCTTGCATGGAAGGTAGATGCACTAACCGCTGCGCCACAGAGGTCGTCATAAGCGTCATAAGGGCCGATGAGGACTGAGGAGGTTATAAGTACATTGACATTCAACAATCGGAATTTAAATTCTTTACGTTGAAATAAATTTCCGATTTTTGATTTCTTATAATACGTCTACAAACCTAAGCCTCGGTAATGAAATCTAAATCTTATCATTTTACCTTAATTGTGTTCAACTTGGTCTTGTTTTTACCAAGTAGGCGGTTTATTTTCCCTCGACTTATTTTATTTCAACTCAACCAAACAATAATACAAACTGTCTAAAAGATCGTTCGCGCGGATTGCATCTCGTTTTTTAAAATTACAAAAGTTTCCTCCACTGACCAGATTGTCTCATTTTTTGCCCTCAAAACTACGCGGCCGAGATTGTGGGTCAATGTTTGGGACCACGCGCTTTTCGGCCGTGGTCCCATTTATCACTGTAGCGTACAACGCACTTTGAATTGATAAACAGTTATATTGTTGTTTTCTTGTTTGAAACTTGTAATGAGTTTTAAAGATATTATATCATTAATAACAATAGCCTTGTACAACAAGAAACCAAAATATTGTTTATCTCAATACATTCAGCAAACCAAAACATGTTGCGTCATAAATAGGTTGAACTGAAGTCAATCGTCGACCAGCTTAAGCAAACATGATAAAATTTTCATTTTTCTTAGGATTCGTTAAAACATACTTCAAAGGCAAATCAAATCATGTAAAAATTGCCTAAATTAGGCAGTTCAAATAGTCTGTGTTAAGAGTAAAAATATAAGTAACTATGGATTATCAAAACTGCCTCTGAAGAGTTTTAGGGGAATCATGCTTTTAAAAGTAACATCGCTCATATTGATCGAGGAGATAAAGCAAAAATCTAAGAATTATCGTATAGCTTTATTGTTTTAAATACAAAATTCCTATTAAAAAACATAAACATTTACATACAGGCACAAACATTGCTTTTGGCCCAACACTAGGATACTTTGTGTAGTGGGAAGCAGAAACAGCGATATCACACATGTTATTTACGACGTTATTTATCTTTTATCGAGAGAAGGGTAAGAAAAGTGTATCTTTTTATTTTTTTATTTTATTTGTAACTCCACATAACATCTATCATTACAGGTGTTGTACCTAATTCAATAGAGTAAGATAAAATTAAAGTACCTAAGCTTGAGCAAATTAACACTTAACATTATACACTTAACATTATTACACTTATGTACATTATAATAAGTTCTCAACTTAAAATCCGAAAAATGGCCCTCTTGAACTCAAACATAAAATCTGTCATCTGTAAAACAGATATTATGGACACTTTTGGAATTTGAGCTTTGGTCCAAAAAACACTGGTCCCAAGAAGCATTCGGTCCAAAATGTTTCCCGCAAATTAGGCCCTTGGCCCGTTGCCAAGGAGAGGATTAAGTCCCGCAGTGCTAGCTCTAGATTAAGGTCGCTGCACTAATCTCGAGGGCTTAGGCTTTATTGTAGGAACATGACAAAAGACCACTTGTGTTTATGACGGGGTTAAGAACAATTTAGTTAATTTGGCATGGGCACAATTTTGTATACTTCTCGAATTTTATATACTACGCTCCTGGACCTTGTTTTGCTTACTGGTAGGAATAAGCTTGTCTTACCTTAGTTAAGCAACGCATTTCATCTCTTTTTTTTTAAATACAATTTAACATGTTTATCTTTATCGTTTTGCTTAACGAATAAGCCTTAATTCACCGTTTAGATTAAATATACTAGATTACAAATTACAACTGACTTATAAATACTATTCACATATACCTATAAAGGAATATTTTTTCACCAGTACAATTATTAATCAACATACGTTATACTAAGTCCAAAATACAAACACCAACATTTTTTGTTACTACCCCGTTGGCACAAAAAAACACAAAAGAACTTATCCGCAAATCTTAAAGAAATGTGGACGCATTACGCATGAGCATAACTAAACGCACGAACTGGCAACTGCGCGCGGCTTGCGGGAAGGAAAAGAAGCAGCGGCGGTGGCGCAGCCAGTAGGTATGACTTATGTATGACGTAGCAAAAAAAATCTTACTTGATCCCAATTCTTCCTTCATACTTGCACGGGCTTAGGACCGTCACCGGCGTGGAATGCTTGCACTGGTTATTAGTGGTATGGATGCATGCCTGCCGTTAATAATTTCCACACCACGTACTGGCTAACGCCGAAGTGCACCGTGCGTGCCGCGTCGTTCGTGCTCCTTCTGGGGTCTTCGTCGAAGAACGAAAATATCTGTTCCTCGATCTCCACGGCCAAGGGAGGTCTCCCTCCTCGGCCTTGAGCGTGCGCTGGTGCAGTGAACTGTCCGTAGTCTAGTAAATGCTGCGTCACTCTCATGAATGTCCTGGTGTTGGGTATTTGAGGTTCAATAAAACCGGCATTCATAAGGCGGCGAAAACTTTCTTCAGCGTATACTCGCCGAGCTGCAGCTGTATTTTCCCCACTGAGAAAGTAACTACGAACCATTTCGTAATACTCGCGGTTTGTAAACATCGTGTTGCGCGCGTAATTTTCGACTGCAGGAAGTGCGGAAACGGCGCACGTGCACTCACCTAGGTCAATGCGCGCGGACTGACCGACTCGGCTTACCGACGAACTCGTGCGCCCCGGCCAGCCCGCCGCTCACTCACCCCACCCCGCCGCCCTCTACCTCGCACCGCGTTGACGCCTTGTAATTAGTGCGCCCATCCGTTACAAATTGGATGAAGGATAAATTAATGAAAAAGAAAAAAAAATATTTTTAATTTTATTTGATAATGTATTCTATTATCGATACCAATGATATGGTGAAATTTATTGTACCGGTGAAAATGTCACCCGGTATATTTAATCAGAAATTTATTTCAACGTAAAGAATTTACATTCTGCCTGTTGAATGTCAATGTACTTATAGTGCTAATGTTAGCCGCTGCCTTGGGGCCGAGTGTAGTGGAGAAAAAGGCAGCAAAAAAAAAAAACTTCACTCTGACCATCTTTTCTCAAATCAATTTAAGTCTATACAATGTTTGGTACAAATGTCCATCTACTTTTAAGAACGTCAAAATTAAAGACCCATGCGTGCAATCAATACTCGCAAAGTCAAACATCGATTGATTTTCTTAAACAAGTATGAAAACACCAATGCTGCGGTAAACTCGAATCGCTCATAGCCCTGGCTGCCTGAGTGATCTTAAGCAACATAGGGCGCGTTCAGTGCATGAATGGGCCACCGTCTATGACTAACGCTAGAGGCATTTTTTAAGACCAGCCACTAGTCTTACAAGCCTCAACCAATCCGGACTTGGCCTGTGCCGTGGAGTATGACCTATACCTTCCTCAGGGAAGAGACCAGTGCCCCTCGTTGGGGACATAATGGGTTGATAAACTACTTAAACGCAAAAAAAAACGCAAATAAGTATTATACAAGCATAAATACATGTTTTAATATGAATTCATATTATGATTATAATTTTAAAAGACAAATATTTTTACATAGATAGACAGAATACACAAATATATACATTCACAAATAATGATATTATTAATTCTCCATGTGAAAAAGGCTGTGAGTAGTGTTTTAAGAAATCGAGTTTTCATACAAGACCGTAACTGTCTAAATAACTCTGAGCATTAAATAAGTGAAGTCGGCTGTAGGTCGTGTTTAAAAATGTCGACTCTTTGAGCTTTGACTCGCCTTTGACCCGCGGCCGCAGAAAATATGACGCAGCAATAATTTTATTTCCATCTCTTGCACCGTGTTTAATATTTAGCGACAAAGTCATTAAGGTGGACGTCTCGAAAATTAAAATATTTAAAGGCGAAATGTCCGGACTGCGATTTTAAATTTCACCAATTAAGCTGGGGGATTTATTCGAACCGTTAAATCTTCAAGCAGTTTGAAAACAAAACGTGATTGCTCGACGACTTATAATTTAATGCAATTCTCTCTTTAAATGCGCTGGCCCAAGGCAAAGGCGAAAGTGGACGCTTCAAGAATCAGCTTTATAATAAGGATGATGCCCGGTTCACATTATTCCAATCCAGTAATCCAGTCAGGCAATCCAGTCCAGTGCTGGACTGGATCATATTGTCCACATTATTCCAGTCATTCAAAAGCTGTTAGATCGGTAACACAATAGTGACAATGCTTCAACGTGTATTCAAGCACTGGATTGGCCGTTCAAACTATTGCAGTGGCGTTGGAATAGGCGAGCTAGAATGAAAAATAGACTGTCATTCCAGTCTAGTTGACTCGAATAGTACATTCCAGTGCAGGTTGATATAATTCTAGCAGCATTCCAGCGCTGGATTGGAATTCTGTATTGGAATCTTACTGGAATAATGTGAACCGGGCATGAAGCATTTTGTAACCAGTTGTACAAATCAATATTCTATAGTAGGTACTGTATCATACATACATAGGCTCACGCCGGTATCGCAGAGGGGTAGTAAAGACAAGGGACTGCCACTTGCCACGATGTAAATGTGGTGATGGTTTTATGCTACTATTTTGTTTCATTATTAATTAAACCCGATGGGTTGAAAACGCTTTGTCTTATCCCTTGCGCCATCAACACAATAAGGGTGCAGAATCCTCTTATTGCAGCTCGCTGGGCCGAGAGGCAGGGCCCTGGACCGCGGGGCCCTGCTGGGTCCAGGGGGGCCCCGCTTCGTTAACGCTAATGCGCCCACCGTGGGTGACGACTGCACTTTTTGACGGGCCCACATTGTGTCGCCGTTTATTTGAAGTGATTTTGACGTGAATTTTAGGCTTTTGAAGGCTTGGTGCCTCGAGTGTGCTTGACTGTTATGGGGATTTAATCTATTGAGTGGCTGTTTTGGTTCATTGTTTAATTATTTTCATTGTGTATGTGCTGCAATTTTATAAGCAGAGACATGATTGTTTGCTGTTCTTTTAATTTTATGACGTAGATTTAAATGTTTTATTTATACTAAAAATAAAATGTTAACTTTATGTACGTCTAAGTTGTTGGTTTCACAATTAATAGATTATGTGGAAAAGAATCCAACAAAAAAACTCCACATTTATTCTTTTCAAAAGAGTATTAGCTTAATTACATTTCTTTAAAACTTAATAATTTACGACTCATCGATGTGTCGAACTCTAGATAAAATCCACTGTTTAATACCAAACATCTTTGGGTCAGTTTCTAAATTGAAAATTTTTCTAAGTTACTTAACTGTAGAGCTGTCTCGTCAAATTTCTTAAGAAAAGAGCGTGACAACACGTTACTTAAGTATTTACTTAGTGTCAATTCTCAATTCAGAAATCGGCTCATAGTCTGCTAAATAATCGTTGATTTTATAATAAGCTTTTTTGCATAGTAAATAGGATAGTAGATTGTTTCAGCGTTAGGATCTCACTCCAGAGTGCGTATACTGAGTTTTGTTATTCACTTTCGATAGCGAGAGCGTTTGCGATTTGCATAGGAGTGACAAAGCGCGCCATCTAGTTGCCTCTTTGTCACTCCTATGCAAATCGCAAACGCTCTCACTATCGAGAGTGAATGAAAAAACTCAGTATACGCACTCTGCTTATCTCTTCAGAACTAATGACGCATGATCTAGTGTATCTAGATTGCATAATCTATCGACGGGCACCACACTGCACTAATCGCAGTAAACACAAGATTGATGTCCAGGCGAATTAGCATGCCGGCCGCGCGCTGGCGGAAAAATCCCATCCAACTTCTCAATAAGGAGAGCGTTGACTTTGACATTTACGGGGCCTTCCTTGCTGATCCTATGTAAACATAAACATTTACATACAGGCACATACATTGCTTCTGGCCCCACACTAGGATACCCTGTGTCGTGGGAACCAGAAACAGCGACGTTACAAACATGTAAACATCCAAGACCTGGAGTTTTTTTTTCTCACCAGCCGGAGATTGAACCCGGGACCTCTCGAATGGTAAGCAGATGCGCTAGCCGGTACGCCACAGAGGTCGTACGTTTTGGGTAAGTTTATTTATTTAGTTTAACATGACCTCTGTGGCGCAGTGGTTAGCGCATCTGCCTATCATGCGAGAGGTCCCGGGGTCGAACACCGTATGGAGACAAAACAAGCCCCAGGTCTTCGGTGTTTACATTTTTGTTAAGTCTCTGTTTCTGGTTCCCACGACACACAATATCCTAGCGTGGGGCTAGAAGCAATGTAGGTATGTGCTTGTATAAATGCTCAGCTTTATTATGTTTTGAAAAATACCATTTTGTTTATGAGACAGTATTGTCATCAACCCATTATACCTACTAATATATTTAATGGGGCTTGGGTTGAGAAATGGCGTGAACATAAAATGGCCTATTTAATTGCATGCTCACATAATTCTTTCTCAACCAGTCAATTGTCAGAACATGGTAATTTGCGCAAGTACTTAAGTATTGTCAAGTAAATGCTAAGCGTCAAGCTAATATTGTGCAAATATATTAATAACACGTTTAAAAATACAGCCAATCAAAAAGTTTTAAAAAACATTAGGTAGTTGATTTTTAGATGCTTATAACAATTGTGTATTTTACAGTACAAAACATAATTGTAAGAATTATGTTTGAATCAGTAATAATTTAGATATAATCATAATTATCAATCTTGAAATAAGTAGTAATAACCACACTGTATGTAATATATAAAATTCTCCTGTTAAATTTGTTACCGAACCTCTGAAACGGCTTCACCGATTATGATTTTTTTTAAATTTATTTCTGTGAATTGGTCGGTCAAATAATACGGCAAAACAAAGTTTGATGGGTCAGTTAGTAATATAAATAATAACTAAGATTACACAATATTCGTTTCCTTATAGTGTCTAAGAACTTGTATCAAGCAGGAGCAGCCCCAGCACGCTTGCTTCTCCCGTCACGCACACAATTTCCCTTGTTTTAAACACCCCGGCACGGTAATCACGCTGATTATTGCACTATTTAATATTCATAACGGAATGGCCATTGTGAAGGGTCCGTCTGAGGAGTGGAGGAGTCAAACAGTTGGAATAGCTGGGCTTACGGAACTGGTTGAATGTTACGGTGCGGGCTCACTGAGAACATAATAATATGAACTTATTAACTTTGTTCCGAATACACTGATAGTTTCTGAATTGGGAATGTCACGAAATAAATATTGAAGAGCCCGTGTCTAAATTAATTATTTCGCTAAGTAACTACTTAACTGTAGTGCTGTCACGTCAAATTTCTCAGAAAAGAGCGTGACAGAACGTTACTTAAGTATTTACTAAGTGAAATTCTTAATTCAGAAATTGGCGATAAGTAAGGTTTTGTCACGCTTTCCTGGGAAATTTGACAAGACAGCATACAATTAAGTAGTTATTTAGCGAAATTCTTAATTCGTAACTGCCCCTTATTTGACTTAAAGATAACTGTTCCAAAATAAATACACCTACGAGGGAAGAAAATTAATTATGATTGCGGTGGCTTTGTTGTAGAATGTCAGTATCAACTATGTGCAATGTACTGTGCATTATAAACAGCTTTATTTCTTTTGCTCACTTTACAAATATTTGTCAAAGGATATATCCTTTGATTGTATACAATACAATACATACATCATCCGACTATAGCAACACTGGCTATAGTCAGATGATGTACTAATTTATAGTCTATACTAATCTATAGGCTACTTAAAACTAAACACATTATTTGAAATAAGTTTGTTGAGGAATCTATAAACAAAATCATCATCATCATCAACCCATTAGGTCCCCACTGAGGGGCACGGGTCTCTTCCCTGAGGAAGGTATAGTCCATACTCCACCACAGGGGCCAAGTCCTGATTGGTGGAGGCTGTAAGACTAGTGGCTGGTCTTACAGTCAGAAGTTTTCAAGAAAATAAACAAACATAATTTTAAGAATCGTAGAACAAAGTAGTTATAAGTGACAAACTATACAATTTATTAAATGTATTAATAACTAAACAAGAATTATTGTGAAAATCTGTGTTGTGGGTGCAAACCTTCAGCTAATACTCAGCAAAAAGAAAAAAAAGCCTCATTTTTCTTCTACTTTTGTCCTGTACGTGCCATTCTCCCATTCGTGCCATTCTTCTTCTCCTTCTTAATAATCCTATAAATTTTTTTTTGACACTAATCATAAAAAAAAAATTTACTTAATAAAATAATATACCAAATCAGAGTGGAGGGTGAAAATGCACCTTTAAGTTCTTTGCTTAAGGGTTGATTTAGAAGCTTCGAGAGATATTAATGCCATTCAAATCTGCCCTCCTGAGCTCTGATTATAATGAGATGCATAGGTTTATGGAAACAATTGTGTCTCGGGGACTATTTGCTTTGTGATTGGGTGTTTATGGGGATGAAAAGGGGCTGACTCAAACGATCTTCATTACCTATAAGCCTTAAGGTTAAGGTGCTTGCCAAGAGACTTTTAGTTTGAGAAGTTTTTCAAGAAACTTACTTCTTACGTTATTAAATAATTTGTAGGCAAATTTGTAAAAACTTTGTAGGCCGATCGGAAAACAAGATAGTAGGGTAGGGCGGGGCTAGTTGAGCAATATCTATAAATATAATAATAGTATGTTAATAATTGTTGCTTGTAGCCCCGGCTGCTTGAGTGATCTTAAGCGATCGGGAAGGTTAAGCAACATAGGGTGCGTTAGTGCATGAATGGGTGACCGTTCTATACTGACGCCAGTGGTATTATTTCGAGCAGTTCCGTGCTTCGCAAGGCACGTTGAGCAGTTGGTGCCGGCTGCCGTTGATAGATGGCAGTCGTTAAGCCAAGTCAGAGGCCTTAAGGCGGCTTGAAAACTTGTGACAGTAAGACCAGCCACTAGTCTTAAAAAACCTCCACCAATCCGGACTTGGCCGCCGTGGTGGAGTATGGCCTATACATTCCTCAGGGAAGAGACCTGTGCCCCTCGGTGGGGACATAATGGGTTGATGATGATATTATGTAGTAGCGACCTATCTGCGTAGCTCGACTTATAACGGACGAAGTGAGCCGGAATAAATGCACCGATACTTCATACAACTAATAGATGCCGGGAATGTTGTAAAGAAAAGCCCGCAGACCTAGGAACTTGTAGAAAAGGTCGAAGATGACTAGATATTTACTTTACTGGCCTCTATTAAGTTGTTTTGCCTAATTCAATGTCAATTTTTGTTAAGAATCCATAAAAGTGCTTTTTAATTTATTAAATCTTGTTGAGATTTTTCTGTCTAGTTTTCACTGAAGAATTAACTTAGCCTAAGGCTTCGGAAGTAACCGATTTGAATCATATTGACGATGGCCAATAAATATTGAAAGTAGTTACAATGATACTTAAAAATTACCCCGAACATTCTTGACGGTCCATGCGGAATCCGACCTTAACCGAGTGAAGGGCGCCGCACACCCTGTATAGTAGCAATAAGGCCGCCAATTGTACTGTATTTTTGTATATGTTTTGTATGTCTTTTCTTGTACAAAAGCGAATATTCCTATCTTATCTTATTTTATGTCTAGGCCAGTGCATACCCGTCTAAATTATGATTACGTGTTAAACATAACATAAAAATTTACATACAGACGCGTACCATTGCTTCTGGCCCCACACTAGAATATCCTGTGTCGTAGGAACCAGAAACAAAGACATCACAAACATGTAAACATCCAAGACCTGGAGTTTTTTTGTCCCCCAGCCGGGATTCGAACCCGGGACCTCTCGCATGGTAGCCAGAGGCGCTAACCGCTGCGCCACAGAGGCCGTCAGATGTTGTTTTGTTTATAACGTTCGCTAATCACTTTATTGCGTATAACTGTATTATTTGTTAGCCTCAGTGAAAACGCAACCCTCGTTGCACTAAATTGCCCAACTTTCTCTATTACCCCAAGGGCCGCAAGTTTTTCACATTTCATTCTTCATCAATCCGCGGAACAAAGGAGCGGGCTTCTAGTGCCGTTGAGTTAAAAAGCATAGAATCGCAGCGCGTCTTCACAATGTTATGGGAACGTCATTTTATTGCATACACATAGTAATAATGTTTTGTTATAGATAGATTAATAACAATTTAGTAGTAGTGGTCCTATATCTGAATAATGGTATACAGTTGGCGGTCGTATCGCTCGGAGCGATCTATTCCAGACAACCTTTGGAGGGACGAAATTGCAGAAATAACATATTTGGTTGGTATTGATATTAACGAAGTACCTCAATAAGAAAATAAGTGCTTTAATTACGTAATAAATATATTTTTCTTTCTTTCTAATATATGAAGTACATATTTTTAGGTAATACGTAATTACGTATTACCTAAATAAATTATATGTTGTAGGTACCTATATAATTTATAGGTACCTACAACATATGTACATAATTAAATACATATACAACAGTTTTTCGAAGTACCTCAATAAGAAAATAAGTGCTTTAATTACGTAATAAATATATTTTTCTTTCTTTCTAATATATGAAGTACATATTTTTAGGTAATACATAATTATATAGGTACCTACAATATATGTACAAAATTAAAAACATATACAACAGTTTTTTGGTTTGAAAATTAAGGTAGTGCGATTTCACCAACGCCTTAAATCAATTCAAGGACTTTTCTCACTTCCTCGGGCAGGTCGTTCCATAATTAGTCTGCCTGAACGGTGAAGGAGGAGCCATAAAATTATAAATGAACTTACGGGACGCGTGTACCTTGGAGGGAAAAGTAGAGATCATAATTTACCAATTGATACGATCCTCGCAAACCTCATTTGCTTCAGTGACTTTCTGATCATTCTGTCCCAGAATTTAATCTAATATTCGTCCTGATGTCTGTAAGCCTCCCCAAACGAGCACCACTTTTTCGTCACGAAAAAATCACGATTGAAAGCTGTAAAAGAAAGGAAAGTAAGACAACTTCAATAATTATTTGTCCTTATTGAGCAAACTATTTATCTAGTTGTCTATCTAAAGTTGTATAAAAACAGCCAAGACGAGCATCTGAAATGAAACATAGAGTCGACCCTATCAAACGAAACAACAATTTTCAAAAATGGTCTAGGCGCTCTTGGAGTAGCAAATGAAAAAAATATACTGTTTGATGAATTGAGAAACTCCACCATTTTAAAGGCGGTAAAAAAGGAGAACTTGCCGGATCAACAATAATAATTTTAAGCAAACTTCAGGAGGTGAATTGGAATAACTGGTGTTGAACGGTTTCCGTCTATATATTGTTAGTCTTTGGGATGCCCCTTCGGTCCGGCGTTATAATTTACCCACGTCACTGCCTCAGACAGACCGATTACATCAGGTGTAAGCGCCCGACCACGATACTCCATTTGCGAGGGCTTACTCTGTAAGACTTCTGAACGCCTGGTTAATTCCGACATTTTGGGAGTTAATTCATATACACTTGTGAATACCAAGTAACGTTGGACGAGTAAAGCTTCAAAAAATAGTAAAGCTTCAATATTTTTTATTTCTTCACTTAAAATAATGCAAATCACAATAAAATTAGTTTGCCAAACTGCTAATACAGTTTAACGGCAAGCTCTTCGTAACAACGGGCTATTTGACAGTGTAAAAAAACAGTATTATTTATACGTATTCGTACAAATTATGAGTCTTAAAACCGCTTTAAGGCTTTTCAACTAAAAAAACAATTATTTTATAATTTGTAAAAAAAATACAAGATAAAATTTGGTAATATGTGTCTGTAGCGAAAACAGCCTGGATTGGCCGATTCTATGATGACGTCACATGTCAAGAAAGCTGGGTGGTAAATAAGCCCTGAACCGATTCCGGACTCATCCTTTATATGTCCTACATGGGATGCAGTCAGGCCTGTCACTTTCAAATGATGTCGGCGATTAGTTCCTTATTCTTGAATTACCAAGTATGTATTTCTGCGGATTATTATCTCGAATGGCGAATTCTTTTTTATGGAAATTTTATATTTTACCAATTCTTAATTTTCCGAAAGCCTCATTTTCCTAACTCTAAATAGTGCGAGTTCGGATTTTTCACAAAAGATGCTGGTATGTACAGTAACATACATTTATGTAGTGCTAACCTCGTTTACTCCACCAATCCGGACTCTCCACCGATCCGGACTTGGCCCACGTGGTAGAGCATGGCCTATACCTTCCTCACGGAAGAGTCCCGTGCCCCTCAGTGGGGACATAATGGGTTGATGATGAACGTCATAGTATTTTATGTGAGTATACTCGCCTATTTACCAAGAACCTCATTACTACACTCTGTTTTGTTAGTCTCTATAACAGCACTTACTGAAAAAAACATACAAAAGAATACAATACATAAATGTACTGTACTTTCTTTTGTAAAAAAAACCGAATCTCCATAAAGAAGAATTCGTCCCAATAATAATGCGCAGAAATACATACCTGCAAAATTATGGATTCACACTTTTTAGGCACTAGAAAAAGTGTCAAAGTCTTAGGCACTGTTTATATCGTCCATAACCGACAAAAAGTGTGTTTTTTAATTTTCTATATCACATTAATATAGTTATAAGACAATTACTAACGTAAATTATGGACTTGGTCTGAAATAAATGAATTGAATTGAAAAAGGGTTACCTATAATGATGGGTTAATCCTAAGCTTGTCAAAACGGAAATCTGGACAAATGGAACAAAGCCGGAACTCCAGAGTGGAGGTCCCATTTAGAAAAGGGCCGTAAATAAATAGTTCTCGTAACATGGATGCCCGACATACCCTTTCCTTCTCCCAGTTTTCAGGGGAAATAGTTGTTTTCTTGTGACGACGAAGCAGTTTTAAACAAGATTGGCAAAAGTGTTTTAGATAGGTAGAATATTCTTTATTGCACACTAGAAAAAAAAAACAAAAAGAACCACAAAATATTTAAAAAGGTCATGGTACAATTGGCGGCCTTATTACTAAAAGCAATTTCTTCCAGACAACCTTAAGAAGGAAAATTGCTGAGAGAAATTTGAAATTTGTATTTTAATGACTTACGATATAATTATGTATTATTTTAATTATAATTATATTTTAAGAAAAAGTCAATGTGAGTGGAAGGGCCGGTAAAGGACGCCACAGACGCCAAGTACGTGGTTGAAGTACGCCTAAGCATACTTCAACCAATATGTATTAGCAAATTTATTTTGAATTATTTCATTTTAGGATGTAAATGCCGCCTTAATGAAACGGGATCGGAGATTCGCTGTGCAGTGAGCGAGTCGTCCTATTGTAGCCCTTATTGCGAGTGCCATACGTGCTAGTATCATCTGAGCAGGTGTTACCCAGCCTCTAGTACGTAATATGGATGATGATCGTGCGTCTAATTAATTGAGTTGCCACTGAATAGTTGACGTGCGAGATTTATATTTGTAAAGATATTTTGTGTTTACTGTGGTGCTTGATAAATGTAAATGGCGGATGATTGAAACATAACATTAACATACACACAGGCATTTACATTGTATCTAGCCCCACGCTAGGATACCCTGTGTCGTGGGAACCAGAAACAGCGACATCACAAACATGTAAACATCCAAGACTTCGGGTTTTTTGTGCGCAGCCGGGATTCGGACCTGGGACCTCTCGCGTGGTTGGCAGATGCAGATGCAGATGCAGGCTGACTAACTTTGGGCATGGCCAGTGGCGGACTAAGAGGGGGGCGGAAGGGGCGGCCCGCCCCGGGCTTCCGGTGTTAGGGGGCCCCCAAATGCCTCCGCGTTCCACTGATCAAATCCTAAACAAGGTTTTATTAAAATGTGCTTAGCACATTCATAATTTTATCAAGATTAAAACACTACAGCCATGCGAGAGGAGTTTTTCGAATGTTAAAAATTATCTTCGGTCTACAAATGGGTCAAGAGCGGCCGTGCTTTAGAAAAGAAAAGTTTTAAAATAAATCGTTTCACCAAATTTATTGAGGAGATCAGTAAATTGAAGGCACGATATAAAAACAAAACAAACTTCAAAAAAATTACAAAAATGTCTTTGATTTATTTTATGTACCTATTTTTTTTTCGATCGATGCGCATTTTGTTTTCCTCATCCATATCCATTCCATATTGTAGATGTACATATATGTTTATTTAGTCTATATAATTTAAGTCAAATTTAAATTCACTTACTAATATCTATATAAGTAAAGTAAAAAAATTATAATTTTGAAATGAATAAAAAGCTTGTAAAGCTACATTTTTTTTAAAGCTTTGCATTCTCTGATGGCCTTAGTCCGCCACTGGCCATGGCATCTACGTAATGAGATGGTTCATACATCGTCCAGTAGCACTTTCACATACACTAGATGGGTGAAGAGGCTTTAAGTTGCTGTTCAGAAAACGTCGCGTCGCCTAAAACGACTCGGTGTATTTCTACGACAATCCGAAAATTTCCCTAAGGAAATGGCAGTCGTGTTGTCTATAAACACTTCTCTACGCCGCCTATCAGCGAGGGGACAGAATCAATATTATGCTACGCTTTCTCGGCGTCTTTGGGTGCGACGGCCGAAACGCCCCGTTTAAGACGCTCGCGTGTGATGACTACACAAGTTTGCAATTTCGAATCGTGGTCACCACGCCACCAGACACAAGGCCGGATCACCAATTTTCTCCTAATAACTGGCGGTGGCAGTTTTTAACTTGGTGTTTTCAAACCACTGGGTCACCAGTTGTTAGCTATTGTTAAGCTATGGTACTCTCTTGGCTTGATAGTATTAATTATAGAAAAAGAATAAAAAATACACTTAGTTCAATGTGAATTTCCGTTGTGGATAAATAAATTACTTTGATACAACACAGTCACTCGTCCTAGTCCCATAGTAGAATCATCATCATCATAAACCCATTATGTCCCCACCAATGATAAGATGTGGATTTTAACAGAGTTTACATTAACGAAACATTTGTTGAACATTTCTAGTGGCCACAACACAGGTGATGAAAATTGCCCCGCTAGAAAAATGGCCGAAGTTAGATGCATAAAATCTGTTGTCTATGAAGGCGCCTTAGAGCGCCGTCTACAGAAGTTTAATATAAATAGCACTAGTTGTTAATTTTATTTTTATGATTTATAGAATAAAATAAAAACTACTATTACTTCTATTTTTTTTATTTTTTACTATAATTACAAATACATTTTTATTTATTAAATATTTATTTCTATTAACTTAAGCGTCTAAGTAACGCTCTTTCGTCAACCGCCCGTGTGCGCCGCCAAAGTGCCAGAGTAGAGACACTAGAGGTAAATGTTAGTTCAGCAGCGAGCCATTAAATCAATAGATTTAGCTCTCGACTGATCTGCATAAGCTTTCACTATTGTCGCCTTGTTGGCTCGCGGAGTTGACTTCTGGAGAAGAGGTTTGTGTGGAAAGGGATGGAACGAGTGGATCAAGATGCAGAGGCGTTTTACTTTAGAATTTTCTGTTTTTTTGGCTTAGGAGAATAATACCCTGGGAAAATGAATAGCTTTAAAACTAGCATAGTTAGTATAGTTTCATTCTCTTGCTTTAAGAATCGCTTAGGCACTAGAAACTAATCCTTGACGCTAAGAGAGATCAATTAAAGGCATAATTATAAAATGTCTATTATAGGTATTAATAGATTTTAATAATGTGGCACTTGCGGACGCACGTTTACAGCAAAGATTGCTTACGTCAGCCATACGCGGGCACATCAACGAAGCCCGCCGGTCCCACAAAAGTTGCCGCAGCCGGATCGGCATGGACAACATTATCATCATCATCATGAAAAATCACATGATCACAAAAGAAACTGTTTTGAAAACAACTGGGTTATTGCGTGTCTTAGAACTGTGAAACCGTTACATGCAATTTAACCAGTTATTGTAAACAGTTACGTGAAAATATGAGTACACCTAATCGGTACCCCTATAATAATGATTTCCTATCGTTATTTTTCAAGATGAATACACAACGCAACGCGTACTTAATCACACTTAATCACAAAACACTCATAATCCCAACTTTCCTCATTTATTTGGGAACGAGAAGAAATTTCGAACAATTCCTAATTAAACTTATAGGTGGTCTACAAAGCTGAGACTGCGAATGTTTGATAAGCGGAGTTCGGAAAGTGGCGTGTCTGAAAGGCATTATTATGAGGTAGACGAAACTTCGACTAAACAGATGGTTAGAGTATCTACTTATTTTATAATATAGACTCATCCTGACTAAAAGTATCTACTTAGTCAGGATAAAGGTCATAGCCCACTTACACGACCCTGCTCCCACCCGGCAAAAATAATATAATTCAAATATGAGCTTCAAATATTGCTCTTTAGATATATTTTACATTGGTATCATAACTTAGCAGACAGGTCGCTGTCAGCTGTCAGCTAATTTATGATGCCAATCTATATATATATATAAAATTCAAAGTCCTGACTGACTGATTCATTCACTCATCAACGCCCAGCCCAAGCCGTTTGACCTAGGAAGCTGAAATTTTGCACAGAGGATCTATATATAATGTAGGCAAGGAATAAGAACGGATTTTTTGAAATTCAACCCCTAAGGGGGGGAAAAGGGTTGCTAAAATTTGTATGGGAGGTATAAAAAATGTTGTCTGATTTTCTTGAAACTTAAAATAAATACTCTTCAACACAATTGATTGAACACGTGTTTCGCCGTTTTTCTAAATTTAACCCTCAACGGGAGTTACGGGAGTGAACGGGGTTGCAAAATTTTAAACTAAAGTCCACGCGGACGGAATCGCGGGCGAAAGCTAGTGTAAAATATATCTTAAAAGCCCATATTTGAATAGGGTAGTTTCCAGGGTCAAAATATTAAATTATATTTAGTCCGTATTTAAGATTATAAAAAAATATTGGACACGTATTTTTTCTTTTTTCGATTAAACAAAAAATAACAAAGATATACCCCATTAAAGTTACGTGTGACGTCACTCCATGCTAAAAAATGCAGCATGGCGTGACGTCACACGTAACTTTAATGGGCTATATCTTTGTCATTTTTGGTCTTATTTACAAATAAAAAAATACGTGTCCCTTATTTTTGAATAATCTAAAAGACGGACTAATTACATTTTTTGGGGCAACTAGCCCATTATATTATTTTTGCCGGGTGGGAGCAGAGTCGTGTAAGTTATGACCTTAAGTCTACTCCATATAAACGATGCCCCAGGCACTGCCACGTTGAGTGGTCGCTCCACCCATCTAGTTTGACCGAAGGTGGTACTGGTCGTTGTATATATAATCTCATTACAAACGCACACTTACACACACACACACACACACATACACACACACATACACACACAATACACATGCGTATTAATTACACACATAATATTATGTATTATTCGTATTTGCACCAACTACCCGTCTCTCTTTTTTCTTCGGCAACCTTTCTGTCACAAGGTTTTGTGGAAGAAATTGCTGTTAGCAATTAAACCGTCTATTGTATTTTTTTAATTGTAATCTTTATTTGTCTCTTTCTTCTTGTGTGAAATGAAATGAAACTTTATTAACAACAGTTACAGGTGCTTTATATGTATAAATAAGTACTACATGTCCAATTCTTCACATTTTCAATTACAACTAGCTTTAATAAGTTTTAATATTTAGATTAAAAATAAAATATCCAGGCATATTATTTACATAATTGATTACAACTAACCTAAATCTTAAATTCTTAATATTTTTTTATTGAGTAAAACCCATGGAGCAGTAAGTAATGTTTTATGACCCTCTTGAATGTATGTATTTCTTCGACTTTACATGAATCTGGTAGTTTATTAAATATATCAATACACATTATAAAACAGTTTTTAGTTGTGAGCGTTAATTTTACAGGTGGTCTATGCAATTTATGTTTATATTGGCACGTTTGTAGGTAACAGGTAACATGCTTATTTTGGAAAAATACATATCGTCGGCCTAATTATCAGAATGCGTAATTCCCTCGGCATGATCTTTACAGGAGCTCGTAAAAACGGTTTATTTTTACTACGTACGGAAATAATTTCAATGCATTTAGGAATCTAGTAGTAAAAATTATCAAGGTTTTAATTTTTCAATTAGTTTTTAGTTTTGCATACTAGATCATTAAGAAAATGGAAATTCGATATTTTGTGGAGTTACGTATTCTAATAATTTGGAGTTACGTATAATAATGATAATGGGGCCAGGAGCAATGTATGTGCATGTATGTAAATGTTATGTTTTGTTATGTTATGCTCTATATTTTAAGAATCAAAGACATTCATAGCGATCCGATGATAATGTGCAAAGTTATGGCACATGGTAGTCCAACCCACATTGTATGGAGAGCGTAAATCAGCAGCTAGAAACTCAAATAATAACATAAACATAAACATTTACATACAGGCACATACATTGCTAATTAATAATGTCAAAACTGACTTTGTGTGGGTTGGAACCTTTTTGCTAGAGTACATCCAACTAAGGTTTCATCTTCGATAATATCCAGTCAATGTAGTTTCCGACTCGGGTGTAGATGGTTGGCACATCCCTGCTAGCACAGTTGGGCGCCCCACTGGAAATGACGCCGACGACGATCCACGTATTGTGAAGCCCGTGGGGTCCCATAAGAGGACCTCCAGAGTCCCCGTTACAGGGGCCGTAGCCCTTTGGATGGTATGAGCATATTTGACAGGTATAGTTGAAGTTATGCAGTTTTGTTCTGCACTCTTGAAATGACATCACAGGCACTTGCAATTTTTTCTTCACGTCGGATGGAGTATCTGAAAGTAAAGTATTTGAAGGGCTGGTCAAGGTACTATTCTAATACAAACGTAGTTTTAGTGGGTTTTAGAGTAAGGGTGCACCCATAAGGGTGCAGAATAAAATGCATATTTAAGAGGGCTGCTTATATGGGTAGGCAAAGGAAACTAAGCCCATACAGCCAAGTCTTCAGTAGATTTTTTTTATTGATATGAAATGAAAATGAAATTTAATGAGATGAAATTAAATGAAACCTAACCTGACTTGATAATAAAACAAATTAGTATGTAGCTTCTTTTTAGAAATATTTGCATGAATCATAAAAACTTTTGTTTTTTTTGTTTTTTTTTTTAGTAAAAGCAACGTGGTTGTTTATTTCTTTTTAATAGACATTATTTTGACAGTTGGGAAAGAGAACGCACAAGTTCAGAAAAGGTAAAGAAAAAGCTCGATTGTGTAGCCTACAATCATCCCGAATGCTATACGTCCCTGCAATACGCCACTTTTTGAGCAACTGTATAAAAAATTACTTTATGAGACGTAAGGTTCCGAGAATCTTACCGTAGCCGGCTGAAGTAACACCCCATCCACACACTTCCATGTTGGTATAGCCGGCAAAGTCAAAATCTTTCAAATAGTTCAAGGGGAGGCATATCGGTGAGGTGTAATCTGAAAAAATAACGGGTGGTGAGCGTGGGAAATCAAAGTTGCAAGTTTAAATTAGGGCGGCTTGAAAACTTCTGACAGTAAGACTAGCCACTAGTCTTACAAGCCTCCACCAAAGCGGACTAGGCTTCCGTGGTGGAGTACGGCCTATACTTTCTTCAGGGATTAGACCCGTGCCCCACGGTAGGGTCATAAAAAAAAACTAATAGTAAAGTTTCACTTCCGGTTTCACGTATTTTTGGACAAACTGTTCAATGTTAATTTTTGTTCGTTTGCTCTGTTGTGAATATTATTATTTGTTTATTTTTTCTCTGTTTGTTTGTTCTATTTGTTTAAATTGGAAATATAAGAAAGTTTTTGTTTTTTGGAAATTTTATGTATTTGTTGTTTTGTTATGTTTTGAGTATTGTGCCGTTGAATAAATTATTTCTCTCTCAATCTCTCTCTTTATAATGGGTTGATGATGATAAATAAAAATAAACATTTACATACAGGCACATACATTGCTTCCGGTCCAATACTAGGATACCCTTTATGGTGGGAACCAGGAACATGGACATCACAAACATGTAAACATCCAAGTCCTGGGGTTTACGTTCCCAGCTGGGATTTGAACCCGAGACCTCTTGCATGATAGGCAGATGGGTTAACCGCTGCGCCACAGAGGTCGTCCAATTCTAGATCCAATACCAATATTCTAATTTTCCAAGTTATTTGTACAGGACATGTTATCGCTGGGGCAAATTGGGACTTACAATCAAATCTGACTTTTTTAGCTAGTCGTACCAATCCGATATCGTGGTATCGATAGTACTGTTGGGGGTCGTAATCCTCGTGAGGTATGACACTGTGTACGGGGATATCTTGAGTAAAGTTGTCACGCCTCAGACCATTTCCACAGTTAATTGTACCTGAAATGTTGTATGCGCCCAGACGAACATGTGTACTGTAATAAAACAAGAAATAAGGATGACTTTAATTCAATTTAATGTAAGCGTATAAAAAGGCCAAATGTGCATAATACACTTCTTCTTCTTTTTAAAATGCTTTTCCTTCACTGGAGGTAGGCAGTTAGCTCTTTACAACGGTCTCTGTTCAGCTCTGAACAGCTCCTCCGCGGTTTTAACACCGGTCCACTCAATGATGTTGCACAACCGTGACATCTTTCTCCTGCCCAGCCTCCTCTTTCCTTCCACCCTCAAGTATGCACTTGCAAAAGTTAATACATGCTTTATAAGATTTTACAACAAGATTCCCCAAGATAATTAGAGTTACCTCCGACGCGGCTTAACAAATGCGATAAGCACTGTGCTAAAAAAGCTCATTATGAAAGCAACTATTATATTTAGAAGGCAAAGATGTTGGTGTTAAACAATAGATTAATTGATTAACGAATCTGAATGAAATACTAAATAAATAGAACAAAAAGGAAGGGTTTATATGTAAGCATCTCCACATCATCTATTAATTGTGAAATGAACAACTTTGACATTAATAAAGGAAACATTTTGTTTTTATTATGAATAAAAAATATTTGAATTTTAATTGAACATGTGTAAACTACGCGTTTGTTAATATGCATTTTTTTTTACAATAAAGATGCAGAATATTTACATGTCTATTCTATATAACATGGTTACGACGACGGTGCGAAACCTAGCAAAACACGATCGCAATAAACAAATATTGATCGACCTTGAAAATTTACAATGGTTTTTGCATTTCTCTTACTACATTGGTTCTAACGAGGATAAAATAAGAAAATTACTTTGCTGAATTCCGCCAATATCCCACAAGCACCATGCGGTTAGTTAATGCACCGCCCTCCCATCCCACTTTTTCAAGCAGAAGCAAGACACGAACACACCACCACCGACAACAATACTTGTGTGAGACAATGCGCGACGCAAAAAAAGAACGCGACGCGAAAAGTGGGAGGGGGGGCGGTGCATTAACTAACCGCATGGTGCTTGTGGGATATTGGCGGAATTTAGCAAAGTAATTTTCTCATTTTAATGCTATTATGGATTTCCGCAAAGTAACGCCTGATTCTATACAAATAAATATTTCCCATAGTGCGTGAGGAATTCATTTATATTATAAATCACATGACCTAGTCCCTAACTACGATACCCTGTGCTATGGTAACCAGACAAACACCGAAAAACACCCAGAATGAGGCCATTCATACAATTGTACGGCGGCCCCAAATGGGAATCGAACCCATGGCCTCTTGCTTGGTAGGTAAGGACCTTAAAATCCAACGAGCCTGTTTATAAATCTAGGTAATCTGTATAAATGCATGTGCTGGTCTTAAGCATTTTACAATTAAAGGTCATAGCCCACTTACACGACTCTGCTACCACCCGGCAAAAATAATAAGATAAGATCCATTTATTTGTAAAACATAGGTATAACAGACTTGAGATGTTATACTTAAAAGAAAATATGTATCTCTATGTTTTGCCCATTAGGCGTACAAATTTAGACAAAGTAAATAATAATTAGATAAAGCACACTAAACACAATAACTTAGTATTAACAGGTCAAACTACGATCTAACAGTACAAATATTGCTGTTTAGATATATTTTAAATTGGCATCATAAATTAGCTGACAGCTGACAGCGAGCTATTTGAATAGCCCATTATTTGAATGATATTATTTTTGCCGGGTGGGAGCAGAGTCGTGCAAGTGGGCTATGAACTTTAAGGTTACAGCACACATATCAACTCGAAAAAGGATCGTCACCGTATCACCTTTCGCCTCGCCGTCAACCTAACGTATGCAAGTAACCAAAGCGTATTAGCTCCTATACGTCAACTTGGCTACGGCTAGGCGACACCGCGCTTACGGCTCGCCGACCACTGGTACTTACCAAATTGCTTTAAAGTAATACTTTTTTGTTTCCAAGCCTCGTCCTTTTTACTTAAGTCATACAAATATGGCCGTAATGCAAAACACACCACTCACTTGTGTACTGTACTGGATCGTAATGCGAACCATCTGTGTTAGTAGCGAGTAATTTAGCCGCTAAATTACTCGACTAGATTACTAGCCTAGTGCGAACTAGGCCTAAACGCGGGAACTGAGAGTTGACGACGCACCGCATCGCGGTTCGGAGCCTGTTCCGAGGCGAGGCGATTACGTTACGAGACCGATTAGTGTGCGTTGCAGTAGGGAGTTCCATACAAACAATACTGAACGGCACGAGGTGATACAGTGACGATCCCTTTCCGAGTTGATATGTGTGCTGTGACCTTTTAGCATCGACTCCAAAATATACTTACGTATTAAAAATTTAGAGGTCATATTTGTTTAAATTAATTATATTCTATGTTTTTTGTGCTGTAGTATACTAAAGTCGATTTTATGTTTTTATTAAAAAAAAAATTCACGTTTTTCGTAAACAATGTAGGTTTTATGTCGTGGATTTTCTAATGATTGATGAAGGTGATTAAAATTTAAACCAGTTTGCTTTATCCTCTTCAGTCCTGACCTTGAAAATAACAATAGTTTTCTATTGCTATTTGTCGATGCAGGACTGAGGAGGTTAAAATTTGGTCTTTAATTTCAGGCAGGTCGTCTACGATAGGTATACCTATTTTGTTAAAACATAATATACATAGCATAGACTAACCTAGTTTGGGATCAGATTAGGTGATTGTACTGTGTGAAAGTTATTATTATTGCTAAAAGATTGACTCCAGTTAGGGACTCCACACACGGCGGCTATAAGGTAAAGATGTATATTATAGCAAGATATATCTCAATACATCTTTCCATAGAAATCGTCAGGAGACCACACACGACAGCTATAATATACATCTTTACATCTTCGTGTACATCCTGGGATGTAATGTATATTATAGCTGCCGTGTGTGAAGTTATAGGCCTTTCTGCAGTCAAATGAAGATTTAGATCTTATTCTTAAATAATTCAAGATAAGATGGACAGATAGAGTAGACAGCTTGTAGGGTGAAGGTAAAAGCGACATTTCAGCCAGCCAGCTTGCAGTGCGTCCGCCTTCATTCAAAAAGGTTGTTCAGTTTGCTGCAGTTCTGTTCTGATATAAATAAATTGACTTACAGTTTTCCTGGCAAATCACCGGTGACGCAGTGTGCCGCTGTTAAGACGTACTTATACGATATCAAAGTTCCGCCGCACTTGAAAGCACAGGAGGCAGCTGTGAACAGGAATTAGTAGCTCTAAAACTTTTGTAAGCACTAGATGGTCAGAGACAGTTACGTCTCTGCTCACCATAATTAAGCTCAGCGAATCAGAGCAAAACCTGGTCGGACTCTCCAACCAAAAATCAATTAAGTGTATCCGGAAAACAGTTTATAATCAGTAGTTCAATCAGTGACCGTTGCCCGTCAGAATTTGCAAATGGTAAGTGGCTTAGCCAGAACGTGTTTACGCAACTACTTAAGCAATTCTAGGACATTAATTCAAAATCGGCTGCCAGGTTAGAAGTTTCATTTCTGGTGTATGAAAAACACGTTGGTTAGATTCAATGTATGTGCCTATTGTGCTTGTATGTATTTTTTATATTCATGTCCATGTTCATGTTCATGTTAATGTTCATATTCATGGTCGTGTTTATGTTTATTGGTGCTCGGAGGTACTTACAATATGAATAGTACTGCAACAAAGCCATCCAGGGGTGCTCGTCCCTTTCAACATAGGAACCGCCAATGATCTTGTCCACATTCTGCTGCCCGCATTGGCCGCTGGGAGGGAGGTGGTTATTGATGGTGGCTTCTCCGCGGTTGCGGTTACTCAATGAATTTGGACAGCACACCTGCACAGTATGGTTTTAGTTCAATATGTAAAATTATCGATTTAAGAAAGTGTCTCAACACAGAGGAGATCCGCAGAAGAACCTGAGTTAATAATGTAGCTCGAAGAATTACTCAGCTGAAGTGGTAGTGGACGGAGCATATAGCTTGGAGAACTGATGGTCGTTAGGGCGGAAAAGTGGTGACCGGGGTCTCAATTCTGTTAGTCCATTAGAGTACGCACATAGCACGCAGAACTGATGGCCGATGGGGCCGAAAAGTTCTTGAGTGGAGAACCACACATCGGCAAGCGCAGCGTGGGACGACCAGCTACAAGATAGACAGACGATCTCATCCAAGTGGCAGGAAGACGCTGGATGCAAGCCGCTTCCAACCGGTCTCTTTGGAACTCTATAGAGGAGGCCTATGTCCAGCAGTGGACTTCTTGTGACTGAATGATGATGATAATGATGATTAGAGTACGACGACAAATACGTGGTCGGGTCACGTGACGTGCTTTTTCATTCCATTGACGCCTAGATTATTTGCTATGTGTGCGCGCGCAGACTTGAAGCGGCAATGAAACTGAATTGCCATGTCCATGCAGTTGTCATTGTAATACAATGCATTAAAAGAATCTAGCTACTGAAGTCGGCCGACGCAACGTAGACAGGCCCCCCACCAGATGGTCTGGCGACCTGGTTACGGTGGCGGGGAGACGCTGGACCAAATCTCACCCTTGATGCTTTGAATGGTCGAAAATCACTTCACCTCAAGATAGAATATCCATTATAGATGTCAAACTATACTACACATTGTTGTAAGTACAATAATTAAACTATCAAAATTTGTTTTTTATCCATGTAACTTTTAATTTATAATATTATATCTTATAATAAGGTCTTAGGGGTTGACCCTTGCTTCTCGATCATGAGGGTCTGGGTTCGAACCACGCATGTACCAATGACTTTTAGTTACGTACATTTGTTTGTACAGCAACACCATTCGCTTGTAAATTGAGCCCGGATAACGGCGACAGGCTTGCCACTTGTCACGTTTGGGACCTAATAAACTCGGCAAAACGTGGGTCCAGTTCTAGAGACTGGTGCCTCTGCCTACCCCTTCGGGGATAACGGGCGTGAGTTTATTTATTTTATTTTTATATCTTATATTTTGTGGTTTTTTTCGAGGTGCTGATTAACTGGTGCAGTGCTAGCATTTGGATCCGTCACCGTATATTTAATAGGTCCGAGAATCCAGAGAGTTCATAGGCTAACTATATGGCAAAACAACGTTTGATGGGTTAACAAGAAGTATTCTATCACATAGAAAATTTAAATAAAACATAGCTCTTAAGTGTATTTCAAGAAAAGCGAGAGCTTACTTAATTAATTAATGAATCATAGGCATTTGATTGTACTAATCATGTAACACTTTTTTTAAAACGGTATGGCATAAATGGGAAAAAATTAAAACTTGTGAGATCGTGCTGCTGGACAATGCAAAAACTTGACATAAATAGATCTAAATCGTTTGGCTAAAAGGTTTAGATACGAGTGACACAGTGATCTATTTTGGGGCTGCTCCTCATTCTCGTATATATATGTATAAATAATAACCTAACGCAAAATTTGTTGAAAACCACATTGTAATTGAAAATGATAAACTAGAATTTGTTGAAAATACTGTAATTCTGGGCATCACAATCGATGCCAAAATCCAATGGGGTCCATAAATTGTAAAATTGGCACATAGACTTAGCTCCGCAGCATATGCCGTGAAAAGTATTCGAGAACTTACTGACGTTACAACTGCTAGGCTTGTTTATTTTAGTTACTTCCAAAGGTTGTCTGGAAGAGATCACTTTTAGTGATAAGGCCGCCGTCTGTACTCTTAGATTAAGAAATACCTGTGTAATTTCCTTTTTTATGTACAATAAAGTGTTCTCTATCTATCTATCTATTATGTCCTATGTTTAATACTATGGGGCCGGGCAGCAGACATTGAGACTATCTTCATCTTGCAGAAGAGAGCGATCCAATTTATTTACAAGCTAGGTATTAGGGACTCGCTAAGAGATTTTTTCAAAGAAACTAACATCTTAACAGTTGCAAGCCAATACATTTATGAAAATATTATGTACGTTCGGAAAAATATTAAAGACTTCGAAACTCTTGGTAGGCATCATAGCATAAACATAAATTGTCATTTCCACGATTTAGACTTGCAAAAGTTAATACTTCCTTTACGGGGCACTGTATAAGGTTCTACAACAAGATACCCCAAGATATATTAGAGTTACCTCCAACGCGATTTAAGAATTGTGTTAAGCACACTCTTTGCAAAAAAGCTTATTATAAAATCAAAGATTATTTAGAAGACAAGGACATCTGGCATTAAATAATAGTTTAATAATAAATTTAATCAGAGGATAAATGTGTCTAGTGTTCATCACATCTAAGATATTATTTTGTAAGTCTCAAAGGAGAATGGCAGGCTTCAGTGGAAGCCTCGTACACCTACAAAAAGTCGTGTATCAACATGAAATATTTACATTTAATAGATCACTGTATTAGAATTTGTTGCATTAATTTTATTTTTTTTATAAAGTTGGGAGTCACAAGTTAAGGTTGTTTTTTTAAGAAGTTTGGAGGTTATGTTACGATCCCGTTTGCTTGACTGTTAGAGATAAATACAGATCTTATCTACATGTAGTACAAAAACGTCTGGATAGCGGTGCCTTTTCAATCATATCATATCTTCAATCATAGCTTGTCGCGTCACTCCCTCATGGAGAGCATAGCCCAGGTACCAGATGATACTCATCACATGGGAGCAACACCCCCTACATTGCAGTTGCAACAATAACTTATTATAGCTTCTCTGCCACGCTTACCTCTTTCAGTTACAATAAAAACAAAATATGTTTTTCCTGAAGAGTGACGAGACTTAAATTCAATTAAATTATTTTTTAATGGCACCACTAGGATTCTGCCCATGTCAAGTTTGTTGTGGAGATGGCAAGTATCTTCTTTTTTTTATTTTTGCCGAGGCAGTCCCACAGAACACATAAAGATCGTTTCACCTCCCTCCACGTTTCACCTGTTTGGTGTGATGTAGTCCCACGGTAAGATCCTGAACACAGACGATATAGGATCCTGAATAATATAACAATAAAAGCCAAAATTTATTAACTCATGGGACTTCATTCGTGAAACGAACTCTTCTGATTTTCACTTTGACATGACAGTTGTTTTTTTCTTGGCTTGCAAGCAGAGATTATTCTGAGCTTGCAAGATAAAACAATCGATGGCGTTCCGTTTCTGTTTGTAAATTGCGTTTTATTTAATTATTTTCTTATTTTGTTACGCCGACTTTAAAAAAATATTTGAATAACTGAAAAAAGAGCCAGTTGCGAAATACTAAAGTTGGGAAAATATAACCCTAAAACATTCTTTTAATAGGGCGGTACACCATTTGCCGTTGTCCTTTGTAATTTAGGCTAAAACTGTTTTGAAAAGAATAAATGTGGAGTTTCTTTGTTAGTTTCTTCTCCATGTACCTAATCTATTAATTGTGAAACTAACAATTTTGACGTTCTCAAAGTAGATGTTCTATTTATACTATGAATAAAATATTTGACTTTGAATTTGACTTTTGCCGCTTATGGCTTAAAACGTGTCAAGGAAAACACATATTATTTCCATATGACATGTAAAATTCCACCCTGTATAGTAATGTAAGACCACATGTTTTGACGGTCAGCTACAAAACTTGATACTGCGCTTGACACGCACTTAGCTGATTTTAGACCTAGTTCAAAAGAAGAAGGAGGTTTTATTTTTGAAGGAGAGGTTTTTAGAGGTATCGTAGTATTATCTAGTTATGTATGTACATTCAAAGACAATTTTTTACCACATTGTCTAATATAATTAATTAGTTTTAACAAGACCGCGGCTGTCGGTTTCATGTAATGTATTTGGTCAAGATCTATTGGTGAGATCTTCGTTTTAGTTGGGTCATTTTCTTTAGGTTAATATCTTGTTATTATATGTATAAAAAAAGTTAAAATACTTTATTACATACTACACGCACCTTTAATCTATTTAACTCATCGTAGCCACAAAATTTGTAGGTTTTATCTTGCTGCGATCGATATCGATCCGCTAAACAGTTCTCTTCTGGGACGCACAGTGCGTTATTGCTGCATTTAGTCTCTGAAAAATAATAACGAGGAGTTATAATCCGATACCTTTTAGAAATAAAGACAGATAGGTAGAAACAAAGAGAGTCTTTCTTTCTTTTTAGACGCACTGGCGCCATCTAGCGGCGCAAGTAAAAAATATCTGAGTAGGTTGCTAGAATGTTTTACTCAACGATATTATTATGAATTGAACAAGTTACAGAGATACAGCCTTTACCGAGGCAACCGGTTTTCGTAGCATACACTTTGAATACGGGTAATGTATACATTGTTAAGATCCTTGGATCGTATGCGGATAAAGCGTATCTGGAATTTGTTCGTATATTTCAATCGCTCTAGTAGAACAACCGAGTTTAGCACGTTAACTTTTTACCTAACACCAATTCAGAGATTCATCATCAACCCATTATGTCCCCACCAAGGGGCACAGGTCTCTTCCTTGAGGAAGGTGTAGGCCATACTTCACCACGGGGGCCAAGTCCGGATTGGTGGAGGCTTGTAAGACTAGTGGCTGGTCTTACTGTCAGAAGTTTTTCAAGCCGCCGCCCTAAGGCCTCTGACTTGACTTAACGACTGTCATCTATCGACGGCAGCCGGCACCAACTGCTTAACGTGCCTTGCGAAGATGCAGAGATTGACTACATACAATGTAATAGTATACCTACCAGTAAATCTATGCTTCGCCAATATAAAAAAAAAACCACTCGTCTTACAAGCCTTCGCCAATCCAGAAATGGCCCCGGTGGTGGCCTATACCTTCCTCAGGGAATAATCCGTGTCCCTCGCTGAGGACTAAATAGGTTGATGATGAATACAGTTAATCTAATATAATAAAAGGCAGGCATCTGACACAATCAATGAAATGAAATGAAATGAAATTAATTTATTGTGTTGAAACATGGGTTACAATTTGCAGTTCTACTTGCTCATATTTAGGTCACCAGTTCTACCTTTTCAGGTATATACACATATACTCGTAATTGCTTAAACTATATTCCATTTACTGAAGCGAACGACTAAAGGTAAGCAAAGACACAGCATCTCTCAAACTTACATATCACTCAAAATAGCTCATGCACGCAGCTTTGCTTGCCTCGTATACCCACATAGGTTTAGGTAGGTACTGTTTAAGTAAAACAGACAGACAACCAAACAAGACAAGACAAACACTAAAGAAAATAAAATAGTAGAGAAGTTGCACTCGCATCAACAACGTCAATCGTGAGTAAATATGGCGTCGGGGTGGCTATCTTACTTTTTTTGCCTTTAATTAAAAAAGAGGTTTGTAGTCAGCTGTCCATACTTCTTCCTACACTTCGCGTAGCGCATTAAAGCATAAAATAATCGATCATATCGGCCTTTAAACAAAAGTTCTACATCTTTGCTAGTTGCGAACATATTTGGCAGCAGAAAGATCGCTTTTATTTGAGGATCACTGAAATATTAGGTATTTTTTGGGGCATAGATCTCTTAAGCAAGTGGTATTTTCATGATAAAATAAAATATTTAGTTAAATAAACTGCGAGTGAGGGATAAATCAGGTAATAACAGTGTTATTGTGTCTATTGCTTATTGGCATTTATTAGCCATATCGTTTTGTATAACTTTGCTAAATATTATGTAGTGTTATAAAAGTGGCATATTGAGAAACCCAATTTTTGACATGTTGACACTTACTCGTTCGCTTCAGCAAATAGGGTGTAGTATCATTTTTTTTTTTTTTTATAAATTAGGTATTCTTAAATCTATAATCACAGCCTATGTAGGAACATCCTTATGACTTATAGTCTAAATATGCCTTTACGGAATAAAAACAGTTTTCTATGAGATGCCTAAAGGTAAGGATTTTAAAAGTGCCCAGTGGTTTTTCTCTGTACATGTCAGGCAATTTATTATATATATCTATGCACATCATGTAACAGTTTTTAGATGTAAGTGTTAATTTTATACCTGGTCGGTGTAATTTATTTTTATACTGTGAGCGTATTATGCGACTAGTGACATCTTGTTTACTCTGGAATATTTTTTTATTATTATATTACAAAAACACATGCTTCCATAATATACAGGCAAGGTAGAGGTAGAATGTTGTGCTTTTAGAAATATGGTCGGCATGATTCAATTTGTCGGAGGCCAAATATCGCTCGGATACATCGTTTTTGTAAAACAAATACTTTGTCGACGTCAGAGGAATGGCCCCACATTATGATGCCATAGCGCAGGATTGAATTTATATACCCATTATATGCCAGTTTTGCGGCTTGTAACGATGTTAATTGGCTTACTTTTCTTAAAGCATAGACAAATTTATTTATTTTGATGCAAATACTATTTATATGTGCCTTCCAATTGCAGTATGAGTCTATAATGATGCCCAAGAACTTCGTTTCCTCCACTTGTCAGAACGTAAGACTAAATGTAGCGCTAGCGACACACCAGCGTGACATACGGCGCTATGACACATTAGACGAGATTACTTCGCGTTCGGCGTAGCGCCGAACCTTCCTTCGGGCGATTATGTCCGCTATACGCATTCAATGTATTTTGCATGGCAAGCGAGACATCATGCGACGCGTTACGCGACCAAGTGTTCGGTGCGCGTAGTTGAATTACCGAAACCGACTGACGACGACGACACCTTGTAACGTTCCGTCGCGTAGCGCACTGAACAAGACGCAACGTTCTGAGAGTTTGGTTTGTTATACCAACGGAACGTTACGACTGCAGGTGCAGCCGCCGAACGTTCGGCGCGGTACGTTCCGCAGGTGCGTCGCTACACTTAAAATGCTGAAATTGGCCAAGCTACATATTGAACTTCAACGGAAATCTCAAAAACATTTCGAGAATTTATTATGCTTTCAGAACAATTTCTATTTATCAGATTTGTAAATAATTCTTTATTTTTTAAGATATTATATAAAAAGTTTTGACCCTAAATAATTTTTCTATGACGTCAGCAAAGACAGCATGAGTTTTAATCCTTTGCAGACGTTAATGAAATTTTGTTTTTTTTTTAATATCGGCAAAGTCTCCTTAATCATATAAATCATCCTCTGATGACGTCGCAAACACCGAAACTTCAGGAAAATATTATTAAAAATGGACAATAATTCATTATCAACCCCTTATGTCCCCACCGAGGGGCACGGGTCTCTTCCCTGAGGAAGGTATAGGCCATACTCCACCACGGGGGCCAAGTCCGGATTGGTGAAGGCTTGTAAGACTAGCTGGCCAAAATAAATAAATATATTTGTAAATATGATTTATGACTACAATAAAGAATATTCTATCTATCTATCTGGCCATGGATGGGTCACTGTCTATGACTAACGTTGGCATTTTTCCGAGCGGTTCCGTGCTTCGCAAGGCACGTTAAGCAGTTGGTGTGGGCTGATGTCGTTGAGACAATAAATAAAATACAATAATAACCAAATCAGTTTCTTAAAATGGTCTATGTTTAAAAATAAATTACAAAAACATATATAATATATCGTATATACATATGTAATAATATGTATTTTTTTTAAATAAGTAGCATGGCTCTTTTCACACGATTGGCCATGCTACTTATTTTTAATATATATATTTTTTTAAATAAGTAGCATGGCCAATTGTGTGAAAAGAGTCCTTCAATAACGGAGACAAAAGATAAGACAGATTAAGGCCCTGTCTTACAATGTACAAATTAAGTTCTAAATAAGCTATCCGCAACCAGGGCTGCCGTTTGTTCTAAATTTAAATAAATTTTCCTATAATTATTGCGTGTGTTCGTTTATGGCCTCAAATTTAGAAAAAGACTGCAGCCCTGGTTTCGGATAGCTTATCCGGAACTTTATCTGCAGATTGTGAAACATACCGTTAGAATCAGATTTTATTTAATGATGAGATAATACAAGAATATTCATTATCGTACCTAAGGAACAAAAGACGAATAAAATTAAAAAAATATACAATAGGCGGTCTTATTGCTGTTAGTAAATGTGAATGTAAGTGCAATAAAAGTTAAATTTCAAACTATGTATAAAAAGTCAGTCCAAAGAATTGCTTTTGTACGGGGATTTTGATTTGGAGGTACTCACAGAGATCTTCACTACATTTATAGAGGTACCTACTTACCTGTAATTTCGGGTGACTTGGTCATTTGAGGCTTGTCGATAAGGTCCAAGTTTTTTGTACCGACAGCTACTAGATTTTCATGAGTTCCGTAATTCCTGTGGTCTGGTTGGAGGTAGTTTCGGTTTTTCGAACTCTTATAGCCGCCATAGCTATTGTGTTGGTGCGGCTGCCCCATGGAACAAGATATATTAAAATATCAATATTAACGGTCAGACATACTACTGGCTAACAATACATACACAGTCGTCGAAAAATTATATTCGGATTAAATTTGATGCCACCAAAACATAAACAAAAATTCCCGTTTATGAATTTTAAATTTCGTCGTTTTAAAAAATACATGAGTACCGCGACTTTTCATGTACTTTTACGAAAATACATGACGCGTTATGACATATTATACGAGATAAGTATAACACACAAAGATATTGTATGACATTATCTAGTAAATAATACATGACTAAAATATACTCACTTTAATTTGACTTGAGACTGGCTTCGACGGAAATACAGGCCTAGCCTCGAAACTTGAACAGCACACCTGAAAATAGTCGGCTTATAAAACATGCTGTATCGCTCTGTTTGTCTCTCCCTGATTTGTGAAACATAACTCGCACGACAAACCATCACTCTCTTCTAGAGACGAGCCACCGACGACGCGAGCTCCGTCTCTGCTCACCATGATTAAGTTCTGCGAGTCAGAGCAAAACCTGGGTCTCGATTTTGTTAGTGGATTTTAGTACGACGACAGAAACACGGTCGGGTCACGTGACGTGTTTTTTCATACCGTTGCCGCCTTGATTCTTTGATATGCTTGCTCGCGTAGACTTGAAACGAAATGTAACTAAATCGCCTCGTTCGTGCGGCTGTAATTGTACTATAATGTATTAATAGAATCTAAGTCCTGGTCCGCCTCTTAAGACAAAAAATCAAGCAGGTAGTAGTATCCGTAGAGCAATTTTTAATTTGTTTGTTCAAAATACATTGTACTCCTGTATCTTGTCCTTATTGGAGATGAAACTCAAGCCGGAATTGCATTACAAAATTAGTGGCATGAAATTAATTTCGTGACATTAGTTTCACCGACAGTTTCAAGTGTAACTTAGTATTTTCGTAATTTGGTGAATGCAAATGAGTTTCGTGCCCCGTACGATTTTTCGGTGAAATTAGTGTCATGCAACCAACAACCAAGTGTCGTGAAAGCGCCTGCGCTGTACGGACGTGTGTATTTTATTTCAGAGACTAACTTCTTAGTCACCAAAATGCTTTCTTGTCAACCATCCTTGAATTCGCCAACGTCTTTTTTTCTTGATAGTAAAATGTTGAATATAAAAAAAACTATAGCCTTGATGCTGATGGGGCCATGATTACTGTGATACTGTGGATTTCACGACACTAATTATTTTACGAATTACATTCGCATATACACCAGAAACCGAAACAAACTTGCCTCTTGCGAACTTGTGATATAGTGTACGTTTTTATGAGAAAATTCCAGAGAATCTGCTGTCCCTATCAACAAATAAATATTTTTTTTTATTAAAACAGCGTTATGTAAAAAGGCTTACTATAGGTTAGACGACTTTATGAATGATGTAAGCCCTTGGCAGCAAACCAATTCCACAACGAGCTAGGCACTGGTATTCCTAGACCGAGAGATAGTGACACAAATTACTTGGTCATTAGTAACAGTATGGCGGTTCTTCAGGGGTCTTAGTACGCAATGACAAAAAGAAAAATATAGCGCTGGTACCGGCGGCCCAATCGCGTGCGCGGTAGTCGAACTCGTCGGATAAATTACGAGTGTCACTGTCGTCCGCCCCATGGTTACAATCCGGGATATTTTTTTGTAGATAGAATTGCATCCAAACAAACAGAATATAATGATCCCATGCTGTAAAAAAATATTCTACGTATTGTACAGTTGTATGTTTGAAACGTTTTTCAAGTATGGCAGCACTTTTTCCCCCTACTAGAAGTATGGCAAATATAATAACGGTCACATTTTATCAAATACTTTCCAAAAATCCAAATGCAATACTGTTACAAATCGTTTTGCGAAAAAAAAATATTGCAGATTTTCGGCGGTATGGCGACCATTTGGAACCGTCCGAAATGTAATCCGAAATTAACTGTGCCAAAATAAGCCTGGTACAAATGGTTGAATTTTATTTTTTTAATTAACGCATTCGCGTCGGTATGGCGGGCTGTAAGTCACACCGGAGAAGTATGGTATGACACTACCGTCTACTTTGTTTTTTATGGACTATCGGAAAATACTAAATTTTTTGTGGTACAAATCTTTTGACACTCGTAATTTATCCGACGAGTTCGACTAACGCGCACGCGATTGGGCCGCCGGTACCAGCGCTATGACCATCATTTTTCTTTTTGTCATTGCGTACTAAGACCCCTGAAGAACCGCCATACTGTTACTAATGACCAAGTAATTTGTGTCACTATCTCTCGGTCTATCCGTAGATAATAACATTATACATATATGGTTTAATACGTTTTATACAGTGTGACTTTGAAATCATTGGCATCCTTTTAAAATAAGAACCTACTCGTGATTCATAGTACTATCCCCAAATATGAGGTAAATCGATTAATACAAAAACTGAATATTTTTAAACCTTAAAAATCATTTTAAACAATTTGCGATTCATCAATAATTCATATTAAAATAAAAATAAAAAAAATCAAATTTGACTAAAAAAATTATAATTTACAATTAACATTCAAGCATCAATCCTATGTAATCCTACTCTACTTCACTAGTGCGCCGACAAAAGACGCGCTGTTTTATTACCTACCTAATTTAATTCAAGTTCGCACACGCATCAAACAACGCCGCCCGGTCTCTCACCCCTGCGCCCGCGCCCCTTTCGCCTTTCGGCACGCGCCCACGCCGCCAATCAGTTCCGCATTATCTAATAAGGTGTGATGACGCATGTAGTCTCTCCGAAATTATCGCGCGCGCACTTGACTGGATAGGATTGCAGTGAATTGGATTTTGTAACTGTGTAGAGCTATTTAACAAAGTGTCAACAAACTGCCTCGACCACGTAATGTGCAGGGACGATACATAAACCAGCAATATTTACAAATGGTTTTATTATACGCTCTCACAAACAATTTCATTTTATTTATTTTTTTGTTTTTATTTATTGAAAGAAAACAAACAATTGTACAATATGGTTAAATACATAGAATAATTACATTTACACTATGTAATTGCACAACCAGCAGCGTTTTCTATAGACTAAATCAAAGACATAAAAGAGAAAAGCTCATAGCTATATCGATTTGTAAGAGGTAATTTCTACAACTGTGTAAAGTTTCACAATAATAGTTCAACATATTTAGGTATGTATAATAAAGTGTTATCCATCTATCTATTAGCAAGAGTCAACTCAAGACTTCGCTTGGAAGACAAGTAGTACTGATTGAAATTGAAATAGGAGTCACTCGCCAGGAGGCGGGCGCGCATTCCGATCGAGTCTCAAGTTAACTCCCGCTAGCTGTAATAATGGAACAACAAAAAGAAAAAAAAAACACACATTCTTTGGTCTGTGCATGTGCCTATCAATGTGCCAAAGCCCAACCAACGAACAAAAAATCGAAATAAAATTGACGTAAAAATTTAAAATTAGAAAATTTTAAATTTTAAAGATAATTTTAAAGAAAATTTCAAATTCTAAATCTTAAATTACCCACGTTGAATTTAAACCAAGTTGGAAAGTGTACTAATAACAGACTTTCTAAATAATCCTGGAGAAAGACAAAATAGATCAATATGGTGTAGATGTTCGTTATACGTGCGCATTAACCTGTGAATCGGCGCGCGCTCGCCAGCGTTAGTCCTACATCGCTTAGCCATAAACAAGCGATGGGTGTACCCATCACGGATGCGCTGGGATCCGCTGGGTATACCGTAGGATATTTGGTCACTTAAAGAGTTCGTGTCAAACCTATTGTGACATATATTGTAAAGAAGCATGGAGTCAAGAAGTGGTGTCCTTCTAGCCTTCAAAGACAAAATTGAAAATTTATTTAGTAATTTGGCATCTGACAAACGAGAATGGTAGCATTTGTAGTTAACTACACGTAGGTACTTACGCTGTACTGATTCCAATTGGTCACTGTATTTATTGTAATGGGGATTCCATATTGCTGTTGCATATTCAAGTTGAGACCTAACTAGGGAGGTGTATAGATATATATATGTTGCAGGGCGTTTCAAATTATTGCATGTACGCATTACGAAGCCATATAGTTGGTAAGCTTTATTAGTAATATGATCTATATGTGCATCAAATTGTAGTTTGTCATCCAACAGAATGCCTAGATCCCTGATTAATGAGACTTTTTGCAGTGGTTCGTTATTTAAGCTGTATGTGAAGTTAATAACATTAATTTTTTTGGTGAAGGTAATGGTTTTACATTTAGGTATACTTAATTGAAGTTTATTAGAAAAACAGTAGTTAGATAAACGATCTAGATCTTGTTGAAGTTTGATACAGTCCTTATAGTTTGTTATTTTACGATACACTTTAAGATCATCATTGACTTTCTAATATAATTTGTATTTTAAATTGACATTTATTCGGTTCTTTTTACACAATGTGACATGTTATAATAATTCATACTTATATATTTTATTTTTTTCCTATTTCTATTATATCCATTAATTGTATTTTAAATTGACACCCTATTTTAATATTCTGGAAATTTTTAATTTGAATATCTTGACATTTTATATTTTATAATTATTACTTGGTGGTGCCTTTTTCATCATTAGGCAGAGCATGTACAGAACCAATATGGAAATCTGAGGAAAAATTACATGTACCTTAAAGTCTAATTCAACAGTTTCTAACTTCACATTGTATTGTAATTGTATTGCTTCATCCACTATTTTTACAACACCATTCTAGATGTGGAGGAGCGGTGTCTGCTGCTACAGGTATTTTCATACTTACAAGTAGATACCGTCAATGTACGTAGTTTAAGATGTAGTGGATAACGAAATAAAGAATTTTGTATTTGTAATTTTGTAATATATTTTTAACCATCCTATTCATGAACTCATGCTTCACCAATAAATATCTTTTGTCTTTTTTCTTTGTCTTTATCAGCATACAGTAAGTAATCGCTATATTTAAAGCATTTATTTATGTTATTTATGTACAGTACAAAGAGTAACGGCCCTAGGATAGAGCCCTGCGGGACTCCTGACGTCACAGTTATTAAAGAAGAAGTAAACACCCTAATAACTACTCTTTGTGTTCGATTAGTGACATACGAACTGAACCATCGTAGTAAGTTCCCTCAAATGCCATTGAACGCAATCCATTATATACACTATATACGCAACAATTTAGTGTTAACACGGGAAATGTTTCACCACCAATACCCAGACGCGCCAATTCCATCGCGAGATTGCATTTTAAGGACGACTCAGAATCTTTTGGATTTTGCGTCATTCCATGTTCCAGTGCATGCCCAAGATCGTGGGAGAGTGCCAGTCTACCCTATGGCTCTTTACCGCTAAATACGCCGCCATTGTGCATATGTGCCGCATGTTCTGTTTTCAAAAAGTGCTTATGTCAGAATTCTGTCGAAATTTGTCAAAACTGAATGGTGAAAACCAAAAATTTGTCAAAGCAGTATTAAAGAAGTTATTCAGGTTTGGAGATGGCCGCGCGAACGAAACGCAGGGAACTGCGCGGCCATGTCAGATCTCGGCATCTACAGGGTCTACAGGCCTGGTTTTTTGGTCAATGCATGTTTGAAGATGTCAACAAATGTCGAAGAAAGAAAGATAGATAGATATATAGATAGATAGAATATTCTTTATTGTATGTACACCAGGAATTACACATGAAATTTGACAATAGCATAGTACAGTACAATTGGCGGCCTTATTACTAAAAGTAATTTCTTCCAGACAACCATTCAATTCTATCACCATTACTCCCGAAGATATCGACGCCTTAACGCCATGGCCGCGCAATCCTCCGGTTCCGATTTCTTTAGGTTGTTTTTTTCGTAATCAGGCTTATCTAAATTAGTCAAGACCGATGTTCAGAGCTTAGTCTGAATTTGTCAAAGCTGATGAGGTCTGAATTTATACTCGTTTTCTCATCAGACAAACAAAATTACTGAAAAACCTAAGGATGCTGGTCGCGCAATCGAAACGCTTTTTCATATGCCGATATCTAGTAAACAAAAGAAGTCTGAGATATGATTTATGTACCAAATTCTGTGACATTTTAGGCTCCTTCGATTAACATATCGTTTCACCACAAAAACCTATCGTAACGAGAGTTATTTAAAAAAATATAACCTCTCACGCAATGTTTGGATAGGGTGACCATAATATCAGGTTTCACGTAAATTCACGTACCGCTCATTGGTACGTACAGTGACCTAAAGATCTTTAAAGTCCTTCCTTTGTATATGTTAGCTACGAGTGGGTACTTTATGGTACAATAAAGGTAGTGGAGGCCGTGTCCATACGGCTGCCGCCAAGTTACAACCTGGCAGTAATACTCACGAAAGGGAGTATTACTGCCGGCTATGCGTGCGTTAGGTTACATGTGGTAGCACAGAACGAAGTGGGCTGCATGTTAAACCGCGCTTGCTTACTTAGTGTCGTTATACTAGCAAGCAGTTCGGGTTATTGGAATAAAAAAGTAGTATAAATTATGCTCATGCACGTATTATACCAAATATGAGTAAGTAGAGGTAAAGTAAAATTAGACACTAGTACAGCGGCTATTATTTACGGCGCTTCGACTTCAAAGTCAATGGCTGATGTACACTGCACGCGGTACAGTACGCGGTAAGTACGGTAAAATGGTATCACACAAAAAGGTCTTTTTTCAGTGACGTTTTTGTGGGACGTTTTGTAAAGATTAGGGTACACTTCTCAGAAGTATTTTGTTTAAAAAACTGCATGTAGCTAAATAAAGAGTACCTAATTTTTAAGTTTTAGCGGATAATAATTGGAATTTCGGAAAAATCCAGTCTCGACCTGATTGTTGCCTACTTCGGACTTTCTCTGTCTTGTGCTTATGAGTGTCGTATTTTTTTGTTTTACGTTTCGTCGTCTCGTGACCTACTCTGGACTCAGATTCTTGAACTCAGTGTATGGACAATATTCAAGATAATTTCTTGTGAAACTGACTACATTCTACAGTGAAGGTTCAGAAATCAAGCTTGAATTTTGGATAAAAAAGACAATGTCGAATAAGGTACGTTGATAATGTGTCCTACAATAATATTACTATGCGATATGTCATTCATTTAACAGCTATTGAAACTGAAATCATGAAACTTCAGAATACATTTCAACGACTTTTTATTGCTTTGTTATTGCAAAAACAAAGAAAACTTGGTAATTGTACCAAATCTAGCTAAAAATCCTAATTTTTTTTTTATAATGGAACTCGATCTCAGAAAATCTTTTGATCTAACGCATTCCGTGAGTACTAAGCGAGCTGGATGGAATTTGAGGAACTGAGCAATATATGGACCCTTATATGATTATTTAAACTGGTCAATATTCTATTATATAATGTTGCAGGTAAATTGTATGGTTCTGTGGTTAAAATGAAATCTGATATTATGGTCACCCTATCCAAACATTGTGTGAGAGGTTATAGTTTTTTATTTTTTTTTTTTTTTTTATTTGGGACAATAAACAGCTACACAATATAAAATTATTAACAAATTTAGTTGTAAAGTCGAATAGGTAAGAGTATAACCCACAACATTATCCACAGATTACTATGACGAGATTAAAGGACGGCAAAAACTTTTTCGCCAGAGAAACATAATTTTACATAGGTCTGTGCTGAATAATTATTTGAATTGAATTGAATTGAAGGGTGTTTCGGAAGATCAACCAAGGTCGCACCCCCGCGAATCCCTTCTTTCTTTTTTTTTTTTACGTACCAAATATATAGTATGAAGTACAAAATAATCTATAGAGCAAAAAAAAAACACAAATAAATCACAAAAATGCGACCCCGGTTGCTCCCCCAAAACACCCTTCAATTAGAATACAAGAAGAAGAAGTGCTATACCTAACTCTCGTTACGATAGGTTTTTGTGGTGAAACGATATGTTAATCGAAGGAGCCTAAAATGTCAAAGAATTTGGTACATAAATCATATCTCAGACTTATTTGTTTACTAGATATCGGCATATGAAAAAGCGTTTCGATTGCGCGGCCAGCATCCTTAGGTTTTTCAGTAATTTTATTTGTCTGATGAGAAAACGAGCGTAAATTCAGACCTCATCGGCTTTGACAAATTCAGACTAAGCTCTGAACATCGGTCTTGACTAATTTAGATAAGCCTGATTACGAAAAAAACAACCTAAAGAAATCGGAACCGGAGGATTGCGCGGCCATGGCGTTAAGGCGTCGATATCTTCGGAAGTAATGGTGATAGAATGAATTTTCTTTCTTCCACATTTGTTGACAAATTCAAACATGCATTGACCAAAAAACCAGGCCTGCAGACCCTGTAGATGCCGAGATCTGACATGGCCGCTCAGTTCTCTGCGTTTCGTTCGCGCGGCCATCTTCAAACCTCAATAACTTCTTTAATACTGCTTTGACAAATTTTTGGTTTTCACCATTCAGTTTTGACAAATTTCGACAGAATCCTGACATAAGCACTTTTTGAAAACAGAACATGGCCGCGCAATCGACAAAAGCGCCTACGCTGTGACGTGAGGACGTATCTATGTATTTTCGCGCGCGCTTCAAGCCTTCAAGTTTTGAAAGTGGCTTTTATAGCTTTGATGCTGATGGGGCTATGGTTACTACGATACTGACGATTTTACGACACTAATTATTTTTACGAAATTTTTGGCTCTTATCGAAACTACTTTCGTGAAACTGATTTCAACATGCATGCCACTAATTTCGTAATGTAAATTTGACTTTAGTTAAAACTATAATAATTTAAAAAGTGATGTAAGCCGCCTTGATACATACTTCTATATTATTTATCTAGATATTGTTGGTGTTTACTTAAGCACATACTTTTGGTTCGTCCCTCGTCTTAAACTTCTGAAAGCCACAGCGAAGTTCGTTTAATTTTTGTGCTATCTTGTTGTCATTAAGGTGATGTCGTAGTCTGTATAAGGCGGGGCATTTCCTTAGCATAATACACGTCTCGCCATCGCTGCAATCCTTATCTGAAAGACGGAAATGAGTAAGGTGGAGTATTTTTTTTTAAAAAGAGACCTTAGGGCGACTTTAGAACTTCTGACAGTAAGACCAGCCTCCACCAATCCGGACTTGGTCCCCGTGGTGGAGTATGGCCTATACTTTTCTCAGGGTAGAGGCCCGTGCTCCTCAGTGGGGCCATAATGAGTTGATGATGATATTATTAATGCTAACATTATATATGCTAACATTATACATAACTGTATGTACATTGACATTCAACAAGCAGAATGTAAATTCTTTACGTTGAAATAAAAATATTTGAATTTTGAATTTTTGAATTTTGAATTATTAATTTAAATAGTTTTGTTTTAAGGCCTTTACACACTGCGACTTTTAGCATCGATGCAGTCGCGATGCAGCATCGATGCAGTCACAAATGGTCCACCTTTACCTCGATATTAACCCTCGGATTCTCAAACGCTAACAGCTGTCGTTATTTTTTTTTGTATGCACTTTGGACAAGTGACAGCTGTTAATAATAGATTAACAGTCTGGTAGCGTTCAAGAAAACGAGGGTAAGGGCCTTAATGTTTTGCATGTATGCTTTCAATTCGACGTGTAGTTCAATAGTTCACCTCATAGTTTGAATTCGTTGCATGCACGCAAGTCGGTGAAAATAAATAAAACCATAAATCGGGTACATTATATGTGAGCAAACTGGAGGTATACGAAAATAGTTTATTTCGTTACGAGTGCGGAAAGCCTGTCATTGCAAAGAGTTCCGACCAACTCCCGAAAAAAAACACCCCCACTATTATGATGCCAATCGAAAGAATGGCCAAAAAATAAATAGTATTTTAAACGAAAGTAACAGTGTGTAATTAATTATTTTAATCAAGTTAAAAACATACCTACATGAAAGTGCCGTAATCAATTAAGTGGCTATTTTTGTATTTCTTAGCGTAAGATAGGAGGGATCACATTTTGAGCAATTAATTAACTAATTCACAAATTGATTACGGCAGTTTCATGTATGTTTTTAATTTGATTAAAATAATTAATTTCACGCTGTTACTTTCTTTTAAAATACTATGTCACTTAAGAAGAGTTATTATTTTTGGCCATTCTTTCGATTGGCATCATAAAAGTGGGGGTGTTTTTTTTACATTCCCAAACGAGGCAAGTAATTTTTAGAAAGTCTTTGAATGCAGAATTACTAACTTTTAAAAATAATATAAAGTCTTTTTTCAGCAAAATACCCTATCTACGATATTTAAGGTACTTTCCCTTCATGTCCCGTAACTTTGGGACGCCCTGTAATATATGTCTAAAATAAAATAAATTAAATAAAATAAAATTTTATGTATGTGCCCAATTGAATAAAATAAAACTCATACAAATTAATTTGATAAGATAAGATCATGGTTTAGTTTTCTGTCCATAAATTACATACGTATACAAAATAACATTGAATAAATGATACATTACAACAGATTGCACTATTTGTGGAAAGACTGGAGCCTAAACTAGATCAAAAGATCTGTATTTTAGTTTGCCAGGCCTCCCAATCTACAGAAGAACGGTATCATATTCGACGCGTCACCAGCACAAGGTGCACAGTATTATACGTACAGTCGACAGCACATCATGGTATACACCCAATACACTCTACTCCGTTACGTTACGGGCGACTTTGCCACTATTTTGTATTTATTGAATGTGTGTGTAAATGCAAATAAATTATTTATCTATCTATCTATCTATCTAAAATGTGAAGATTGACGTGCTGTCGACTGTACCAAGATACTATATGCATTATAGGCTTGGTTGCGCACGCACACCTGTTTATTATTTTGTGTGGTTTCCTCTATTAAGTCTATTTACAGATACAGGATAAATCTCAAAATATATATTGCGCTTCTGTGCAAAAAATACGTGTTTGGTTTTTGGTTGTATAGTTGGTAAGTTTGGAAATGTGGAGAGGATGAAGGAAGAAATACTCACAAAACGAATATATCGAGCGAATACGAGTGGAAGGATAGGTAAAGGACGCCCCAGATGAACATATTTCGACCAAATAAGGGATGTGTTAACAAAGGGCAAAATAAAAAGAACGGCGAAAGATCTAATAAATGTCGATGAAGCGAAAGTGATCTGGCAGGATCTTGGCAGGTGTCAGTCCATGGTCTCTGCCTACCCCTCTAGGATACAGGCGTAAGTTTATGTATGTATGTGAACCTAATTCAAAACTAAAATACAAATATTTTACTCTTAGTACAAACAAAATGGTTACTTTATGAATGTCAATTTCGTTAGTTTCACAATTAATAGATTACATGGAGAAGAAACTAACAAAGGAACTGCACATTTACTCTTTTCAAAACAGTTTTAGCCTAATTATATCAAACTTTCAATCTTAAAAAATATTACTCTTGTATGTGTTGAACACTAGACACATATAATACCACTGATTAAATTTAATATTAAACTAATGTTTAAGCTTCTTACATCTTTGTCTTCATGCAGGCATTTTTTTTAAAGAAATCTCTTAGGGAGTCCCTACTACCTAGCTTGTAAATAAATCGGATCGCTCTTTTCTGCAAGATGAAGATAGTCTCAATATCGGCTGCCCGGCCTCATAATAGTATACCATAGAACAAAATACTAAGTAACTAAAGTAAACAAACAATTCGTGTCACAGTGATATCGAACCGAACTCGTCCGCAACTTTAAATTTTATTGTTTAAATATTAAATCCTTTACAGTCCCGACCTTGAAATAACAATAAAAACTTGTTATTTTCAAGGTCAAGACCGAGGAGCATATACATAGGTATATCTTTAATTTTTTATTTGTTTCCCAGCAGTGGTTCACAAAAGGCTACCTATGCAAAAAAGAAAAAATATATTGTTTAATATTTAAATCAGAATAATTGGTCAAGAATATCAATGTAAATTAGCTTAAAGTTAATACAGATAACATTAATTAAATAATATTAATAATGAACTAAATAAAAATAGAATATGGTATATAAAAATATGGTTTTGACATTATATTATAATTTTGAATTTAACTTTGACATTGTAAATGTTTTTTATGCCTTTTGCTGTATTATAAAGTATAGTCTTTGCCTGTAGTAGAACGTCTTGCATTTCTCAATAGTTTAGTTAGTAGAAAAGAAAAACGTTTAGAAAAACATGTACCTAATTAATAATTAACAAAAAATAAAGAATTACCTTGTGCCAGAACCGCAATCGATAGCAGGATGATACCAGAACAGAATTGCTTCAAAATCATATTGGTTGTTCCCAAAATTAGCCACTATTGAATGTACGTTGTCATTTTTTTTTCCGATGGTAACAATTATTATACCAATTTAATTTGAAGGCACTCCCTTCCGACCGTAAGCTAAGCTTTGCACTGAATCTCACCTGTGAGTTTGTTAATTGACATGATGACCCAATGATAAACTACGTCATCGGTTCGTCATGTTTTCAGCGCCCCCAGTTTCCTTGTACATTTTGTTACATGTTATCGCCAAGCTCCTGGCGCGAAAGGCATGACCAATGCTAACGTCATCACCCCACTACCGGCGAGCGGGGTACGGAGTGCGGGCTGGGGGCGGGGGCAGAGGCTACAACGGCGACGTAGAGCGCGTGGCTCGCTCACTCAGCGTTGCCGTTAGCGTACATTTCGTACATTTGACATACGGTTTAGGCCTCGCATGTACGTACGTTTTGAACTTGACAAAAAGAGAGAAGCTGTATTAAATTATTTTTAGTAAAAAAATTCCTCATGTACGTTTTTAACCCAAAGTGTACCTTTTCTGCGCTCGACATGTACTTTTTGGGAACTCAGTTGCGGCAACACTGCGCTCACTTGAGCTTTCTCCACAGCCGAGCGTAGGAAAGACGTGTGCTGATTGAGAATTATGTGATAATCTTTCTTCTTTCTAATATATATAAAATTCTCGTAACTCTCACAGTGTTAGTGCGCATACTCCTCCGAAACGGCTTGACAGATTTTTTTGGAATTTTATATGTATGTTTGGTAGGTCTGAGAATAGGTGGTTATCTATTTTTCATAGCCCTAAGTAAAAAAAAATGGCGAAACAACGTTTGTTGGGTCAGCTAGTCTTCTAATGTATAAAATTCTCATGATTCAATGTTAGTGCGCAGACTTGATGAAATTTTATGTGTATATTTGGTAGGTCTGAGAATGGGTACTTAATCACAGCACACCCATAATCCCAATTTCCTCATTTATTTGGGAACGAGTAGATATTTCGAACAATTCCTAATTAAACTTACAGGTGTTGTACAAAGCTGAGAATGCGAATGTTTGATAAACGGAGTTTGGAAAGTGGTGTGTCTGTAAGGAATTAATATGAGGTAGGCGAAACTTTGACTAAACAGACGGTTGAAGTATTAACTTATTTTTTTATAGGACAAAGCTAAGCGAAGCTGTCAGGATGAGTACCGGGCAAGCCTACTCCAAAACAATGCCCCAGTTACCGCCGTCGAGTGGTCGCTTCACCCATCTATTCTATATAGTTTGAGTGAAGGTCGTACTGGGTGTAGGAAATAAAATGCTGCAATGTTTTGAGAGCATAGAGTGTATTTTATAACAAAATAGATAAAAGTACAAGCAAGCGGCATGAATGCAAAAAGGGCAAGAAAGTTGCCAGGCACAAAAAATATAGTGAAACCCTTAAGTGTTGCTACAATGAGCCGTTTTCAGAAGAACTAAAAAAAAAATCTAACGGCTGTCAAAGGAATGCAATTTTGGACCTCAGCCCAATAGCCATGTGTGACATATCATCAAATAGATCTCAGCGAGCTAAAAAAAAGTTACTATGACGCCAACAGCCAAATGTTTGTCCTGTCCTTTGTTTTTTTTTTTCAATACAATATAACTCCAAAAGAACAAACTATCTGTAAATGCAATGCTGTCTTCTACAATGTTAGTTGAAACTAATAACTAAGGTTCCATCTTCGAGAGTATCCAGTCGACATAGTTTCCAACTCGTGTGTAGATGGTTGGTACATCCCTGTTAGCGCAGTTGGGCGCCCCTCTCGAAATGATGCCGGCGATGATCCAAGCTTTGCCATCCCCGTGGGGCCCCATAAGGGGGCCCCCAGAGTCCCCTTCACAGGGGCCGTGGCCCTTTGAATCGCTCACGCACATTTGACTGGTAGCGTTGATCTGCTTCAGTCGTTTCCTGCACGTTATGTAATCCATCACACGCACTTTCAATTTTTTCTTCACGTCGGATCGACTACCTGAAACAAAGGTAAGTTTAGTTAAGTTAAAGTAATAAACATAATGTTAACGAAAGTCCTTTAGGAATCTGAGAAAAGACGTATGTTTAATTTATAAACGTTTTATTCGATTTGTGTGTTCTTCAGCCATTAGGTTTAAAAAAAGAGAGGAAACAAACATTTAATAATACCATAGACAAGGCAGTTTAAAATCGTAACAGCGTCATCTCTTAGAATCCATACAAATCAATGCGTTCGATTGATGGCTCTGTTATGAAGGTTACATTTTAATGCCACTAGATGGCGAGAGCTGTCTTTAGACAACGTAGTCTTAGTGGTTTTAGGACCCCGTACTCCAAGGGGTAAAGGCTATAATATAACTGAAACTGCACTGTTCGTCTTTTTGTCACCTGTGATAGCTAGACAGTTGAAATTTTCTAAACTACACTGGCCTGCAAAAGTAACTAGTTATCACACTTTTTTTTAAACAAATTTTTTTTTCTAAACTATGGGAGTTAGAGATTTAAAATAAAAAACGTTTTATAGCAAATTTTATCAGCTTTCTTTTAAACTATAGTAAACTGCACATTAGTAACATTTTTAATAAGTCGTGCTGCAACTCAAGTTACTGGAGTGCCATTCTGTGTAACCTGTGCTTCCCGTAACATCGCTTAACTTGATTTCTCAGCAAGTCTATGTAACTTAGCGTAACAAGACTATCGATCAAGGAAAAATTTGTAAACAAAAACAGAAACAAAAATAAATGGTAAAACGAATAAGGATTGTTTTTGTTATTAAAGTTTTTTTCGGGCATATCTTACAAGAAGGTTATCGACTATGAAGTTTTTATATGAAGTCTTTTTCGAGTCCTTTTTATTTCGAAAGTATATCTTGTGTACTTAAAAAGTTATTGCAATTTTAAGAGTGTGATACTTAGTTTTGCAGGCCAGTGTATATACTCTAATATGGTTGAGACTGGCGATGACTGACCCTTGCATTATACTCGTGCGTGACCGGGTGCCGTCCGTGTGTCTGGCCGCAGCATTGGTGTTTTAATACCTTTGTAAAAATATACATAATGTTTGATATTGCAAGTAATGGTTACACTCATGGGTCTTGAGCTTCTTATGCATGCTTACTTAATTATTATTTTTTGTCTACTAAAGGGACCTCCAGGTATATTTCTGTATAACACACTTTTACTGTTTTTCTATGCGACTGTTTGTGTCCTGAATAAAAATAAAAATATAATATAATAAATCATATTAGTAGAATTTTGTTGACTTAATGCACTTATGTCAAGAGAACTTGGCAATGTTGTGTTGCCAAACAACATTATAAGAAACTAGCTTTCGCCCGCGACTCCGTCCGCGTGGACTTTAGTTTAAAATTTTGCAACCCCGTTCACTCTCATAAGGGTTAAATTTAGAAAAACGGCGAAACACGTGTTCAATCAATTGTGTTGAAGAGTATTTATTTCAAGTTTCAAGAAAATCAGACAACATTTTCATGACTCCCATACAAATTTTGGCAACCCTTTTCGCCTCCTTAGGGGTTGAATTTAAAAAAATCCGTTCTTATTCCTTGCCTACATTATATACAGTGTGGCCCTGGATAAAGTGCAATCCCGAAAGGGGATGAAACTAGACCATGAATCATTGACTAGAAAAATATTAAAAAAAATTATAAAAAATTATTGTAGGATTTATTGGTATTTTAAGATTTTCATGTTTCATTAAGGACTCTATGTACAAAAGTATTGATTTCTTCCAAAATAATGGGTCTATTTCTTTGAAATAAAAAAAAAACAGTATGCCTAATACCTGGCGATGACCATGAAATAATAAATAGTCTGCAAAAAAGTAACTATCTTGGGTAAAAAAATGTATTTTTATGAAAAAAATGATTTTTTTAGACGTTTATTTTAAAAAACTTCAAATTACTAAAAAAATGTGCCGTATAACTATATAATTTTATAGCTTACTTTTATTCTTTACCATTTTAGCTTCCAAATAAAAAAAAAAGCAATGTTCTAACTAAAAAAACACGCTATCTACGAACTTTTAAAGTGGAGCCTAATCGTGTTACCGTGCAGGTAGAGACCGTTTTTTCCATTGTTTCCGTCCTACTCTGTGCCCTTCGGCAGTCGCAGTCCTTTTGTTCTACACTCAGGTAGAGGGAAGGCGAGGGGAGGGGAGGCAGGGGGTTCGAAACAGGACTTACACAGTCGCTCCGATATTCTCGCCGCTGCTACTACTGTTCTCGTTCTCGCATTGTGTTCTCGTTGATTTGTTATTAAGTTTTTGTTACATTGTTGACTGTTACGTTTTCTACTGTTCGTTAAGTTTGGACTGTTCCTGTTCTGCTGTTAAGTGTTGACGAAATGCCGCGATTGACAGAGTTCTCACCTCGAGAAATAGCCGACATGCATTATTATTATGGCATGTCACATGGTCGCACAACAGTCGCTCGGACTGCATACATAAATGCTTTCCCGGGCAGACTCATACCCTCAGCTCGAAATTTTCAAGAGATTCATAGGAGGCTCTCCAACATTGGACTTGGTTTGGCAAAAGTAGATGCCCGCTTCAATCGTGGATTTTCGTGAGACCACTGGTGCAAATTTCTGCAGTTTGTAATGCCGTCTCGGGTAAATGTCGCTTCGTCCGTCCAAAAAATGCGTTTGGGAAAATTTGGGTCAGCTCTAATTTTTCTTAGAATCCACGTCGACATTACGCATCTTGGACGATTATCTACATTTTCGTGTAAATGTTGTACTCGTTGGTAATGGAAAGGATGCAATCCCTCCTTTTTCAAAATTCGCCAGACAGACGTCTTCGATATGCCATGACGCAACGCTAATCGTCTTATGCTTGTTGTAGGGTCAGCAAACATATCGTTTAAAATGGCCTATTCTATCGCATTGTCAATAACGACAGCTGGATGCTCACGGCGATCTCGTGCCAAACCAAGTCCAATGTTGGAGAGCCTCCTATGAATCTCTTGAAAATTTCGAGCTGAGGGTATGAGTCTGCCCGGGAAAGCATTTATGTATGCAGTCCGAGCGACTGTTGTGCGACCATGTGACATGCCATAATAATAATGCATGTCGGCTATTTCTCGAGGTGAGAACTCTGTCAATCGCGGCATTTCGTCAACACTTAACAGCAGAACAGGAACAGTCCAAACGTAACGAACAGTAGAAAACGTAACAGTCAACAATGTAACAAAAACTTAATAACAAATCAACGAGAACACAATGCGAGAACGAGAACAGTAGTAGCAGCGGCGAGAATATCGGAGCGACTGTGTAAGTCCTGTTTCGAACCCCCTGCCTCCCCTCCCCTCGCCTTCCCTCTACCTGAGTGTAGAACAAAAGGACTGCGACTGCCGAAGGGCACAGAGTAGGACGGAAACAATGGAAAAAACTGTCTCTACCTGCACGGTAACACGATTAGGCTCCACTTTAAAAGTTCGTAGATAGCGTGTTTTTTTAGTTAGAACATTGCTTTTTTTTTTATTTGGAAGCTAAAATGGTAAAGAATAAAAGTAAGCTATAAAATTGCATAGTTATAGGGCACATTTTTTTAGTAATTTGAAGTTTTTTAAAATAAACGTCTAAAAAAATCATTTTTTTCATAATAATACATTTTTTTACCCAAGATAGTTACTTTTTTGCAGACTATTTATTATTTCATGGTCATCGCCAGGTATTAGGCATACTGTTTTTTTTTATTTCAAAGAAATAGACCCATTATTTTGGAAGAAATCAATACTTTTGTACATAGAGTCCTTAATGAAACATGAAAATCTTAAAATACCAATAAATCCTACAATAATTTTTTATATTTTTTTTTAATATTTTTCTAGTCAATGATTCATGGTCTAGTTTCATCCCCTTTCGGGATTGCACTTTATCCAGGGCCACACTGTATAGATCCTCTGTGCAAAATTTCAGCTTCCTAGGTCAAACGGCTTGGGCTGGGCGTTGATGAGTGAGTGAGTCAGTCAGTCAGGACTTTGAATTTTATTTATATGGAATAGATAGATAAATAACTTTATGAGGTGTAAGGTTTTTAAAACATGCTTTATGATGGAGATTCTCACCGTAGCCTGAAGTATGACCCCATCCACACACTTCCATGTTGGTATAGCCGGTAAAGTGATTATTTTTCAACTGGTTCAAGGGGAGGCATATCGGTGAGGTGAAATCTGAAAAAGAAATGGGTGGTGAGAGCCGGAATTAAAATTTGTTAATTTAATCTAACTGTGGGCTCATTGTAATTCTCGCAACGGATATTCATACGTCTTAAAAAGTCACGTCAACACAAAAACCGACGTCGTACGGAGTACTGTCTCGCTCTAACATAGGGTCTTAAAAGAAGATAGTGCTATACAGTAGTGGTATACATGACTTTTTAAGATGTATGAATATCCGTTGCGAAAATAACATAATGAGCCCACTGTTCCTAAAATTTTCTATATAAATACCCAACCATCCCGTCCGTTCAATGTGGCCCAGCCGATATTTTTAGAAGAGCTTAATTTTTATGTACAACTAGCTGATCCGGCGAACGTCGTTTCGCCATATTTTTTCTTCGCTTAGGGCTATGAAAAATAGATAACAACCTATTCTTTGTATTTGATTGTATAAATAGAATTTCATCGAAATTGGCCAAGCCGTTTCGGAGGAGTATGCGCACTAACATTGAGAAGAGATTTTTATTTTAGACTAGCTGCCCCGGCAAACGTTGTTACGCCAGATTGGTATATGAAAATAGATAACAACCTATTCTCAGACCTACTGAATATGCATGTAAAGTTTCATGAAAATCGGTGAAGCCGTTTCGGAGGAGTATGCGCACTAACACTGATACGAGAATTTTATATATTAGACTAGCTGATCCCGCAAACGTTATTTTGCCAGATAGATAACAACCTATTTTCGGACCTACCGATTGTATACATAAAATTTCATCGAAATTGGCCAAGCCGTTTCGGAGGAGTATGTGCACTAACATTGAGACACGAGAATTTTATATATTAGATAATAAAGTAGTCTATTTATCTACGAGATTCAAAAGCTATTTATGTAAAATATTGTATGTAAAATGCTTATAGCATTAAGTCCGCCGCATTATACTATATTTTTGTTTTAAATGTAAGTGCAATAAAAGTATTAATAAATATGTGAGTAAATAAATAAATAATTTCAAATTCAAACTTTATTTTATTTCAGAAGGACATCGCCCATTTTGGGCCTGAGTTACCAAAGTACCAAAAGTACAAAGAAAACCTCATTCTTTTATGCGTAACTCAAAAAAAACGGTATCCCGAAATGCAATGGCCGAATTGAAATAGATACGATTTACTACGTAAAATGCAATTAGCAGTCCTCACAGATGCTTACATAGAACGTCAAAATAGCAACGCAAGAAGTTCCGCCCTATCTCTTCAAACTAGTTTTACGGCACGGGATTTCTTTGAAAGCAATAAATGACATCTTTGGAAATGATAGAGCATTGGTTGCATAATAATTCTTCTTGACTGTATACTCATATTATTACGTCCTGTGTTCATTTATGTGACCTGTGACTTGAAACTTGGGATCTAAAAGTTTTACTGAATGGTTGAAGTGCTGGCCGATTTTCAGAGGTGTAATGTCAGGCCCCAGCTTGTATGGGATATGGGCATGTCCTTTGTTTTATTTAATTTTAAACTTGTCATCTTTAACTCAAAAATTCAAAGAATACAAAGTGCTACATTGTTGCATTTTTGCAGTTATAGCTACTTCTGCGGGTAAAGCGCTGCTCGCTGAAATACACGTTCTAACCTAGTTCGGCAACGAGGGCAACTCGGTATTTTTTTAATCTTAGTCTAGTTAAGTAAGAAACAGTTACTGTTTAATTTTAACTTAATAACTATACAACAGTGCGAACATATCTTATGTGGCAATAAACCATTTTTATTTCGTATTTGTTACTGTGTATAACTTCTTTAGAATGAAAAGGAAGGAACTATTTATTTACAATGCCACAAAAGCGATGTTTTGAACCTTTAACATTTATAGAATTTAAACTTTCTCGTCATTAATAAAAGTCTTAAAGCAGAAATACCACTTCCTCACGGTGAAGTATAACCTATATGTTGTTTTAACATCGATAATTTTGAGAAAACCGAAAAGATTTTTTTTTTGTTTTCATGATTAATATCAATAAACATAAACATACAGGCACATACATTGCTTCTGGCACAGTACTAGGATACCCTGTGTCGTGGGAACCAGAAACAACGACATCACAAACATGTAAGCCAAGTCCTGGGGTGTTTTGGTCCCCAGCCGGGATTCGAACCCGGGACGCGTTAACCGCTGCGCCACAGAGGTCATCAAATTCCAGATCCAAGACCAATATTCTAATATTAAAAGTTATTTGTATAGGACATGTTATCGCTGGGGCAAATAGGACTTACAATTAAAACGGACGGTTTTAGCAAGTCGTACCAATCCGATATCGTGGTATTGGTAGTAGTTTTTGGAGTCGTAGTGTTTGGAGTCGTAATCCTCGTGAGATATGACTTTCTGTACGCGGACATCTTGAGCAGGTTCGTTACACACACCATGTTGACAGTCTATTTTGCTCGAAATGTTGTATTCGCCCAGGCGAACATGTGTACTGTAATAAAACAAGAAATAAGTATGAATTTAATAAAACTTTTGCCTCCTTGCTAAGTAGTATAACACTCGCTAATTTACTGAAACTAACCGAAGGAAAACGTTGCGAAGAAACCTGTGTGTCTGAGCTATTCACATACCTCAGCGCTTGAAATCGCCAATCCACGGTGGGTACACGGTGATTAAACCCATACTTTCTCTGAGAGCAGACCTATTCCGTGCATTCGGACGTATATATATATAATAATTCAATTCGTTTATTGACAACTAAAGGCCCAATTTTCTTACAGTATTACAATAAATTAATTTTGAAAATTTGTTTTAAATTAAAGTTGACAAATTTTGCTAATTATTAAAATAGGTTGTAGGTTATAGCTCAATAAAAATAAATAAATGCAGTCTTACATTGGAAGCAGACCCAAATCTATGTCACTGGCTGAAAAACATGTATTTTAACCCAATGACGCAGGAACGAGTTGTCATATTTTTCAGTTAGCGTCCTCAGAATGCTGTTATTACTGGCCCGGTTTCTGTGCATCAGCAAAGCTGATCGTTTGCGGATGACGGCACAGAAGTCCTCCACGTGTGCCTCTGCAAACATCTTGGATGCACTACAGTGTCGAGGCAGTCCCAACAGCATCCTGAGAGCATTATTATATTGCACGCGCAGGGCGTTGTAGGCCCTTTGCGAATAGTTCACCCACAGGCTGCAGGTGTGAAAAGATTGGCAGTACCTAAGCTTTAAACAAAGTTAGATTTACTTCTTTTGAGCACCTAGCAAACCTGCGGGCGATCATGTTACATCGGACCGACAAAGCCCTGCGCTCACGCTCTATGTCAAGATCGTCTCGGAGCTCCTCGGTCACGATATGTCCAAGATATTTAAATTGGGACACTCTTTTTAGAGGGACTCCGTTAACATTAACTAACGGTACAACATTGGGGCTCTTACGACCTGCTTTAAAAATAATTAATTCGCATTTTTTGGTATTATACATCATTCCGTGAGTTGAAGCGTAATTTTCACACACTTTTATCATTTTTCTGAGTCCGTTGATCGAAGGGCTCAGCAGCACCATATCATCGGCATAGCTGATATTGTTTATAGCAATACCGTCCACATGGCACCCCGCATGCATGCTGCTGAGCTCCACGATCAGATCGTTCATAATTATATTGGTTGAAGAGGATCGGAGAGATGTGACCTCCCTGTCGCACTTCACATTCCAACCCATATGATTCCAATAACGACTCCTGCCACTTAACTTGATTAGTTTGCATACCAATATTGCAACAAAGCCACCACTCCGTGATCCACCCCAGTATCCAACAGCTTCCTCCACAAGACATCATAAGACACTTGATCAAAGGCCTTAGAGAGGTCCAGGAAACAAGCATAGACAGGCGTATTCCTACTAGTATAGTACTTGACGGTTTGCTTCAAACTGTGAATGGCGCTTTCAATAGATAATCCCGGCCTAAATCCAAATCGAGCAGGATGAAGCTGAAGGGTCTCCCTCAGATATTTATTGAGCAAACCGTCAAGCACCTTGGCCAAGATCGTTGCCAAAGATATAGGGCGGTAGTTTGCCTTGTCCGCTATATCTCCTGTCCTACTCTTGATCAAGGGCACTACCACTGTTCTCATGAGGTCCCGCGGAAGGTAGCTGTGACTGAGACACATTGAAAAGAGTCTCTAGGCAAATGCTTTTCCGCAGACTGGAGGTGCTCAATGGATAGACCATCGTGGCCAGGTGACTTAACTTTGGTAATGTTTATTTATATAGGCTGTTTACTATGGGTTGAATTTTGAAGAACTGAAAAATATAATGAGGAATTGAGAAAAATTTAATTTGCACCTCTCTTTTACCCCCTTAGGGATTGAATTCACAAAAAGGGATGTCGGCGATAAACATTATTAGGAACTTATAACCCAAATACAACATTTTATTGAAATCACTTTGAAAATCAGAGAACCTTCATATTAACTTTGCATCCTTCTTTTACACTCTTAAAGGATGCTTTTCGAAAAACTTTTTTTTACGTTTTTCATGACTTTCAATGAAAAATATTCACACTGAGTGTCATTCGAAGAACTTCAAAAATGGCAAACATTCATACTAACTTTGCACCCCCTTTTGAGCCCCTTAGAGGGTGCATTTTCAAAAATCCTTTCTTAGTGCTCCTCTACGTTCTAAAAGGAACTCCTGTGAAATATTTTAAATATATAGATTATCTTACAGTTCTCCCGGCAAATCACCGGTGACGCAGTGAGCCGCCGTCAAGACGTATCTGGACGATATTAAAGCTCCGCCACAGTGGAAATTCCAGCCAGCTGTGAATAGGAATCAGTAGCTCTAAAACTTGCAAGCACTAGACGGTCGGAGATGAGCAACCGACGCCAACGAGTTCCGCCTCTGCTCACCATGATTAAGCTCAGCGAATCAGGGTGAAGCCTGGTCGGACTCTTCTGACAAAAAGTCAAGTGAGTGTATCCGGAAAACAGTTTATAATCAATAGCTCAATCAGTGACCGTTGCCCGTTAGAATTTGCAAACGGTGTGTGGGGTTGACTCTACACCACATTCCCAACCTATACTTCCTCAGCCAACAACAGCTACACCCAGCCAACCCTCAGCTATTCCTCAAAAGACCTCATCAGGGCGACGTGTTAGATTTCCGGTTTATCTAAATGACTATTATCGCGTGTGAGACGGTCTCTGGAGGTGAGTGATGTGGGGTTGACTCTACACCACAGGTGGTTGGCTTAGCACGCGTTTACGCAACTACAAGCTACTTGAACAAATCTAGGACTTCAATTCAAAATCGGCTGCCAGGTTAGAAGTTTAATTTCCGGTGTATGAAGAACACATTGGTTAGAAGCAATGTAAGTGCCTGTATGTATTTTTTTATGTTTGTGTTCATGTTCATGTTAATGTTCATGTTCATGTTCATGTGCATGTTCATGTTCATGTTTGTGTTTACGTTTATTGATGCTCTTAGGTACTTACAAAACGAATCGTACCGCAACAAAGCCATCCAGGGATGCTCGTCCATTTCGACATGGGAACCGCCAACGATCTTGTCTATATTCTGCCGACCGCACTGGCCGTTGCGAGGGAGGAGGTTATTGATGGTGGGTTCTACGTTGCGGCTATTCAATGAATATAGACAGCACACCTGCAGAGTAAAAAGTTCAATAGGTATGTAAAATTATCGATTTATAAAAGTGTCTCAACACAGAGGAGATCCGCAGAAGAATCCGATTTAATAATGCAGCCCGAAGAATTACTCAGTTAACGTGGTAGTGGACTTGGTCCACTACCACTTCAACTGAGTAAGTTGGAGCTCGGAGAACTGATGGTCGTTAGGGCCTCGATTCTGTTAGTTCACTAAAGTACAATGACAAATTTTAGTACACGGTCGGGTCTCGTGACGTGCTTTTTCATTCCGTTGACGCCTATATTGTTTAAGGCGAAAAGTACCCAAAACTTGCTCACGACCCGTGGAATCGATTTTATCAGGCACGAGAATTGGCCCTCCTCCAGTCCAGACTTGAATCCTTTGGATTACAAAATATGGCAGCAGTTAGGGCCAGATTCACAGTCGTGACTTTACTTTACAGCAAAGACGTCTTCACAAAGTAAGCTTTGTTTGACAAAGTATACTTTTAACTTTTTCAATTTTAGAGACAGTTCCTTGGTCTTTCCTTAGCAAAGCACGTCCCCAAAGTAAAGTCTGAGCAAGTATTGAATTTGACAGAAGCTGTTACATTACACGCATATTTTCATTCAAGAAATAATGGTGAAAATATCGTATAAGCTTGATTTATTTGAATGAAACGGAACGTCAACTTTACCTTGACGTCAAGGATATATGGTAATAAACCCTTTTTTGAGGGCACTTTTTGGTCCGTGAAAAGTGAATGAAACAAAAAAAATAAAAATTTACATTACGTTTCTAAAGTATAACCCAACCTAATAAAATTTGATTATCTTTTATGAAAAGTTCTTTATCATTCAGGACTACATTATTTGTACGCATATTGATGCTAAGTTTACTTTGAGGCCAAAGTCATGATCATCGACTCCTTCGACTTTACTTAGCAAAGTGTAGGCTAGTGAAAGTAAAGTAATGGTGTGACAGGGCCTCAAAACACAAAGTGTGTTCTGAGGACAGGGCTATGAAACATATTTTTGATTGAAAGTCGATCTTTTCGTCGAAGTAAAGTCAAAGTGCAGTTTAAGAATCTCAGCCTTAGAGGAGAAGGTCTGCGCTAAACCCCATCGCAACTTGGAGTCACTTAAATCATCTCTTATTAAAGCAGTCGCCGATATTGACATGAATGTCATGCGTGCTCCGATTGATGAGTGGCCTTGCAGATTGAAAGCTTGTATCGAAGTCAGAGGAGGACATTTCGAATAATTTTAATGTGGTTTGAATCTGTAATTTGTACCCTTTCATTTGACGGTTGTAGTGCGTAACTCATTGTGTCATTTATTTAATTTTCCCTATGTGACAAAACTGATGACCAGACTACGTACATTGTTCTCCTGGATCTTGTCCTTATTGAACACGAAACTAAAGCCGGAATCACATTACCAAATTAGTGGCATGAAATTAGTTTCGTGACATTAGTTTCACCGACAGTTTCAAGTGTGACTTAGTATTTTCGTAATGCATCCATTGCATTAATTTGGTTAATGCAAATGACTTTCGCGCCCTACGCGATTTTTCGGTGAAATTAGTGTCATGCAACTAATGATATAAATGATATAAAGATATAAACGCGACGCGAAATTAGTGTCGTGAAAGCGGTTGCACTGTACGGACGTGTGTATTTTAATTCAGAGATTATCTTCATTGCACTAAAATGCTTTCTTGTTAACCTTTCTCGAATTCGCTTGCGTCTTTTTTTCTTGATAGTGTTTTTTTCAGTTAATATAGACCTCTTTAGCTACATTGACTATAGAAAACTATAGCTTTGATGATGATGGGGCCATGATTACTGTGATACTGTGGATTTCACGACACTAAATTATTTTACGAATTACATTCGTATAAACAGCAGAAACCGAAACAAACTTGCCTCGTCTAAATTCAAATTAGCCAAGGCAAATACGTCAATTGTAGGATATATGTATAGTGTACGTTTTAATGAGACAATTTCAGAGAATATTCTATCCCTACCAGCAAATAAATATATTTTTTTATTAAAAATGTGCTATGTAAAAAGGCCTACTATAGATTAGACGACTTTATGAATGATGTAAACCCTTGACAGTAAACCAATTCCACAACGAGCTAATCATTGGTATTCCGTAGATAACGATGGGTTTAATAAATATTATACAAATGTGCGTCTATACATTGCGTCTGTGATTACATAAGATACCAGTATAAAGAACATTAACATTAAAGAACATGCCCGTACATAAAATGTTTATGTTTAATATCCCTTCTCTAATATGTTCTTTATACTGGTATCCGTATTTTAGTTTACTTTCTTTGTTTGTGCCGTAAATGGTAACCGCTGAACACCAACGTCGTGGTCGCTATTGGCCACGGCATGATGCTGAGCGGAGACCAATTTGATGCCAAATCTAATCCAACTATGTTTCAAAATTGTATTGTTAGATATTAAGATTTGAGTATCAAATAAATAATTTACTTACTTACTATATTATAGATAATTGACAAGAACTTTATCACAAAAATTTGCCGAAGGCCATGCGAATGGTGGCGCGGTGGCCGGGTCGCCTATCTCCCTCTAATATGGTTGAGACTGGCGATGGCAGACCGCTGCGTTATGCTCGTGAACGGGTGCCGTCCGTGTGTCCGCCGTGTGTGCCGTTGTTGTTTTCATACTTGTTTAAGAATATCAAATAATGTTTGATATTGCAAGTATTGATTGCACTTATGGGTCTTGAATTTTGAATTTTGTTTTAGATTTAGGTGATTTGAGAAAAGATGGTCAGAGTGGAGTTGTTTTTTGCTGCATTTTTCTCCACTACATTCGGCCCCAAAGCAACGTCTAACATTAGCATTATAAGTACATTGACATTCAACAAACAGAATGTAAATTATTTACGTTGAAATATATTAAATTTCTGATTGTTATCAAAAGTACTTTTGTGAAACATATTTCAAAATGTATGCCACTAATTTCGTAGTATAAATTTAGCCTTAGTTAAAGCTATAATTTAAAATGTAATATAAGCTGCCTTGATACTTAAGATAAGAATATTGTTTATTGCACTCAAGAAACAAAAGACAACATAAAAGTTACAATTAAAATATATAAAAATATAGGTACAATATTTTCATTGTTAACTTAGCACATACTTTTGGTTCGTCCTTCATCTCAAACTTCTCAAAGCCACAGTGAAGTGTTCTTAATATTCGTTTTGTCTTGTTGTCATGGAGGTGATGTAGTAACTCGTATAAGGCGGGGCAATGCCTCAGCAGAATACACGTCCTGCCAAAGCTGCATTTCATATCTGAAAGACGGAAATCAATCATCATCATCAACCAATTATGTCCCCACCGAGGGGCACGTGTCTCTTCCCTGAGGAAGGTATTGGCCATACTCCACCACGGAGACCGAGTCCGGATTGGCGGAAAGGAGTAAGGTGAAGTATTTAAAAACAAAGAAAATACACAAGTTAAATTAAAATCCTAAAAAAAGAAATTAAAAAAAGTTGAGCTATTTAGGCTCCATCCTTATAAAAAAATGGCATATGCATAATGAAAAGTAGTGTATTTTTCTGAGTATTTAGGGCGTATATGAATTTAAATACCTAGTTTTGTTTTAATGTTTTCCATGTGTGCAATTCGACGTGCGACCCTCATATTTTGAATTTGTTTCCTCGTTTAACTTTATAAGAATATAATATGGGAGCTAATTAAACCGACTTCTTTTTAATAGCATTTTTTGCCTCTAAAAATCTACACCACCTTCTAAATTACTAGGTCAGCCACAAGTAATGGGCTTCAATTATATAATCTTAGCCATTTGTTTTCTATGTAAGCCACTTTAAATACAACTCAGCATGGTGATTATTTTTTTGCATCTTAATTTGTAACATGCATTCAAGCATTAAGCTTCTACAATATTAATATGTGGCATCAAAAAGAATTCTATAAGCTTCTAATTGGCGAACTCAGTACCTACTTTAAAATGTAACTCATCGCACCTAAATTGATCGTCATAATTTAGCTAAAATTATCATCCACTAGAAGATTATGGCCACTACCTATTGAGGGGAGACAAAATTATTATTTGTAGAATAATACTTGATTTTAGTTAAAAAAAACATATTTTTTTTTTATTAAAGACTTTATTTTTGAAAAATCTGTTTCTGTCTTGATGGACCATTATTTTAGTTATAGTACCTGATTTATAGAAATATATTATTAAAGTAGGTAGGGATAGGTACCAAAGCAAAAGAAAATAGAGCATTATGTACAAAGAACGCTCGTTAAAATGTGACCCACAATACACTGGCTTCAGCGCAAAAAAATACTAATGTTTTTCATTGTCATCATCATCAACTCATTATTTCCCCACCGAGTGGCACGGGTCTCTTCCCTGAGGAAGGTACAGGCCATATTCCACCACGGGGGCCATGTCCGGATTGGTGGAGGCTTGTAAGACTAGTGGCTAGTCTGACTGTCAGAAGTTTTCAAGCCGCCCTAAGGCCTGTGACTTGGCTTAACGATTGCCATCTACCGACGGCAGCTGGCACCAACTGCATAGCATGCTTTGCGAAGCATGGAACCGCTCAGGAAAATGCCACTAGCTTTAGTCATAGAACCGTCAATCACATACAAGCCTTGGCCACAACTAGGCATAGATGGACTCACGTATGTGTGCCTTGGCTTCGCCTCGGCCCGCATTTCCACGTGCGTCCATCAATGCCTCTTTTGCTGGCCGCTGCAGTAATGTACTAAATACCGACAAGACACATCACAAGAACAAATGAAACAGACATGTAACATAATATAAGTATTGAATCAGACAAAAAAACAAATAATGGGGACTTTATGGAGACTTTTGGGTCGGATTTGGCACAAAGCGATTTATAAACCTAATCTAACCTCACGAGGTTATTCTATTTGTTTATTTTTGTTATTATTTAATATTGTTTTGAAATTATATTATAACTTTGAATTTAACCTTGACATTGCAAACGAATCTTTTGTGAATGTGTTTTTTCATACGATAAAGAAGTTTTTGCCCGTATCAGTAAGTCGTGTATATCTCAATTGTTCAATTTGTGTCTAACAAATAATAAAATTATTATTTGTTAGACACAATTTGAACAATTGAGACAATTGAGAACAATTAAATAATTAAAACATTTATTTGTTTTTTTGTCTGATGCAATAATTATATTATGTTACTTGTCATTATTAATGAACGAATTAAAAAGAATTACCTTGGGCCTGAACTGCAATCGATAGCAGGATTATGCCGAAACAAAATTGCTTCAGAGTCATATTGGTTGTTCCCGAAACAAACGAACTTATTCCAACTTATTTGGAAGGCACTTCCTTCCGACCGTAGGCTAAGCTTTGTACTGAATTTCACCTTTGAGTTTCTTAAATGGTCACACATGCAGCGCAGTCAGTTTCCTCGTGCGTTTTGATGTGTCAGCGTCAATGTCAGGGCCAAGCTCTGCCACAGAAGGCATGACCATTATGACCAACGCCAATGTCATCACCCTACTACTGGCGAGCGGGGTGCGGGTTGAGGGCTGCGGGGCGGGGGCAGAGGCTACAACAGCAACGCAGAGCACGTGGCTCGCTCACTCGGGCTTTCTCCACAGCATAAATCTGGCTTCCCACGGTGCGCGATTCTGCCGACGGCCCGTAGCTAGGTAGATGGGCATTCGTACCAAACTCTGTATTAGATTTAAGATGATTTGAGAAAAGATGGCCAGAGTGGAGTTTTTTTTGCTGCCTTTTTCTCCACTACATTCGGCCCTAAGTCAGCGGCTAACATTATCATTTTATGCTCATTGATACATTCAAAAAGCAGAATGTAAATTCTTTACGTTGAAATTTTCTGATTTCTGATTTCTGCCGACTCCGGCCGACGACCACGGACAGCCACGCACGAGGCTCTTCTCACGGTGCGCGATTCTGCGGATTGAAGTTACCGCCTCGCGACGGACACCGGCGCACCGCCACAGACGTCTGTGCTACCGCGAACCAAGACCCTTCCCACGGTGTTTCGTGCGAGCTGGTCCGCGTCCGTCCGCGATATCGCGGACCGTGGGAAGCCGACTTACAAAGTCGTGTAACCTCATTGAGAGGTGATCTGGTAGGAGGCCTATCCACGCTGCGTCCGGACCGCGGTCGCCAGGTTACAACTTTTCTGTCCCAACGGCCATAAGTTCTCCGAGCTATGTGCTCCGCCCACTTCAACTGAGCAATCATCATCAACCCATTATGTCCCCACTGAGGGAGACAGGTCTCTTCCCTGATGAAGGTAGGTATTAGTCTTACAAGCCTCTACCAATCCGGACTAGGCCCCCGTGATGGAGTATGGCTTATACCATCCTCAGGGAAGAGACCTGTGCCCCTCGGTGGAGACATAATGGGTAAATTAAGACCAAGATTTACTTAGACTACATTCAAAGTCACACAAACCGCGTGCAGAAGCAGCAAAGCATGAACACAATGTTGCCACAGTAAAAGTATGGTAAAACAATCTATATTGCGAACATTTATTATGTTTAATTGGATCCTCTTTAAGACTAGAACCAATATTATCAGTAACAAATTGTTATTATAGGTACCTAATGTTAACTCGCTTAGTTTAGTCAAAATAAAAGTCAAATATTTTATTCATAATACAAATAGAACATTTACTTTATGAACGTCAATGCTGTTAGTTTCACAATGAATGGGTTACATGGGGAAGAAACTTACAAAGACCCTCCACATTTATTCTTTTCAAAACAGGATCGTAGGATCCCGAACCTAACCTATCGAACCCCCCTAACCCTACAGAACCCGCCGCCTCGAGTCGCAAAGGACCCCTAAAAGCCATCAGTCACTCGCAAGGCGGTGCACTCCTCAGGACACGGGATGCGATCCCCGACCTATTTATTCACGAGCTTGTGATCGATCTTAATCTAGGCGTGCCGGGGACGCTAAGGAGAGTGCACAGCAACACAAGTCAGAAAGCCGGTGGTAGCATACGAAGCGGTGGAACTAGGTTCGATTTCCAGTACGGACATGTACCTGTGAAGAAATGTGACGAGACAGTATTTACAGGTAAGCTTGTAACGTTATTATTTTATAACATTTTATTTAAATAAGTTGGATAAAACCTGTTAAATAACTTCTAATATAGGCACTAAAACTAATCAAGCTCAAACTAAAAGGGTTGACGCATTTCTCGACTGCGCATCTCTAAAACCACTTATTACGTGGAGCCGGACAGCGCGTCCCCTCTCTCGACCGCTGCCCGCCTCATTTTGCCTCCGGTCCATCGGCGAGCCCTTGCGCTTCTCCTTGTTTGTTATCGCCAGTCGCCGCCACGCCGTCTCTAACGGCCGCGAGTCAATTTTATTAATTTTCTTTTTAAAGAAAGCCGTGGTTTACTATCACGTTTGTGTTCTCGTCTCCCCACACTTTTTGGGGTCCAAGTACCGGACCAGAATTCCCTTTTACGGAGCCGAAGACCCCCGGCGTGCCTGTTCCCGCCGTTCCGAAAAGGAGATCCGCCGTTCCCGCTGGCCAAACTTTCTCAACACTTGGTCCACGGCCGTTGGGGGAGCATTTCTACTGTCTCCGGTCGGCTCAGGGGAGTACTTGACCGTAGTTCCGCTAAAGAGAGATCAAAACCAGTGTAGGGCTATTTTCTAACTCACAACCCTAGTATTGAAGAAGTGCTAATTAAACTATATCTTGTTTTTTTTTAATAACGTTTTTTATTTCTTCATCTTTAATTTATGTCGCAGCCTCTTCAAGGCTAGCGTGACAAGCTGCGGCGCATTCCGCTAGGCCCCGTAGACCGGCCTAAGGCGGGTCGGTCTTGCAACTGCACTTTGATTCGAATTTTAAAGATAATACCTACTCGTATAGACCACAGTTGTAATTTTTTTTTCATAAAATCTTTGGAGCCATTTCGGAAGAGTTCAATAAGGAACATTATGACAAGAGATTTTTTAATATTACTAGCTAACACTAGTTGCGAAAGATATACCTACTCTACTTTGTCCTATCTAGGGCCGCTCTGCCCAATGGCATTGTAATGTAATTAACATTACAATGCCATTGGAGCACCATTCTGTCACTCAATTGGATAAAAGTGCATTTGGTTTCATCTAAGCAGAAGTCTTAATTGTCCCAATATTTCACTACAAACGCTCTTATCAATTATTTGAAATTGATGTGTATTAGAGGAAAATATTATGTGAACACATAATTCGAAGTATTCGAAACACGAGTGTGATCAATTAAAGTGTAATAAAACCGATATAAATAATACTACTTTTGCCTCATTAGTCGAGCCGTTAAGGCGTTTAGCTACCAAGAAAGAGGTCGTGGATTCGATTCCCAGTGGGTGCCGCCGTATACGAGTATTTGTACAACTGATCTCAGTATGTGTGTTTTTCGGTGTTTTAAATGGCCTTGTCTGTAATGTTTTTAAAGTGTTATATATATATATATATATAATCAGAATCTCGGAAACGGCTCCAACGATTTTCACGAAATTTTGTAAACAGATGGTTTCGGGGACGATTTATTGATGCAGCTAGGTTTCATTTTAAGAAAACGTCGTTTTAACCGTGTCTTTGGGCAAAGAAATAACTGCTAGCCTATAAGAACGTAAATTTCGCATTAATCTGTAAGGTTGTAGTAGCCCAGGTGGGAAATCTCCAATCGGACGATACCGTAAACAGAAGACCCTGTTTCGAGACTTGAGCATGAAGTTTCTCTTTTTTTTCAAGTTCCATCTTTTATGTGAAAAACTATTATTAGGAGTCCTATTATACAGGGTGGCATTTTCACCGGTACAATAAATCAACATACGTAATACTAAGTACAAAATACAAATACCAACATTTTTTGTTACTACCCCGTTGGTACAAAAAAACAAAAATACCAATGTCTGAACTTATCCGCAAATCTTAAAGAAATATGGACTCATTACGCATGAGCAGAACTAAACGCACGAACTGGCAACTGCGCGCGGCTTGCGGGAAGGAAAAGAAGCGGCGGCGGCGGCGCAGCCAGTAGGTATGACTTATGTATGAAGTAGCAAAAAAAATCTTGCTTGATTTCAATTCTTGCTTCATACTTGCACGGGCTTAGGACCGTCACCGGCGTGGAATGCTTGCACTGCTTGGTAGTGGTATGAATTTCCACACCACGTACTGGCTAACGCCGAAGTGCGCCGTGCGTGCCGCGTCGTTGGTGCTCCTTCTGGGGTCTTCCTCGAAGAACGCGAATATCTGTTCCTCGATCTCCACGGCCAAGGGAGGTCTCCCTCCTCGGCCTTGAGCGTGCGCTGGTGCAGTGAACTGTCCGTAGTCTAGCAAATGCTGCGTCACTCTCATGAATGTCCTGGTGTTGAGTATTTGAGGTTAAATAAAACCGGCATTTATCAGGCGGGGCAAAATTTCTTCAGCGTATACCCGCCGAGCTGCACTGTATTTCCCCACTGAGAACGTAACTACGAACCATTTCGTAATACTCGCGGTTTGTAAACATCGTGCGCGCGTAATTTTCGACTGCAGGAAGTGCGGAAACGGCGCACGTGCACTCACCTAGGTCAATGCGCGCGGACTGAATGACCGGTCGGCCAAATCGTGCGCCGGCCAGCCCGCCGTCCGCTGCCTCGCACCGCGATGACACCTTGTAAAGGGTGTCCATGAGTTACAAATTAGATGAATGATAAATTAATGAAAATGAAAAAAATTATATGGTAATTTTATTCGATAAATGTAATCTATTATCGATACCAATGATATGGTAAAATTTATTGTACCGGTGAAAAAAATCAGGCTGTATTTAACAAAAAAATACCGAGCAAAGCTCGGTCATCCAGGTACTATTTATTATACGTGAATACGGTCGGTACGTAAAACGTCACGTGACCTCAGATCTACTAATCAGAGACTCAAAGTTTTTCGTCCATTAAGACTAAGTTATAAGGAACAAAACGTTTTTATGATAAAAATTGTATACAGCAAATTTACAAAACTTTCGACTACAATTTCAAAGTAAAATTAACAAAAATTATGCAATGTCACAAAGCCAATAGAATAAGCCGACTCAAGACACATCCGACCCAAAAGTACTCATGACACTGGCAGTATTACCGAGCTACACAGCAAGGGTTATCCTTTGCATCAGAAATGCCCCTGAGCGGTAGTCAAAGCCACGGTTCTTGAGACGTCACCCGTCGCTCTATCTAAAAACCCAGGTATAGAATATTTACATGTAGGTATGTGATATCGCTGTTTCTGGTTCCCACGACACAGGATGTCTTTATCTCCTGCAAAAAACATTTACAACATCCTTCTTTTCGTTCCGTGGTCAACAGGCTTTCTCGTGTCTCCCCATTGCCCAGGTCTTTTATGTTTACATGTTTGTGATGTCGCTCTTTCTGGGTCCTACAACAACCCTGTATCCTAGTGTAGGGCCAGCAACAATGTATCATCATCAACTCATTATGTCCTCAACTCCTCACCGAGGGGCACGGGTCTCTTCCGTGAGGAAGGTAAAGGCCATACTCCACGACGAGGGCCTAGTCCAGTTTGGTGGAGGCTTGTAAGACTAGTGGGTGGTCTTACTGTCAGAGGTTTTCAAGCCGCCCAAAGGCCTGTGACTTGGCTTAACGACTGCCAACTTTTGACGCCAGCCGGAACCAACTACTTAACATGCCTTGCAAAGCAAGGAACCGCTCGGAAATGCCACTAGCGTTAGTCATATACGGTCACCCATCCATGCGCTGAACGCGTCCTATGTTGCTTAACCTTCGTGATCGTTTAAGATCACTCAGGCAGCCGGGGATATAAGCGATTCTGCAAGCAATTTATGTGCCTGTATAAATATGTTTATTCATTTGCAGCCTGACCACGGTGGTCTCAACTTGGCTGATCCATCGCATCGGACCTCTACTGCTCTGGTGCCATCTATCTTTCTCTGTACCACGAAACGATCGATGGATTGCAATACATATCCCATTAGTGAAACGTAACAAGATATCGTATGCTCCAGTATATTAATTCATCTAGCAGTCAGTGGCAGTCACCCTCTGAGCGGATATTAGGAGAGGCGACGTATTGGGGGAGTCCCGCACTAATGGCTGTTTGCGCGGATTATTGATACCTCAGTCTTGAAGATATCGGATATTTTATTATTGGAGAAATAGGGTTTTTTTTCTGAATTACGGAAATATCTTACGGTAAACGTAATTCAATTGTGCATGTATTTAGTTTTTCCTTTATAGGACTTTCCGTCCTTTATTAGTTACTAGCTGGTGCTAGCGACTTCTGCAGCGCTCGATACGATGATTTATAGGAATAGTATGGAGTGTCTCTTTCACTCACACTAGATGGGTGAAGGAAACACACGGACACTGCCTGGGAAAAAGTATTAGTTGGAGTAGGCTTGCATAGGAATTGCCGGGTACACACCAAGCAGCCGTTGCTTTGGTGTGTACCTGTGCCGGATTGTGGGTCGGGAGCCGTCGACGGCGTGCCACCACTGCGACGCAACGGAGGACACGGCGCAGCACACGCGCGCCGTGTGCCTTGCGTGGGTGGAGCCGCGTGCCGAACTGGCGGCTATTGGGGTGGACCTCTCGCTGCCGGCCATCGTCAGTGCGATGGTCGGCAGCGAAGAGGCCTGGTCGGCGGTTCTCGCCTTCAGCGAGGCCGTTAGGGGGAGAAAGAGGCGGCGGAAAGGGCGCGAGAGGATGATCCCCATTCGCTCCCTCTTCGCCGTCGGAGGCCGCAGACGGCGGGCGTATGCCGACCGTCTGCCGCCTTAACGGGGGCCTTCGGGCGGTGGGTCGGGGGACTCACTGCTCGATTCAGAGGTCCCGTGCTGGAAGGCGCTCTATGTGTTCCGTAGTGCCTTCAGCGTAGTGGGGGGAGAAAACACTTCCCCCCTGAAGAAGTGCCCGCGAGGGCGCCCGCTGACGGGGTTGCAGTAGTGTGCGCAAGCGTTCCCGTGGCCCCGTCCCTTGCGAATGGGATGGAACACCCCAGGAGTTTTAGTCAGTATACTGCCCTTTTCAGGGCGGGGAGTCCGACATAACCGCCGTGCTCCTCCGAGCCGGCGGTACCCGTAAAGTGGTTTCTCCTGGGTAAAAAAAAAGGCTTGCATAGGAATTGAATCGCTCGTAGCCCCGTGCCGGAGTGATTTTAAATATAGGGCGCGTTCAGTGCATGGATGGGTGACCGTTCTATGACTAACGCTAGTGCCAATTTTTCCGAGAGGTACCGTGCTTCGCAAGGCACGTTAGGAAGTTGGTGCCGGCTGCCGTCGATAGATGGCAGTCGTTAAGCCAGAGGCCTTATCCGTGTGAAGTTCCTGGTCTCCCATCGGACGCGTCCCCGGGTGGCGGATAGGGGAACGCCCTCCAGATATGGGGGGTACCGGCTTCGGCCGGCGCGGACCAAAACCAGGAGAGGGGGACGTCCAGCGGCGCTTGCTGCTGGATGTCCAGCGGGGCCCACTTTGGGCTCCGCACTTGACGGTCGGCTCGGTAAATGCGCTAGCGCGGCTACCGGGCCGTCGCCAAACCCGGAACCCCACACTGAGTAGGACTGGGGGCTTTCGAGCCGCGAGGAGACAACCTCTATAAAAAACAGGACGGAGTGCCCTCCTCTATGTCCCTCTGATCAGCAGAGGGTATAGAAGGTGGGCCGGGACGGAGCAGGAGGGGCCGCGCCTCTTGGTGATGAGCAGCGGGTGAAAGGCGCGGGGGCGCCCTCGCCCGCATTGCACCGCTCATCACCCCGTCGGACGAGGATGACCGGGCACTCACGGTCGTCCTCAGACTCCTACCCGTGCTCGGTAGGGGCGTGAGGGGCCTGCCGCGTAGGCGGGCATTCGCCGGTGGGGGACTGGAAGTCGAGGCTGTGCCGGTTTCCCAGGCCCTCACCAACAAGGCGAAGAGGGAGTGCCGCTGGGTTGTTTAGTGGGTATACCGTTCGTTCTTACAAGCCTCCACCAATCCGGACTTGGCCCCTGTGGTGTACGGGGAGTATGGCCTATACCTTCCTCAGGGAAGAGACCCGTGCCCCTCGGTGGGGAATTAATGGGTTGATTATGATGATGGACTTATGTGTTTCTGTCCAGCGAACATACAACTATTTGTAAATAATATGCATGTAATACATTGTTTTGTTTCAATAAATCAATGACAAAATTTGTAATGTAAAAAAACCTTCGAATGTAAAATTTATTGTAGAAACATAATGGATGCACGCAGTTAATATTTACTGCCTGAAGCGTCAATGTTTCAATTAGTTGTGCAACCTACTTACATTACTTTCCAACTAATCCATTTGTAAATTACTTGTAGTTTCTTATGCACTGAATCCACAACAGCATTGTTCGTCTTCTGTACTTACAATAAGGCTCACAATTGCATGCCCGAGCTAAGCTCGTTAAGTCATCGGTCTTGAGGGTGATTCGTCAAGTTTGACTGCCTCTGTTATTAGAACATGTGGGTTACTTTACTAGAGTTTACTTAGTTCCAGGGTGGATGCAGTTTATGGATTGCTTAGCCTCGACTGTTGATCTTAGCCCCTCAAGCCCTGAGGACCCGCCGGCGGGTCCAATCAAGACTACGGCCCATTCCGTCAGACTCCGTAAGCCCGCCGCGGCGGGTCGGTCTTGCAACGGCACTTTGAAACTTTGAATCGAATTTGGAAGATTATACTTATAGCCCAGTCATTATAGATTTTGACCCGTGAATAATTCGTTTTTGGATTTTTTTTTTCGCAGGTCCCTTGGGGGTGTCACTAGGGGTGTCATATTCGAAAAATGGTTTTTTCCAAAACCAAAACGGTTTTTTAAATAACTCGCCCATTTTTGTTTTTGAATTTCTCGGGGTTTTAAGGTAATTTCCAAAATATCGATCCTAGAAGAAAAATTTTAAGGACCAAACTTGTAGAGATTCAAATTTCCTACAATTTTGTCCTCATGTTTTTACTGTAAAATAAAAAATGGCCGAGCTATTCAAGAAAAACCGTTTTTCGGATATACGCAGGAGCCTGATTCGGCCTACTTTTTGAATTTAGACTCCCAGTGACCCCCCCGAGGGACCTACGAAAAAAGAATCCAAGAACTGATTATTCACGGGTAGGGTCGGTTTTTTGGATATGATGACTGGACTATTACCGCAGTTGTATGATCATGTTTTATTCTTTGAAAACTGTCATAAATTTCAAATATTACTCTGTGAATAACTAATTTAGCTGTGAAAGAAAAAGGGTTTGTGAACATAGCTGATTACTGTCTGGCAGATTACAAATACATAAATGAGAGTTCTTGTCGCATGCAGCAGAGTTCAGATAAGATAAGAATCCGTTGGAATCGCACATATTCCACATATTTTAGGAGCCAGCCGGGTGATTTGTATGTCTTAAACACAGTAATTAATATGTGTCAGGATTCTAAGGAATTAAATGCATATCTATTATTGTCAGGAATGTTAGAAACGCGTTAGAATGCTGATGTACAAAAATTATAGTTAACGAAAGGGAAGAAAGAAAAATACATAGTTAATACTTATTAAAGGTTATGAGAATTTTTTTAAATATCAGTCATAAACATAAACATTTACATACAGGCACATACATTGCTTCTGGCGCCACCCTAGGATAACCTGTGTCGTGGGAACCAGAAACAGCGACGTCACAAACATGTAAACATCCAACACCTGGGGTTTTTTCTCTCCAACCGGGGTTCGAACCCGGGACCTCTCGCAGGCCTCTAGCGGTTAGCGCAAGCAACGCCGTAAAGTAGGATCAAGTCGGATCGGTGAAGTATAGGTGACGAACAAAGCGCGCGCGCGCGTCACTGCGCGCCCGGTCGTGCGTATTTGCTTTTTCCATACCTACACGGCAAACGGCAAGTGAGACAGGCCTGCCCGCAGCACTGATTTTTAGAACGGGTCTCTGGTGACTCGATTCGATTACTACGAAGAGGAGTGGTAACAAAATAAAACACATTAACAAAATGAAACATACATACTTAGCAAACAAACACTAAAAAGAATTGGTAATAAACTGAATACTTTATAAAACATAGTAGAGTAGTCTTTGCACAATTCATGACCTTGAATTGTGCATGGACAGGATAGCATTGAAAGTAGTAGCATTTAATTCTGGAAAAGAAAGAAAATATTGGTTGTAAACTTTTAATCCGGATCTACTTACGGGTGTTGTGTTATCGGACGAGTCCGACCAGCGTGCTTATACTGAGTTTTTTCACTCACTTTCGATAGCGAGAGCGTTTGCGATTTGCATAGGAGTGACAAAGAGACAACTATGTGGCGCGCTTTGTCACTCCTATACAAACTGCAAACGCTCTCGCTATCGAAAGTGAGTGAAAAAACTCAGTATACGCACTCTGAGTGCGTATACTGAGTTTTGTCTCACTATCGAGAGTGAATGAAAAAACTCGGTATATGCACTCTGGTTTCGCTCCGATTCGCAGAGATTAATCGTGGTGAGGAGAGACGGAGCTCGCGTCGTCGGTTGCTCGTCTCACACTTGATAACACAACACACGTAAGTAGATCCAGACTAACCCCCTTATTCATAAAAAAATTTAAGCATTGGTTAAGTAAACAACTGATTAAATGTCATGCTGTCCTTGACAGATGTCATTGAAATATAAAGGACAACATGACATTTAAACAGTTGTTTACTTATCCAATGCTTAAAACTTTTTATGAATAAGGGGGTAAAAGTTTACAATGTGTTGTGCTTACGAAAGAAAGTTTTAGTTCAAAAAATTATTGTTTTTTTTGATAATCAACAAATAACCCTTAAGCTTGGCGTTAAAGCATATTTGCTGGTAAGAGTGGTATCTGACCTTGGTAGGAGTGGGAATGTCATTCCAGCATTTTGACGCTGCGAAATTGAAGCTGTCTCAAAAGTCTGCAGTTCAATGTGCCGTTACTACTGCTTCGGTCTGGAGTTTATACTTATTATGAAACCACTACATTTTTTTATACAAATATTCAGGAGCAAAGCTCAGTCAGAAGCTTTTTAAGCGAGCAGAACGGATTGGTTACCTGAATATCAATGACGTCACGAGTGTACCGAGATGCACCAGCGCGCTGCTATGCTCACAACAGTTGTTAGCATCAGTAAACCCCGAATTAGCCTATCCATACATCACAGATTGCCCTCACTCCATGAATATGCATCAGGCTACTGTATTAGTGGCCTACGCCGTCGGTATGACAGTAATAATCGCGATAGTTAGTCCACCCGATATGTCTTAATTTGACGTTAGTGATTTAGTAATACGGTTGAGATATGACACTCTGCTGTAGAAATCAGACATTTATTTCAACGTACAGAATTTACATTCATTTGTACTTAAGATACAGGACTTTTCCTAGTTTAAAAGTTAGTGTTAAACTAATTGCTTGTAATATGTTTATGTGAATGAATGTCGATGAAGCGGAAGTTAATAGTCATAGAATTGTATCTAGCGGTGACACAACGTAATACATGATTCATTTAGCCTAGGCGCACACTAGCGACACGCGACAGGCGGCAGCTCGGTGATTAGACGCGACGACATGCTACGGCCGTCAATTTTCATATATTTTGTTCGAATCTCCGCACACTTGGCGTCAGAGTCGACGAATAGACGCCAGAAGCAAATGACAACGTCGTGTCTGACGCGGCGACTAGACGCGGCGACAAGTCGCCCTGTGTGCGATGGCTCTTAGATGCTAAAAAATGTCCAGGAAATGTACATTATTGTACATTACATACAAAAATATGTACGATACTTTCTAACGAGTACATCGAGAGTAGTGTGCCACAGCTAGAAAGCATTCCTTCCAGCGGTGGCTATTTATTTCACTATGTAACAGTGGAATATTTGACTATTTTAAGAACCAGGAAATATATTCGTAAAATGTACAGTACAATTCATCTTTTCCACTCCATCATCAATCCACTTTTATTGACGTACGTATAGTCGTAGGATATCTAATTTTCTTATAAAAAGTTACATATTGGTTTCTTAAATTTATTTCTCAAGTATTTTGCCTAACTCACATTGTCTTATACAATTTTTGCCTAATTTACTAAGTTATTCTACTTAACGTTCCGGTAAATGTTGTAACAAAAAAAAATCGTTTATTAACCAATTAACTTTTCAGAAGCGAATTGAAATCCTACGACTGCAGGTACATAAATAAAAGGATAAATTGTAAAGTATATTTTACGAACATATTTCCTGGTTCTTAATATATTTAAAAAATCCACTGGTACATAGTGAAATAAATAGCCACCGCGGGAAGGAATGCTTTCTAGCAAATTACAGTCGATTTACTCGTAAACCTGTATCGTACATATTTTTGTATTTTATGTACAATAATGTAAATTTTTTCAGCATAGTGATCTAAATGAATCATGTATTACGTCGTGTCACTGTTAAATAGCATGATACCCCTGGTCGACGACCTCTGTGGCTATGGCGTAGCGGTAGCGGTAGAAACCCCGGCAGGGGACCAAAAAACCCAGGGCTTGGTTTGTGATGTTTGTGACACATGTGATACATGTTTGTGATGCCGCTGTTTCTGGTTCCCACGACACAGGGTATCCCAGAGTGGGGCCAGAAGCAATGTATGATTCTGTATGTAAATGTTTTATGAAATCCTCCGAAACGGCCTTACCGATTTTTATGTTTTTTTTGTCTGTTTGGTAGGTTTAATTTATAATATAACAAACTGACGTTTGAGATGGGCGGGACTCGTTATTGGTTAGGTGGGAAGACGGCCGGTGGACTAAGGTAGCCAACGGGTCGACGGTCGGTGGACAGACCGCCAGCCAGATGGGCCGACGACATTGTGAAAGCGGCTGGGAGACATTGGACGAGACTAGCACTGGACCGGATGGGTTGGCGTGAAAGAGAAGAGGCCATGCCCAACAGTGGGCTCTATTTACGGGCTGATTAGAAACTGACGTTTGCCAGCTCAGCTAGTACTTTAGTAAAAATGTAGATAGATACATAAGAGCTTTATTTCCATAGGACGTTTGTGTGCGCAAACACATAATAACTTCATAACAACACAATCACTTGTTTTGGCCTTGAAATCTTCTTCTGTGCCTCTACATCACTGGAGGTTGGCTGTCAGCTCTTTACAACCAGTCTCTGTTCAGTGCGATTCTGAACAGCTCCTCTGCGGCTTAAACACCGCTCCATCCTTTGATGTCGCACAATCATGGCATCCAAAAATTGGATAACGTAAAAACGATAAATTAATAGAATCTATTTTCTTTCACAGGTAAGTGTTTGCAGACTGCTTAGGGCCTACACGCGTTGGTCGAGAACTAAGGTACGTTGGTACGAGCCTATAAACCTCTTCAGTCTTGACCTTGAAAATAACAATAGAAAACCATTGTCCCTCATTGGTTTGAAATTATTTTGTGTTTTTGTTTAATTTTTTTGTTTATTTTTAAATCACATGTTGTAGTATATCGTCAGTTAAGTTCTAACTGTGCGAAAGTCATTTTTGGCCGTTTCGACCTTTTGATGATAAGTGGCGCGCTTCTTTCGACCGACCAATTATGCCAAATAATGTACACCTCTAATGTAGCTAACTGAAATTTTACACAGTTTTTCGCTCTCCTTTAAAGTTGACATTTTTTACTTAGGCACTGTTAGAACTTAACTGACGATATCTATGTGGTGTTAAATAAATATTTTTTCTTTCTTTCATAGTTATTTTCAAGGTCAAGACTGATGAAGTTAATCAGTTGCATCATGGCCTTAAAAGGAAGGTCCGTGGATGCGAATAGCGAGAGATCATGTGAAATTACATTTGGGGTAAAAGACCACCCAGCAAGGGGCGGTAGTATGATCATGATGACCTAAAAAAGGACAATTGGCCCACCCAAAATTCTACAGGATAAACCCAAATTAACAAGGCCTTAACGCGAAACCCATATCAGAACTGCGGAGCGGCGAAAAACAAAATGAGCGCGACCGAAATCAATCTTAATAACGAGACGATTCATCAAGGTACACCAACATCAAACAGATTCGACAGAAGTTTAGTTTGGTTCACTTTCGTGCTCACACTCGCACACATAAGCTCACGCCTGCATCGCAGAGAGGTAGGCAGAGATCAGGGACTGCCACCTGCCATGGTCCTGACAAATCACTTTCGCTTCAGTTGTTAAGTCATATTTAATTATAATGATCTTCGTTCACATTCATTAGCCGTAACATGCACGCACGTCAAAATATATAAAAATGTATCAAAATTTTCTTAATTTGTCGTTCCATAAATTTTGTCTTTATGCCCTGGCTGCCTGAGTGATCTTAAACGACCACTAAGGTCAAGCAACATACGGCGCGTTCAGCGCATGGATGGGTCACCGTCAACCATTAAGGCACGTTATGCAGTTGGTGCCGGCTGCCGTCGATAGATGGCAAGTCAGAGCCCTAAGGGCGGCTTGAAAACTTCTGACAGTAAGACCAGCCACTAGTCTTACAAGCCTTCACCAATGCGGACTCGGACTTAGCCCTCGTGGTGGAGTATGGCCTATACTTTCCTCAGGGAAGAGACCCGTGCCCCTCGATGGGGACATAAATGGGTTGAGGATGATAACAATAGTTCATAACTCATTTGGCAATAAACAATTTTCACTTTTTACTTCACGTTTCTCGTATCCTGCCCTGTTCCCTAAGAGTTCGACAAGTGGCACGCAGTATAACCCTCTGTTTGTATTATCTGTGGGAACCGCGTGTCTAAACAGAAATACTTGCGAGGCACGCATCTGTTTTTGGGTTATTCAGTTTATTTAGTCGCTCTGGAGAGAAAGTTCCTAATTAAAATTAATAACTCCCGTGTTGGCTTCGAGGGAATTACACAAACAAAATTAAGTATTCAAATAGTGTGGTGGGGATACACCGAGGCCTAGATTCTGCTAATGCATTGTAGTACGATGGCAGTTGCATGAACGCGTCAATAGGGTAGTTTCCAGGGACAAAATAATTAAATTCTATTTAGTCCGTATTTTAAGACTATATAAAAATATTGGACACGTATTTTTTCTTTTTTCGATTAAACAAAAAATAACAAAGATATAGCCCATTAAAATTACGTGTGACGACACTCCGTGCTAAAAAATGCAGCACGGCGTGACGTCACACGTAACTTTAATGGGCTATATCTTTGTCATTTTTGGTCTAATTTACAAATAAAAAAATACGTGTCTCTTATGTTTGAATAATCTAAAAGACGGACTAATTACATTTTTTAGGGCAACTAGCCCATTTAATTTTATTGCCACTTCACTCGCATATCAATAGTTCGTCATTGGCGTCATTCCAAGGCGCCATAGGAGTTTAAAAACATGTTATGTGACTCCTCCTTGCAACTGTAATTGAACTATAATTCTAGTGATAATGCAGGCGTATTTTTGCTCTTAGATTAGGAAATACCTGCGTAATCTCCTTTTTTACGTACAATGAAGTGTTCTCTGTTTATCTATCTACCTATCTATAATTCACTAACATAATCGGAGGCCGAGTCTGAAGAGGAATTAAGACGAAGGTGAATTATAGTAATATTAACTTAATTCAGGATATACTTACTTGACTTAAGCTCTGCGAATCAGAGCGAAACCTGGTCGGACTCTTCCGATAGTAAGTGTGACCGGAATGAAGTTAAAAATATCAAAAAAGTATCTTATGCATGGCGCTTATAATCTTTAACACTCCACTCCAACACTACACAAAGAATTAAATCTAGACTGATTTCGAAAGACATTAAAAAATCTACTTATTGACAGATGCTATTATAATATCGACGACTTTCTGATAAATTGTAACTTGTTTTGCATTATAACAACTTAATTATATTTGTACGCCTATGTATAGGCAGGACCATAGTGATCTGTAACTTAAGACTGACCACCAATTATGTAAAATAATTACCAATGATCCACAAATAAATAATAAACAAAGGCATTTTTCTGAGCGATTCCGTGCTTCGCAAGGCACGTTAAGCAGTTGGTGCCGGCTGCCGTCGATAGATGGCAGTCGTTAAGCCAAGTCAGAGGCCTTAGGGCGGCTTGAAAACTTCTGACAGTAGACCAGCCACTAGTCTTACAAACCTCCACCAATCCGGACTTGGCCCCCGTGGTGGAGTATGATGGCCTATACCTTCCTGAACTTTACATGTGATTGATGTTTAAGTACATTATCCTCTTGCGGCCCGACCTTGAAAATAACAATTGTTTTTGTAAATTTTATTTGACATTGGGCCACCCTAGGTTATTACATGTTATTTCAATTTTGTTTGATTATTTCACTAATCCCTAGTCGGTCTCAGTGTAACCAGAGCTTTATCAAAGAAAACAGTAACAGGGACTCTTTCCAGCTCTTAAAACTTATCTGACAGCCCCCGCGGCTCAGCATCTTCACGGCTCGGCCTGCCAGGGGCAGGCAGAGCGTCTGAACAGGCCCCTTGACGCTCAAGGGGTCTTGGTCCTGAAGTTGGCTATGACGTATTTGATGAGATGAAAAAGGAATTGTACTACTGAAGATAATTTTAAGCTACTACAATTAGAGAATGCACGATAAATTTTAGTCACGTTTTTCTTATATTCTAAAAGAATATGAACATAAGATGAAATAAGATAGGATATTCGTTGTTATTCAACATGACTTTTGGGATGAAGCCAAAGTGATATGTCAAGATCATGGCAGGTGGCAGTCCCTGGTCTCAGCCTACCTTTCTGGGATACAGGCATGAGCTTATGAATGTGTGTATTGTACCTTACATTTTTTATCAATATCCTTATATATCAAACTAGCTTTCGCCCGCGACTCCGTCCGCGTGGACTTAAGTTCAAAATTTTGCAACCCCGTTCACTCCCTTAAGGGTTAAATTTAGAAAAAACGGCAAAACACGTGTTCAATCAATTGTGTTGAAGAGTAGGTATTTATTTTAAGTTTCAAGAAAATTAGTCAACATTCTTTATACCTCCAATACAATTTCGCCCCCTTAGGGGTTGAATTTCAAAAAATCCGGTCTTATTCCTTGCCTACATTATGTATTATAGACCCTCTGTGAAAAATTTCAGCTTCCTAGGTCCAACGGCTTGGGCTGGGCGTTGATGAGTGAATGAATCAGTCAGTCAGGACTTTGAATTTTATTTACATAGATAGGTTGTCATAAAAATCTACGCAAAGAGAAAATAAAAATAAAGTAAAAGTGTAAAAGTCCATCCAAAGGTTGTCTGGAAGAGTTGATCTTTTAGTGACAAGGCCGCCGCCTGTACTCTCAGATTAAGAAATTACACAAGTATTTCCTTTTTTATGTACAATAAAGTGTTTTCCGTCTCTATTTATATCTAATAATAAATAAATAATAATAATAATAATAAAGTTTATTTTAATACACATAAAAAAAATTAAATAACTAAATTACAGTTAGCAAAAAAGATGTGTGTTCAGAATTTGCCGCCAGATACATGACATGCCTTTCGACGGCGCTGAAACTATAAACTAGTTTCTTATCCTAACTAATAAGTGTAACATAATAACCTCCAGTTTCTCGAACGCTAACGGGTGATTCTCAGAAAATGGCTCAAATTGCATAATTTTTTTGGCGCATATTTTTTCCTATTAACTAAATAAAAAGTAATTATATTGTAGGTTTATTGGCCCTGAAGATTGTATTGTAACATATTTGTAGGTTTTGGTGGCATCTACTACAATATATGTTACTTTTTATTGAGCTCATATGAAAAAAAAATGCGCCAAAGAAATTATGTACTTCTGAGAATCACTCTAACAGTCTGTTGTTGTTAACAATAACAGCTGTCAGTCGGAAAAAGTGCATACATAAGAAACAACTGAACTCTGTTAACAGTAGATTAACAGACTCTTAGCGTTTGAGAATCCGGGGGTAAAGTTGTCCAGTGATTAAAAGTATCACACAGCATTTTTAGCGGTCATCTGACAGATTCTGATTTTATTTTTATTTTGTAGCACCAATGGTGTGTTCTTTGTTGGTGTGTATGTGTGACTGGTGTGTTTATGTGAGCACGTATGCGTGCGATAGAATGAATGGATTGTACCTAAAAGTGGGTCTACGCTAGATGAACCGAGCACGAGCGAAGCACAAGCGGAGCCGTTCTCGAACGAGGGAATCGTTCGCGGCGTCCAGCGAGAACGAACAACAAACCTTCAACGATCATTTTCCTCAAACGTAGTTTTCCGCAGTGTGCTCGCGGAGCGCAAAGCAAATCCCTTTGTGTTCGTCAAAAAACCTTCAACTGGTGGAACGCAGCTGTCTAACGACAGCAGCAGTACCGCCATCTGGTGGCGGTTGCCCGAACTACTTCACGCCATGATTTCATAACCCAATCTATATTCAACCATCAGCGTGATAGCTTGTTCGGGCTTATTTTTTTTTATTTGTTTACAAAGCCAACAGCACTAGTTAAATAATATAAACAGTTATAAATAAAATGTATCATAGGCCAATTACGGGCTTATTTTATGCTTACGTGACTTGAAGACAGGCACAAAGTCTACAGAGAAAAATAGGTAAAATTAAATAAAAATCAAACAAACTAACTTTGAAATACAAAAATCAAGCAAACAGAATACTAAAATTAGGTGTAAAAATCATGACTGCAGACTGTACAGACTCCTGTGTGAGTACTGTGTGTGTGTTTAACTTGCGTGTGTGTGTTTGCGTGAGTGTGTGTGGGTGTATGTATGCTACGGGTAGAAGAAGTGAGTGAAATATGCGGAGTAATGAAAGATTAAAGACGCTATAGATTTTTAGATTTTATAGCCATCCTCCTCAAGACATCGCAAAAGTGACTGTTTAAAAGCCGCCCTTGACAAATGGAAAATGTCTATCCCTGAAAAACGCTTGTTGTAGGTGTCTAGTAGGCGACAACTTATAGATCCCTGCGCAAAATTCGTGGAAACTTGAGGGACATCAAAAAGTTTCGTGTGACGAGTACGTGTCAGAGGTGTGCGTAGAGTTAAGACGTTGCTTGTTAGGTCGGGGCAGTTAATGGTCCCGCGGCAGATGTCCGAAAGGAATTGCATGTCAATCAGCACTCGTCTCTCCTCCAGGCTTAGCAGTTGGTGAAGTCTACATGAATCCTCGTATTTATCACAATGTGACCCCGTGCGAAAGTTCAAATGGCTGACGAATTTGCGCTGTATGATATTTTTGTATATTGTGTAATGCGGGGTCCATATGCAGCTACAGTACTCCAAAACGCTTCTTACGTAGGCGTAGTAGAGCGTGCAGACGCATTTGATGTCGCTGAAGGGATTGCTTACCGTTAAGACTTTATATAGTTTATATAGCCCAAGTTTTTATATGCTTTGTTAGACATTGCCTCAATATGGTCTCTAAAAGTCAGTTTGAAGTCAAGTAAGACTCCTAGATCACGAACAACACTCACTTTTTGGATAACTCTGCCTTCAAAGTGATACTGACTCGTTACAGGTTGAGTGCGCCTTGTAAAAGTGATATGATTACATTTTGAAGCATTGACGTTTATTCTGTTTTTATCGTAATAGATCACAAGTCGGCTTAGGTCCTCCTGCAAGTGGTCACAGTCAATTTTTGAGTTTATTTTCATAAAAAAATTCTTATCATCAGCGTACAGAAGGAATCTTGCGCAGCGAAAACATGAACTAATGTCGTATAAATACGCCAAATAAAGCAGAGGTCCAAGGATCGATCCTTGTGGCACGCCTGAGGGGACCTCAATAAAATCAGACCTGTGCCCTCCTATGACGACCGCCTGTTTCCTACTTTCAATATATGATTTTGTCCATCTTAGAAGATGATGCCAAGATTCTCCAATTTGCACAATAAAATGACATGATCCACTCTGTCGAAGGCCTTTTCAAAGTCCGTGTATATAACGTCGACTTGACCACGGTTGTCTATTTGTCTTAGAAGGTAATTAGTAAAGATAGATAAATTGGTAGTAGTGGACCTACTCTTTCGAAAACCATGTTGCTCATCGGGAATATTTTGTGAAATACATGCATAGAGTTGGGTATGAACAACTCGCTCCATAATCTTGCTAAAAACGTTCAAAACCGAGATAGGTCTGTAATGTTCAATAGCCACTTTGGACCCCTTCTTGTGCACAGGCACAATATGTGCAACTTTCCATACGGCTGGCACCACTCCCTCATGAAATGACCTATTTAGGATTATGGTCAGGGGCACTGCAAGAGATTCGGCACAGTTTACAATTAGTATAGGCGGAAAACCATCGCTACCCGGACCCTTATTTTTATCTAGGGTTTTCAAAAGTTTGAAAATGTAATTATCCGTGACCGTTATTTTACTAAGGACATTCGGATAAAGTGGCTCAGGCAAATTAAGATCTGGGTAAGATGTCGCTGGGACACTAAACATACTTTCGAAGTATTTGTTAAAAGCTGTTGAAATATCTTCTTCAGTTTGTAGAATAGTACCTTGATAAGTCATAGTTTTCGGATAACCTGTACAGTTCTTCCGCTTTGACTTAATATATATCCAAAACAGTTTTGGGTTCTTTTTGATGTTTTCTTGAGCTCTAATTATATGAAGTTGGTAACATTGATCTTGGACAATCTTTTGTTTGCAACGGAGGAGTTTAAAGCTGTCGTAGTCACAAGGATTTTTATATTTCTTCCATCTAGCGTGATACACCGAAGAGCAAAAGTTTCGGGTCACTAGCATTTACTTCAATATCTTGAAAACGAATAAAGCTATCGTATTGAAGTAAATTGAGCCTTATAGACAATTTAATGTTACTCAAATAAAATGCATTACATTTACTACTGACCATTTATTTTATTATGTTTAAAACGACAAATTAAAAATGGCGTCATTTTGCTTGCAAAACCAAAACTGAAAATATTGAACTTTTTATATTTACAAGTAGTTTTAACACAGTTTAGTACTTGGTATTACCCCCACGTGCTGTCTGGACTGCTGCAATGCGATTCGGCATGCTGTACACCAAGTTTCTGAAACACTGTTGTTGAATGTTCTCCCATTCCTCTACCAATGCATGTTTCAAGTCACGAAGCGTAATTAAAGGAGGATCTCGTTGTCTTACACGTCGTCCGAGCTCGTCCCAGGCGTGCTCGATCGGGTTGAGGTCGGGGCTACGGCTGGCCACACCATAGGATGAATATTCACCTCATTAAGGTAGTCTTGCACTACACGAGCAGTGTGGGGACGGGCGTTATCGTGCATAAAGATGGCATTCTCACCAAGTCTTGCCATAAATGGACCGACGTGCTCGTTGAGGATTTCATCCACGTATCGTACGCCATTGAGAGTACCGTTTTCGATCAGTACAAGCTCTGTTCGGGTTTCCGCAGAAATTCCAGCCCACACGAGAACCGAGCCACCACCTTATGCCACCTTTTCTTCAATACAGGCTTGCATAAATCTTTCTCCTGGCCTTCTGTACACCTTTGCCCTTCCGTCGTGTGTATACACATACATTTTGATTCGTCCGAGAACACGACATTTGACCAATTTTCAATCGTCCAATGCGAGTGTTCGCGTGCATAAATTCGTCTTGCTGTACGATGGTGCCTCTCGAGTTTCGGACTATTTGCGGGTCTAAATGGTTTCAAATTACCTTCAGCAAGTCGCCGTCTTACAGTCCAAGCAGAAGGGTTGCTTCTACCAAGCCCTAAAAAATGATGAGTCACTGCTGTTCCCGTAAGAAACCGATTTCGCAGCATAGAATTGACTAGATATCGATCTTCCCGTGCCGTCGTACACCTGGGTCTGCCTGTTGTTGGTCTGCGTAGGTTAGAATCAGTTTCTAGAAACCGCTGGCGAACACGCTGAACTGTAGACAACGATACACCCACTATTCTTGCTGTTTCTCGCTGACTGCTCCCATTTTCCAGGATCGTGAGGATTCTCGTACATTCCTCAGGTGTGAGTGACATAATTACTACTTTAATAATGACTATTGGATACCTGGAAGACTTCTTATAAATACATTTTATGACAGAACAAAAACAAAACCAAAAACAGTTGCGAAAATTAGAAGTTCTGATTTGAAAATAAGAGATCATTATGTTTATAACTTTTTTAATGCCATTACTTCCCGCCAACCAAAAAGTTTTTATACGTGTAATGAAGGATTATTAAATTGTCTATAAGGCTCAATTTACTTCAATACGATAGCTTTATTCGTTTTCAAGATATTGAAGTAAATGCTAGTGACCCGAAACTTTTGCTCTCGAGTGTATTTTGATTTTTCTTTAATAATATTTATGAGTGCTCGACTATACCAAATGGGATACCGATGTGATCCACCCACAATGACCTTAGCGACATGTTTATTGATGGAGTCATTCAAACGCATATACAGCTCATTTACTGCATCATCAATTGGAACGGATTCCAGAAGACATTTCCAGTCAAAACCAGACAATTCAGAAATAATGGAAGTAAAATCAGCTTTTCGGAATTGGAATTTTAATCCTTTCAAAGGAGTCATAGCTTGAGTACAGATATCGTAAGATTCCATTTCAATGGCAGGATGATAAGGATCTTCTGTTACTACGGAAAAAAATGGCTTAATAACATTAACCGGAAAATTGCAGAACATTAGATCCAGAGTATTTCCGCAGCAATTCATAAAACTATTATACTGGTCAAATCCTAGAAATTGCATGAGATTTAACAGGTTCGAAGCTGCATTTTGTACCTCAACCGAGCCCTTTCTCAAATAGATAGGTTCACCGGATCCCCACCTAAGACAAGGTAGGTTAAAATCACCGCCGACCAGAAAATAATCATCGGGGTTTTCGCGCGTAACATCACCTAACAAGTCCATAAAGAGTTGTAAACGATAAGGCAGTTTTCTGTCTGGGGGTATATATGCCACAACTACATGTAAGTTCCGCGCAGAGCCAATTGAAGTGCTTGGTATGGTAATCCAAATACACTCCAAGTCATGGCGACACCATTCGGGCCTTGGTTGGGAATGTAGAGCTCGTGCGCTCAATATAAATACTCCACCTCCAGGCGCTGCTGGGTCACGGTCTGCTCTTGTCATGTCGTAACTTCTAGGGTCTACCAATTCTGAGTTAAGAATTCCTTCACATAGCCAGGATTCAGTAATAAGGAGCAGGTCGTATTTTAGTGGGGAGACATTGTTGAAAAATGTATTTGTCTTTGTTCTTAAGCCTCTGACATTTTGATAAAATATTCTGAGTTTATTATTAGCGTATTTTAGGCGAAACTTGTGCTAATATAACTTTACCAATAATTATTTGTAGAGAAAATAATATTGATGGATGCTTTTCCACGGCGAAGAACATTACACAATGATAGAGGCTGCTTGTTCGGTACAAGAAGAGGGTACACTCACTTATTCCATTAGCATTTTGTGGACGTGTGACAGGTGTGTTACGTGAAAGTGAAAAATATTGTAAGTTTGGTGTGTGTGTTGTTATGTGGGTGTGTGTCTTCCAGTCATGAAATTTCATTGTAATATTTAAAAACGTTAAGATAATAATTAATATGAATTTTTTTATGCTATAATCAACTTGAGATCCGCCTCGGAAGCAATCATGATCTGTGGTGATTTGTTGTTTCTCCTTACGTATATTCGACAGTTTTTTGTCCATGTGTAGGCATAAGAAGCGTCCTTTGCTTTGGCTTTGCATGCTTGCAGTAGTTTTTTGTTGGCCGGAGTAAGATGTTCATTAACAAAAATCCGTTTGATATCGCCCTTTATGCTGATGGTGGCGGCTGTATCTAAGTCCCGCCGCTTGCGCGCTTTAGATAATAGCTCATCCTTCACTCGACGTTGTCGAAAACGCACGACAAGGTTACGAGGGCGACCGGCAGCAGGGCGCATCGGCTGCACTCGGTGCGCGAACTCTATGTCATCATGGCTCAAGTCGACACCGACGCTCCTTGCCAGTTTCTTCACCATATCCACAGTCGATTCACCCTCTGACTCTGGGACGCCTACGACTTCGATGTTTTGAAGGCGGGCCCACTGCTGTTGCTGTTGGTTTTCACGCTCAAGGTAATCCACACGGGATTCTAATGCTTTGCACTGTCTGGTGAGCTGTGAATTTTCATCGCGCAATTCTTTGATTTGTTTTGTATGCTGCTCAAAAGTATTTTTCATGGCCTTGAGTTCATCTTGTAATACCTTAAATTTCGAGTCAAAATGCTTGATAATCATTTGAGTATCCAAGCTAATTATTGATTCAGAGGTGAGTGGTTCTATTTCGGGTGTATTGATGACCACTGGGCTCATTGCAGCTCTGTTCACTTGAGTATGTTTCTGAGGTTTGCAAGCTGGGCACTTCCACTTGGGTCTATTCATTGGGAGAATTTTCTTAAAGTCGATTTCATTCATCTCTGCACAAAAGTAGTGATGGTGAAATTGACACGCTGCACATTTTAGAAGTTCATCAGTCTTCACTGACAAATTGCAGAATTTGCAGGCAGAAAGTACAGGTGGTGCCATCTTTTGATTACTGAATGGAAAGAAAAATCCGTAATTTAGCTATTCCTCGCTAGATGTCGCTAGGTAAAAAACGACTGTGTTTTTATAAATTTTATTCTTGAACGCTGCGGTAAGTTGAGTCAAAAACAGCTGATTTACTCTGTGGTGCCACAGCACAGGTGACAGTTGACAGTGGTGATGAAAAACAGTTGGCCGGTTGTGATGTAATTAAAGTTGTGCGCTCTCATTGGATGATGTGTACGGGCGTAATTCAAAATTCTGGCCGTTGGTGATGATGCCGATACTTCGTTGAGGGTTTGCTCGTACTAATAGCAACGACAGGTATGAATAGCTGTCCTACCTCAAGCTCCTTGGACTGCTCCTTCAAACTGGCCACTACACCACACTTCAAACAAAGGTTTTACTGTGGACTCTGAGACACACGTCCTGCCTGACAGATAGATGACAGGTTTGAAATTGAATTATGCCACTAGATGGCGTGGTTGACGCCCTCTAATGGCGGTTGCCCGACCTACATCACGCCATGATTTTCTTACCCAATCTATATTCAACTATCAGCGTGATAGCTTGTTCGGGCTTATGCCGCTAGATGGCGCTGTTGTCGCCCTTTTTTGTACGAAATCAAATATAGAAGTTTCCAGTTTATAAGAAGCGTTTCTTGAATACACCGCCGACCGCATCACACGTTTCGAATCTTTTTTCCTCGCCTTCCATCCCCTGCCTCCCAGAGCACGTTTTTTGAATGAAACGACGAGCACGAATGAAACGCTCGTAGCGCGCTCATTCGAGGCTTGTAAATCGGTCCACCCTAGACGAATTGTGTTCGGCTCGTGCTCGGCTCACCTAGCGTAGACGCACCTTAAGAGCTGACTGACGCGCACGAGAAGGAAAACTTAAATACCTACATATGAAGTGCCCGAAACCGACGTGCGTGCATGCAACGACTAATGAATGTGGATGAAGCGAAGTGATTTGTCAGGATCGTGGCAAGTGGCAGTCCCTGGTAGAGACCAGGGACTGCCACTTGCCACGCCACTGCCAATAAACTCACGCCTGTATCCCAGAGAGGTAGGCAGAGGCCTACCTCTCTGGGATACATGCGTGAGTTTATTTATATGTTTTTTGCTTTATCGATTAATTCTAAACTATAGTTTTACGCATGTACCACTGACTTTTAGTTACGTTATTTGTTTGTTTGTACAGCAACACCATTCGCTGATGAATTGTGCCCGGATAACGGCGACAGGCTTGCCACTTGTCACGTTTGGAACCTAATAAACTCGGCAAAACGTGGGCCCAGTTCTAGTGATCGGTGCCTCTGCCTACCCCCTCAGGGATAACGGGCGTGAGTTTTTTTTTATATTTTTAGTTTTATGCAGCACGTCACGCATTTTAGTCCTTATCAGTCATCATCATCATCATCATCATCATCAGCGCACCGTTGCCCACTGCTGGGTATAGGCCTTTTTTCCCAAGTGCCATCACCACAGTCTCTCGCCATTCGCATCCGACTTTCCGCCGACCCATCCCGTGTAATACTAAGCCCCCGTCTCACAATGTTTAAATAAAGTTCCAGATAAGCCATCCGCAACCAGGGCTGCCGTTCTAAAGGTGACAAAAAATGGTGTGAGATAAATACGAGTAGATGAATGTCTATTTTTGAACTAAAACTTTCGTAAGCACAACACATTGTAAACTTTTAGTCCGGATCTCTTCCGATATAACAACAACCGTAAGTAGATCCGGACTAAAAGTTTACAGATAAATGTCTATTTCACAGACTGGGTCAGATTTGCCCAGTGATCTTTAGATAAATTTTCCTATATTGCATGTGTTCGTTTATGGCTTCAAATTTAGAACAAACGGCAGCCCTGGTTGGGTATAGCTTATCCGGAACTTCATCTGCAGATCGTGAAACAGACCCTAGTGTATTAAAAAAAACGAAGATCGATTCCTAAGAAAATCACAAACCACAAAACCAAAAAGCTATGAGATATTCCCGGAACAAAAACAGCCGGTAAGAAAATAAAACCCTTCATTACAACATAATTTGCCTCAACGGCACTTCTGATGGGCTTTCAATTTAATAAAAGATATTCGGATGACCCTCCCTCCCCGCAGCACCCCGGGTCAGCCTCAGCCCCTCTGGGGCCTCAGAGACCCCGTGAACCGATGATAAGGAGATTCCGATCGTTGCCAAGACAGAATGCGGTTAGGTTGAACACACAGTTAGGACAACATGTCGAAAGTATCGAAAGAGAGAAATATTCTGAATAATGTAATAGGCTCTTTGACCGATTTTTGAAAATCATCTCATAATTTTAATCTGTTGCTAAGCAAAAAATTAAAAAGAAAATATAATGTTAAAACAATATTATGCAATAATAAAAGAATGCCTAACAAAATAAATCGCTCCGAGACACATCTGACCAAAAAGTCTCCATTGGTACCTTATATGTCACGTACCTAAATCTGTTTCACCAAATTATTGAGTCATCGATTCCTGCAGATTTTGCGATACTGCTTCATTAAATTGCACCTCACGGAATCCAAGAGGTTTGGCGACAAATTTACTTTTTCTAAGGTCCCTTTCAATCATTGCAAGTTTTTTATCTTTAGGGTGCATTTGTTTTAGCCGAAAATGGCGCTGTCGATGAACATAAAATGTCGATGAAGCAATAGTGGATGTCAGGTCAGGCAAGTGGCAGTCTCTGGCCTCTGCCTACCCCTCAAAGACTCAGGCGTAAGTTTATGAATGTACGTGAAAAACAGCAGCAAGCTCTGCTTTTTTGAAACACTCCACTAGGTTTTTTTTAGTCCCTATGAAGTAAAAGCAAATTCCCGAAGCGAATTATCGCTCAAAGCCTTTCATGCGCCATGTTTTTTTGGTGTTTTTTTTTCCTTTTGAACTTCGCTCGCCCTCTCAGACTGACCCTGGACTTGCTTTTTGATTTAATTCCAAGTTTATTTTACCACCTTCATAAGGCTCTGAATACTACACGGGCGGTTCTCCCGCCGCGGAAAACCGCTTCTGAACCGCACTGGACACAATTTAATATGAAGTTGTATGCTGCATACTACACTGCGCGGTTTCCCGTCACGGCTTACAGGCGGGAAAAATACGACCGCCGCATGCAGCGTCAAACCGCCGCTGATAACCGATGCTTTAAACTACACGGACGGTTCCCCGCTATTATTACGTCATTCTGCGCGGGACCTTGGCGCAGTTATCATTGCGCACCCTTGCAAGAACAACGTGATATTTCGAAGAAGACCATTTTTTATTCATAGAAATTGTTCCTTTTTAACGCGATTTTATTTACTCCAAAAAAGCCGGAATAGTGAGAAAAAGAGACACTGCATCACGTTATAACGCTATCTCTTTCGGCCATTACTTTGAAACCTTAAAAAAAATGCTCTCATGTAACGTAAGGGTTTCGAAATAACTCGTTGTTCTTGCAAGTATGCGATTGGCGGATCCATGTTGAAATGAACAAAAGACAGCGATAAACCGCGTCCCGTGTAGTTTGATGGCCTGCGGCGGCTTTGTCGAGTGGATTCTTGTGGCGGGAGAACCGCCCGTGTAGTATGACCCTAAGAACCTAAAGCAGGCGCTTCCCGTTTCCGTGTTGATCCAAAAATAGGAATTACAACGTCACTTTTGCTACAGGGAAAAAAAATCAGCTGTTCCAAACTAAACATATTAATGATGTACTGAAGAATTGATGTTTTATATCTCTATCTGCATCGTATTGTTTAGTTTATAAGTAGTTTTATGTACCATAAATGTATTTGTATATATCTAGGTATATAAATAAAACTCAAAGTCCTGACTGACTGACTGATTGGCTCACTCATCAACGCCCAGCCCAAGCCGTTTTTACCTAGGAAGCTGAAATTTTGCACACAGGGTCTATAATATAAAGTAGACAAGGAATAAGACCGGATTTTTTTAAATTCAACCAATTGAATTCAAATAGCATGAGAGTAGATAAAGTAGTGTATGACACTGTACATAACTTAGTCTTATAACACGCGTGTTATAAGAACCCTTATTATGCAACAGTATCAGTAACTACTATAAATGTTAATTTTTAATGTATAATATATTGTCTTGTTGGCGAAGCAAATAAATAAATAAATAAATAGAAATACGAGTAGAATAGGAATATGTCATAACGCTACTGATTAATAAGCAAAATTCCCACCCACAAATAATAAATTCGAACAACCAGAGTCACGCATTTGGGTTTATACATATTGCGTATACTGCCCAATTACGTCGAAAGCCATTCGTTTTGGGAATTCAAGTTAAATAACCTACTTAGACTAACTTGCGCTTCTGTTTTCTGGATAAAATCATAAGTAAGTTTCTGGATAAAGTCATGCGAGAGGTGTAGGGGTCGAATCCCGGCTCAGGTCAGAAAAACCAGGTCTTGGATGTTTACATGTTTGTAGTGTTAGGCCACAAGCAACGTATGTGCTTGTATGTAAATGTTTATGTTTTGTTATGTTATGTTAAAAACATGAATTATAGTAGTTTATGATACTGTTGCGTAATAAGGGTTCTTATAACACGAGTGTGTTTTAAAAGAACGAGCCGTAGGCTTTTTATAGTATCACACGAGTGTTATAAGACCGTACATGTACAGTTATGTACAGTGTCATACACTACTTTATCTACTCTCATACTATAATACATAAAATAGTATTGCAAATAAAACGCTGAATATCAACAAATTGATTTTTCCATTCCATGAACTCGTGGTAACATTTATTATAGTTGCCCCGAGATTTTGCCGGTAACTGGTTCATAGTCATGTTTGACGCAGCTTACAGAATGGTGTTGTACAATTACCACTATCCTTTCTTTCAGACATGTTTTAATACAAAAACTAATTTATTTTACAAACAGAACCAAACTTTGTTTATATTGAAAAGTTTTTTAAATGTAGTTGGCGCCAAGGCGCAAACATCGATTGCGCATGCGTCTTGCGTCGCGGCGGACTCGTTCGTTGAATTCTTTTTTTTTTAAAGTAGATGTTCAACCTTCTTGGTCCAGCTGTAAGTTGTATAGGTGTATCGTTATGATTAAAAAGTTATATTAAGATACAGGTATCCACGCAAAACCTGTATCGTAATAAAACTTTTATTTTTTCATTTTTGGCCTAAGCGTAATGTTTGTCATAAGAGTTTTGTTTTCAGTTTCATAATCTTTGTATTATAGTATCAGAGTAGATAAACAAATAAATAGCTCTGAAAATTTTATCGTGCCAGACGTTTTGGACTTACTCTCCAGAATTATTACCTAAACTTACTCCGGAAAGTGATCTGTCAGGATCGTGGCAAGTGGCAGTCCCTGGTCTCCTACCCCTCTGGAATACATGCGTGAGCTTTTGTGTATTTATGTATGTTGATCCAGACTTTGACTGTCTTGTTGGTGTAGCCGTTAATGCGCTTACCTAACATGATGGAGGACTAGAGTTCAATTCTTACTCGGGCCCGCCGTAAATTGGTTCAAATGACCTCAGTTTGGGTTTTGTCCATGTTTGTAACATCCTTGCCTGGTTACCAAAGCACAGGGTACCCTAGTTTGGGACCAGGTCAAGTGAAATATTACTCTCAGATGTGGTTTACGCTGACATTAGAAATATGTTAATGACGATGAGGTGGCAATGAACCAATCAAATCCCAATGTAAACGAGCTGTCTCTATTAGCCATCTGTCGCACCAGATAGGCCAAAACGGATTAAGTCGGAGCGTCTGACAGTCTGTCATAGGGGCGGACCCCAGTGCTGTGGTATAATCGTACAGTGTTCTCTTACTGTTGTGTCACTGAGGCTGGCTTACAAAACCCCGCAACAAAAACAAAAAAACATACACAACACACAAACATTTAGAAACAGGCACATACATTGCTTCCGCCCCCACACTAGGATACCTTGTGTCGTTGAAACCAGAAACAGCGACACAAACATATTGTAAACATCCAACATGTTTTTTTTTTCAAAAAATTGTATTACTATATAAATATTTATATTAGTATATAAAATTTACTGAGTGCTAATCGATCCAAATCTAAATACAAGCTGTCACGCGACATTAACTATATTTATTAAGTCTCTACAGTTGGTAGAACAGTAGTTAGCGCATCTGCCTACCATGCAAGAAGCCCCGGATTCGAATCCCAGCTGGGTACTAAAAACCCCAGGTCATAGATGGTTACATGTTTAGAGTACATGGTTACGTGTTTGTGATGTCGCTGTTTCTGGTTCTCACGCCACAGGCTATCCTAGTGTGGGGCCACATACGTGTCTGTATGTAAATGTCTATGTAATAGTAGATTGGTAAAGGTAAATAGATTCAAAACCCAATTTTGAGTCTATTTACTTTGATGCATCTTAGCTTGAACAACAATAGCGTGTTTTGGGTCCTAAATTTGGGCAACAAAATGCATCATTTTGAGCAAATGGAGTGAAAACACATTTCGCACACTTGCAAAAACAACGTGTTATTTCGAAACCCTTACGTTACATGAGATTTTTTTTTTAAGGTTTCAAAGCGCTACAACGTGATGCAGTGTCTCTTTGTCTCATTATTCCGGCTTTTTCGGAGTAAATAAAATCGCGTTAAAAAGAAAAAAATGTATGAATAAAAAATGGTATGATTCGAAATATCACGTTGTTCTTGCAAGGGTGCGATTTGTTGTTCGAGAATGCTGTAGGTGACTGATGGTAGTACCATGTATGCATGTACCGCTCTGTAGACTAGTGCCGGCGCCCGTCGTTGTTCGCTTTTGATTCAATTATTTTGTGTCAAATCGAACTGCGGGCGCGGTATCGTCTCTCTGCAGTTTGTTGTAATTAAGTTGAAAGATAATCTGTTTTGCGCAGGGAAATCGTTTTTGTTAGTCGCCAGGAGCCAATATTTTTATTTTTTTATTAAGTACAACAAACAGAAGTACAATAAGTATATCTTGAACACACAATTTTAACGTTCAGAAACTGAAAGGTCAATTGCCGGTTTCGGGTACTTTTAAACTTGCCCTTTGCTCAAACGTCCCCTATTTTTAACATAGTAACACTTACATACAGGCACTAACATTGCCCCGGCCCCACACTAGGATACCCTGTATCGTGGGTACCAGATACAGCGACGTCACAAACATGTAAACATCCAAGACCTGTGTATCTTTTTTTTCTGTCCCCAGTCGGGATTTGATCCCGGGACCTCTCGCATGGTAGTCAAATGCGCTAACCTCTGCGCCACAGAGGTCGTCAAAGGAGCCGGGGATCTCTGGGCCCAATTGTAATAAGCTGAAATATGGTTTAAAAAAGCGGTATTTTATCTGTTTCAAAATAATAAAAAACTGCTCAATTCACAATCTGGGAGACGAGAAATCTTAAAAACAAGTTTATTGCACTCATGAAATAGAGTTTCGATTACTATAATCGATTACTGTGAATGATTTCAAGAATTATTATTTAACATAAAATCACTCTCATCGAATGATGGATTCAATCAAATTGAACAAAATCTACGGAATAAATTATTATATTGTCCTACTCCTATTGTATTACTCCTACTATAACCAAAATCCTTAATAAATCTGTTATCTCGGGTTCATTTCCGACTGCGTGGAAGGAAGCCCAAATTATCCCGCTACCTAAAAATTCCAAACCCTCTTCCCTCTCCGATTATCGCCCTATATCCATCCTGCCATTCCTTTCCAAAGTCCTTGAACGTCTTGTTCATTCCCAATTAAGTTATTTCCTTACAAAAAATAATCTCCTCAATCCTTTCCAGTCCGGTTTCCGTCCCGCTCATAGCACTGCTACGGCACTTATTAAAATAACTGACGACATGCGTTTGGGGATGGAGGAAGGGCAGTTGACAGTTCTGTCGCTGCTTGACTTCAGTAACGCCTTCAATGCCGTTGATTTCGACATTTTGTTGGCTTTGCTCTGTTCTCTTAACATATCTCCAACGGTAATCGACTGGTTTCGTAGTTATCTACACGGGCGCCGGCAACGTATTCGGATTGATGACTCTGTCTCCGATTGGTGCGAAACATCTGCTGGTGTCCCGCAAGGTGGCGTGTTGTCTCCTCTTCTCTTCGCAATTTTCATTAATAGTATCTCCCACAAGTTGTCTTCTTCCTAGCACCTTTATGCAGACGATCTACAAATTTATACGCAAGCGCCAGTGAAACAACTTCACGAAGCTATAAATGTCACAAATAGTGACTTAGAGCGTATCTTGGAATGGAGTGTGTCACATGGACTGACCGTAAATCCCAAAAAAACACAGGTCATAATTATAAGTAGTCCAAGATTTATCTCCAGAGTTGACGTGAGTTCCCTACCACCTGTCTTGTTCGATGGTGCACCCATACCGTTCAGCTCAGTGGTAAAAAACCTAGGGGTCCTGTTCGACAATACCTTATCGTGGTTACCGCAGTTGGAAATGGTAAGTCGGAGGATGTTTGCATCAGCAGGTTCACTTAGGCGTCTCAGCAATTTCCTTCCAACGGCTACCAAAATTGCATTGGCTCAATCTCTCCTTCTACCGATTCTCGACTATGCTGACACCTGCTATCTAGACCTCACTGAGGAGCAACTAAATAAGCTTGAGCGCCTCCAAAACTTCTGCATCCGGTTCATATTTGGTCTACGCAAATATGACCATATCTCTGAATTTAGAACTAAGCTCAAGTGGCTCCCTATTCGTCTCCGCCGGAATACACACATTCTTTCTCTCCTCTATTGCATTCTGTTCAACCCAGCTATTCCATCCTATCTCAAAGAGCGATTCGAGTTTCTTCATTCTTCACATAGCTTGACTCTTCGCTCGTCCCAAAACCTTCTCCTTAAAACTCCATCGCATACCACATCATTTTATGGCTCCTCCTTCTCGGTTCAGGCAGTCCATTTATGGAACGACCTGCCCGTGGAAGTGAGAAAAGCAAAGTCCTTGAATTGTTTTAAGGCTTTGGTAAAATCCCGCTACTTACTTACTTCTTAAAGTGGAAAACTGTTGCATTTATTATGTATGTATTTATTTTGTATGTTTTATATGTATTTTATTATTTTGTAAATATATAAGTATGTTATTATTTTGTACGTATATGTATTATCATCTAAATATATGCATGTCATGTATCACGTATTTATAAGTACCTACTTATCTTCTTTATATCTTGCTACTTTTCAATATATTTTCGATTTTTTATTTTTTTTTATTTATGTACATCGGAAAATCCACACCTACCGACTATGTTCTTCCTGTAATTCTCTCCATCCAAAGGTTGTCTGGAAGAGATCGCTCTAAGCGATAAGACCGTCAATTGTGTACCATTTAGACATAAGGAAATTACAATAACTCTGTATTATGGTTGAGCAATAAAGTGTTATCTATCTATTACTTTTTATGTTTGTCAAATGTATTTAATCTGTGCTGACAGTGACAGCTCCCGGATTTTCAATCTATGATCATGATGTGTCCCTATATTACACGGACCGAGAATTTACGGCACGAGAATGTACAACAAGGGGATTCGTGCCCTAATGACCATCTATAACTAACGCTAGTGGGATTTTTCCGAGCGGTTCCGTGCTTCGCAAGGCAAGTTGAGCAGTTGGTGCCGGCTGCCGTCAATAGATGGAAGTCATGAAGCCAAGTCAGAGGCCTTAGGGCAGCTTGAAAACTTCCGACAGTAAGACCAGCCACTAGTCTTACAAGGCTCCACCTATCCGGACTAGGCCCCCGTGGTGGAGTATGCCCTATAGGTATAGGACCGAGGGGCACGGGCTTTTCACTGAGAAAGGTTCCTCAGGGAAAAGCCCCGTGCCCCTCAGTGGGTTTATAATGGGTTGATGTATCGCTCCTCTACATCTAAACTCAGATCGGCTGGCAACACCAGACCGAACAGCTGTTATTGAAAGCAGCTCAGTAGTTTTATATAATTTTATTTGTATTTCTAATGTTTATTGTGTCATTTTAAACGTAGTTATTGCTAATAATAAAGAGTATATTGAAATAAAACAGTGAAAACATACAAATTCAAGGAGAACTTGATAATTTGTACTGGACTATCGAACTGTCAAACAGTTCGAATTGCAACGGCATAATCGGGGAAGTATTGTTTTAACATTGTATATTTCACCTAATACCGCACTTCATACTCCATAAAGTCACTGTACATAACCTCACATACGTGAGATACGATACATACACTCAGGCACTGTTTTGACTCTCTTTACTTGACGAAAAGTGGAAGAAAAGTTGACGACAAAACCAAGCCTCAGCCATCAAAAACTCACACTGCACATCTACAAACGTGTTGTCAAGTCACTATCGGCAAATACCTACTATTTCAACGATCAGACACTGACACCGATTCCCGGTTTTCCAGGCTAGTAACATGCTGACCCGGGGCAAGATGACTGCGCGTGACATGGAGCTGAGATTAAAGGCAACCCTGCTAGAGCTCAAGAAAAGTAAAGAGCTTTGCGATACACTGCTTCTAGAACGATCAGACAGTGAAGAAGAGATTGAAAAACAAATAAAAACAAACAAGGCACTCAAAGAAGAGCTAAGCGAGTTGGACATCCAATGCCAAGACCTTACTGCCCAGCGAGACGAGCTACAACATCAACTCGACTCATTTAACAAGTGCCATGATGTCCATGATATGGCACTACAGCGCATAAAATCGCTTGAACACCAGCTTGCTGAGGCACACCACGAGATCCAGCAAATCAATGAGCGAGAAGAACATAAGGAAACATCTAAAACCTTGTCTTTGTACAATGAAATGATGAGTGAAGCTGGGATACCAACTATTGACTTAACTACAACCAGCGATAAGGCCTTCACTAACGAGAACAACAGCGGTATGAAAATGAACAGTGCAAATATAATCAGAAAGTATATAAAAACCAAGAAATACATTCAGAAGGTGCAAAAACTGATAAAACAAAGCCGGAAAAGTATAGAACGTGTACCTCTTTACCGCCAAAAGATGCAACTAGAAAAAGAAATGGCTGAGTGTCAAAAGGAACTATTTGACAACAAAGTGGACCATGAGCTAGCGATGGCTGAGCTACAATTGCAAGTGGAAGATCTGAGATTTCAATTACTGGACATCACTTGTAAGTACTCAGTCTCACAGACCCAGAACATTGACTGCATTTCATCTGTAAATGGGTTGATTGCTTTAAGCAAGGACAATCTGGAACGCATTGAGTCGAACATGGTCCACATTTCGGATGACTCTGAGGAAGAACTAACCTTGTCACCTCTGCCACCACCGTCTAACCTGCCTGGAGACCCAGCCCTTCTACATCCGAGCTCCAACCAGCAGCTGATCTGTGAAAAAGTTAGTCCACAGCCAAGTCTACAGCCGTGCATTGTGCCAGACATACCAGCCTTTATACAGCTAGATTGTGCACAACGGCATGGAGGAAAGCCAAGCGGACGACTTGAAAGCGGGGGCAGAGCTACAGCAACCAAAGACACCAAAATGACATCACCACAGTCGGGCCTCACAAGCAGCTTGGTTGAAGACAACAACAGATCCTTTAGAACTCTAATTTACTCTGATAAAATAGGTGTAGGTTTAGGAACTAGGCTTCAGAACAACTTAAAACAGCATGTAGAAAATGTATGTATGCCAAATGCATCTTATATTCAAATAGTGAATGTTTTACTTAACAAAAAATATGATAGAAACACAACTATTGTACTATTAATGGGGAACAGCACAGGAATAAAAGAAAGGGACTTAATAGATTATTATGAGTCCATAGTAGCTCTGCACATAAGGAAAATTATCATCTGTGCTTTTCCCTATTCAAAAACTCTTTCAGAAGTGCAAAATTACCGGATATACAAATTAAACCGGCTATTACATAATTTGACCTTTGGTCATAGAGACCAAGTCCATTTCTTTGATACGAATAAATTTATTCAAGACTTTATTTTAACCCGGGACACAATGAGTGTGCCCCTCTCTTCTAAGCGACTAATTGCCAAAATGTTGGCATTCAATGTTTATGACCCTATTATTGTTAATACAATAGCACAGGGACCTCCAGGTCATACAAATTGTAAGACAAGTGACACTTGCCAACCTCTGTACTCAGAGGTTGTGAAAAGAACTAGTAGTAGGTTAAATTTGACCGCTGATTTAAACTGCCAGCGCAGACAAAGGAAAAGCCCTCCTTAAAAAAACTTATTTTAGCTAATCAGAATATACAGGGTGGCTTTTCTGGAAAATTATTAGAACTAGAGTTGTTTTTAGAACAACACAGAGTGGATATACTTTGTGTCACAGAGCACTGGCTACTAGAGACTCAAATGAATTTTTCTGTGAATAATTATCAAATAGCCAGTTGCTTCAATAGAAAGTCTGCAAGGCGTGGGGGGTCCTTGATACTAGCAAAAAATAATTTGAAATTTAAAGAACGGAATGATATTTGCAGACTTTCTGTTGAAAAAGTAATTGAAATATCGTGTGTTGAACTGTCTGGACACATTGTAGTAGCCTTGTACAGGCCCCCTACCAGTGATTACAGTTTATTTGAAACCATATTAGAGGATGTTTTAAAGGTAGCTTCTAGCAGCAATAAGAAAGTCATAGTCTGTGGCATTGACTTGATGGCAGACACCACTTTAAATACAAAACTGACAATTATTTTCAAGTCGTTTAATCTAGCAAATATTTTTTTGGAGCCTTCCAGGATAACTGAAACTACTGCCACCTGCCTAGATAATGTTTACTGCGATTGCGATTTTTCCGATTATTCTACAGTAAATTGTCTAAAGTCAGACCACAGCGGTCAAGTTGTGCATTTTGAAATAGATACAAAAAAGGCCGAACCTGTTATCCTCTGCCGGCCCGTAACAAGTAAAAAATTAGTTTCATTTAAATCAGACCTAGAAAGTAGTATAAGGACTCAAGAAAATTATGAAAATGCTAATGATCATTACAAAGAGTTATTCGAAGTGGTGTCGGGTAGTTTTAAAAAGATTTTTAAATTGCGCCATCTAAAAAGCAAGGACAATAGAGTAGGATTCAGTGAATGGGCTACGTCAGGTATTCGAAAGAGCAGAGACACACTTTATGAATTATGTGACAAAAAGACTTATACATATGACGCCAACTTCATACAGTACGTAAAAAAATATTCAAAATTATTTAAGGCCGTCTGCCATAAAGCTAAATGTGATCATATAAAAGGTAAAATCCTACAATCACCGAATAAAGTAAAAACAATTTGGATCATAATAAATAGAGAAACGGGTAAAGCAAAGTTAGGAGACCGAGATATTTCACTTAAGATTGATGACAAAATAATAACATCAAATGAAGGTATCGCTGCAGCTTTCGAACAGTTCTTCACTAATGTCCCAATCATAACTACAGCTCCGTTAGACTCGTCACCTGATCGTGCGGCGACATTATTAAGGGACAATGTCCCCGCATGCGAACACGATTTTACGTTTAATTACATTGAGCCCCATGACATTGTTAAGAATTTTAAATTATTAAATCTTAAAAAAACCGAGGACTTATGGGGTATGTCAGTAACAATAGTTAGTTCAGTGATAAATATCGTAGCTTTGCCGTTAGCACAGATTTTCAATAAATGCGTAGATGAAGGAGTATTTCCAGACCTCATGAAATATAGTAGGTTAGTACCCTTATTTAAAAGCGGTGATAAACAAGATCCAACAAATTTTAGACCCGTTTCAGTCCTACCAGTATTAAGTAAAATATTTGAAAGAATTATCTTAGATCAATTACTTACTCATTTCAATAATTACGAACAGTTCAGCAGTTCGGTTTCATTAAAGGGCGGAATACAACAGACGCTGGAGTCATGTTAGTTAAACATATTTTCAGTGCGTGGGAGGATCATAATGATGCGATAGGAGTATTTTGTGATCTGTCAAAGGCATTCGATTGTGTAGACCACAAAACATTACTCTCAAAGTTAAAACACTATGGAATAAAAAAATTAAGTCTAGATCTTTTAAAATCATATTTAGAAGGAAGGGTTCAAAAAGCAGAAATAAATCGTATTAAATCGTCAGGCTCACTTGTAAAAATGGGAGTCCCGCAGGGATCTATCTTAGGGCCGTTCCTTTTCCTAGTCTATGTAAATGATTTACCGTTTTTGGTACAAAAAATGTGTGAGATAGTGCTATATGCTGATGACACGTCACTTGTTTTTAAAATAAAGAGACAGGAAAATAATCTTGCCGACGCAAATAATGCTCTCTCGCACGTTCTAGATTGGTTTACAGTAAATAATCTATTGTTAAATTCAAAAAAGACAAAATGTATGAAATTTACCCTACCTAACGTAAAATTAGTTGAAAAGAACATTGTAATTGAAAATAATAAACTAGAATCTGTTGAAGATACTGTATTTTTGGGCATCACAATCGATGCCAAACTACAATGGGGTCCACATATTATAAAATTGGCACATAGACTAAGCTCCGCAGCATATGCCGTGAAAAGAATCCGAGAACTTACTGACGTTGCAACTGCTAGGCTTGTTTATTTTAGTTACTTCCATAGTATTATGTCCTATGGTATAATACTATGGGGCCGGGCAGCAGACATTGAGACTATCTTCATCTTGCAGAAGAGAGCGATCCGATTTATTTACAAGCTAGGTAGTAGGGACTCGCTAAGAGATTTTTTCAAAGAAACTAACATCTTAACAGTTGCAAGCCAATACATTTATGAAAATATTATGTACGTTCGGAAAAATATTAAGGACTTCGAAACTCTTGGTAGCCATCATAACGTTAATACTAGGAATAAACATAAATTGTCATTTCCACGATTTAGACTTGCAAAAGTTAATACTTCCTTTATGGGGCACTGTATAAGGTTCTACAACAAGATACCCCAAGATATATTAGAGTTACCCCCAACGCGATTTAAGAATTGTGTTAAGCACACTCTTTGCAAAAAAGCTTATTATAAAATCAACGATTATTTAGAAGACAAGGACATATGGCATTAAATAGTAGTTTAATATTAAATTAAATCAGAGGATAAATGTGTCTAGTGTTCAACACATCCAAGATATTATTTTGTATGTTTTATTTGTATTAGCTTTAAGGTGATTTGAGAAAACATGGTCAGAGTGGAGTTTTTTTTTTCGCTGCCTTTTTCTCCACTACAGACGGCCCCAAGGCAGCGGCTAACGTTATACATAACTGTATGTACATTGACATTCAACAAGCAGAATGTAAATTCTTTACGTTGAAATAAATTCTTGATTCTTGTTTCTTGATTCTTGATCATTTGGATTGACTTGTCTAGTATAAGATCCAGCCAGATCAGGACGTCAATCTATTGCGACTCATAGCCGCGATAATGTCACGCACTAGATCGAGCGTGTAATGGCTGCGAAGTGAATGATTTACGCTTCATTGAAACGAGGCACCACTCTGTCGTGTCTATGGCTGTACATGGATTCTCGCCCGTACCAATTTTATACAGCCTGATATGATAACGCACGACCCGAGAGCGTACGGACGGGAATCCGTATACATGTGCACGGTACGTTCTCAGCATATGCATTCGCGGTACGTACATTATCGTCTCCCATCATGATCAGCGGACTACCTACCTACTCGTCTTGTATCGGTTATCGTTTGCGTATTTTAATTATATTCCTCGACCAGTGCTTTCACTCTACGGACTTCTAGTATATTGTTTAACTTGTACGACTGTGGCATACCGACTTATCGATGTAATACACTGGGCCGACGAGTTTTAGAGGATGAAATGACGCAAATCCTTGTCTTCCCTGTCTTTTAATCTATTTGTGAGTTTCGTTACATTTTCCCACTCAATACAATAAGAACTACAATTAATGTAATAAATAACTGTCTATCATATGATCATAGCTATAAAATCAGCTGTTAAGTACCTATAGGTTATTGTCAATTTGTTGCATAGCCTCACTTTTACTAAATCTCTTTTAACGTTGCTCTCAGATTGCTAGAATCCGCAAAATTTTCAAAGATGGTTTGACAATATATAAGCTGTTTATTGACACCACTCTCGTCTTTTTACATCTGGGCCCAAGAATGTATGGAAGCGTTTCCGTCTCCTTTGGTCCAAGTATGTTCGCCTGGGCGTCCCTTACTAGCGCTTCTACCCACATTCGCCCGATATACCTATTTTATTTTTTCAGCCTTTCTTCCTTCATCCTCTTTACATCTTCAAGCCGAGGCATACATAAGCTCACGCCTGTATGCCAAAGGGGTAGGCCAGACTCTGCCGTCATCATCGACATTCATTAGTCGTTGCATGCACGCTCGTCGGTTCCGGGTAATTTTATCTTGCCCTTTGCTAATACATCCCCTATTTGGTCGAAGTATGTCCGCCTGGGGCGTCGCTAATAATTAGAAAATAAAATAAGCTCACGCCTGTACCCCTCTGAGAAACGGGCGTGAATAATTTAATATTTTATTTGTAAGTTTGTTTCTCAGCTCGCCGTTTGCGCATCATCCTACTGCAGAGAGTTAGGTTATTAGGTTAGGTCACCCGAACCCGCCTTAACGTCGAGTTTTGGGACACCCTATATGTACGCAAAAGTATGTTCTGTAATATGTTCGAAGTTAGGAAAACTTCGTAAATGTATCGTGCCATTCGAACCACTATGTTTAACTCTAGAGTGGTACCCACGATGCAGGCTTGCCTAGTGTGGGGCCGCATTGAAAATTGTATCGCTAAATATTTCTTACCTACTATTCTATGATTGTCAATATTTATATACTTTAATGTGTCGTAAAAAACTTATCTAACTTATCTTACTTACACTTATCGTAAAAAAAGATTTATTATTACTGCCTGCCAATTGCCACGATCCTGATGGATCAATTTTTCTTTACCGACATTCGTCAGTAAAGTAATTTTCGAAGCAGATATTAAAAAATACATAAACAAACGATTCCTCATTCAAAGTACGACGGTTTCGCGTGTTTCCCATCCATTAGCACTCATGTTATCAGTGCATTCATATTAGTAAAAAAATATTATGATGAATGATACGCGACCCCTGTAAGGGCACAGAAGTTCGGTTTTATTTGGAAAAGAAAGAGAAATAGAACGAGCAAAAGGAAAGAAAGAAAGAAAGCATTTATGAATCATTTGGGTAATTACCTTAAAAAGAACAATCAAAAATAGTTGTTATGGTGAGCCCATCGGCCCACCAAAAATTCTACAGGGCCTCGATTCTGTTAGTGCATTGTAACACGTCCCCACCGGAGGGCACGGGTATCTTCCCTGAGGAAGGTATAGGCCATACTCCACCAGGGGGCCAAGTCCGGGTTGGTGGAAATGCGGCGCATTTTTATAGCTAGTAGGTACCTACTAATTTATTAGTAACAATGATAAAGTAAATGTTATTGTTTATTACTTTTTTTAAACATGATTTGACTGAATATTCAATTGCTCGTAGCGCCGGCCGCCTGAGTGATCTTGAATCACGAAGGTTAAGCAACATAGGCTGCGTTCAGTGTATGGATGGGCGACCGTTCTATGACTAACGATAGTGGCAGTTTTCCGCGCGGTTCCGTGCTTTGCAAGGCACGTTAAGCAGTTGGTGCTGGCTGTCGTCGATAGAGTGCAGTCGTAAAGCCAAGTCAGAGGCCTTAGGGCGGCTTGAAAACTTCTGACGGTAAGACCAGCCTAATCTTACAAGCATCCACCAATCCGGACTTGGCCACCGTGGACCGAGGAGGAGCCTCTACCTTCCTCAGGGTAGAGACCCAAGCCCCTCGGTGGTGACATAATGGGTTGACGATGATCGTGGAACTTCTGTGTGAATTTCTGATGTGCAATAATATATACAGTCGACAATAAAATAGAGCTATCTGTAATTATTCTATTGAATGACTAACATTATAATGTTTGCTCCAGATCGACGAACCTTCTGTTCTCATAATTCAATCGTCTTAGGGTTACAAATAGCCAAATTAAATCATCCCCCATGGCAGATGTCAATGTTTCCATTTTGAGCTTTACGTCGATGGTGATAAAGAACTCGAGGGTGTGCGGCTAAAACATAAGCGAAGCGAGCCGCGACAGATGGCTCCCGCCCGCAAAATGGATTATTTTATTAAATTCTGTAATAATCATATCATACGTGGAAATAAAATGGTCAGAGAAATACATACTGATCACGTTTACGAAAAAAATCAGTTAGATACTGTTTATGAAGTGGGCAGTATGTGTTCATCATCATCATTATCATTCAGCTACAAGAAGGCAACTGCTGGACATGATTATTAGTCTATTACTTATTAGAGTGTCAATTAAGTTTATCATATTATATTCGTTGTTTTAAATAAAACAAATTTCTCTCAATAAAAATCTTTGAAACATTAAAAAAAAATGAATTTGCTCATATCAAATTCTCGTGTATCTCTTGTAATTTATAATTCTCTTGGTCTTTTATTCGACACAGCAATTAAGCCCATACTCATTGCAGTGCACCCTGTCAAGGTGAAACCCCATTGGGTTTGACACGGCGATAAATCTGCAGCCGTCTAACAGCCGAAATTCTCTCCTGCAATTAAATTCCCGGCCGTAATTTATCTCCCGAACCGCGCGAAAATATGAAAGTAGAATGACGACGGATTTATAGGTTCCTAATGAGATTCGCCACTCTCCCAGTAAAGGTGACAGCCTCGGTTGCCACCTTCCCACAGTAGATAAATATGCTTTTATTTCGAAAAACACAGTTTCAGAATACAACATAGATAAAAATAATAATAATTGATATCTATTCTCTTCTCGTGTCATAGTGTTAGTGCGCATACTATTCCAAAACGCCTTGATTGATTTTGATGAAATGTTATATTATGTATATTCTGTAGGTCTGAGAATAGTTTGTTATGTATTTTTCATACCCTATCATAATTATCATATCTGGCAAAAACATTTTTACCGGGTCAACTAGTACAAGTACTAATAAATAAATACATCTAAATGAAAGTAGGTAAATTTCCAGCAAAAATAGTAAGTTACTAGCTGGGGCCCGCGACTTCGTCTGCGCAGGATTAGTATTTCGAGTAGTAAGCGTGAAGTAGAAAGAAAAGAACTAACATGTCAAACATTACATATGTTACTCTGGCGGTTTCGGCAGCGCACGCCAAAATAGCTCGCAGATGATTGATTTATTCCTACTTACTTGACACTTATCGTTATATTTTGGACATTTTACACAATATCTTTATAAATTGTAGTCTATGTGTTATTCTAATGTATAAGCTATATTATTGTAAGCTTTCATTAAAATCCATCCAGTAGTTTTTAGGTGCAAGAGTAACAAACATCCGTCCATCCATCCATCCATACTTACAAACTTTCGCGTTTATAATGTTAGTAGGATAGTAGGATAGGATTAATCAGCAGAGTTAGCCTAGATGCGTCCCACTGCACGGCACAGGTCTTCTTTTAGAGAGAGAGAGAGAGAGAGAAAGAGAGAGAGTGGGCTAAATTACCACGCGTGCCCACCGCGGATTGGCAATTTAAAGCGCGGATTCCTCACGATTCAAGATTTCCTCACGATGTTTTTATTTTATTAAGGCCATCAACAGTGAAAACAAATAATATTGACAAAATAATAAAGATACAATTATTCATGATTACTAAAAATATACCACGATAACGCTCCGCAATATAAAATAACTGCATTTTTTCATTTAAATAAAAAAGTTCCAATAATTTAAATCAATCAAGATTTTCCACCTTTGGGTATGTGTGTGTGTCTGTGTATGTATATGTGTGTGTGTGTGTGTGTGTGTGTGTGTGTGTGTGTGTGTGAGTGTGTGTGACAAAGAGAGCTATCCTCTACCTCATCCGGTGCTCATTTTATTAGTGAAGACTAATCGAGAGGATTTGAGCAATTTTGAGTATGAGGTTAATTCGTAGGTTGCAAGTAATTTTCTCGCTTAACGCGATAGCACAGAACTCATTCATAGCCAAATAAATTCTTCATTGTTGGGTACATTGTTCTTCTAAGTGTTCATCTAACTTTATTTAGCTTTCGGATCGCCTTAATGCATGAAGGCCCTAAATAGAAGATCTCCGTCGGCCAGTGAAAGACGATTTAAAAACGATTAAAAGGTACAGTCGATTACAAAGTCGCGTTTAGTAAAATTACAGTTTTTTTTTCCTTCATCATCATCATATTTCTTAAGGGGCACGTTAGGTGCACCATGTGTCAAAAGATGAAATGTAGTAAATAATATGTTAATACTATTTTTGAAAACCGTAATCCGAAAACAGTGGTCAATCATGAGATATTAATATTTTTATGCTACTCTTCGTACTAAAGAAATGGTTTTAAATTTTTTACTCATAAATTATGGGTCATATCAAAAAAACTCAATTTGTATTTGTTATTTTTGTTTCATTATAGGATGCATTGGTAATTTAGTTTTTCCAAAAAAACGAATTTTGTTTTTTAAGGATCCTATGTCCAACCTCTTGTATGGGGGCGAACCACTGTGCGACATAACACTCAAAACAAAAAAAAAACACAAAACTATTACAATATGCATACATAAAAGTATAATATGGACTATAATTATAGTATTGTAAAGTTCAATTTGCTCTCGACTGTACTCTCACAGCGTAAATGAGAAAGGATTTCATTATTCGCTAACTAGGGCCCGCCGACTCGGTTTTCGGGAGGAAAAAGGCATAATTCGAGGAAGGTTTAAATGCTTTCCTCTAACTTGCTTCGTGGATTTTATTCTTGTATGCAAATACCTATCTCTGTGCTTGGTACAATAGTTGGTAAGTTTTAGTGCTTTATTTAAATTGTTTTTCTTAATTTTGCTTTAATTTTTAGGGTTCCGTACTTTGAATGGAAAAAACGGAACCTTTATGTTCACTTTGTTGTCTGTCTGCCTGTCTTTCAAGACCCTTTGTCTTGGTAACGTGTGAAGGTCATCATCAACCCAATACGTGTCCCCACCGAGGGGCACGGGTCTCTTCCCTGAGGAAGGTATACGCTCCACCACAGGGGCCTAGTCCGGATTGGTGGAGACTTGTAAGACTAGTGGCTGGTCTTACTGTCAGAAGTTTTCGAGCGTCAATGTTAGTGCGGATACTTCTCCGAAACGGCTAGGCCGACTTTGATGAATGTTTACATATATAATCGGTAGGTTTGAGAATAGGTTATTTATTTTTCATACCCCTATCTGCGAAAACAACGTTTGTCGGGTCAGCTAGTCTAATATATAAAATTCTCGTGTCACCGTGTCAGTACGTATACTCCTCTGAAACGACTCAGCCGATTTAAATTTATATAATTGGTAAGTCAAAGAATAGGTTGTTATCTATTTTTTATACCCTTATCTGGCAAAACAACGTTTGCGGGGTCAGCTAGTCTTGGGAAAATGGATTGCTTTTCGTTAGTCTCACTAAAAATAGGAATCGGCTGGACCGATTTGGCTGATTTGTAATTGCTTATGTTTGTGGACATAGCTCAGAGAATTAGCAAGCTGAAGTGGTAGTGGGCTGGTCATATTTTGCGAAGAACTGACAACCGCTGGGGTAAACGTGTTCTTGAGTGGAGACCGCGACTCGGCAAACGTAGTGTAGGACGCCCTCTAACCAGGTGGGATGACGATCTGCGAAAAACTGCAGGCAGATGCTGGATGCGGCAAGCTGAAGACAGGGCGCTATGGCGCTCATTAGGGGAGGGCTATGTCCAGCAGTGGACTAATATAGCCTGATGATGATGATGATGATGTGGTCATCCACGGAAGGTTTGAATGGTGAGACAATATGGAATAATTATGAAAACTATGCCGGGACAGCTAGTTGTGAATAAAATGCCCAGGTCTTAGATGTTTACATGTTTGTGATGTCGTTGTTTCTGGTTCCCACGGCACACGGTATCCTAGTGGCCACAAGCAATTTATGTACGTGTATGTAAATGTTTATGCTATAATAATAAGGTGAATAACAACAATATTTTATGGAATAATATAATAAGGCCGACATCCACCACTGTCTTAAATCTGGCATAAACAGTCATCAACATCATCATTCAGCCACAAGAAGTCCACTGCTGGACATAGGCCTCCTCCATGGATTTCCAAAAAAAACAGTTGGAAGCGGCTTCCATCCAGCGTCTTCCTGCCACGTGGATGAGATCGTCTGTCCATCTTGTGGCTGGTCGTCCTACGCTGCACAGTATTTAACTAAAACTTTTCACACAGTACTCGATTTGAACTGCGACTTAAGTGACCTTCAAGTAGTGGTGCAAATCATCCTTAGTATATAATTATTATACGGTTAAGAATAGAATAAAATCAATCAAGTGATATTCTAAGGAGTGGCAAAAGGACCCTCCGTCCAAGGACCCCTAAACCATTGAGATTTACTAGGAGCATTTGAGATTATCACAGAATCAACGTCGCATAAAAGGTTCACTCATTTTTTCACATCTCGTGACGTTAAGATGCTTCGGACGTCAAGAAAACAAAAACCTATTTCTACGTACACATTCTGTTTCTCACTGTACCTTTTTACAAATATTTGATTTTTTATTTTCTAATCCAGCCACGAAAAAATAATCGTCAAACGATGTTTTTTCTTAAGTTAACTATTACACGGGTTGTATAATGTAAACCGCTGATTTCGGGCCGCAGTTGTTGTAGAGAAAAAAGCAGCAGAAATAGTATATTGTTAATAGTATATTACAAGTGTGGAAAGCCTGTCATTGCAACGAGTTCCGACAAGTTGCAATGACGGTTACTGAACAGCTATTTTTAATACAGTTGCGAAAAAGTGAAGCAATTTAATAAAGAAATTTTTTGGAAAATGGCGACAACCGTAAAAGAGATTTTTTTTCTTCACCCATTCTGGGTAGGCAAAGGGAACTAACCCATACAGCCAAGTCTACAGTAGATTTTTTTTATTGATATGAAATGAAAATGAAATTTAATGACATGAAATGAAATGAAACCAAACCTAACTCAATTGAATCAAATCATTAAATCTGTTATTGAAACCAATTGTAGTAGGTTCTTTGTAAAAATATTCGCATGAATCATAAAAACTTCGTGGTTGAATTTTTTTTCTTTTTAATAGACATTACTTGACTTGATTAATTGACAGTTGGGAAAGAGAACGCACGAGTGCGGAAAAGGTAAAGAAAAAGCTCGAGTGTGTAATAGCCCACTTTCCGAACGCTATACGTCCCTGCAATATGCCACATTTTGAGCAACTGTATTAAAAAAAAAAATTAACGGGTTTTTATGTGTTTTCGCTTCTGTCGTAACGGATTGGAGCTACGTGGTTTTAGATTTCTTAGTGAGAGGCGTTGAATAAAAAAAAACGATAGAAGTATTTCGTTATGAAATTTACATTAAAAAGGATAGAATCTCTCGATTAGACTCACCAATGAAATAAGCGCAAGATATGCTTTAGATTAAATCACTCTGTGATTGGTTCACTCTGTGCGCCATGCGTGAACGTTGATTGGTCGATACTAAGTCACAGATTAACTGACTATTGGTTGTATACAAGGGGAACCTGAGCCAAACTAGCGCTGCCGACGAGAAAAATGGTAGGTATTTATCTAGCCACAGGTTCATGATCCTACCTTCATGACCATGGGTTCTAAAAATCACTTTGACATGATTGAGAGCAATCTCTCAGACCCTTTTGCAAATTCGATCTGTAAAAAAAGATATGATTTTTTGCTCGATGGCGCTAGCTTATTGATGTAACTCATCGGAGTATATAATTATGTATGTCGCAAGATGCCGGTCTGACGGTGCCAGGAATAAATACATTCTGCCGGGTAGTACAAAATTCGCAGAATAGCAAAACCTCACCAGGCTTATCACAATAATTTAACGTTTGGCAATTTTTAGCGCCAGTTAAACAATTAGGTTTTTATCACTGGTCAAAGGTAAATTAATAAATAAAAATAAATAACAATCACTTTATTTGACACATAGACAAACAATTACATTTAATACAATATCCAATGAGTCGTACACAATTTATTTTGGTTAACATTTTACACAGACAATTCTATGAGCACTAGCGTTTAAACTAGGCCTAGCCTGTTTCTTAAACGCTAGTTCCTTATTATTTCAATCTCGTATCTGTGGACCTTCTGGCAAACTGCTAGTAGGACCCACTCGTTAATCCCGCGCTCATTTATTGCGTCGCCTGCCGATCGCACAGTGAGCGCGCGCCTTCAGATTCCGGGACCAAATCGGCTATGTCTTTAAGTACTTCTTTCGGAGATTTATGTGGACTTAAATTGTTTGTTTATTTTTGTAATAAAAATGTACCTATTTATTGCTCGTTTGACTCATTTAGTTACGTAAATGCGTTGAAATATATTTTTTGCATATAAATACGATGTCAATCGTTGGATGCATCTGCGATTCGTACAAGTAATACATCAGAATAAACTTCATTCCAGATACCCTTACTTTACCTACTTGACTTTTTGTCGGAAGAGTCCGACCAGGTTTCACTCTGATTTGTAGAGCTTAATCATGGTGAGCAGAAATGGAGCTCGCGTCTTCGGTCGTCTTTTTCGGCAAAAAGTAAATGTATCCGGAATAAAGTATATAAATTACATTTAAAATGTCCAAACTGCGACATTAACGTAAAAGACATTGAATTAAAAGGATATACTACTAATATACTTACAAAGTTTGTGATAGGGTACAGCTTTTCGGTTTCATCCATCAAACCCAAACCCTATTCACAGAAAAGTTCCAAACTTCGTTTCTATAATAGCCACATTTCAATTCTTACCAAAGATAATTAAATTGCGGCTTTTACTGAAGGGTTCTTCCATTTATGCCCACAGCCATTGTCGCTAAATTGAGTTATTTTGGACCCTTTTATGCTGGAAAAGAGTAACAATAGTTTTTTGTAAGTTTTGGGATAGTTTGAGTTTATCGCGGTAGATTAATATTTATGTTATTATTGTTTTGTGCCACGTGATAGTCCCTGGTCTCTACCTACCCCTCTGAAATACAGGCTTAAGCTTAAGTATGTATATATTGTTTGTGTATAGTATAAAATGATTTCCATGTTTTTAAACACAGATGCTAAAGTCAGCCTACTTCTCTATAAAATATAGCACTTTCCCTTTAAAAATAGTAAATGTAATTTGAGAAACTTAACTGTTTCTTAGTTTCATTAGTAGTTTCAAAACAATTAGTTACCATATTTTTTATTGTACAGCCGCTTTCGGAAACCTATTTATTCGGTTTATCTGTGTTTTTGTCTAAATCATAATGCTTAAATAAGGGTACAATAAGCCAGTGACAAGTGAAATAAACCAGAAGACGCACCCTAAGTCGCAAAGACTGCATCGCAAAGTTTCCACTTAATTGGAAATTACAGAAATACGCCGTGGCGAGACCCTCGCTCGCTTTCATATAAATTGATCCTGAGGCGATGTTATTTATTCTATTCAAAAACTTTGACTTAAAGTTTTAAATGTCGTCCCAAGTGACGACTCAGTTTAAAAATGTGGCTACCTAATATTTCCTCAACTCACTCACTCACCCACCCACTCAACACTTACTGCGTGGGTCAGCGACCCGAAGTGGGTCTTCGACCCAAGAAGTCGCCACTTGCCTTTTTATTTTTACTATATTTTTGATGTGTCATCATCATCATCATTGAGCCACAAGAAGTCCACTGCTGGACTTAGGCCTCCTCCGTGGATTTCCAAAAAGACCGGTTCCTGCCACTTTGATGAGATCTTCTGTCCATCTTGTGTCTGGTTGTCCTACGCTGCGCTTGCCGATATGATGTGGTCTCTATTCGAGAACTATTGGCCCCATTTTTGATGCCCTGTTATTTGTTATTTGGAAGTAGGGCAAGTGATTGTGCTGTGTGGAGATGATGGAATGTTTACATGTTTGTGACGTCGCTGTTTCTGGTTCCCACGACACAGGGTACCCTAGTGTGGGGCCAGAAGCAATGTATGCGCCTGTATGTAATGTAAAAGTTATGTTAACCTCTTCAGTCCGGACCTTGAAAAGGATAATAGTTTTCTATTGTTATTTTGTCGACACGGGACTGAGGAGGTTAATGATCACCAAAAATTGTATATGTTCAGGTGCTTGCCAGTTGGGACGTTAGACAGGCTTGCCGTAGTCTCTTGCGTGGTTAAATATTGTTTGCGCACCACTGCTGTCGCGTCGCAACTTTACTCCATTTTCTTGTGTGCAATAAAGAATATTCTTATCTTTTATTTTCTTATCTTATTTATAAGGTATAATGGTAATAAATAAGGTATAGTTGGCGGCCTTATTTCTATTTTCGTCCCGAAAATCCTACGATGGAAGTATTCTGAAAGACAAGGGAGATGGGTTGTCGGTGAAAAAATGAATATTAGATAGACAGATAGAGAACACTTTATTGTACATAAAAAAGGAAACTACACAGGTAATACAACAAATACAAAATACATACTAATAAATATATATACATACATAAATAACAATACACCTACATAAATAATTACATATACATAATATAATAGTTATGATAAACATAGATAAATATGTTACGTTAAAGTAATTTTCAATGGCTTTCTCACGAAATTTTCCTTTATATAAGATGATCGAATATTACTTGGTAACTGGTCGATCCCACTTAGCTGTATTTTTTCGTTCTGTATTCTCTATATTTTTTCGTTCAAGTTCATTATATGTGATGCTGCCCAGATTTTCTTCAAGTTTCTACAATCAGCTGTCTAACTGGGAGAGCAGGAGATGCCATAATGGGACAATAATTTGTTAAAGGGCAAATTATTAACAATTATTATCTGTATATATATATAAAAGGAGAAGCTGACTGACTGACTGACTGAATGACTGACTGACTGACTGACTGACTTATCGACGCAGGGCCAAAACTATAAGGGTTAGAAACTTGAAATTTTGCACAGGAGTTTCTTTTATAACGTAGGGTAGCACTAAGAAAGGATTTTTCAAAATTCACCCCCTAAAGGGGTAAAATAGGGGTGCAAAGTTAGTATGAAACTCTGCCGTTTTTGAAGTTACTCAAATGAAACTCAGTATGAAGTTTCTTCGTTTAAAATCATGAAAAACGTGTAAAATAGTTTTTCAAAAATCATCCCTTAAGGGGGAAAAAAGAGGATGCAAAGTTAGTATGAAACTTTGCCGTTTTTGAAGTAATTCAAATTAAATTCAATACAAAGATCTGTCGCTAAAAGTCACGAAATACATGTAAAATAGGCTTTCAAAAATCATCCCTTAAGTGGGTAAAACGGGGTGCAATGTTAGTATGAATGAAACTCTGCCGTTTTTGAAGTTATTCGAATGAAATTCAGAATAAAGGTCCTTCATTGAAAGTCTTGAAACACATGTAAAATAGTTTTTCGAAAATCATCCCTTTAGGGGATAAAAGGGGGGTGCAAAGTTAGTATGACACCTGCCGTTTTAGAAGTTATTCAAATGATATTTAGTTCGAAGGTTCTTCATTTAAAATCATGAAACACGTGTAAAATTGTTTTTCAAAAATCATGCCTTAAGGGGAAAAAAGGGGTGCAAATTTAGTATGAAACTTTGCCGTTTTTGAAGTTATTCGAATGAAATTCAATATAAAGGTTTGACATTAAAAGTCATGAAATACATGTAAAATAGTTTTTCGAAAATCATTCCTTTCAGAGGGTAAAAGGGGGGTGCAAAGTTAGTATGAAACTCTGCCGTTTTTGAAGTTATTCGAATGAAATGCAGTATGTAGGTCCTTCATTGAAAGTCATGAAACATTGTGTGAAGTAGTTTTTAGAAAATCATCCCAAGGGGGGTGCAAAGTTAGAATGAAAGCTCTCTGATATTCAAAGTTATTTCAATAAAATATTGTATTTGGGTTATAAGTTCCTGATAAAGTTATTGATTATTGCCGACAGCACTTTTTGTGAATTCAGTACTTATGGGGGTTGCAAATTTAGAAGGTATAAAAGTTCTTCATATTTACTTCGTATCGTCGCTTCGATTATTAAACATTTCGCTGCGATTTTTGAATTGAATTTCCTTGTTCTTCCATGTGTTTAAATACCACCTTAAATACTTGCTTACTTTCTTATTTTTTTTCATATTGGTCGTTCTAACTCTTGAATAAATTTTCTCAATTGTTCTTATTATTTCTCCGTTCATGTGTTCATAAATATTTCTCAGTTTTTTTAAATACAACCCATAGTAAACAGTCTATACGAGTATATGTCTAACTTAAATATAAACTTTGAAAATAATAAAATTGAAGAAGTGGATACCACTAAATTTCTAGGCTTAGTGTTGGATAAGCATCTAAATTGGAAAGAGCACATTGAGGTGTTATGCAAAAAAATTAGCTCTTCTAGCTATCTCTTACATAAGTTAGCTCACATTGCAAACACTGATGCAGTTATATCTGCGTACCACGGCCTTGTGGCTTCCATGTTGCGATACGGATTAATATTCTAGGGTAATTCAACAGATAGGGATAAAGTATTTAAAGCCCAAAAACGGTGCATAAGGTCAATATTTCGAATGAAACCAACCGACAGTTGTAAACCCTACTTTATAAATAATAATATCTTAACATTACCATGTATGTATATTCTGGAGGTTTCACTTTTTGTAAAATCAAATCCGGACATCTTTAGACGTGTTTCAGATGTCAGTCAACGAATGCAAAGGGATGAAAGTAAAATATGTATACGAAAAGCCAATACAGCGCTCCTGCAGAAGAGCATATTCTGTATGGGGCCTGTTATTTACAATAAGTTACCCAGAGACATTCGAGAGTTGGACTTTGCCTCTCTCAAACACAAACTCAAATTATTATTGTTTAAAAAATGTTATTATAATATAAATGAATACTTGACTGAAAAATAATTATTATAGATTGTGTGACGCTGCCGTGACGCAGCAAATTGACATTTTGTATTTAATTTAATTAACATGACATTTAAATTTTTTGGACATAGCTACCTCTAGATCTTTACACTTTATATAATTTAATTGAATTATTTTGCTTTGACAATAATGATGTTGATACTATTACTATAACTACTCAGTATATGACATTTTGACTTATTCATTGTATGTTAACTGCATGATTGTAATGTTTTAAATTCTCAATATTTGTACGCCTCAAATGGCAAAACATGCTGGACTCCTTTGACTACTGTTATACCATCAGATGATTACCCATGTTTTACAAATAAAATTCTTTGTCTTTGTCTTTGTCTTTGTCTTATGTCCCACTGCAGGGAACTGGTCTTCTCTCAGAGAGAGTAGTATGGTTTTATTTATTTCGCATGCGCTAAAAGTATCCCAATCTTAATTGCAAACGCAAACACTTTACTCAACTAAAGCCCACGCGGACGAAGTCGCGGGCAACAGCTAGTAGCTTAATATTTCGAAACGGAACCTTACATCGAAGAATGCTTTTCTACGACCAATCTCACACTACCCCACACTATGGTGACGGTGAGAATAAAAGCCTTGTGTATGACCTTGAAAAGAACACTCAAAAACCATTGTCATTATGAGCCGATCGGCCCACCAAAAATTCTACAGGATATATCAAATTTTGTGTTGTCATGAGCTGTTTACAATAAAGAATGTAATTTATTTAAGGTATCTAATTTTAGATCTAAAATGGGCTTCTACTCATCAGTATGTACTAAAAACAGTCTCATGTAAACCAGCGGTTGAGTATCATCACGATCAACTATATCCCGGACACACATACTTGACTTTTTATCGGAAGAGTCCGACCTGGGTTCGCTCTGATTCGCAGAGCTTAATCATGGTGAGCAGAGACGGAGCTCTTATCGTGGGTTGCTCTTCTCGGAATAAAGTTAATAAAGATCTGTGCTTACAAAAGATTTAGTTAGTTTAAAAAAGGACGACCAGCCACAAGATGGACAGACCATTTCATCCAAGTGGCAGGAAGACGTTGGATCCAAGCCGCTTCTAATCGGTCTTTTTGGAAATCCATGGAGGAGGCCTATGTCCAGCAGTGGACTTCTTGTGGCTGAACGATCATGATGAGTTCAAAAAAGCGTATCATCACTTTGTCTTTCTGCCCAAATTGTTTCGCGGCCGCACCGACCGGCGACGGACATAACGCGCTGCGAACTGCTAACTCCATTTACTGCTCGGATAAAAGTTTAATATGTTCCCTGTAAAAGTTGGCACTGTGTTAATACAATCCCGGCAGCGTGTGTGTGGGAGGAGTAAGTTTTAATAATGTGCGGTTAAAGTGTACAGTTCTTCTTCACTCCCCGATGCTAGGCGGCTGTAGGCGAAATTAAATTGTGGTAAGCGTTGTAATGACTTAGACATTGTTGCTGTGAAAAATTTTATTCATTTACTAAGGATATCAACAGCGAAAATGTATGATAAGGATATATTGCACAAGGCCAGTAATAGATTCATAAGTTACTAAAAATATACTACGGTAACGCTCAACAATATAAAAAAAACATGCATTTTTTTAATTGACATAAATATAGCTTATAATAATTTAAACAAAACAAGATGTACCACCTTTACCTATATGTATGTGAGTGTGTTTGTGTGCACCTATATTATTATGTGTGTGCGTTTGTGTGTAGGTGTTTGTGTGTGTGTGCGAAAAGGGTACGTCGGGTTTTTTTAATTCATCATCATTCAGCCAAAAGAAGTCCATTGCTAGACATAGGGCTCCTCCATGGATTTACAAAGAAACGGTTCTTCAATTACTAACGTATTATCATTGAGTATAGTTGAAATACTATGCTTAGGTTAAGGTCGCTTTGGAACCTGAAAAAGGGCGGTCAATCAAAAACTTTTATGGTATTTGGACATAAGCATTAACTTAGAGGCACTTACGTTGCTTCTGACCCCACATTAGGATACCGGATTAGGATCCTGGAAATCAGAAACAGCGATATCACAAACATGTAAACAGCCAAGACCTGTTTTTTTTTTGTCCCCAGCAAGGATTCGAACCCGGGACCTCTCGCATGGTCGTCAAGGGACTAATAACTTTGAGGCTAATGTCACGATTGATCATTGACATTTTGGTATTAATGACACTGTGAATTAACCTTTGATTATTTTTTAATGACTTTGTATATAAGGTGGATGTTAATGGAAGGTCATTGCTTAGACGCCACCAAAAGAATCCTGTGAAAATCAACTGCTACGTAACTATATTGACTTTAACGGAGTACGTATACCATACAGTGAGAAGGTGAAGAACTTGGGGATTATTATTGACAGGTATCTATCCTGGGGACCACAGCTATCGGAAGTGAGCCGGAAAATATTCGCTTCAGCGGCTTCTCTGAGAAGGTTACGAAATTTCCTACCAACCGCAACCAAGATTGCCCTTGCGCAATCTCTGTTGCTCCCTATCCTCGACTATGCCGATGCCAGCTATCTAGATCTAACTGAACTTAATAAACTTGAGCGCCTTCAAAACTTTGCTATGCGGTTTATAATATTTGGCTTACGTAAATATGACCATGTCTCCGAATACCGCGCTAAGCTCAAGTGGCTCCCCATCCGTCTCCGTAGGAATGCTCACATCCTCTCACTTCTTTACTCAGTGCTGTTCAATCCAGCCACGCCCCCGTACCTCAAAGGACGCTTTATTTTCCTAAGTGATTCCCACAGTCGGACATTACGGTCCGATCAGAGTTTGACGCTGAAGACACCGAGTCATACGACGAGGTTCTTCAGCACTTCATTCACTGTAAGGGCAGTCCGGCTGTGGAATGATCTGCCGGTCTCAATAAGGTGCTCCCCTTCACCAGCTATATTTAAAAATCGGGTAAAAGAACTATATCTATCTCTTTAAACTAAGTATCTATCACTCAATTACTTTCCTTTCTATGTAGGTATATTACATTCATTTTATCCTCCTCTTACAAATAGGTATTATAACTTATTTATGTAGTAGTTTATAATAATTTATATAAGTAAGATTTATGTAAGTATATTATTAAGTATAAGTATGTATTATTCGTATTTGCACCAACTACCCGTTTCTCTGTTTCCTTCGGCAATCTTTCCGTCACAAGGTTGTCTGGAAGAAATTGCTGTTAGCAATAAGAACGCCTATTGTATGTTTTTAATTGTAAATTTTATTTGTTCTTTATCTTTTCTTTCTATTCTTATGTGCAATAAAGAATATTCTTATCTTATCTTATATAGAGGTCTAGGCTCTAATTATATGCGTCTGCGCGACCGAGCGGTTTGGCCGCAGATTCCAGCGGCCGCGGCCGTGTGTGTAGCCGGCATTAGTTGCAAATTTACCGACGAAGCAAGCCCCGTCTCTGCTCACCATGATTGAGCTCGCGAATCAAAGCGAAACCTGGTCAGTGTAACCGGAATAAAGTTAAATGTTTAGTGCTTACAAAAGTTTAGTCCAAAAATATAATAGTATGTATCAGTTACGAAGTACTTTTTTTTACATAGTTTTTTTTTCTGTAACACTATAAAAACTAACTAAATAATTTAGTGATAAGATCGCCGTCTGTACTTTGTAAATAAATAATAACTTTGGTTTTTTTTTCAATAGTATCTGCTTTAGATTACGTCCGCCGCATTACCATTTGTATTGTATACTTGTGCGCAATAAACGTATTTATAATACTCAAAACGTATTTATAGGAACAATAACAAAAAAGTGTTAGTGATTTTAAAGTGTATTTTGTATTTTTTCACTCGAGGTAAATGGAAATTTACTACTCAAGTCCCGACTAATGATAACGCAAAATGTTATAATGTGACAGTAATAGTACACCCATTTTGTCTTGTAAGCGACACAAATCTACGACAATAAAACAATAAACATAACACAGTATACACCTTCCCTACGAATTTCTCTAAGAGACTCGAGTTAGGAAGACAAATATCTCAGCAGTGAGATTAACTTGTCTGTGACACTAAAAAAAGTAACGAAGAAGGTCTGCTCTACAAAACATTTTCTTTTTGTATTGCAAACGATTCAAATTTAAATATATTCAGCATAGAACAGAATCAATAATTCTAAAAGCACTTCACATTTTTAGAAACCTAAAAAGGTTAAGTGCTTACAAAAGTCTTGTTATAAATTATATTTACATAATTATTATGAATACATATATTAAAAAACTGAACAAGCCAGTATAAAAAAAAGATGCAGTGAATGATAAAAAAAAACAGGAAAAACGTGCTAAGCATAAAATATATATTACCATCAACCGATTATGTCTCTACCGAGGGGTACGAGTCTCTTCCCTGAGGAAGGTATAGGCCATACTCCACCACGGGGGGCAAGTCCGGATTGGCGGAGGCTTGTAAGACTAGTCGCTGGTCTTACTGTCAGAAGTTTTCAAGCCGCCACCCTAAGGCATCTGACTTGGCTTAACGACTGCCATCTATCGACGGCAGCTGGCTCCAACTGCTTAGCGTGCCTTGCAAAGCACGGAACCGCCCGCGCCCGGAAAAATGGCTCTAGCGTTAGTCATAAAACGTCTTCCACTAGTCACCCGTCCATGCACTGAACGTGACCGATGTTGCTTAACCTCCGTGATCGTTTAAGATGAAGACGTACTGAATATAAAATATACTTACATAAAGTATATGTACATACATAAGTAAGCCTATATCCCAGAGGGGTAGGCAGAGACCAGGGACTGCCAATTGCAACGATTCTGACAGATCACTTTCACTTCATCATTCTGAACTAGCTATAGTACTTCCAAATTAATAATGCGCATACAAATCTTCGGTAGTGGCCGTATTCTCGGAAACATCCGAATAATTTAATACATAATTGCATAATTGCACGAAGTAAATGCATTTTACCACTCTATAGTATAAATATCGTCTCCCGACGCTCGCGAAATACGACCGTTGCCGAACAGTGGCGAAAATCGGTATGCGCACTATCATTTGGGAGCACAGAGTGCTTATACTGAGTTTTTTCATTTCACTTTCGATAGCGAGAGCGTTTGCAATTTGTATAGGAGTGACAAAGGGACAACTAGGTGGCGCTTTGTCACTCCCATACAAATTGCAAACGCTCTCGCTATCGAAAGTGAATGAAAAATCTCAGTATAAGCACTCCGATCACTTTTGCTTCATTGTTCTGAACTTACGTTGATATTCAGTTTCTTTGATAGATAGTCCGCCATGTTGCAGCCCCGTCACTGTCTGCGACTTCTCTTGTTATTGGACTGTCTGGTCCCAAGTGTTGGCGCTTCACTTAGGTTCTAAGTGCTCCTTGTTTCGCTGAGCGTCCACGAGGAATAGAATAAAAATTTCTAACTTTTTTAGTTGCTAGTTACCTAGTTAGGAAGTTTGTTAGATCCGCGCAGGGCAGAAGCTGAGATTGGAACTTAGGTTTGAAAACTTTTTAGTGGAAGATAGGTACAACATTCGTTCTACGTTAGTTCGAAAAGTCTAAATAGTTCGTATCGTGGTTGTAGTGATGAAAATAAAATAAATGTGCTCCCAGAATTTCTGTCTAACTTTTTAAGTTTGTGAGATACTCATTCCGAAAAATAATTTCTTATTGGTGTTATTTGAGTCATATAGAAGGATAGTCAGCAACATCCACTTTAACTGAAAGCGTACATAAGATATTTTTACTTACAACTACATATAATGTAGTAGCTTCTAGTTAATATGAGTTTTATGCAGTATGTAATGTAAAAGTAATGTACTAAAAATACCTGTATTAAAAGTCCTGAAAGAAGTCTGATTATTCCGTAAAATAGCTAATACTTTTGGATGGGAAAAAAGTGGATGTTGCTGACTTTTTCATCTATATGACTCATTTGGTAAAAGAAAAGAAATAGTTAAACCATTTGAAATTATAGTTTTTGCACTAAAACTTTTGTAAACTTTTATTAACTTTATTAAGATACACTTAGGGCCGATTTCTGAATTGAGAAACGGTGGATGCAAACCGCTTCCAAACGGTCTTTTTGGAAATCCATGGAGGAGGCCTATGTCCAGCAGTGGACTTCTTGTTGCTGAATGATGATCATGATGATTATGAAATACTTAAGTAACGTGCTGTCATGCTCTTTTCTAAAGAAATTTGACGAGAGAGCAACACAGTTAAGTATTTACTTAGCAGAATTCTCAATTCAGAAATCGGCCCTTACTTGACATAACTTTGTACTAACTTTCTTAAGTAAGTGTATGCGGAATATGGTTGTGTTAGTAATTTGGTACATACTTATATGTTAGTTGCTACCGTATCGCATCATACGATAAGTTAGGAAGTGTCTAAACATTTCAATTCAATTCAATTCAAATAGCCTTTATTCAGACGCTAAATAAATAATAAGTATATAATGGTTAGCAGGTGACATAGAGGTTCTACATAGTTATATTATTAATGCATGTATGTTAACTAAATTCCGTGCTTTGTGGATCCAGTTCCCCTTCGGTTTCTGGGTCTGTTTGCCGGTTGGCAAAGGCCTCCTCCAACTCTTTCCATTCCTTCCTGTTTTTGCTACCCTGGTCCAAGTATTTGTTTGTCCGGCCACCTTCCTAATTTCGTCAGCCCATCTTTTAAGTGGTCTGCCTCTTTTACGGGTTCCATCTCTTAGGTACCATTCCGTTATTGCTCTGCTCCATTTGTCTTGTCCCCTGATGGTGCGACCTGTCCATCTCCATTTTAGCCTCCTTATGTTTACTGTCACATCCGTTACTTTCGTTTTTTCTCTGATAGTTTTGTTCCTGATTCTGTCGCACTTTTTTTTGCTTAACAGTGTCTAAACATATAATGTTACAAATAAGATCCAATCTTACCGTCGGTATGGTAAGCACAAGTACTTGAGCCTGAAGTAAGCAAATCAAATAAACCAACTCAAACGCGGGTTGTGGAATTCATCCCACTCCTCTAATATAGTTTACGTCGCAATGCAAGCGCTGTGCCGCTTTCGAAGCGACAGCTCATCGCTTAAAGGCTAATTTCGCTATGCCAACACTAACTTAGGTCATAAATAACAGAAGTTTTAAGTCAACTAATGAATGTCGATAAAGCGAAACTGATCTATTAGGATCGCTCACGCGTGTATCCCAGTGGGTAGGACCTGAGACCAGGGACTGCCACGTGCCACGATCTTGACAGATCAGTTTTGCTTCATCGACATTCATTAGTTGTTGCACTCACGCCGGTTTCGGGTAGTTTTTATACTGTCCTTTGCTTCATCGACTTTTTATACCACAATGCCTATAAAATGCCTGACGTTTGTGACAACCTAGACGCACCACAGAATACCTATATGGTTTTAAGATAACATAACATTTACATACAGGCATATACATTGCTTCTGGCCCGACACTAAGATACCCTTTGTCGTGGGAACCAGAAAAATTAAATATGAAATTGCGATTGAAACTTTCGGCAAGTCGGGCCTTTTAAAACGGTGGAGCCATAGATAGCTATCCAACGCGTAGCACTAAACGAAAACAGGTCAAATTTACAATACCTAAATACTCTAATTATTATGGATCTAGGCTAAGTAATTGTTTGGTACCTGCCATTTACAAAACCCTCCCAGAGGAATTATGTAACAAGCACCTTAGAAAAGCACAATTTAAAAGTATGCTTAAGCGCTTTGTTTTAAGCAATTTGTAAACATGAAATATTACCGATAATGTTAGTTGTGTAGAAAGTAATGTTAGTTGTGTAAGTATTTAAGAACTGTTACCAAGAGCTTGCCGATAAACTGCATTAGCAGTTTGGCAAACTAATGCTGTTGTAATTTCGTAATGTGTCGAGTGAATAAATAAATAAAAAACAGCGACGTCACAAACATCTAAACATCCAAGACCCGGCTTTCTTTTTTTTTGTCCCCAGCCGGGATTCGAACCCGTGACCTCTCGCATTGTAGGCAGATGCGCTAACCGCTGCACCGAGGCCGTCAGAGATGGTTTCGTTTCATTTGACTCTTGCTTCTGTTTATTTTGTTTCTCTGATGTGTCTTGTTGTTGTTGTTACACTTTATTGCACAAAGAAAAAATACATAAAATGACTTAAATAACAGGTTTGTGATAAATGTCTTCTTGGTTTAATAAACGTCTTTCTTCTTGTTCTAAATACCTACTAGTCATGTGGTGTGGATGTCACACCTTTACCTTTGCAGCAGTTAGCGCATCTACCTAACATGCGAGAGGTCCCCGGTTCGAATCCCGGCTGCGAACGAATAAAAACCTGCAGGTCTTGGATGTTTCCATGTTCGTGACGTGGACACGACACACGAAATAGTGTGGAGCCAGAAGCAATGTATTTTCCCTGTATGTGAATGTTTATTTTATGTTTATGTTCTGCTACACAACTTCTGTTTCTGTTTACTTAGTGACGAAAACCCCGAGCAGCCGCGTCGCTGCAAACACTGCAGTATTTGTTCCTGACATTGATTGCCGGAAACCGCTGTGCACTTGTTATGCGGTGTTTACTGTTAACAAATCATTTTTCTTTCACTCTCTTTAAGGATAACAAAAAGAAATTTTGAGTTTCCTTCAACAATAAGAAATCAGAAATTTAATGGATTTCTGATTTATTTATTTATTTATTTCAAATTTATACTGTTTCTTGATGGTCAATGTACTTAGGCATCCTGATCTTGAAAAAAGAAATTTTGTTTTTGTATAGATGAAAAGACCTGTATATATAACACTTACTTAATTTTCAAAACTTCACCACTGGGTCTCATGAATCAGATCACGGGCGCAAATGAATAAAAACATATTTCTTTTAATTGAAAAATTATTACGAATGTGGCTGAAACGGTAAAATATTGCGCTCTGAGCGAACAAAAACGAATTATTGCCATTACCTTTTGTTCGTCCCGCCCGCCACTGGCTATGATTTAGCTTAGCGTGGTCGGTAAGCGATTCTAGCCACTATATTTATGACCATAGAAGTTTTTAAGCGGACGGAGTTGAATAATAATGCATATAAAAGAGCTATGATTTAGTGCACGCATTTTGTCGGCTAAAAAATTGCGGTTCACACCAGTGGGTGCGTGTTATTTATGTTCCAACTTGCTGAGGTTTTGATTAATTCGTATTTTACTATTTTCAGGACATTAACTTTTATTAGATTCACCTTTATTTTGGAGGATGAAGGAAGAAAGACTGATGAAGCAAATATAACAAGCGAATGTGAGTGGAAGGGCCTGTAAGGGACGCCCCAGGCATGCATACCTCGACCAAATAGGGGATGTATTAACAAATGGCAAGATTAAAAGTACCCGAAATGGGTGCCCATGCATGCAACGACTAATTAAGTCGATGAAGCGAAGGTGATTTGTCAAGATCGTGGCAGCTGGCATTCTGAGCTCTGCCTACTCCTCTGGGATACAGACATGAGCTTATGTATTTGTGTAGACTCACTTTCTTGTAATAATTTTGCATAGACATCCTACATATGTACGACTTGTAAGCAGCCAATATACCTACGTCCCAATTATAGGGTACACAATTATAATTATAGAGCGTGGGCTTTAAGTGATGATATATTGAATATCAGACCTCCCATAAAGCTTAAAAGCTTAATCATAGTAACCAGAGATGGAGCTCGCATCCTCGGTTCCTCGTCTCTGACGTCTGTAAATTATGAACAGCGGAATGCCAAGTAACAGTCAAGATTCATCATTCTGAATCGAATCTCTGAAAGTTAAACTAGTTTAGTTAAACTATATCGCAACCGTCCACAAGACATCATCATCATCATCATTCAGCCACAAGAAGTCCACTGCTGGACATAGGCCTCCTCCATGGATTTCCAAAAAGAACGGTTGGAAGCGGCTTGCATCCAGCGTCTCTCCGCCACGGATGAGATCGTCTGTCCATCTTGTGGCTGGTCGTCCTACGCTGCGCTTGCCGATATGTGGTCGCCATTCGAGAACTTTTCGGCCCCATCGGCCATCAGTTCTGCGTGCTATGTGCCCCGCCCACTGCCACTTCAACTTACTAATCCGCTGGGCTATGTCGACGACTTTCGTTCCTCTACGGACCTCATCATTTCTGACTCGGTTTCGCAGACAGACGTCCACAAGACAGCTCCTTCCCAATTACTTCTTAGAAGTCTGTCAAGACCGACAGACAGACAACGGTCTCGTTATGCCAGGTACAAACAACTTTAGCCCAAATTCAACGCAAATATTCTGCAGACAACTTGCAGCGCAACAGTTTCGAGTTTCTCGCGTGTCTTTGTTTTAGAAAAGGAATTTCATTAACGCGTTTGGAGAACTGGTTGTGTGAAGACTGATGTACAACAGGATGTTAATTTCTCAAATCACAAGTCAATACAAGTTAAAGAATTTTGAATAAAAGCGTGGAAACCGCGAAATAGAAGACATTTATTAAAATTGTTACAGATACACGGTTCAAAAGTCATATCTTGAAAATACTTATTGTCTCATACAAATTGTAATAGGTTCAAATTCATGCATCTTTGAGTGAAACGTCTTGCTACTAAAATTACATTTATAACATAATAAAATATTTCGGAGGAGTGCGCACTAACACGTAGAGTGATGACAAGATAATTTTACAAGTTTTTCTCATACATACATATTCTTTCATTTTTTTATCATACATATTGGCTAAGTTTATCTTCTAAATATTTCAGAAAAGGACGAAGTTTATTTGACATTATTATTTTCCATATTTTCTCTCATAAGTTCGTACCCCCGACAAATCTATTCCTAGTTCTACTTTTGTGAGAGAGTAAAAAGGCTCCTCTCAGATCTGCCAACAGCAAAACAAAATCAAAGGGGGAACACGAACATAATTCACGAGATATTTAATTTAACAATGACAAAAATCAACATTCCTTGCTCCCCTCGATAAAATCGCAATCGCGATGCATCCCCTATGCGCTAATTCATTTATGGGCGCCCCCTGGCGGTTGACTAACAAAACAAAAATGTGTAGTAGACCCCCATTTGGGATAGAACGGCCTATTTGGAACATAGTAGAATCACAGAATACATAATAGTACAAGTAGTAGAATTGAGAACAGGGTGGTATAGCCATTTCTGACTGTTGAGGAACTGAGTATTTGTTATAGTTAACAAATATTCAGTTCCTCAATAACCATTCGTTTCAAGCGATTGTGTTGTGTTCTGTAGAAAACATAAACAATTCAGAGATGCTAAAATGAAACTTTATTTTGTTTACAAAATCGTTAAGATCTTAATGCTTTTGATATTGCAAATGTTACCAAACAAAGCTTATCGCTTTGACGAAACCAGTTTTATCAAAATGTCGACACCGGTACATAAGCTCACGACTGTGTCTCAGAGGGCTAGGCAGAGAAGCGAAAGTGAGCTAAGCTGCAATCAAATTATTATTTTTTATAGTTATGATTTAAACCTTCTTATCTAAATTTCACGAAAATTATCTAATTTTCAACCAGTTGATGATGGCTGCCGTCGATAGATGCCAGTCGGTAAGCCAAGTCAGAGGCCTAGGGTGGCCTGAAAACTTCTGACAGTAAGTCCAGCCACTAGTCTTACAAACCCCCACCAATCCGGAGTTGGCCCCCGAGGTGGAGTATGGCCAATACCTTCCTCAGGAGAGAGACCCGTGCCCCTCGGTGGGGACGTAATGGGTTGATGATGATCCAAATTTTAATAGTACGGCTTGCTCGGGTTGCCTTTCTGTATTTTAATATTATTATGTGTAATATTCAATTCAAACTCTAAATGCATCCGTCACAAAGCCCTAATCCAATGGTAGTCGGCAATCGAATTATTTTGTGTTCTTTGCGGTCTGCGGCGCCTGATGAAATAAACATGCAGATGAATAGGGGTTGTAGTTTCAAAGAGAATTATGCTTGCTTTTGTATTCAATGGCGTAATTTGACCATAATTTGGCTTTCTTTATAACCCGACTCCGAAGGCAAGGGGAGCGTTATATTTCTCCGACCCGACGACATTGTGAAAGCGGCTGGGAAACGTTGGACGAGACTGGACTAGGTGCGTATACTGAGTTTTTTCATTCACTTTCGATAGCGAGAGCGTTTGCAATTTGCATAGGAGTGACAAAGAGACAACCGCGCTTTGTCACTCCTATAAAAATTGCAAACGCTCTCGCTATCGAAAGTGAAGGAAAAAACTCAGTGTAAGCACTCTGATGGGTTGGCGTGAAAGAGAAGAGGCCTATGCCTCGGGCTATATTTATGGGCTTATCAAAGTTCTAAAAAAAATTATGTCAACGCAATATTATAGAAAAAAAATAGAATAAAAATTATGAAACATATTAAAGAACACAAAAATGATATGAGAGCTTTAGTTAAGTAGGTACATATTTTACTATCATTCCGATGACATACACGGTGATGACGCACGTCGCGCCACACAAATTTCCGTGACACCAATTACACTTAAACATTATCAATAATCCACGTCACCACTTCGCCAGAACATTTTTTTTTTATACTTCCATACAACACAATCGCTTGACCTGGTCCCAAACTAGGATACCCTGTGCTATGTTAACTAGATAAGTACATAAAAAACATGGAAAAACACCCAGACTGAGGCCGTTCGTTTAAATATACAGCAGCCTCGAGTGGGAATCGAACCCACAACTTCTGTCTTGGTAGGTATGCGCCTTAACGGCTACACCGACGAGGCAGTCGTTGTATGTACAGTCGGGGTCTGAAAATGTTTACCACCTTAAGTTCATAATTGTACAGACAATTATACGATACAAGGTCGATACAGAGTTTTGATATGTGTCATTTTATCAAATGCAATAATTTTAAAATAAGAAATGAGTTTAGATACTTGTTAGAATCGAGGCTTCGGACTTTGAAAGGTAATAATTATATTGTTAAAGCATTATAGACTATACTGCATATCATTGTGACAAAGTATTTTGTTTGAAAACTGGTAAAGATTTTTAGACCCCGACCGTACACAGTGCAATAACCACAGGACCGCAGCAAATTGCCAATCGAACCTCAGAAAACAATATAGTGCCAATCAAAGACGTTTGCTTATACCCGATGTACCGGACCCCTGCAATATTCGCAAGGCGAGCAATGTGGCTGGGCGCCTATTGCCTCCGGCCGTGTTGCGGCCATTATCGCTTGATCTGTAACCGAATGCGGCCTAAGGAGAACGCACACTTATACAGCTTACACAATTACTTAGCCTAAAGTCATAATAAACATGTATTTATACACAGAAGCGCTGTTCGAAAAATATTATATAGTGTGGTTTTTATTTTGTCCATTAGATGGTGTCCTTATCATTTTCCATCGAGGTAAGGTTATGTCTTTTCAGTAAGGATCAAATAAATAAAAAAAATTCTCGCCGTATTTAAAATACGCGCGAGCGTTGGTGATTACGCTTTGTTAGGTTGCATATGGAATTCTAAGGGCCGATTTCTGAATTGAGAATTAACACTAAGTAAGTACTTAAGTAACGTTCTGTCACGCTCTTTTTTGAGAAATTTTACGAGACAGCACGACAGTTAAGTGGAAATCACTAATTCTCAACTCAAAAACCGGCCCTTAGACTGATCCCCGGTTTTTCGTACATTAACAAGCTGTTAATCTACTGTTAACAGCTGTCAGGTTACCAAAGTGCATACGAAAAAAATATTTGACCAAACCAAGGGGATAATATTATTTTAAAATTCGAGTAGACGAAGTTTGGCTTGCTAAGGGAGCTTCAAGGGGTAAGAACAGTGAGGATAAAAATTATAGCATTTTACAAATCGCATCTGCAAAAAGAGTGTACGATCTCTCTTCCTACCCATAGTGATTTCCAGGACCTATGGCCGTGAACCTAAGGCAAAACGCTTAGGACTAAATGGTATTAATGCTGAAATTGGCCGTCATCTAATCCACGCTGAATGATGTTAGTTTCTTTGTCGTGAGTCCTAAAAATCACTGAAAACATGATTGTACAGATACTTTTCATAAATTCGACCTATAAAAAAAAGATACGCTTTTGTCCTCAGTGGTACAGTTTTCCCTCAGGGGCTTGAGGCCTTGAAGCCCCTTAAGTGCGCGTGCAACTTTATTGGGTATACCATAGAGCGTGAAGGCGGCAGAAGCACGGACTCTCGTGCGTATTTCTACGAGAGAATTTAAATTTCGTTAGTAAAATATGAATGTATAATGTTATCCGGTACCTTTGCCCTAACGTTTCTAAAAGTGTTTATTGTTTTTTACTGTACATAAATTTTGTTTTGTGTTGTCTGTTGTTGCAATAAAAGTTTATCTATCCTTCTTTCAGTTTAGTCTCTTGACAAACGTCCGTGCCAGTTCCAACCCTTATTAAGCACTTAGGGCTATCGACACTGACTGAAAATCAGCGTTGAAGATTCACACCCTCAGCACTATGCTGAGTCAGCTGCCGTTTGCAGCAGCAGAGACACTCCGTAACAAAGTTTATAAAATATATTTATTGTTTTTACTGTCCATATTTTATTTTGCATGTTGTTGTTTTCTTTCAGTCTAGTCTCTTGACAAATGTCTTTGGCAATACCAAGCCTTATAAAATCGGAGAAATTGTGGGCTCAATCGGGACTTCTGTTTATTTTCGCACTAGGTGCAACTGCGGGCAGATTCAATAGCGACGAATTAGACATTCATGCGGCAGCTAATGTGTTAATTGGAACGCAGTTTGGTGGCCAGCCGGAGTGATGGCTCAGCAGGCGTAGGGTTACCAGTTTTTTTTAAGAAGAAGAAATATTTATTTTACTAACAAGACACACCACAGAAACAAAATAAACAGATAGGTAACATAATTATATAACATTTTTTTTAACATAACATTTACATACAGGCACAAACATTGATGCTGGTCCCACACTAGGATACCCTGTGTCGTGGGACCCAGAAACAGCGACGTCAAAAACATGTAAATATCCAAGACCTGGGTTTCCTTTTTTTTTGTCCCCAGGCGGGATTCGAACCCGGGACCTCTCGCATGGTAGGCTGATGGGCCACAAAGGTCGTCAAATGAATCAGACAAAAAAATATGTAATGAATCAGACAAAAAAACAAGACACTAGATTTTGGGCCGGTTCATGTATTAAGAATTTTACTAAGTAACTACTTAACTGTAGTAGGCTTGTTGAGGAACTTGTTATGAGGAAGAGGATGAGGAAAAGGAATTTTTCAAAGTCGATTTTGAGAAAGAGGATGAGGATGATGAATCTGGCAGACCAAGAGGAAGAGGAAGAGAATGCTAAAGACGAAGAACAAAATAACATTACGTAGATTACGCTAGTATTGAACTTCTTTACCTACATGTTTCATCTCTGTCTTTCTTTAACTTTTTAATACGGCGAGACTTCTCTCCCTCTCTCTCTCTCTCTCAAACACATTTCATTTCAACAAAACTTATAACTCTCCTTCCTCTTAAATTCCTCATGAGGAAGAGGAAGAGGATTTTTTTTATATTAATTTTGAGGAAGAGGATGAGGATGAGGAACCTCAAAAATATGAGGAAATTCCTCATTTTGAGGAAGAGGAAGAGGAATCCTCATCAACCCTAAACTGTAGTGCTGTCTCGTCAAATTTCTCAGTAAAGAGCGTGACAGAACGTTACTTAAGTATTTACTTAGTGAAAGTTTCAATTCGGAAACCGGCCCATAGTCTGTGGTATGACTAGGTGGTTGTGCTGAGGGTGTGAACTCTCAGTGCTGATTTTCAGTCAGTGCCTGACAATATTACAGCAACAGTTACAAAAAAAAAGATTACTGTCTGTTTGGGAATTAAGGGGGGTTTAAACTGGTAAAGACGTTTAAAGGTGAAAAACCAAAACAGTAAACAGTCGGTGGTAGAAATAGGCGATAAGTAAATACCTGCGTGAAGGTCGGCTTGACACGAGGTTGGCAATCCGATCCTGGGCCGTTTGAATGGCCAAGATTTTGTTGATAGGAAGCACACACAATACACCACAACAGAGAAAAGTAATGTTCACAGAAAGTACGACACTGGGAGGAAGAAATTGGCACTTTCTTCTCACTTGTTAGGTTAGGTTCGCCGTTTTCGTCCGAGCTGACGAAGCTATATGTCACGCACACTTGGCAGCGCCCTCTACCGGTCGGTCAGTCCAAATGTCTCAAAGGAAGGGAGATGAGAGCGTGGCACGAGATAGATATTATAATAAAATATGAGGTATATAACGATTAAACACTGTCTGTTTAATACATTGAGGCATTACGTAACAGAGCACTTAGCAAAACATTTACAAACAATGGTCACGGTGGGGCTGCTGCAATAAATTCAAATTCTAAATTCAAATTCAAAAATTTATTTCAACGTAAAGAATTTACATTCTGCTTGTTGAATGTCAATGTACATACAGTTATGTATAATGTTAGCCGCTGCCTTGAGGCCGTCTGTAGTGGAGAAAAAGGCAGCGAAAAAAACTCCACTCTGACCATCTTTTCTCAAATCACCTTAAAGCTAATACAAATCAAACTTACAAAATAATATCTTGGATGTGTTGAACCCTAGACACATTTATCCTCTGATTAAATTTAATATTAAACTACTATTTAGTTATAAAAGGCAACTGACTCCGCATACTGCCGAGGGTATTACTCGATCCTCAGCACTGATTTTCAGTCAGCGCCAACGCTTTTGACGGGAAACGTCCTCTATTCGGTAGTAGAGAGTCACTTGTTGCCGCGGCGAAGGCTGTAACTCGGTAATTACTTGTCGTAGATAATTTATTCATGTACGAGTATTGTTGAGATAGAGAAAATAGCCTTTATCCAAGGAAAATAGCCAGCTTTAAACACTGCGACTTTTAGCATCGATGCAGTCGCAAATGGTATCGCGATGCGTTTTCAAAAACGCGCGACTGCATCGATGCTAAAAGTAGCAGTGCGTAAAGGGCCTTACTCATAACCTAAACTGTATTATTACTAACTTAAGTACTTTTCAACAGGTTATTACGGAAAGTAATATATGTTGAACACAAAAAAAAACGTCATTCTGTTGTCTTTAAACGTAGTTTTGCCTCTCAAATGCGTTCCGGATATATTTATGTCATCTGATAACCCTAGGCAGGCCTGCCGCAGGGTGCCCAGTAGTTAAATTAATGTCTGACCGTGCAATCTGCTTGTGTTTACGGTACATTGCTAGTCTCGTATGTTAGTGATGATTAGCCGGTCTGGAGTAGAGAAGGCAATCTCAACACGTGTGGCATTGTGGTTTTACATGTACATTTTTCATTGGCGCTATTTCTATTCATCATCATCAACCCATTATATCCCCACCAAGGGGCACGGGTCTCTTCCCTGAGAAAGGTATTGGCCATACTCCACCACGGGGGCCAAGTTCGGATTGGTGGAGGATTGTGGCTGGTCTTACTGTCAAAAGTTTTCAAGCCGCCCTAATACCTCTGACTTGGCTTAACGACTGCCATCAATCGACGGCAGCCGGCGCCAACTGCTTAACGTGCTTTGCAAAGCACGGAACCGCTCGGCAAAATGCCACTAGCGTTAGTCACAGACGGTGACCCAGTAAAAAAAGTTTAGTAAAAAAATAATTAATATAATAAATGTACCTACCTCTAAGCAATAAGTATACTTTTGAAAAGTTGTCAAATCAAATTTAATCTTATTCTTCTTATTCTACATAATGACATTGTAAGCATATCAGCCTTATCGACGCACAAATTGGCGCTCTAGACTAATTTACGACACCTCGTTGCGAGGCTAACTAACCTCGTTGTTTGCCAAACTCTAAAGCCTCTTGAGCTCCGGAGCTCGTGGTCGTCGTCTCATTGAACTAACTGTACAAGCTTCAGAGGTCACCAGTCTATGAATCTGAAACTATTAATTTTCGCAATAGACGCAATAGGAAATGTATAGAAGTCTCTTCTGAAGCTTGTCACACAACCACGCAAGAAAAGGCGTACATAATTCGTGGGTTAAGAACCAGAGTAGCGTAAGGGCAAAAATTGAAAAAAAGTCAAAATTATTGCAAGCAGACAAACTTCATTTTGGCAGTAAACAAAAATCATTTTTTTGGATACATTTTTTTTGTACTAAGCAATCGACTCACAATATCGATCCAGTTTTTTGGCACATAAAAATACGAAGGATTTAAAAGCGAATGGCGAAAACAATTTTTTTTACAATTTTTGCCCTTTCGCTACTCTGGTTCTTAACCCACGAATTAGATCAATGAATTAATTTCTAATATAAATCGCTCGTAGTCCGGGCCGCCTGAGTGATCTTAAACGATGACGAAAGTTAAGCAACATAGCGCGTTTAGTGCATGAATGGGTGACCGTTCTTTGACTAACGCTAGTCGTATTTTTCCGAGTGGTTCCGTGCTTCACAAGGCAAGTTAAGCAGTTGGTGTCGATAGATGGTAGTTGTTAAGCCAAGTCAGAGGCCCTGAGGTGGCTTGAAAATATTTAACAGTAAGACCAGCCACTAGTCTTACAAGCCTCCACCAATCCGGACTTGGCTCCCGTGGTGGAGTATTGCCTATATCTTCCTCAAGTAAGAGATCCGTGCCTTTCGGTGGGGACATGATGGGTTGATGATAAAATGTGTATTTTAGTGAGTCTATTATTAATAAATAAAATTAATAATCCGGTGACTAAGTTTCAAAGACCCTGTAGAAACAGTACCTCTGTTAAGACCTGTCCGGCGCTGTAACGCACCGCTTTGTTTGCGCTGAATAGATTGCCCTGATGGCTGATTGCAGCGGCGTTACAGCAAATTGCGTTTAGCTTTCGACAGGCTGAGGTGCCCTTTAAATTGTATAATAATAATAGTAATAACTTCCACACAACACAATACTAGGATACCTTCTGTTATGGTAACCAGGCAAGGACATTACAAACATCGAAGAACACCCAGACTGAGGCCATTCGGACAAATGTGCGGCGGTCCCCAGTCAAACTCATACTATGATTCTAGATCACATGAACTACAATCATATCGTCGGCTAAAGTCGCAACCCTCTTAACCCTCGAAACATAAGTAGCTGCAGCCACGTACCAACTGATCGTATTCAGAGTTTTTTTATGTACTCATTTGCTATTTAAAGTTTGTAAAGTTTTTTTTCACTTTTGAATGCTGTTGCACGCCTGTTTGTAGTGCACAGATCAGGCCTTCAGATTTCTTGTTTTAAATAGTATTAGTATTTTTTCATTTGTGTACTGTTGGTGTGTCTATTATCAATAATCAAATCAATCAATCTTTGAACCAAACTTTAGAAGAGGTACAAAAAAATTCACCATGGAAATATCGCGGGGGAAATACGTGGTCTGCGTTTAGCAAAATCGCGGTATGGAGTTTCGAGGTGTTATATTTTGCGATGTATATTTAAACGGATTTTTTTAATGAGTTTTGCTATAACATGCGTCCAGAAATTTACTTTCTACACTGCAAAAAACATTTTTTGAAAAAAAAAACGGATTTAATAGGCTTGCGACTTTAGCCGACGATAGTATAACACATTCTATAGATTAAGAATGCCCCCTTATAGTAGTATGAAGAAGAGTATTTGAAAATCCAGACCTCTTCGCTCGGCGTCTATCGCTGGCAGTTAGGAAACTAGTCTGGGTTTGGAATTGGATTATTGTTAACTAATTTCAGGTAAAGGTAATTTCACTAGACCTGGGATTGTCCAAGATTGGTTTCCCGGCAACTTCTAAGATGTTCCATTCAATAAAGGCTCGCTTTGTAAGTCAGTTAATGAATTTTCCACGGGCATGGAACTCTATAAAGATTGATGCTAGTGGCATTTTTCCGAGCGGTTCCGTGCTTCGCAAGGCACGTTAAGCAGTTGGTGCCGGCTGCCGTCGATAGATGGCAGTCGTTAAGCCAAGTCAGAGGCCTTAGGGCAGCTTGAAAACTTCTAACAGTAAGACCAGCCAGTAGTCTTACAAGCCTCCACCAATCCGGACTTGGCCCCCGTGGTGGAAATATGGCCTATACCTTCTTCAGGAAAGAGACCCGTGCCCCTCGTGGGGACATAATGGGTTGATGATGATGGCATATAATAATATTGTTAGATTGTTACCAATATAAAAAAGTACCCGAAACCGGTGTATGTGCATGCAACGATGAATTAATGTCGATGAAGGAACCTACCCTTTGCTTATATAACATTATGAGTGCCATCAACATTTCTTGAAACACCCCGGTAAGCGTCAGTTTTTACGACAACTTTTGTTGTATGAGTCTCTTACAAACTTAGTTTAAAATAGAATCACAGTATGCCTATCAGTTAGTTTCATACACCTCCTGCGGTTGACTGGCAGAAAATGCTTGTAGCATTAAGTCCGCCGCGTTGCCATTGTAATTTTTACTTATGTGCAATAAACTTATTAATAATAATAATAATAAAATGGAATAGAATAGAATGGAATATTCTGTATTGTATGTTCACCAGATTTATATTTATTATGACACTAGGACTGAATTGATTAAATTCATGCATTACGCCGACTTCTAGTAAAATGTTCACTTTAAAAACACGTAAGGTTTTTAACACTATTATTCAAACAGCGCCTTCTACGCTCATAATCTGTTTTACAATCAAATTAACCTCTACAAGCTAACAACTAACTTCTACAAGTCATCTTTATTCCCTTTACCTTCAGAGTTGCAAATTGATCCTTAAGTTAAGCCATTAAGAGCCAAGAGGGTAAATATACCAGTTGCGATCCTAGGCTGATTAGTACACGAACCACGGACCACTCGCCAAGCGATCGGGAGCCACGCACGAGTGCGTAGTATGTACACAGTGGGGGCTGTATTCAGGTGAACATGATTGGACTTCGATTTCTACCCTAACTAGCTACAATTGGAAACTCTGGCTGAATAAGATCGGTCTAATGTGTTAATTTATAGCAAAGATTGATCTATATTCTGTGGGGATCTGCAGGGTTTCCTAAAATTCGACGTCAAGTCGGAACCGGGTGAAAAGGCAAGTCATACTGGTCATCAGAAAAATATGAAAAAAAAATCTTAATTATTTTCAGTGCAGGCAAGTTTTTAAAATTATTTATTCAAGAAAATTCACAAAAATAATTAAAACTAAAATTAAAACGGTATTTCTTTTATAAGTCTCATTTTCTTCAAGCTGTAGCTTTAAAATGTTGTTAACCGTTTAGAGAAGCATTATTTAGAGTTACAAAAAAAAAAAAAATTGGAAAAAGTCAAAGATTTGTGGCAACAGCCTTTTAAATTTTTTTTAATGCCTACAATTTGTGTGCGATTTGGATTTTTTTTTGTATTTTTCTGATAACCAGTATGACTTACCTTTTCACCCGGTTTCGGCTTGACGTTGAGTTTTGGGACATGCATTGACAGCAACAGTGGCAGCGAACAGAAGTGGATATTATTCAAAAAGGACATTTTGAGAAGTGGACATTTTCCGAAGTGGATATTTTGTGAAAGGGACATTTCGCGAAGTGGACATTCCACGACGGAGCGGTTAGACGTTCGATCGCTTTATCCTCTTAGTATGCTAACAAGACGTCAAACGCTCTTCACAATACCGACAATAGCATCTGAAAACGGTAAGGCAAACTATGTCTAACCAAATCAAAATGGCAACTCAATCGGCAGCGATTCCCCTATCCCCCTCCACGCTTCGTTACCCCCGCACAATCGCGCCGTCGGTACATAAATACACAATACGCTGTGCTCACTATGCATATTCTGACTCTATTTATACAGGGTGTGAAGTCGCAAAATATTCGATAAAAAGGTGTGTTTAGTTTTTTTTTCGATTTACGGAACAGGTTACTAATCCCGTGGTGCCATCAGTTTGTTACTAATCAATGGGTATAGTGCGTGTGTAAGTGTTACTTTTGTATGTCATCATCATCATCATCATTTAGCCACAAGAAGTCCACTGCTGGACATAGGCCTCCTTCAATAATGTATGTAACATACCATAACATTAACATACAGGCACACATACATACATTATGTGCCTGTATGTAAATGTTTACGTTTATCTCTTAATATGGTCATGATGCCTGGTAGAAAATAAGCATTAACGATACCTTTTGTGCATTAAATAATCAGTAACAATAATGCCTGCTTGCTTAAAATTCACAAACACACACTCTCTCTCAAAACACGCACATACACACACACGCATACTCTCAATGCCAGAAATCCAATCCCAAGACCTAGTGCAGGGCTGAGTTACGACTGTACCCATTTTTGGTTTTTGTGTCTGTAGGTGTTTGTGTAATCTTTGTAGTCTTTGTTTCTGTAATTTCTCTATTAGTCTTGACTTGGTGTCTACAGTATGTTTGATACTTTGTTGTTCTAGTTTTCGGGACGCCTGGCATCTCAAGATACCATCTCTGATCTAGTTTAGGACCTAGTCTTTCCACACAAACTGCTTCCATTGTAACTATATTGTGTCACTCCTATTGTATCGTATTGTACTGCGCTACGCACTGCACTGCACTGTACTGGCTTGTATTGTACTTGTCTTATGGCCCTTTTACACGAGGCCAATAGCTGAGACAATCCAGTAAGCCAGGACAATAAGCCGATCCAATATTTCATTGGATCGGCTTCATCCATTGGCTTGGGCCAATCCAATGCATTGTCCTGGCTCCATTCACACGAAGACAATATTGGACTGGCTTACTGGATTGTCTCAGCTATTGGCCTCGTGTAAAAGGGCCATTAGGCGATGGCTGACCTCTGCGTTACGCTCGTGAACGGGTGCCGTCCGTGTGTCTGGCCGCAGCATTGGTGTTTTATTACCTTTTAAGAATATTAAATGATGTTTGTCTTTGCAAGTATTGATTGCACTCATGGATCTTGCGATTCTTGATATACGAACACTCATACCTAATTTGTATTAGCTTTAAGGTGATTTGAGAAAAGATGGTCAGAGTGGAGTTTTTTTTCGCTGCCTTTTTCTCCACTACAGACGGCCCCAAGGCAGCGGCTAACATTATACATAACGGTCAGTTATCTAAAGCTGGCACGTTCACAGTACTCACACTTATGCAATTTCACTATACAGTATGTTTAAAAATAAATGATTTTGATTCAAAATGCGACTCTAGTTTAAGTGTAGACTAGAGTTAGGGTTTAGTAAGATGGGTGCGTTGTAGATAAATAAATACAAATATATGTGTTACTTATTATAATATATTTTTAGCAAATTTGAGCGAAAAGTATTAAAAATAAGGTGGAATCAATGGTCAAAAATAGTTTTAATTTTCAATAAATTTTCAAATGAACAAAAAAAAATTCACCTAAGAAAATCTTTACCAAAACAGAAAATAATTATCCCAGAAATCCTCAAACAATTTAATTATGTAACAAAGGGTCACGGACGCTCAGTGGTCAGTTACTGGACGAATGAGCCGTTTTCAGATGAACTAAAAAAAAAATGTAATGGCCTATTTTATGACGTATCACACATGACTATCGGCTGAGGTCCAAAATTGCATTCCCTTGACAGCCGTTAGATTTTTTTTTTAGTTCTTCTGAAAACTGCTCATTACCCTACCTTTTTTTCTGTACCAGTAGCAGCTGTCTGAAGTCCAATCACACTCAGATGCAAGAGCCAAAAGAAAAGAGGAAAGACCACAGAATAAACTGGCAATTCCCATTAGAAAAACAAAAACGCTCTCTTAAAAATGCCATTTAATGACTAATGAGTCGTTTTCAGAAGAAAAATAAAACGAATGGCTGTCAAAGGAATGCAGTTTTGGACCTCTGCCCAATAGCCATGTGTGATACATCATCAAATAGGTCTCAGCGAGCAGAATTAAAGTTACTATGACGCCAACAGCCAAATGATTGTCCTTTCGGAGTTATATTGTATTGAAAATGTTAGTTGTTTTCAATACAATATACCGAACTGAGACCTTGACAGCCATTCGTTTTTTTTAGTTCTTCTGAAAACGGCTCATTTGGAACTACTTTTCTTAGCTGTCAGAAAAATCCCTCATTGAAACGCACATACGGTTGAATACCAAAAAGATCACGCTGTATATATACACAGTAGCAAAAGTAAAACTCCCCTTCACACTCATAAGCTAGAACGCGCGCAAGAGAGACGGGCATACTTTTCATGATGCGCATGCAGTACACGTCACGCCGCGCGCTTATTCACAGACACTACACAAGCGCAACGTGTAAATGTGTTGAACGTGCCAGCTTTACTTAACTGACCTTGACATTCAACAAGCAGAATGTAAATTCTTTACGTTGAAATAAAAATTTTGAATTTTGAATTTCTTATTTAAAAGAATAAATAAAAGCATTCAAGAAACAGGACGTAAAATTTTATTTAGGCTTATTCCATCTAGTCATACACTTAGTTCTACATGTATGACTACTAAAAAAAACCGCCTAGTACTACATCCATGTATGACTACTTGGAACTACTCTGTGAATTTGTGAATGTATGAATTTGAATACCAAGAAAAAAAAAAGTATGTATTTATGTAGTATTATATGGATTGTATTATATTGAATTGTATGGATGTAGAACTAGGCGGAATATTTTTTCTTAGTAGGCATACATGTAGAACTAAGTGTATGACTAGATGGAATAAGCCGTTATTTATGTTGAAATGAATTCCTGATTTCTGATTTGCATTACATGCGAATACTACTAAAAATATGAAAGTCCGAGGTGAGGACGATACCCGTTACCAACGTTGGTGATTCACGTCAGCTTCAGGTCTTATCTCAAAATCAGATTAATGAGTCAACTATGACAGAAGGTAATTTGCTTTTGCGATAAATAAAATTGCCTAAAATTGTTGCATGTAAAAATTACTATTAATCATGCGACCCATAAAGGGAGAGTTGTAATATAATAATTCACATGCGATATTTCAATTTCCGCCTTGTGGGTGCGAGCTTGAGCACAAAAGGTTAATAACGCTATTAAGGCATGATTGGGATTGAATGAAAAAATTATTGTGAAACGACAGAAAGTCCACTTTGGAAACCACATTAATTTATCTTTTATACGTTGCCGACCTTTGTGGCGCAGTGGATCCGTCTACGATGCGAGAGGACCCGGGTTCGAATCCCGGCTGGGGACAAAAAACCTAAGGTTAATAAGGTCCTATGTTCCTGTATGTAAATGTTTATATTTATGTTTGTGTATGTCTTTGACTTCTACACGTTTGTGATGTCGCTTCTTCTGATTACCACGACAATAATAAATTCATGTATGAAGCTTGTTTTATTGAAACAAAAAATAATACTACTATTTATTGTTGGATAGCGATAAATAAAAAAACACCAACATGAACATTATGTTCATAATTTTTTTCATCATGAACAAAAGTAAAAGTGAGCGAGTATTGGACGACCTTAGTGGCGCAGCGGTTAGCGCATCTGCCTACCATGCGACGTCCCGGGTTCAAATCCCGGCTGGGGACCAAAAAAACCCCAGATCTTGAATGTACATATTTGTTTTGTGTTTCTGGTCCCCATGATACAGGATATCCTAGTGTGGGGCCAGAAGCAATGTATGTGCCTATTTATGTAAATGTAGGTACCCATATAAGCGGTACTTGTATTCGGTTCGTTTCAATATGGTTTCAATGACACAATTTGAGCCTCTGTAACTTTCTATTTACTGCCATTAAAGGCGCAATGAATAAAGGCGGTTATTTATATGTACTCGCCCCCGAATCGCACGTCGCCATTATACCGCTAAGTGTATGGGGCTTGTACCCTACATCGATAGAAATATCAATTGGTATTCTTTTGGTCTTTCATAAATTTGAAATCAAATAATCGCTCGTAGCCCAGGCTGCCTGAGTGATCTTGAAAGATCACGATGATAGGCCACATAGGGCGCGTTCAATGGTGAACGTCTATGACTAACGCTATTGACATTTTTCCGAGTGGTTCCTTGCTTTGCAAGGCACGTTAAGCAGTTGGTGCCGGCTGCCGTTAAGTCAAGTCAGAGGCCTTAGGGTGACTTGAAAACTTCTTACAGTAAGACCAGCCACTAGTCTTACAAGCCTCCATCAATCCGGAATAGGCCCCCGTGGTGGAGTATGGCTTATACCTTCCTCGGGGAAGAGATCTGTGCCCCTTGATGGGAACATAATGGGTTGATGATGATGTAAGCTTATGCACAAATTTAATTATAAAAAACCCTACTAAGTGCTGATAAATCAATATCGATAAGTACTGATAAATCGATATCGATAAGTCAGACCCCACTAGTAATCACAAGTAGGCATTACCATAGCTTTAGAATGCTAATATCGCCTTTATTTGAGCAAACGCGAATGTTTTAACGAGCCCATAAACTTAATGAAAATTTCCGATTTATGTCTCAAAAGGTATTCCAATTCTCTTTCCTCTTCTTCGTAAAAGAGTCTCTCTCTCTCTTCTTGGCTGTTAATCCCATCATGGTGGGGTCAGCCTTCCTTATCCTCTCCCTCCACTTTGCCCTGTTCCCGGTATCTTCTTCAGAAACATCGCACTCTATGTGATCTTTCTTCACTACGTCCATCCACCTGGTGTTTGGTCTTTCTCTGGATCTCCGCCCGGGCACGGACAGACGTAGCGTTTCGTTTCCAATATAGTCATTAGCCAACTCCATTGCTTACTTAAGAAATCAGAAATCAGAAATTTATTTTAACGTAAAGAATTTACATTCTGTTGAACGTCAATGTACATACACTTATGTATAATGTTAGCCGCTGCCTTGGGGCCGTGTGTTGTGGAGAAAAAGGCAGCGAAAAAAAACTCCACTCTGGCCATCTTTTTTCAAATCACCTTAAAGCTAATACAAATTAGGTATTCAATGAATGTTCATCTACCAAGAACCTCAAGACGCATGAGTGCAATCAAGTGTTTATCCACTATGGTCAACATTTTATTAATCTAATAACTGACCCGGCAAGCGTTGTTTTACCACATAAAATATTTGTAGTGGATCTCCCTTATCATTTATGGGTAAGAAAATGACGTAATGTAAAGGTAATGAAGATTACCTTTACATTACATTGGGGACATCGTCGCACTCTATAATCGACAGGTTGTGTGTTCCAAGTGGTTTAACTTTCTTAATGTACTGCAACTAACTAAGAAACTCTTGCGCCAAACAAGCCTGCGCTAATATCATCTCAAAGGTTATACGAAACGCAGTGAGTTAACTGCATAATATTTGATTTGAAAATTCTTTATTGTATAAGAAAAGATCTACATAAAGGCGAGCTTAATACTAAAAAGTATTTTCTTCCAGCTAGCCATGGGTGATGTGGAAAGAGTAAAGGGTAGTGCTAGATAACTTCTAAGAATAATAAAAAAGATAAATTACCAGCGATGTAATATCGATATAATTCGTAAACTTCTAATGCATATACTACACACTGTGTGATGATATTTAATAAATTATTTGCCATTGTTATACAAATACAATAAATTAATTCTTTCATATATATAATTACGTCGAATTGCTCTGAAGTCCAAAGTAATGTTCATGGATTGCACTCTTGCTGTTTACTCAATCTATTGCTTCCAATCTTGCTCTTTTGGCCATCTTTTGACTACTCTCTAAGGAGTTCAATTCACCATTCAGAGAATATTCTGCTGCTGCTCTAACCGTATAATCATAATTATGGAAGTAGATATTACGTATGTATAAAATATTGTATCCAAGTAGGTATGTATTTTAAATAATGGTTTGCAATCAGCTTGTTTACTGTTATTTCACTGCCCAATCTCAAACGTAATATCAGCAGTTTCGGAAAGTTCTCGCAAGTTCCCGGTAACAAGGTTATTATTGTTTGAAGCGGATACCCTTAGCTTGTGAATATTTTGAGACGGAGACTTTTGTGATAGTTGCGTGGGCATACACTGAAATGTTTTAAATACAATGTACACCAATGTACGTAGAAGTAAAACAATGGACTCAGATAGGGAGACCGTTCGATTTCCAGTGCGGGCATCGTGGCGTCGCTAGGTAACCGCCTTGGTATCCATATCCAAAGCGACTTTGAATCAAACGGACGTATCCGCGGCTGATACGGTATGACAGATGCACAAATGGAAAAAAAAATGTAATAATAATGAGGAAAAATACATATATGTTTTATACACTTCTGTAGGTATATATTTTAATCTGTCATGGATTAAGCTTAGTGTAGGACTTAGAGTAAGGCGTGTGTGTAATATTATGTACCGCTAACTTTTAATGGTGGAAAAGGGCACGGACCTAGAGACTGTGGAAACAGAAGTATTAATTTAAAAAAAAACCGTCTAGGTAACGCCACAGAATATATAATAGTACAGTTACAGAAGATTTACTCCGCAAAATCAATTAAAGAAAAAGGGACTCTAGCAGCTATACAATTAGGTGCAATTCAGATTGCACGGCGCTAAAAAAGCTACGTTATATTCACCTAAAGCTACATGTAGCCTCTCTTTCTACCGCGTAACTCTTACCTCTTCTGGCGCCTGAATTACTACCTATTTACCACTCCGGAGTGATCGCCGCATGTACTTACGCGTTCGATACCGACACGCGTAGTGAAACAAGCCTGGTAACGCGCCCTAGGTAGCTTAACCTTCGTCATCGTTTAAGATCACTCAGGCAGCCGGGGCTACGAGCGATTCTGCACTCTATAGTGGGACGTAGGTCTATATCGAATCGCTCGTAGCCTGGGCTGCCTGAGTGATCTTAAATGATCACTAAGGTTAAGCAACATAGGGCGCATTCGGTGCATGGATGGGTGGCCGTTCTATGACTAACGTTAGTTGAATTTTTCCGAGCGGTTCCGTGCTTCGCAAGCCACGTTAAGCAGTTGGGTCCCACCGAGGGGCACGGGTCTCTTCCCTGAGGAAGGTATAGGCCATACTCCACCACGGGCGGCACCAAATCAATCCACCACCAAATCCGGAGTGGTGGAGGCTTGCAAGACTAGTGGCTGGTCTTACTGTTAGAAGTTTTCAAGCCGCCCTAAGGTCTCTGACTTGGATTAACGACTGCCATCTATCGACGGCAGCCGGCACCAACTGCATAACGTGCCTTGCAAAGCACGGAAACGCTCGGAAAAATTCCACTGGCGCTAGTCATACCTACACGAGCACCCATCCATGCACTGAACGCGCCCTATGCTTCTTAACTTTCGTGATCGTTAGAAATCACTTAGTTAGCCGTATTTAATTACGTATATGCTCCTTTTTTACAAGCTTCTTGTAGTATTTTCGGGAACGCGGCTTTTATGAATAGGAAGGCGGAAATGTTTTCGTCCCGTTGTCAAAGAGGCGTCTTTAATCTCGGATTTGCAGCCGTTTTCGGCCTTTTCCAGCGACCGCATAAAGCCTGTTCGGAGGTTTCTATTCAGAACGGCACATCACAATGTTTCTCTTCCCATTGAACTCGTCATTCGGAGACACGCTTCGTTATACTCCGTACGAAAACTTTTGTCGAATGTAAATAAAGATAATCATTTACATAGAGGCACACACATTGATTTTGGCCATACACTAGGATACCCTGTGTCATTGGAACCAGAAACAGCAATATATAGCAAATACATTGCTTGATGTAGACTTATTTATAAATATTTTTCTTTTTAACTAAAACTTTCTTAAGCATTATATCAAAGACAAGCAAGCGACCGACGCGAGCTTCGTCTCTGCTCACCACGATTGAGCTTTGCGAATCGGAGCGAAACCTGTCGGACTCTTCCCATAAAAAAAGTCAAGTAAGTGTATCCGGAATAAAGTTATGTATGTTGTAGTGTTTTTGTGGCTGACACCGACTCCGAAACTAGCAATAACTGTAACGCGCGTAAGAATTAATACGCAATTATTTTTTACATTTTAATGTATATAATTTCGATGTCGATAGAAGACAGTCGTTAAGCCAAGTCAGAGGCCTTAGGGCGGCTTGAAAACTTCTGACAGTAAGACCAGCCACTAGTCTTACAAGGCTCCGCCAATCCGGACTTGGCCCCCGTGGTGGAGTATGGCCTATACCTTCCTCAGGGAAGAGACCCGTGCCCCTCGGCAGGTACATAATGAGTTGATGATGAGTGCATATAATTTGTTTTCGAATACTCGTAGTTGTTTGTTTCAAATTGGCTTTTTTTAATGTTTAACCTGTGGAATTTTTGGTCGGTCGATCGACTCACCATAACAATGATTTTTATTTCTTCTTTTCAACGTCGTAACCCATTAGATTACCCCTTCTCATATCATGAACATGGGCGTGAAAAAGCACTTTTCGCGTGTGGATTTTTTTGCAAGAAAAATCTACCTGAATATAGTCGGAGACAGATCTCAACAATTCCAATTTTCCGTCATGAAAACAATGCCAGATAAAGCCATAAAGAGTAACTGCAAATTTCTGATAGCTTCTTTCACGATGCCATACGCTTGCCCCTTGGAAGGCAAAGTAATAAAATGAAAGTATTCCAGCGCTGTAGGAGTAATACATTGAAAGAATATGAGCTAGACTAGCCGTATAGATAGAGCAGACGGCATCAAGTAGGCTCGGGCACAAACTATGTGGACCAAGAACTTCTTTAGATCGAGAGTAATTAAATCCGATTCTACTATACATGATTGTGTCGTCGCTATTTTTGGTTCCCACGGCACAAGGTATCCTATACTTGAGCCATAACAAACGTGCGAACCGAGTCATAAAAGTGCAAGCGAGAGTTCCGATATGCTTATGCCTCCTATATGTGTGGGAGAGAGGTCTGATACAAATGTTTATGACTTAGTTCGCACGTTTGTAATGGCTAAGTATAGTGTGGGACCAGAAGCAATGTGTGTGCCTGTATGCAAAGGTTTATGTTTATATTTACTTATCAGTTTAGTCATAGTTGTTGTCTTTTTCTATCGGGGCCATTCGTATAAATCTAGCACGGCATCTTTTAGTGGGAATCCAATTCAGGTCCGCTGTTTTTGCATCAAGCTTGACAAACATGACGGTCGAGTTATCAATCATCTATCTATGTATATATATAAAATTCAAAGTCCTGACTGACTAACTGACTCACTCATCAACGCCCAGCCCAAGCCGTTTGACCTAGGAAGCTGAAATTTCGCACAGAGGATCTATATACAATGTAGGCAAGGAATACGAACGTATTTTTTTAAATTCAACCCCTAAGGGGGCGAAAAGGGTTACCAAAATTTGTATGGGAGGTATAAAAAATGTTGTCTGATTTTCATGAAACTTGAAATAAATACTCTTCAACACAATTGATTGAACACGTGTTTCGCCGTTTTTCTAAATTTAACCCTTAAGAGAGTGAACGGGGTTGCAAAATTTTAAACTAAAGTCCACGCGGACGGAGTCGCGGGCGAAAGCTAGTTTTGAAATAAAGCCATTAAATATTCGATCGGACAGACAGTGAAATTTTAGAAGAAAAGAAAGAAAGAAAGAGTTTTGAACTTAAACTTTCGTAAGCACAACACATTGTAAACTTACAACAACCGTAAGTTGATCCGCACTAAAAGTTAACGAAGACAGAGTTGTCGTTAGTGTGAGTATCGTTAGCTCTCGAGCGCATCTACTGAACTTCTTAGATTGTGCCCGAAGTATGCATCGATTTAGCTCCAGACGTGGCATTCAAGTTTATGATGTCTCTAGAGAGGCTTTCAACGTAAAAATGTTGCTTTTAAAAAGAAAGTGGAGGTTCTCTACATAGTAGTTATTTGTTAAATTATGGAACTTTCTCGCCTGATGGACTAGGACTAAAGATACCGTGTAAAGATACCGATAAATCAAATATTTTATTCATAGTACAAACAAAATGTTACTTTATGAAAGTCAAAGTTTTGTTATCTTGTTTGTAGATTATATAACGTCTTTTTATTCACCTTCATGCTAGCGATTTTTTTATACATTTCTTCTTTCATCATCAACCCATTATGTCCCCACCAAAAGGCACGGGTCTCTTTCCTGAGGAAGATACAGGCCATACTTCACCACGGGGGCTAAGTCCAGATTGGTGGAGGCTAGTAGTAAGACTAGTGGCTAGTTTTACTGTTAGAAGTTTTTAAGCCGCCCTAAGGCTTCTGACTTGGCTTAACGACTGCCATCTATCGACGGCAGCCGGCACCAACTGATTGACGTGCCTCTTTGTTCTTTAGTAGTATTTTATACGAGTACACTGTATCTATTTGGTAAATAACTTCGTAAAGGTGGACGAAGAACTTATTCGAAGTTAGAAGTTGCCGCACAAGACCGCGAAATTTGGAGATCCCTTGTACGAGCCCTATATCCCTGATAAGGGATACGAGGAATTCATAATCATCATCATCATCACTCTCTCTCTCTCTGAGAGAAGGCCTGTGCCTTATAATAGTAGAATTTATATAGGCTGCTTATATACCTTACATATAAGATGAAAGCCGACGAGCACTTAATCTTCTTTTCTAAAAATTAAACAAATTTTATCTATACACCTTATTCCGGATAAACTTACTTGACTTTTTGTAGGAAGAGTCCGACCAGGTTTCGCTCGTCAGTTGCTCGTCTCTGAAATAAAGTTAATAGCGTGTAGTGCTTACGAAAGGTTTAGTTCAAAGATTTTGTTTAGTTCCTTTCTATTTTATTCATTCCTTTCCCTCCACAAACAGTAGTTCGTTATCAATTCACTGCAGAGCTCATCGTAATGCTGCGATTTATTCTCTCACCAGTGTACGGTATTTCTGATTTCCTCCCTCGCCAGTGTCGGGATTAGACCCGCATGATTTGGGCTTTACTGACGATTGCGCTTGAGATTATTATTTACTAGCTGTGCCCCGCGGTGTTACCCGCGGTTCATCGATTTTCCCGTAGGAATAAGATATTTCCCCGCGGTAAAACGTAGCCTATGTTTTAATCCAGGGTATCGGCTAACTCCATACCAAATTTTATTAAAATCCGTCCAGCCGTTTCAGCGCTAAAGACTGACAAACATATAAACACACACACAAACTTTCACGTTTATAATATTAGTGTGATTTTTACTGGCAAAGATACGTCTATGTTGTTATCAGTTTTAACCTGATACTTGTACCTAGGCCTAGATTCTGCTAATGCATTGTAGTACAATGACCACTACATAACGCGGCGATTCAATTTCATTGCCGCTTTTGATTTACGCGCGTACACGTGTCAATCCTTCTAGGCGTCAATGGTGTAAAAGATCGTGTCACGTGACTCGACTGAGTATCTGTCATTGAACTATAATGCACTAGCAGAATTGAGTCACTGGTTACGATGTTTGGAGTCGCTGGATGCGGGCGGCTCTTCACCGGGAAACTTGGAAAACTGTGAGGGAGGACTATGTCCTATCTATCTATCATAGACAGATAGATATTCTTTTCTCAAACATGCTTGGAAAATTGAGCATAAAAGGCCTTCCACACGATCGGAAAGAATCTCCGACCAAGGTGACATTGGTCGGGTTGGTGTAAAAATTTCACGTGTGGAAGCCGGTTGTCCAACCAAATATTGGTCGGAATCCAGCGGCCTTGATCGGAAGCGCAGCCATCACAACACGGTGTGTTGGCGGTCGGAATGGATCGTGTGGAAGGCTGTCGCCCGACGCGAGCGCTTCAGTGTGCCGTTGGCCGTCGCTGCGGGCGGATGGATGTCTATGACAGTAAGTTCGAATTCGGTAGTTGACACGACTAACTATAAATTACTTCATACGCTCGACTAAAACAAAATATTTCGGGAAACATATCTCTTTCAGTTAATTATTAGTTATTTACAATTGTTAAATAGATGAAACATAAAAAGAGTGCTCTGAATAATGACTTTATAATGCGGTATTTTCATAGGTACAAAATTCCGTTTTAAAGTAATTTAATTGACATTTTGTCAACTACCCAATTATGTGTCGAATTATGGTTGGAATGGGTTCGCATTTTGAAAGCCGCGAACGGGAGGTGTTGACGGAATTCATATCAATTTACACATAAAATAACATTTACATACAGGCTTGCATTTACATACATCGCTTCTGGTCCCACACTAGGATACCCTGTGTCGTGGGAACCAGAAACAGCGACGTCATAAGCATGTAAACATCCAAGACCTGTGTTGCTTATTCTTATGTTAATGTTATTTTATGTGTAAATTGATATGAATTCCGTCAACACTTCCCGTTCGCGGCTTTCAAAATGCGAACCCATTCCAACCATAATTCGAAACATAATTGGGTAGCTAGTTGACAAAATGTCAATTAAATAACTTTTAAAACGTAATTTTGTACCTATGAAAATACCGCACTATGAAGTCATTATTCAGAGCACTCTTTTTATGTTTCATCTATTTAACAATTGTAAATAACTAATAATTAACTGAAAGAGATATGTTTCCCGAAATATTTTGTTTTAGTCGAGCGTATGAAGTAATTTATAGTTAGTCGTGTCAACTACCGAATTCGAACTTACTGTCATAGACATACATCCGCCCGCAGCGACGGCCAACGGCACACTGAAGCGCTCGCGTCGGGCGACAGCCTTCCACACGATCCATTCCGACCGCCAACACACCGTGTTGTGATGGCTGCGCTTCCGATCAAGGCCGTTGGATTCCGACCAATATTTGGTTGGACAACCGGCTTCCACACGTGAAATTTTTACACCAACCCGACCAATGTCACCGTAGTCGGAGAATCTTAGTCGGAGAGCTATCGTGTTTTGCGGCCAAATAAATTACATAGGTACTAAACTCTGTCGTGTTATTTAACAATGGAACGATCTTTTACTCCGTTCGCCAATGACAACCAAGAAGGTAACTTATCAGAGGTTTTGTTTAAATTTTGAACTGGCTAGCGATAGAAAGCTGGATATTATAGTTATTGAAAAAAAAAACATTTTAACGCGGCAAAAATTATTGTTGTTCGTTCGTGGTTCGTCAGATTTTGAAAGTTTATTGAATTTAACAGAAGGAGTTCACAGTTTTAATTTCCACGCATTATTTGAGAAAAATCATATACAGGCCTTGGCCACAACTAGGCATTGATGGACTCACGTATGTATGCCTCGGCTTCGCCTCTGCCCACATTTCCAAGTTCGTCCATCAATGCCTCTTTTGCTGGCCGCTGCAGTAATGTACTATTATTGTAAACATAAATTACATACACACATAAGATCACGCCTGTATCCTACAGGCATATGCAGAGACCAGAGGCTGCCACTTGCCTCAATCCTGACAAATCTGACAAAAATAGATCACTTTCGCTTCATCGACATAAATTACTTTTATTTACATGCACTCACGTCGCCCACATCCCTATATCTGGACAAGTAATGCCTAAAATTGTATCAGTAACAGCAACCTTCAGAAAATGAGCAGAAATAATAATTGTCACCTAATTACAAGTAAATCTCGACCGGCACAAAAGCCAAAAACACTTTTGTCTACCGAATGAAAGCGCCTAATAAGCAGACAATGCTTGTAAATGCCTCCACTTTGCCGGAAATGAAGTAAATTATCTCGCTCAGAAATATTTGCAACGCAGAGTTAGGACTGGCTGGAGTCATCTATTACTTGATAGACTTCAAAAATGGGCCTTGTTATGGCTCCATGGATGGGTGACCGCTCTACGACTTACGCTCTAGTGGCATTTTTCCGAGCGGTTCCGTGCTTCGCAAGGCACGTCAAGCAGTTGGTGCCAGCTGCCGTCGATAGTTGGTAGTCGTTAAGCCAAGTCAGAGGCCTTAGGGTAGCTTCAAAACTTCTGACAGTAAGACCAGCCACTAGTCTTACAAGCCTCCACCAATCCGGACTTGGCCCCCGTGGTGGAGTATGGCCTATACCTTCCTCAGGGAAGAGACCCGTGCCCCTCGGTGGGGACATGATGGGTTGATGATGATGTAGTATACCTATATGTTTCACAACAAGAATCTAATAACTGAACGTGCCTATTATACCTATACAGATTTGCATACCTCTGACCCGACTACGGATAGAAATACCCATCCTTTCTCCATAGATTCTCGCATCACCTTGCTTACTCCAGCCTCATCCCACAATGATAATTCTTATTCGCAGCTCCATGTCCGTGCGGGAAATAAGAAATATTGTGGTTTTGACACGCAGAGAAAAGGGCCCGATGCGAGACAGCCTTTGTTGTGCTCGGTATAATGGGAAAAATACAGCTCTAGCTCGCCCCCGTTTGAGATATCCCGCTCGTGGGAGCTGTTGATAGGTGCTCGGACTTCTTTAGGTTTCTTAAATGGATCATAGAAAATAGATCACGTCCGCACGATCACGAAAATAATAGTAAAAATAAAAAACTGGCGCACCAAGGGTTCCACTATAAAATTTGAAAAAAATCACGTTTGTTACCCTTTAAATGTATATTTTATTTTTATATTTTTTTATTAGTAAAATGAATAGGTATATAACTAAATATTCTGTGAACATTTCGAGCGTCTATCTGTTGTCGTTATCAACATCGATCAAAAACGAGCAAAAAATCTGGTTTTTTGTATATGAGACCTCTTAAATACTTATTTTATTCTGTTTTTCAGTAGTTGTTGTTGGCAAGAGAAAGACATTATCTGTTAAAATTTCAACTGTCTAACTATCACAGTTCGTGAGATACAGCCTGGTGACAGACGGACGGACGGACAGCGGACTCTCAGTAATAGGGTCCGTTTCACCCTTTGCTTACGGAACCCAAAAAAAAGGGTGTCAAAATGTGGCACGTGGAAAATTTTAGAATCCACTTATCCCTCAGTGTACTATAGCCTTAGACAGTGGACGTAGAAACATCTCTAGTAGAACCACGACCGTTTTAATGAGAAAAACAAAAGACGCTAGCCATTTTACCGCTTTCCCTATACTTCGATACGGCAACTTTATTACCAACGACTTCCCATAGCACGCATCTGCTCCCGTCATCAGCCCAATGGAAGTGTCTCCGTACCTCAGGGCGGGGACGACGTCACACGCCCAATGAGTAATGTAGTCGGCGCGGCCCTATACGTGTAGCGCGGGATTAGGCGCGCCCGCGATCGTGCGCGGGCGCTAGGCCAACTGGGACTGTGGGGTTTTTTTTATTGTATCAGTCTTTCCCCTATCAGAGATAGATTCCTTTTTCTCTTTAGGTTTTTTAAAATCATAAAATCTTAATACCTTCGTGACATGATTTGCAAAATGCTTGTATTGACTACTATAATAGACTAAAATCGTGAATTATTACATTTTTATTTGTGACATGATTCTTCAATGCTTATATATCTATACTTAATACAGTAGCGTCTAAATTTAAAATTAACATTGTAAAAGTTGTGTAACTAGGACAACACAAAAAACACAACATAGTAACAGACAAAGTACAACAATTATTTAAGGTACGTGCGCCTGATAAGGCCCACTTTTTGCAATAATTATATAAATAAAAAAATATTTATCACAGATTTTTATCACTTCTGTGTTTCTGGAGTTCTGCGGATCCTTCAGTTATCTTTCCTATTTTCTGCTCTCTGCTTTGTCACAAAGCAGTAGCTACAAACCTACTAATTCTTTTTATTTACTTTTCTTACGATTCTTCCGCAGAACTCCAGAAACACATCGGGGACTGTGGGGTTGGGCACTGATAAATTGGGCACTGTGACAAAGCGGTTGTAAAGCAGGGGTATACCGGCGGCCTCAAGTTCGGGAGGATTCTGTGACGACCTCTGTGGCGTAGTGGTTAGCGCATCTGCTTGCCATGTGAGAGGTCCCGGGTTCGATCCCGGCTGGGGAGAAAAAAAAACTCCAGGTCTTGGATGTTTACATGTTTGTGACGTCGCTGTTTCTGGTTCCCACGACACAGGGTATCCTAGTGTGGGGCCAGAAGCAATGTATATGCCTGTATGTAAATGTTATGTTATGTTATGTTATTGGGATACCATGACTTTGTTTTCTGAGCTACTTATTGGTGAAGTTGCAGTGGAAATACAACTTTCTAACGGTGAAACAAAACATCGTGAGGAAACCCTACAATCTAATAGAATTGTTAGAATCGTAGCAAGTCAGAAACCTTGGGTGGCTCCTTTTCTGCCTGTCCCGGATACCAGAGAGTGCTTATGTAGGATATTGAAATAAATTTCCCCTTTTTACATCAACCAACTCTTTCTTTTAGCAGTAAACCTGATTTAAAATGGCTATTATAGAATTAGTTAAGTTAGGTTTGTCATACGGTTCCAATCTACTGTTAACAGCTGTCATAATAATTTAGTACAGTTCATAATAATTTTAGCTGTCATAATAATTTAGTACAGTTCATAATAATTTTAATCTTTAAATTATATCTATTTTTAGTAATGTTTTTTTATAAAACTAAATATTTCCTTTTAATTAGTTAATAATAGTAATTATAATCTTTAAAATATGATACCTACTCATACCTAGTCATATTTTATAAAAAGAACTTCATGCTTCCTTTTGTGTTACCGAACCTGTCGCAAATTATTTTTTGTAAGTCTCACCAGGTGTCTGCGATACAGACTTCAAGTCTAGAGCAGATACCGCAAGCATTGTAACGACAAAAATTTCTTTATCATCATCATCATCATCAACCCATTATGTCCCCACCGAGGGGCACGGGTCTCTTCCCTGAGGAAGGTATAGGCCATACTCCACCACGGGGGCCAAGTCCGGATTGGTGGAGGCTTGTAAGACTAGTGGCTGGTCTTACTGTCAGAAGTTTTCAAGCCGCCCTAAGGCCTCTGACTTGGCTTAACGACTGCCATCTATCGACAGCAGCCGGCACCAACCGCTTAACGTGCCTTGCGAAGCACGGAATCGCTCGGAAAAAATGCCACTAGCGTTAGTCATAGACGGTGACCCATCCATGGACTGAACGCGCCGTATGTTGCTTAACCTGAGTGATCGTTCAAGGTCACTCAGGCAGCGCAGGCTACGAGCGATTTATGGTAAATAAAAATTATTTATTCTTATTCTTCTTATATGTTTGTCTGTAAACACTTTTGCTAAATGCCAGCTTTTAACAGCAATTAACAGCTTGTTAGTGTACGAGATATTAGATATTTAACATTTACATACAGGCACATGCATTGCTTGTGCCCCCACACTAGGATACCCTGTGTCGTGGGAACCAGAAACCGCGACGTCACAAACATGTAAACATCCAAGGCCTGGGTTTCTTTTTTTGTCCCCAGCCGGGATTTGAACCCGGGACCTCTCGCATGGTAAGCAGATGCACTAACCACTGCGCCACAGAGGTCGTCAGAGATATGCAGTAAAAACAGTAAAATTACTGAACAAATTCGGGAAATTTAGTGATTTGATTTAACTTCGAAGAGTCAACACACTAACCTGAATGTTTCTTCGTTTGGACTTTCACTTCGAATTCCAAGGGCCAACCCGAAGTCCCTACCGGTCCAGTACCAAAATACACGCAGTACCCACGCCGGGGGTGCATAGCGAATTTATTGCGATTCTCTCGCACGTCTACGTGAAATTAGACCAAGAATTATGGACTCTTTTGTACTTTGGAGACAGATGGGTTATTTTGAGTATTTGCGTGCAATGAGATAGTAATAAACGAGATTGTGCGGAAAATAAGAAATATAATTACTTAATTTATTTACTTACATAAATATTGCAACATAACAGTAATAACACCAAAGGGATACAATATTATAAGTGAGCATTACCTATCAAACATCTTGTAGCATTCTCTTACACATTTTCACCACATTTGCAACGTCTAGCTATAGGGCATAGTGCCCAGATTCTGCTGATGCATTCTAATATAAGGACAGTTGCATGAACATCGCAATTTAAGCCGCTAAGCCAACGAGCAACAAGCAGCGGCCAATGTCATATTAATCGGTGTGCATGCTACATCTAAAGAACATCGGTGAAGTGAAAGTGATCTGTCAGGATTGTGGTATGAAAGTGATCTGTCAAAAATTGTTAACAAATTGCCAAAAAATGTCCGAGATGTCGACAACTTGCCTTCCTTTAGGCGCAAATTGTTTAACTGGATTTTGTCAAGAAACTATTATAAGGTAGTAGAATTCTTGCATGACAATTCATTTTGAGGTTCGATAGTATTTTTGTATATACCTTTTAATTTTGGATGATTGTTTGATTTGACTTATTAGTACCTGTTATTAATTTGAGTTGACATTTTATTTTGTACCACAAGTTTGTAAGCCCGAAGGCAAAACATAGAGCGACTTTATTGTTTTCATAACATCATGTACAATTTACCTATGTTTACAAACAAATAAATTGATTGATTGATTGATTGATTGATTGGTATGTAGTAATCCCAGGACGTAGATTCTGATAATGCATTGTAGTTCAATGACCGTGCATGAACGTAGCTATTTAGTTTCATTACCGATTCAAGTCTACGCGCACACCTCAATACGAAATACGTCAAGGCGTCAATACGAAAACACGTCACGTGATCCGACCGTGTATCTGTCATCATACTATTATGGACTAGCAGAATCAGGGCCTAAGCCTCAGAGAGAGAGTATGGGCTTAATCAACACGCATGTCGCCCGCAGATTAAACATAACCTAAACATAAACATTTACACTCAGGCACATACATTGCTTCTGGCCCCACATTAGGATACCCTGTGTCGTGGGAACTAGAAACAGTGACGTCACAAACACGTAAACATCCAAGACCTGGAGTTTTTTTTTCTCTCCTGCTGGGGATCGTACCCGAAAATCTAAAGATTGGCAATTTCAATTGGTTTGATTGGCTTATTTCGGATAGGAAATAAATGTTCCACGTAGCACACTCATTCTTACTGTATCCTAGTGTGGGGTCAGAAGCCCTGTGTCTTAGTGAATATTAAGCAAAAATACGACGTAAAATCGCCAGTTAGTACCTTGCGTATCGATTTCCTAATCACAGCGCGCAAATACTCTCCTGAGGAAAATCGACAAAAAGCCATGAGCCAGCCAGATTTACTTTGTACTGGAAGCTTTTCCCAAAAGACCCTCGGTGCGTTAAATTGCCCCGTGTAGGGGCCCAGGCCCCCTATGCACCCCTGTCTAGGGGCCCCGCGCTTTGTCTGAAAACACTAACAAGGTAGACAAATCTTCTTAACTTGTTTGTGTTTGTTGCTTTATGGACTTAAAGTGTACTGAAATATTTGTGCATCGGAAGACTTTTTATATCGTTCAACAACGGTATAGCAAAAAGGAATTAAATTCCTTAAATTTTTAAACTAAAACTTTCCTAAGCACTAGAGTTCACTAGACCATTATTAACTTTATTCCGGATACACTTACTTGACTTTTTGTCTGAAGCGTTCGACCAAGGCCTCAATTCTGCTAGAGCATTATAGTTTAACTAGCTGTTGCCCGCGACTACGTCCGCGTGGGCTTTAGTTAACTATTTTACTGGTATTTCATGACTTTTAATGAAAGACCTTCATATTGAATCTTATTTCAATAACTTTAAAAACGGCAAAGTTTCATACTAAGTTTTCACCCCCCTTTTTCTCCCTTAAGGGATGATTTAAAAAAAACTATTTTACACGTGTTTCATAATTTTAAATGCAGAACCTTCCTACCAAATTTCATTCGAATAACTTCAAAAACGGCAAAGTTTCATACTAACTTTGAACCCCCATTTTACCCCCTTAGGGGATGAATTTTCAAAAATCCTTTCTTAGTGCTCCCCTATGTTACAAAAAGAACCCCTGTGCAAAATTTCAAGTTTCTAACCCTTATAGTTTGGGCCCTGCGTTGATTCTAAGTCAGTCAGTCAGTCAGCTTCTCCTTTTATATATATAGATAGATGACAGATAGGGTAGGGTCACGTGAAATGTTTTTGTTATACCATTGATGCCTAGAAGGTTAGGTACATGTGCGCGCTTAGATTAAAAACGGCAGTGAAATGAAATCGCCGCCTTCAAGCAGTTGTCATTGTACTACAATCAATTAATAGAGTCTAAAGCTCTGATTAGAGCAAAACCTGGTCAAAGCATGCGGAGTTTTATCATTGTTAGCAGAGACGGACCTACCCCGGTAAACCTTATGGCCTGCGCAGACGACGGACTATTCTTCGCGGACTTTTTTATCCGATGAAATAGATCGCTTACAACTGTATCGAGTAACGCAAACGAGGGATTAAAAGCATTTTCTCCGCCGCAGAGAAAAATCCGTCGTCTGCAGAGGCTATTAAGAGCCCTATGGTCGGACGATGTGACCTGGTTGGCAGAGGCCCGTGGATGCAAATGGCGAGAGACCGCGAGGTGTGGCGGTGTGGGGAAAAGTCTATACCCAAATTGTCCAAAAGTGGGCAGAGGTGAGCTGATGAAGATGATAAATTCATGGTATCCTAGTGTGGGGCCAGAAGCGATGTATGTGCCTGTATGTAAATCATCATCAACCCATTATGTTGTAACACGAATTTTTTTCGTGCTTATATTTCAGTATTTTCTTATTACGTTTCGGAACGTATTCGGCTTGCGTTCCGATACACGTTTCTTTTATCAAATATACCTTACAAGTTTTACAGCGGTTGTTTTCTTTTTTTTGTTGTTTAATTTTTCTTTTATACACCGAAGGACTCTGGTAATATTTACTTTTCAATCAACGTAAAGTCGTTATCTCCATTTCACTCCCTTGGTTTGAGAACGAAACGTCAAGGGCCGGCCATTTTGAAGTTTTCTGTCGTCCCGGCCTCTTCGTTGACAGCCAGCAAAGCGGGAGCATATGCGGGCCGTCTTTCCGAATTTGGTGAGTTTTTCTACATTGAAATGGGGATATTTCGTCTTTTAATGGTCTCATTTGAGCCATATATTAAGGGTTCGTTATTCTTTCCATTTTCGCAGAGCAAGAAAAACTCTGTCTTTGACACCGCGGGCTGCGACCACGCGGAGTGTGCTTAGTGCGAGTTTTTTTAACTACTCGATCACGTTAACGTAAACTCATATTCTATAGGAGTGACACAGCGCGCCAGCTAGTTGTCTCTTTGTCACTCCTATACAAATTGCAAACGCTCTCGCTATCGAAAGTGAATGAAAAAACTCGCACTAAGCATGCTGAAGCGGACTTAAATCCCCATTAGTGGTATGTATTCCTCATCTGGCGATACGCGTTCGCGTTAGGTTTGTTTACTGGGAGGTTTTAACGCAGTGGTAAATTTCTCAGGGCTCAAGATTCCGGATCAGAACTCGAGATTCCAGATCCGAATTCCAGATTCCGGATCCAGATTACAGAGTCCGGATCCCGTTTCATGTGACAGACCAGAGCCACCTCTGTTACTACAAGACGGACACCAGCTGCACTCTTGCGGCAGCAGACGGAGGTTTGGTCGTTCTTTCTTTTTACCTAACCAGGATGCCACACCCGTCTCGTGGTGGCACGGTGACTTACCTAAAGAAGTTACTCTTTCTTTCTTTTACCTTGTAAACTTATTCTTACTCAACAACAAGGATAACACCCGCTGGCAACCCATTTCTTATTAAGTTTCTTTTTCTTAGTACTCAAATGTCTATTTTTTTTGTAATCTAGAAGAAACGCTAAATACTAATTTCTAGAAAGTTCCATGTAAAGATACCTATAAAGAATTATACAGTACAATTTGATTATTTCAATTCTTTTATTCAGAGGACTTCCCACTAAATCTTGGATCCTGTTTGTCACTACAAGGGTTTCTGGTTCCAGGGAACATACATTTTTGTGTGAGAAATACTCATCTTAGTCTTACACTGGCGCTCACCCTGGAACTGGACGCCTCACTCTCCAGGCAACTCAACCCACAACCCATTCTGCCTCATATCTGGGCTAGGCGAGGTTACAATGTCCCCACCGAGGGGCACGGGTCTCTTCCCTGATGAAAGTATAGGCCATACTCACTCAGACTTGGCCCCCGTGGTGGAGTATGGCCTATACCTTTCTCAGTGAAGAGACCCGTGCCCCTCGGTGGGGTCATAATGGATTGATGATGATGAATACTAGACAGTAAGACCAGCCGTCTTACTGTCAGAAGGTTTCAAGCCACCATAAGGCCTCTGAATTGCCTCAACAACTGGCATCTATTAACGGCAGCTGGCATGCGGCACCAACTGCTTGACGTGCCTTGCAAAGCACGGAACCGCTCGGAAAAATGCCACTAGCGTTATTCACAGAACGGTTACCCATCCATGTACTGAACACGTCCGATGTTGTTTAACCTTCGTGATCGCTTAAGATCACTCGGGTGGCCGGAGCTACGAGGGATTCTAATGGTATGTAAATGTTTATGTTTAATTGAGAGATTGTACATACATTTTTTCGGAAATTCGTTATTTAATCTTTAATTTATCTGTCAACAAGCCACGTCAATATTCCAACGCGGCGCGCATAAAAGTGTCCGCAGACTACAAACAACCGACACCTTCATAAATCGCATCGAACCCGGCTACCGCGAGATAAGGGCCGGCACAACTCCCGCTAAGCCAGGGGGGCACTTGAAGCTGTCACCTGGAAGCTCTGACGCTATTCATGGGAACTCTTAAGGATTACCGAGGAAAAGAAAATAAATAAAACTATTTGGTACTTTTATCCGGTAGAGGATAACCGGGTCGGCGTTTTTTGATTCTATTTCAAATTGAACAAACAACTTGACCGCTGTCTGACTTCAGATAATTTACTGTAGAATAAACTGAAAATAATCTGTGGCAGTGGGCGGGGCACATAGCACGAAGAGCTGTTGTCTGATGGGGCCGAAAGGTTTTTGAATGGAGACCACACATCGGCAAGCGCAGCGTAGGACGACCAGCCACAAGATGGACAGACGATCTCATCCAAGTGGCGGGAAGACGCTGGATGCAATTCGCTTCCAGCCGGTCTTTTTGGAGATCCATGGTGGAGGCCTATGTCCAGCAGTGGACTTCTTGTGGCTGAATGATGATGATGATGAATCTGAAAAGTCAAAATCGCAGGAAACATTATCTAGGCAGCTGGCAGAAGTTTCAGTTACCCTAGAAGGCTCCAGAAAATATTTAGTAGATGGAACGATTTAAAGATAATTGTTAATTTAGTATTTAAAGCGGAGTCTGCCATCAAGTCACCACAGACTATGACTTTCTTATTGCTGCTAGAAGCTACCTTCAAAACATCATCTAATATTGTTTCAAATAAACAGACTGTAATCGCTGGTAGGGGGGCTGCATAATGGCTACTACAATATGTCCAGACAGCTCAACACAATGATATTTCAATTACTTTTTCAAAAGAAAGTCTACAATAATCTTTCCGTTTTTAAATTTAAAATAATTTTTTGCAAGTGAATGCAAGTGGTAACGTAGCGGTAGAATGTCGGCGTCTCATTCGAGTGGTTGTTTGTTTTAGTAACTTTGTTTTCAAAGTTGCGTATGTTTATGAAGTTGTAGTAGCAATACTAAATGCCATCTGTAAAGGGACACATCGTGGGGAAACCTGAGTATCTGAATAAATAAATTACTTTCCCGTAATACAACCATTTGTTCTGGCCCCAAACTAGGATACCCTAGTGCTGTGGTACCCAGACAAAACATCACAATACCTTATTGTGCACAAGAAAAATATGTAACAAAAATAGAAGCGTAATAAAGGCAACAAAAGTTTGTAAAAAGAGAATGCTTTATGTATTAAGCACGCCTTTGTACATTTACTTAGTAATTAGCGCAAAAAAGAACTAAAATAAATAATAAAGAATCGCTCGTTGCCCCGGACGCCTGAGTGATGTTAAACTATCATAAAGGTTAAGCAACATAGGGCCTGTTCAGTGCATGGATGGATGACCGTTCTATGACTAACGCTAGCATTTTTCGGAGCGGTTCCGTGCTTGGCAAGGTGCGTTAAGCAGTAAAGTTGGTGCCGGCTGCCGTCGATAGATGGCAGTCGATAAGCCAAGTCTGAGGCCTTAGGGCGGCTTGAAAACTTTTGACAGTAAGACCAGCCTCTAGTCTTACAAGCCTCCACCAATCCGGACTTGGCCCGCGTGGTGGGGTATGGCCTAGACATTCCTCAGGAAGGAGACCCGTGCCCCTCGGTGGGGACATAATGGGTTGATGATGATGATGAGTAATAAATTAATGTGATAAAATTTTTGCTGGTATTCTGAACCGGCAATAAATGGGCGCGAACTATATACATATTAAACATTATATTGCTTCTGGTCCTACACTAAGATACAAACCATCGCTTCTTATTCGCGCCCTCGTCCTCCCTTCTGTGTAGCCATACCCTTCAGACCCCTTATATTCTTTTCGCTCTGTATATTGGTATCGCCGGTCGCTCCAGCTAAGCTGATCGGAGTAAGCCGATTCCAGGATCTGGGACCCTCGCAATTAACACTAACATAAAGATTATGCGCGTCTTACTGCCATCCGATTGTAGGATCGATACCCATGCTTATTTTTGAGTGGGCCGGAGAGATAAGGGTTGGGGCGTGACTCGCGTTTGTGTTTGCAAGCAAATCCAGTTCGCGGCGATCACTAAGATTGCATGTTCCTGTTGTGAATAATAACTGTGGACAAAACCAGTTTCTTTGCATGATCGAGTAATATACTTTGTTTCTTAAGTGATAGTTTAGACATAATCATCATCATCATAAATCTATATCATCTAAGACTTTCAACAAAATATCGTGAGAAAGCCCACACAATGAACTTGTAGGCAAATCCCTATCACCTACAAACTTTACATCCAATTGACATTGAGTTAAGACTCTCCACCTACTATTTTCTTATTAAATACTGTATCATAAATTGATTTTAATGTGAAAAATTAACATTCTGTTTCATCATCATCAACCCATTATGTTCCCACCGAGGGGCACGGGTCTCTTCCCTGAGGAAGGTATAGGCCGTACTCCACCACAGGTGCCAAGTCCGGATTGGTGGAGGCTAGTCTATTGTAAGACTAGTGGCTGGCCTTTGTGTCAGAAGTTTTTAAGCCGCCTTAATAAGGCCTCTGACTTGGCTTAACGATTGCTATCTATCGACAGCAGCAGGCACCAACTGCTTAACGTATCTTGCGAAACATGGAACCACCCCGAAAAATGCCACTAGCCTTAGTAATAGTCGGTCACCATCCATTGACTGAACGCGCCCAATTATGCTTAACATTCGTGATCGTTTAAGATTCATCAGGCAGTCGGGAATACGAGCGGTTCTTCTTGTTGAATGTCAATGTACTTATAATGTTAGCCACTGTCTTGGGGCCCAGTGTAGTGAAGCAAAAGGCAGCGAAAAAAAAACTCTATAGTGACCATCTTTTCTCAAATCACCTCAAATCTACTACAAAATTAGTATGAATGATCATCTAACTAAAAACCTCAAGACCCACGAGTGCAATCAACACTTGCAGTGTCAAACATTATTTAATATTCTTACAAAAGTAAGAAAAGGGTAGGGCTGCAAAGCGCCACTTGTCAATAAAATATTAACAGACCAGCGTTCCTGGTTCCCTGGCCAGGGTAATGCGGCGGGGATTACCCGAGCACTTATCTGGAGGCCCGTTTGGGCTGTGGCTATAAGAGAATCGCGTAGCGTTCTTCTTCTTAAAGTACCTCTCCATCACTGGAGGTCGGCAGTCAGCTCTTTACAATGGTATCTATGCACTTACCCATGCTACATGTTTGAGCTGATTAATTGTCTGTATTTTTTCCGAAACCCTAGGTGTTACGTAAAAATAAAGTATGAGAAATTTGTAAGGAAGGTACGATATACAGCCATCCTATGAAGCCGATTTTTTATTATTATACATATACAGGCATATACTCGTACATTGCTTTTGGCCCCACACTAGGATACCCTGCAATGCTAGCCAAGTCAGAGGCCGGGCGGCTTGAAAACTTCTGGTTAGACCAGCCACTAGTATTAGAAGCCCCACCAATACGGACTTGGCCGCCGTGGTGGAGTATGGCCTATACCTTCCTCAGGGTAGAGACCCGTGCCCCTCGGTGGAGACATAATGGGTTGATGATGATGTTGAATTGAGAGGACATCGCCCCTTTACCATGCCTTAGTCTTACGCCCTTCCTGCGTTCCCCACGCCTTACTAATACATCTTATCGTAATTGATTTTTATATCATATTTTATTTCTTTAATTTTATTTTGAACTGGGTCGTAATTCGTACCATCTCTCCGAGCTCTGCACGCTGCCGTACGGGTGCTGACGGAAGATCAGCGCTGGAGTACCACAATTTGCCACACCTAAAGTACCTAAAGCTTCGCTGTTTGTCTCAATTTAAATGTTTTTGTTTTCTTATATTGCTTCATTGTGTGTTGTGTGTGTTATTTGTTTTTCTACCACCGTATAGTCTGCTTTATATTGTTTTTATTGAATGTGTGTGTAAATGCAAATAAATGTTTTATCTATCTATCTATTTTTCTACCTTAAATCGCTTTCTCTTACTCAACAAGGCCCCACCCTTATGAGATTTTGGTTCTCGTGTGCTTCTAAAGGAATTATTCGCAACCTTCGGATTCGGCTGGCCATGGGGTCTGCCTAATCCACTCCCAGTATTTTGTATGTCTTTGTTCATGCCCAGAGAATTCTGCCGCTTATTTTGACACGGGTATTGGGACGTTTTCAGTCGGATTACGAAAAAAATTAGAAGGGAAATATGGTGATAATCTCAAATCATCATTTTATTTATAACGACTTCCACACAATCCGTGACTGCATACCAAAAAATGTGTTATTATTTGATGTTTTGACTTAACATAAATAAGAATATCTGTACATTATATGTAGATATTGTATCATATATATTAGATTTTAGGTGATTTAAGAAAAGATAGTCAGAGTTTTCTTTCTGCTGCTTTTTTGCCACTACATTGGACCCCAAGGCAGCGCCTAACATTATAAGTACATTTACGTTCAACAAACAGAATTATAGAACAGTATATTTAAGGGATATTTTTAATTTTAATTTGTTTTTTATAATTATTTACATTTTATATAATATTTCTATTGGTGGTGCCTTTTTCCATAACTTGTACGCCTCGTGAGGCAGACCATGTATTAAACTAATTAAATATTTTTCTATCCTACCAATGTACCTAATCGTGCTTCACAAACAGAATGTTAACTCTGTACGTTGAAATACATTTCTGATTTCCGATCCAATCACTCGTCCCGGTAACAAACTAAGATAGATACCCTGTGGTGTACTGAGCAGGCAAAACACTACATTAAAAATCATTTCCTACACAGTCCGGATTGTAAGCACGATTAAAAAGGTTCCACTTTCGCTCGGGGCCAAAAATGCCAATTTTTCTTTCTCTCGGCTTACCCAGCCACAAATAATATTATTATTGGCACTGCTAAAAACAAAAGAAAGTCGGCGAGCCGCCGAACGGTCGCGGCAATGTCGGCGGCGGATTTATGGGCGGCAAAACGAGAAATAAATTACTCTCGATGTTAAATAATGACAGAAGAGTCTTTCAGACAGATTAAGTTGCGAAATTAACATTTTGCGAGGAGACAGATAGGTGTCTACAGTCTAAAACAACTACACCTATGTACTTGAAAGGAATCATAAATATATATTATGTTGTTTATGTATACAAGTAACATAGGTATTGAATAAGTTAGTAATTGTTGTAATTTGTGAAGTAAAACGTAATAATTTAGCAAACAAGTTATTTTATTCAAGCGGTCAAACACCGATTACACAGAAACTATAGAGATGCGTTTTAAAAAAATGACATATAGTGTTGTACCAAAAAATAGTGAGGTGACAAGAGGAAAGCTATTTAAGCAAATTATAGGTAATTATTGGAGGAGGAGGAGGAGGTAGGTACCTGGGTTTCTTCGATAGCTCGGCTCAGCAGTTGGACGCGGAGGCCGGTCCGGACCTTTCCTCTTCTGTTTCCAGTTTCCAAGTTAAAATTGTTTTTGGATGCACAGCACTTGGTTTGATAAACAGCACAGACAGCACTGATGTTTTGGCGAGTCCAGCGAGAGTTTTTGAGGATTTAACGAGATTATTTAGAGAGACTTTCTCGGCGTGGCGAGCGGCGCGGGCGCGGATTTCGGACTAACAGCGGAAGGAAGAGAGTGGGGAATGAGTTGAAGGAAAGGATGCGGAAATGAGTGAGTGAGTTGAAAGCGTGAATGAACGAATGAGTGGTATGTGTGGCGATATAAAATAAATAAAGAGATTGGCGTCGACAACTCCGCCGGCCTAGAGGTTTCCTCTAAGCAAGAATAGAATGAGATAAAGAGAACAGCGTAGCGTAAAACTAAGTGGTAAAAAATGCGTGAAAAGAGTTACTGTAAAGGCAAAGGGCAAACACCAACCACCGGTCGCACGTAGCCACCAGAAGCGGTGCGGACTTTAACGGCGCGTACAATATTGTCCTTGCCAGGATAAAGTTCCTCAATGATGCCTAGAGGCCAACATAGAGGATGAGCGTTAGTATCTTTAATTAGAACTATAGTACCTAGTTGGATAGGTACAGAGAGTTGACCCCACTTCTCCCTTTGCTGGAGTGAAGTGAGATATTCTTGGCTCCAACGTTGCCAGAATGAGTGAGTAATTTTACTAAGTAGTTGAAAGCGAGTGAGTCGATTGTCTGGTTGGTGAGTTAAGTCTTCGGCTGGCAAATATTTAAGCGGAGTTATGTTTAAAAAATGATTAGGTGTAAGCGCAGAGGGATCAGACGGATCAGAGCTTAGAATGCAAAGAGGTCTACTGTTGAGCAAACCCTCTATTTGTACGAGAACAGTGTAGAATTCTTCATACGTGAGTATTTGAGTACCTATCACTCGGTATAAATGGGTTTTAACGCAGCGAACATTGGACTCACACAAACCGTTGAAATGTGGTCCATAAGGAGGGCTATGTTTGAAATGAATGCGGTGTTCTGATAATTTCTGTTCAATATAATTCTTATGAGAATTTGATTGTATGAGTTCGTAAATTTCTTCCAATTTTCTTTTGGCACCAATGAAATTAGTACCTCCGTCGCTATATATCATAGAAACGGGGCCTCTGCGAGAGATAAAGCGTTTGAACGCGGCGAGGAACAAATCTGAGCTTAGGTCAGTTACTAACTCTAAGTGTAGCGCTTTAGTTGTAAGACAGACGAAGAGGCAAATGTATGCTTTGTGACTTTTGATACCGCGACGGCGAATGTGCGTGATGTAAAAAGGACCTGCATAGTCTACTGCTGTGTAAACAAACGCTTTAACTTCTGAAACTCTAAAATAGGGAAGATCTCCCATGCGTGGGTAAGTATTTTTTGGGTTGAGGCGAAAACATACGTTACATTGATGTACTCTTTGACGAACTAAATTGCGAGCGGCGATAATCCAAAATTTTTGTCTTAAAAGAGCGAGTAAGAGTGCGGGACCAGTATGCAGATTGTTTAAGTGATAACAATCTACTATCAATTGAGTCAATCGATCCTTCGAGGGAAGCAAAATTGGATATTTTGTATCATAATTTAATTGTGAATGCGTGAGCCTACCACCTACTCGAATAAGGCCAGTCTCATCGAGAAAGGGGTTCAACTTAATCAGAGATTTATTTATGCAACTCTTTTGTTTTTTAAGCGCTGAAATATCTTGCGAAAAATGTGCGTTTTGAACATGACGAATGATATAAAGTTCAGCGAACTCTAAATCAGCGGGCGTGATTGGACCGTTTGAGCGGAGCCTTCTTGAAAAACGTAGGATGTAGACCAGAGTGCGCAGTAATTTTGAGTAACTAGAGAAACGGTCAATCATATCTGATAACAAATTATGAGTCGGCGAATGCGGAGAATGACTTTCTACAGCTTTCATAGAAATTGTCTTTGTTTCAGGGATCTCATCTGCGATTGAGTTAACTTTAAATTCTTTAATAGGCCAATTGGCAGCTGGAAGAGCTAGCCATTGAGGTGCGTGAAACCAAAGGGTGTTATCGATGAGTACTGAAGGCGAAGTAGGACGTGAGAGTATATCGGCGGGATTTTCACTGCCGTCAATGTGAAACCAATGATCTGCGGATATTTTTTCATTTATTTCAGTAACCCTGTTCGCGACAAAAGTGTGAAACCTATATGCGGGCGAGTGAATCCAGGTGAGCGTAATAGTCGAGTCAGAGAATGCGTAAATATCATTTACTTTGCAGCGTCTGGAGAGAACGTCGAGAACAGCTGTGAGGAGATTCGCGAGTAAGAGTGCGGCGCAGAGTTCAAGACGAGCGAGCGAGACTTTCTTTAGTGGAGCCAGTCTAGACTTGGAGGCGAGTAGCTGCACCGAACCGACAGAGTGGTCATCGGTACCGACTTTAATGTACACTGCGGCACCATAGCAAGCCTCGCTCGCGTCGGCGAAACCAACGAGCGTTATGTGAGAGTGAGTGAAAATTCCAACATGACGCGGGATTTTAATTTGTTCGAGTTGAGCAAGTTGCTCGTGAAATAAAGTCCATTTGTTTGAAATACAAAGTGGAACTGGATCGTCCCAGTCGAGGCTCAACTTCCAGCATTCTTGGACGAGGAGCTTCATGTAAGCGGTGACTGGACCGAGAAGACCGAGAGGGTCAAATAAGCGTGCGGTAACGGAAAGGATTGCGCGTTTTGTACACTCTTGCGTGTCAGTATTTATTTTAAATTGAAATGAGTCTTCTTTGGGGTTCCACTGAATACCAATAATTTTTGTATTCGCGTTCGAGTCTGAGTCAAAATTTATAACTTGCGGGTTTTGATGAGAAGCGGGAATTTTATTTAATAATTTAGGGTCATTAGAGATCCATTTTACTAATTTGAATCCTCCAAGGCCAAACATATCGACCATTTCGCGGTAAATTTGATAAGCTTTGTCAGCGCCATCTATTGAGCAAACATAGTCGTCCATGTACATGTGATGTTCAGCTTCGTAAGCTGCGAGCGGGTGGGTATCGCGACTGTTCGCGGCGAGTTGTCGGACGACTCTCATTGCGAGATAGGGGGAGCTTGAAATACCGAAGGAAACGCGGTTAAATTCGTAGGTATCAATTTCGTTTTCAGGAGAAAAGCGAAAGAGTATGCGCTGAAATGGATGATGCTCAGAAGCGAGTTTTACTCTAAAATACATGTTTTCAATGTCCGCCGTAAGTGCGGTCGAGAAAATGCGCAAGTTTATCAGGAGCTCTAATATGCTGCTTTGTAAATTAGGTCCTGTGTACAAAATATCATTAAGTGATTTACCCGAGGTGGTTTTACAACCAGCGTTGAGAACAATGCGTGTTTTTGAGGTTTGTTTATCGGGGCGATAAACAGCTCTATGAGGAATGTAATAGTGGTCAATTTCGCGTGAGGGATTTTCAACTTTTGTGAGATAGCCCTTTTGAATGTAATCGTTAATTGTGGAATTATAGTTTGAGCGTAGCTCAGCGTCTGCGTCAAGTTTCTTTTCGAGTCGTAAGTATTGAGCCTTAGCGCTGGCATGTGAATTGCCTAATTCAGAGGTTGCGGTCTTAAATGGGAGTTGAACAGTGTAAGTTCCAGATTGCTCGCGAGTGTAGCTCGACTGAAAAATCTGTTCACACTTTTCGTCGTCTGGACTTACATGAGTTTTAGTGGGAACGGTTTCGAGTTCCCAAAAGCGCTGCGTGAGTGTCTCAAGAGTTGAGTTTTGAGTTTGACAGAAAAACGTTTTTTCAGGGCGTGATGAGTGTTGAGTAAAGCGGGAATCACAGTCGGCACGACCCATGGCTATATAACCCAAGGTAGTTTGAAGTGCGACTACTGAGGAGTGAGCCGATGTTACTTTGTCACTTCCTAACAAGAGCGGGAAGAGTTCACTACCTATTAGGCAGTCAATTTGCGCGGGAGTGTGGTAGCTATCGTCAGCCATAGGTAGATAGCACAAATGCTCGAGCTGCGAGGTGTCTACACGAGCGCTAGGTAGGTGATCAGTGATAGAATCAATGACGCGGGCGTCAATAGTGTAAGAACACCGTGGGTCATAGCGAGAGTGGATTGTCAGAGTGGTGATACCGAGAGACGAACTTTCGGTCTGTCCGATTCCCTTTACGGTTGAATTTGCGGGCTTAATCTTTAAATTTAATGAGTCACAACAACTCTTTGTAATAAAGTGGCTCATGGAGCCAGAATCAAGAAATACTCTGATTTGAGAGGGGCTTTCTGTGATTTTATTTTGTTTGTAAACAAGTACAGCAGCAGTAGGCAATAAAACCGTACTGTATTTACTTTGAGTTGAATCGGGAGTAGTGACGCTAAGAGCTAAGTTTGAATTAGCGCGGGAAACCGTAGGTTCGGGTTGTGCGGTGCGCGCGATTGAATCCGTCAGCGGCAAGGCGGTAGCGGGGAGTGCGTGAGGCGCGGGGGGAGCGGGCCGCGGCCCATAGCGAGCAGCGGCCGCGAAAGATTGCGGCGGCGCTGGAGGTGGTGAATGCGGGACTTGAGGCGCGGGGGGGTCGCTGTGCGCGCGCGCGGCGTAGGTAGAGTGGCTGCGCGTCAAGGGTGCGGGTTCGATTCCCGAACTATAGGAATCGAGATGTAAAAGAGTGTGATGTTTTCGGTGGCAAACTTTGCACCTGTTCTGCGAAGCGCATGAGTGAGTATCGTGAAAGCCTAGACAATTTTTGCAGAAGTTGTACTTCGAGGCAATGTTAAATCTGGTGCGGGGAGTTTCATGTAAAAATGTTTGGCATTTAAATAAAGCATGAGCTAATGAAGCTCCACAAACAGCGCAGGGTCGTTGACCTGGGTTTGGTGGAGTTGAGTTTGAGTTGAGAGTGTGAGGTTGAGTTGAGTTAGGCTGAGCGCTTACTAAGAAGGCCTGTGTAACAGATTTGCCTGGAGCCTTTGCATTGAGTGGACCTTTATTGTAGGTTTTATTTAATGAGTAATCTTTGGATTTTTGAGTTGAGTTGGTTGGGTTGCGGAGAGTATTTATTTTATTTTGTTCTTTAAGAAACTGAGTTAAAAGGGTGAATGTTGGCACGGCAACATCCCTATGAGTCTGTTCGAATAAGTTTACCATTTCCTTGTCAAGTTTGCTTAGAGCAATGTGAGTTATAATGAAATCTGACAAATCTTTAATCTCCAAACGGCGCAGAGCGGCCTCAGCGGAACAGAAGTTGTCAATTAAATTTTCAATTGTCTGACCAGGCTTTTGCTGTAACATTTGTTCTAAATAGAGAGAGGCTTGAACTCTGACATCTTGATATTTTTCCAGAAGAGCGTTCCAGACAACGTCATAATTTTCTGAGGTAGCGGTAATGCCTGAGCAAACATTGAGTGCCTTGCCAGAGAGACATCCAATTAAATACTGTATTTTTTCAGCATTAGAGAGACGCGGGTTTGTGTGTATGAGACTTGAGAAGTTTTCATGGAAGACTGGCCACTTACTCGGAGTGCCATCAAAGCTTGCCAATTGTAGCGGGGGCAGCTTGAGGTTAATGTGATCATGTTCTTTCTTTTTGTCCTGTGACTGCTGTCTGAGTGAGCTTTCTGTTTGTTTTATGTAACAGTACAATGTGTCAAAGGAGCTGAGCATGCTGTGACCTGGCTGTGCTTCAGGGTCTTCATTCATGTACTCCAAGATGAGGTTATCTAATGTTTCAATGAAATCTGTGCGAGTCTTTTCAATTGAAAGAGTTCTAGCGAGAAATTGTGAGCGAGCAGTGGGGTCATCGACCTTCAGGCTAAGATCATAAACTTCTTGAGCGATTTGGAACAAACTTTGTTGTTTATATTCGAGAAACCTTATCCGGGCACTTTTCACGTTATCACCGTCTTCGTCATCAGGCAGGAGCCCTTTCTTTCCTTTCCCAACCATGCCTGAAGTCGGTTGAAGGCGCAAAAGTAAGAATAATAATCCGAAAAGTACCTACGTGCGACAAGCGGTTGACACAAAATGCAAAATGGAAAATGCGCCGTATTACTTGGAAATAAGAGTGAGTTGCGCAAATCGAACGCGGCCAAAACCCGTTGATTAAAACTATGAAAATATGAGTTTGCGGATGAAAATATAATTAAATACGAGTAGAGTAATGTTGTTAACTGCGTGTTAATGCGAGTTTGATAGGTAGTGAGTGTGCGTTTGCGAGATTTCTTTGGAAATAAAAATGAGCGCGCGGTGGGTATGCAATGATGGCGTCGCTGTGCGTGCCTTGCAATGAAAAATTTGCGAGTTTTTTAGAGAATGCGAGTAATATGAGTGTTGAGTGATGAGAGAGGGTATCGGGGAGAAGGACCAAACTTGGAGGAGGAGGAGGAGGTAGGTACCTGGGTTTCTTCGATAGCTCGGCTCAGCAGTTGGACGCGGAGGCCGGTCCGGACCTTTCCTCTTCTGTTTCCAGTTTCCAAGTTAAAATTGTTTTTGGATGCACAGCACTTGGTTTGATAAACAGCACAGACAGCACTGATGTTTTGGCGAGTCCAGCGAGAGTTTTTGAGGATTTAACGAGATTATTTAGAGAGACTTTCTCGGCGTGGCGAGCGGCGCGGGCGCGGATTTCGGACTAACAGCGGAAGGAAGAGAGTGGGGAATGAGTTGAAGGAAAGGATGCGGAAATGAGTGAGTGAGTTGAAAGCGTGAATGAACGAATGAGTGGTATGTGTGGCGATATAAAATAAATAAAGAGATTGGCGTCGACAATTATTCCTCAGGGAAGAGACCCGTGCCCCTCGGTGGGGATATAATGGGTTGGTGATGATGATGATGATAGGTAATTCAACAGTAATGTAAAGAGATAGAGCGCTTCATCAACAAACTGCTTTGCAGTTTGCGTAATTGTTTAATTGAATATGGTTTTTGTTTTGTAAAATAAATAATAAAAAAAAGCCGTGGAAGCTTTGCTGAACGATGTCAATGGGATGGGGCGCAAAAGTGCATTAGAAACTATATAAGGGTGCGGTTATAAAGAATCAGGTTTGCCGGTACTGGTCAGCACTAAATTGTATAGATCTCCATTTTTTAATCACAAATAAATATTATACACACACACCCTACTCAAGCAAAGACTTTAACTGGTATGATCAAATTGATCAATGCAGGCATTGGGTACCTTTGCGTACCGACAAGGATTTAACGAAATAAAACAGTGAAAGCAATCTGTCACGTGGCAGTCCCTGGTCTCTGCCTACCCCTCTGGGATACAGGCGTGAGCTTATGTATGTATGTAGAATAGTAGGGTGAGCAGAGAAAGTTTGTCTGAATACTCCCTTTCGCTTCATAACATTCAATATACCCCTCTTGAACAATTTTTTGAGTGTACGTTTGACGTTTGATATTTGTACTAATATTTATTTCTTTCTTTCTCTAAGCCTGTAGATACGATTGTGACCAATTGTGACCGACGACCCCTGTGGCGCAGCGGTTAGCGCATCTGCTCACCGTGCGAGAGGTCCCGGGTTCGAATCCCGGCTGGGGACAAAAAAAAAAGAAACACAGGTCTTGGATGCTTACATGTTTATGATGTCGCTGATTCTGGTTCCCACGACATAGGTTATCCTAGTGTGGGGCCAGAAGCAATGTCTGCATGTAAATGTTATAAATGTTATGTTATGATTTTACTTCAAGAAAATGCATCGTTATTTTGTACTTATAAATAAAAAAAACTTGTCACAAAATCTCAAAATTAAAGATCACCTCCCATCGCCCATCCCCTGACAGTCGGTCATTGTACATTCAAGCCGCGTCGCTAGGGGGTAGCCATTATCAGTGGAAGCGTCACCCGCACATTTTTCCAAGCCATTGTCATCAACTTCGCACAAAGAGCGGACGTTTTTTTGACAGCTCAAAAGAATTCGCTGTTTTCGAGGTTCCGCAGTACTTTTTAATGATAATATTGTGTTTACGGGGTAATGACCCTTATGGAGTCGTTAGGGGTCAGCGGTCCTTATCATTGAATGGTTTGAAAGGATGGGTTCTCTTTGTTAAGTTGAGCGTAATTCAGTGGGATAATTAACTGCGTAGATCAGAGGGAATTCTAGTTTTACCATAATAATAACTTCTACACCACACAACCACTTGACCTGGTCCCAAACTAGGATACCCTGTGCTATGGTAACCAGGCAAGGACATAACAAACATGGAAAAACACTCAGACTGAGCTACTCAACAGGAAATAGGACTAACGCAAGTTTTTCTTGAGTTTTTTGGTTTGGATCACACAGTTTGGTTTTGCTATGAATGTTCTTCTTGGTAGGCTCTTAAGAGGACGGTTTTGGTACTTACGAAGCTGTGTTTGTGGGCCGATGTTGCAGGCGATGCGAAGTCTTGCAATTCTTGCTTTGTCTATCAATAGCACAAATTAAAACCATGACTCTTGATTTTATCCTGAACTCCGCCAATCTTTATTCATCATCAACCCATTATGTCCCCACCAAGGGGCACGGGTCTGTTCCCTGAGGAAGGTATAGGCACGTGGTGGAGCACGGGGGCCAAGTCCGGATTGGTGGAGGTTTGTAAGACTAGTGGCTGGTCTTACTGTCAGAAGTTTTCAAGCCGCCCTAAGGCCTCTGACTTGGCCTAACGACTGCCATCTATCGACGGCAGCCGGCACCAACTGCTTAACGTGCCTTGCGAAGCACGGAACCGCTCGGAAAAATGCCACTAGCGTTAGTCATAGACGGTGACCCATCCATGGATTGAACGCGCCTTATGTTGCTTAACCTTAGTGATCGTTTAAGATCACTCAGGCAGCCCAGGCTACGAGCGATTCAAGCAATCTTTATTGTAATCACTGAATTGTTTTTTTTTACATATTGCACTTTAGTGACGTTGTGTATTGTATACTTAAGTTGAAGTTCGATTATGCATCTGGTCTCCTAGGCAACAAGAGCTATATTAGCTTATAAATTGATCAAAAACCACCCCTTCCATTTGAGTGTAAAGTAAGAGATCAATTTCGCTTTGTTGTGGTTTGAAGAATGCTTTTTCGTACGTTAGGTCGTTGCGTCTAATGTTAAAAAACTACAGCGATGATTTGCAGTTAGATAAATTACTATTACAAGCCGAAGACTATGAAAATACAGTGGTTGGATAAATTACACTTTATTTCAACAATCAAGTGCCTATTAAATTAACTTAAAGTCCCAGAAGTATAGCCAGCTCATAAATACTTACTTGTGCCACTGGCTATAGACACTTGGCTGGCTATGGGGAGCGCAGGGCAGGGCTTTTATTCGGGAGCTGGGGCGCCGATTCAGGGACCGTGGCATGGACGTTCGCTCTGGGGCATATCTGAAAAAGTAAAGTAAAGTAAAAATCGTTTATTTGCAAGAACATGGGTACATTAAGTTCTTAAAATATAGTTACAATCCTTCATGGTCTACTGATTGGTGTGCAAATCTATAAATTGAATTTTATTTAAAAAAGAGAGCCAAAGGATTTCCCTTGCTGTGCAGCGCGGTAACGCGGCCAGTATTATTGGGACTTTTGGGTCAGATGTGGCTCGGAGCGATTTATTTGGTTAGGGTTTTTTAATGTTTTTATTGCTTAATTAATATGTAATTGCCTTGACATTGTTTTACATTTTGAATTTAAAAAAAAACTTAAAATAGGTAGAATTAATTAAAAATGTAGGTAACATAAAAACATTTAAAATGGTGACGTAGTTAGATAGATGAACAGAATATTCTTTATTGTACTCATAAAGTACGTACGTACTTAACATTTACATATATGTTCCTATTGTTCCAATTAGCAGCGCCGCGTAGTAAGAAAAAGAACTAACTTAACTTGCCGCGTCATTTTGTAAAAATCGATTGAATTGTCTATCAAAATGTTGTGGCATATCATAAAGGCCATTTATATTTTGCCTTCAGCATATTTCAAAACAGCGAGCGTTTTTAAACGTATTTTATAAACCGCGTCGAAGATAACTCTAATATATCTTGGAGAATCTTGTTCTAGAGGCTCTATAAGTGCCCCATAAAGGAAGTATTAACTTTAGCAAGTCTAAATCGTGGAAATGACAATTTATGTTTATTTCTACTATTAATTCTATTTATAAGTCTATAAGGTCTATTTAAGTTAGTCCAACAAGGCAGTCTCAATCACTAGCTGTATCCGGCAAGGCGGGTGAAGTAATGTCTTGGCAACAAACAAACAAACAGACACACACGCCAGCCAACTCTGAGCCATCAACTCTTAATTAAAAACAAACAGATGTGTCGACATTTGAATGCATGTTCCTTGCAGACTTCGCGGATCTATTTGACTCTTCTTATTCCATTTCGCTTTTATACTGAATTATAGAATACCTTTTTATGTATTATGTCATTGCTAATAGGACTGACCAGCCCTATGCTGAGACACTAGATCTCAGATAAAACAAAAAAAATTTAGTAACTTGCCAAATATACGGAATGACTGAAATACTATCACTATGGACTGTTCCGAAATAAATACATTAAATAAATACACAAACTCCAACATATAACTTCTACTGCTATAAGTATGAAACATATCTGTTCTTGGCAATAAATGGTTATTCATTCATTTTCATTCATTCATATAATATTACTGGTTGGCCAATATAATAAAGTCTCATCCCAATTTCTTTGTTTTTAATAAAGGGGCCCTTTCCATCCGCGTGGGCTAGAGCTGGATATGTAGAAGTCTGATTACTTCGGCTGTCTTTAGGAAAATAATGAGACTAATTCAAACATCTGTGGCAAAAGTTGCGAGTTACTTTTTGACTTCGCAATATTAGCTCAATAGGAGTTAACTGACGGTGGCATGAAACATGGGGTTGAAAGAAAAGGTAAGAAGTAAGTAATAAGCCTATATCCATGAGGGAGCGTGTCCACGTGGCAACGTAGGCGACGGGATCGGAGTCCCATTTTTTGTGAGCATAGTGTAGACCCTACAAGATGGACAGAGGATCTCATCCAGGTGGCATCAAGACGTTTGTATTCATAGAGGTGAGCCATGTCCTGTCCAATAGTGGACTTCTTGTGGCTGAATGATGATGATGATGATTGTGTAGTAAAGTAAATAGATTTTCTTCTTCTTCATATTTTAACTTAGGATGGTCAGAGTGGAGTTTTTTTTTGCTGCCTTTTTCTCCACTACACTCGGCCCCAAGGCTGCGGCTAACATTAGCATTATAAGTACATTGACATTCAACAAGCAGAATGTAAATTTTTTACGTTGAAATAAATTTCCGATTTCTGGTACTAAACAAAACACCGACAGTGACTTAGCTTTACCGACAAACGCTTTCCCCAGCATTCGCTTTATTTGCCTTAGCCGGATATGTAGGAACACCCACGAGGCAATTAAAAATAAATCCCCGAGCGGTAACCCAACTACCCCGAGGCCACAAACTCGAACTCCGCGCAGGAAACATATTTTATCTAGACAATTTCCCGAAACGGCAAAAGAACCGTTGATCCGAGCGCCTGATAACTGTTTTATTGTGCGAGTAAAAATTTTTGAACCAAAAAAACCGACTTCAAACAAAAAATTTGAAAATAATTGCATATTCTTATTAACTCTAAAACTAAGAATAAATTGTAACGCGAGTAAGTAAGAAAATGCAATTATTTTTAACTTTTTTGTTTGAAGTCGCTTTATTTATTTTTAGTGAATCTGAAGTACACTTACTTTGGACACCAACAAAATAGACCACTCGACGATTACACGACGACGCGCATACGTGACTTGCAAGCAAAATGCAGGCGCCGGACAGACAAATTTAAGACTTATATTATGGTTTCTAATGGATGCCATGTCAAAGCTGGACCAAAATTTTGGCCCACTGCAAGCACCAGCTTTCAAATAAAAAGAGAATCATCAGAATTGGTCCACCTGCTCAAAACGTCAAAAGCTATGAGGTAACTAACATAAAAATACAGTCGAATTAAGAACCTCCTCCTTTTTTGAAGTCGGTTAAAAAAACTCGAGGAACCTAGAAAACTAGCCCACTTGGGTACAGTGGGCTGGGGAATTCGATGCTCTTACTCCGCTGGCTCCACGACCAGGGGTCTGAATACATACTACAATGTATGGAGTTGTCTGATTTAGCCTAGCTTCAACTGTCAAATGCCGAAAAATTTTACACTTTAGGGTTGTCTAAATGCTTACCCTGATAGAGTGGAAAGTTACGTGATACAACGGCAAAAGTGGGTCTTGGCCTCTGCCAAAGGAAGTTGGCATTTGCCTCTGCCTTGATAATGACAATTAATTTTTTTTACATTTATTCCGGATACACTTACTTGACTTGTTGTCGGAAGAGTCCGACCAGTTTTTCGGATTTGTATCCCGAATAAGTGTAAGTCTAGCGCTTACGAAAGTTTTAGTTAAAAAAAGATATTAAAGATGTATTTTTATTTTATTTTAATAATTTGATATAGTTTTAATATTTTTTAATTCTTGCGCGGTCTCTTGCCCTGGCTACTTCATCCTTCTAGCAATACCTTGGGCGGCAAGTGGCAGTCCCTGAACTTTGCTTACCACTCTGAAATACAGCCGAGAGTCTATGTATGTATGTATATCTGGGGTTTCCAGCCGGACTTTGGCCGCCAGGTATGCCCTAAATGACAATTATAATAATAGCTATTTTTAGAATCCTCTTAGTAAGGATTTATTTGAAGGTAAATTTGATTTGAAAATTCTTTATTGCACAAGAGAAGATCTTCACAAAAGCGAGCTTAATACTAAACAATATTTTGTTCAAGCTAACAATGGGCGACGTGGAAAGAGTATAAGGTAGTGCTAGAGAAGTTTATAAAAAAAAATACTTGCTTACAAATCACCGTCCTCACCTCATGCAGGGCCTCCCACGGCTATGCCACATGGAGGGAAAGTACCTTTAATATTGTAGATGGAACATTTTACTGAAAGAAGACATTATTTTAATTTCAAAAACAATCTAAACAGCATTCATAGATTTTTAAATAATTACACGGTTGAACCGGGAATCGAACCCGCGAAACGAGAAAAAAAAAATTGTAGCTTTATCACACCGATATCGGAAGGCTTTATCATAAGGATTGTTTTTTGCTAAATAACATACTATCAGAAATAAAAGGAAGACCATACATTTTAACATTTTTAATACAAAATTAATCAATTTATCGAAATGCTCAAAATGAGTCCCCTCCTGTTGAATACAAAGTCACACTCTTTTGATTATTTCACTCCCTGTCGATCTTTTGATCTTGTTGTGGTGGATATTCAGAATAATACGTCTAAGTTCTGTTTGTAGCTCGTGGACACGTGGGTACATTGATTAGTTATAGGTACTTACGATAATGTCAGTTGTATGTCCTTACGGCAATGTTAGCTTTTAATTTTTTTTGAATGAAATTTCACATCAAATGGTTCATGGTCTTCTGGACTGTTTTATTCCGGTCTGGTTTTATTTCTGATAGTATTTTATTTCTAAATAACATAGAAAAAAATAATCCTTATAATGAAGCCTTCCGATCGATGTGATGAAGCTACAGGGTAATGTTGTTTCTCGTGTAGCGGGTTCGATTCCCGGTTCAACCGTGTAATTATTTAAAAATATATGAATGCAGTTTAGATTGTTTTTGAAATTAAAATAATGTCTTTTTCAGTTAAATTTTCCATCTACAATATTAAAGGTACTTTCCCTCCATGCAGCATAGCCGTGGGACGCCCTGTATAATATCAATATAATACATAATTCGTTAAGGGTGATTTCTCCGACATTAACCCTAAATCATGTTTTAAAATATATTTCAGACTTACTAATGGCTTGTACTTAAAGTGTGAAAAAAAGATAAATTTTCTTTTCAATGTTCTATATTAGTACTCTAGTCTTATCAATAATTATTTGCAAGATTTTAGTAATCGTTTCTACGGAATCGTCAGAAAGCAATTCTTGCAGCAGTTGTCTGGTTATTTTTGTCTCTAAAGTACAACCAAATGAAATATTACCCCGCCTTATCGTTCCACTGATATTTTGCTATCGAGTGTCCACGGAGCGTGTCGGAAGGCGGTAAAACAGTAGATTTTATTACCAGTTCGCTCGCTGAAGGCTATTTGTCTATTGCATAGACCGGCGGCTCACGGTGCAAGTGAGGAGAAAAGGCGTTTTTATCACTCGCGAGGACAGGTTGAAACCTGACCCTAGTCACGCCTGATGGTAAGCGACGACGGGGTCTGAGATGTCGCCACTGAGTAAGGAAGCCATTTAGACTAATTTAGATGCCGCTAATAGATAAACCGAATAGGTTTCCGAGAGCGGCTATTATGATAAAAAACATGTAACATAACTTATTTTCAAAATAAAAAAATGCAATCTTATGAACGTTATGAACTTGAAAAGAACATTTAAAAATCACTGTTATGGTGAGCCCAATGCTGTTGTTTCAATAAATATTCTAATGGCTAAGATAATATCTACTTATTGGTCCATACCAAGTTACTAGGTGGATGTTGTAGTGACGGAGGACCTTATAGAGTGCGATACTTCTGAAGGTGATACTGGGAATAGGGTGAAGTTGAGGGAGGGAATGTGGGATTAAAAGCCAGGAAAAGAGAGAGGTTCATACAAAGTTACTTATTTCTTAGAATTTATTTCGTTAGAATTCAGCTCAACCAATTGACAATTATGTTTTAACTATTTAATATGAAACTCTTAGTTTTCGTTAGATTTGGAAACTTTCATTGTTGGGATATAATATCACAAAATGCTTACTGATCTTGTAAAATTCAATTTAACTTATCGAACATAAGTTGAGTATAAATAGATCGTCTATATAAATATTTGATCTCCATATTTTGTCACTGGTAGATATTTTTTTTTTATACATTAGAAGAAAAACCTTCATGCAAAAATAAAATTATACAGGTAGTATCAAAGAACAACTAAAGGAGAGACACGTGCCCTAAATTTGGAAACAGAATCGGATAATAAAAAAGTGATCATAAGTTGGTAACTTGCACCGCGCTTCGCCTCGTAGCGCCTGAATTAGCCCCAAGGAATATTTACTGATTCGCGCGCAAAAATACGCTGTTCAACTTTGCATGACCTATCCTATACATAGCCAGTAAAGTTGTCGGCCGAGACTTTTGGATTTGTCTATCGTGTTGAAGAAACACTTCCAATTGCGACGTAGTATGGTACTTGTTTGTACAATATTTTAAAAAGTAGTGAACTATATTCTCTGACTACTCCTCAAGTTTACAGGCGTGGGTCCTTTGTCGACTATGAAACTCTAAAGCCGGGTCCGCTGCACTGCGTGTTAGCAAACACCTAACATGTTAGGCCACGCCTATAATAACATGTTAGGTGTTTGCTAACACGCCTAAGGCCTTTAAAATATGTCTTGAACTTTTGTATGCAAAACATATTTTAAGTTCCCCAAAGCAGAGCGATCGACTTATCCGAAAAAAATCAGAACTAAGTGGACGTATAAATGATTTATTTGGCTCATGAATTATTTTTATTTGTTTCAGTGGAAATCGAGATGGGGTGTCGTGACGAAGTTGTCGCCCGCTGCAGGTGAGTTTTGATCTTAAGAAAACTTTGACTTATTTTTTCTTATCTGAATGTCTACTTTACGACCGTGGAAAGCTCCAGTTTTTTAATTGAGAATTTCGCTAAGAAAAGAGCGTCATGAAATGTTACTTAAGTATTTATTTAGTGAAATTCTCAATTTAGAAACCAACCCTAAGGGTATTACAGAAGCGTATTCAAGCGCCGATCGAGGTTTGAGTATTGTTTTAATTTAAGAACGATATTTGAGTTTACAATACCTTTATTTCATTCCTTCTTTGAGCAAAACAAACATATGTTGTATGTTTTATTTAGTAATTAGTTTGGGGGTACGCCCCACAAACAAATAACTATGAAATAAAATGTCGAAAAAATAAAACATATTTTAGTTTCCATCACTTTTTATAACATGGGAAGAACGAAATAAATTCAAAGTCAAGTCAAAGTAAAATATTTTATTCATAGTATAAATTGAATATTTACTTTATGAACGTCAAAGTTAGTTTCACAATAATTAATAGATTACACGGAGAAGAAAATAACGTAAAAACTCCACATTTATTATTATCAAAACAGTTTTAGCCTAAATTACAAGCTTAAAAAAATTAAACCTACTGTTGGATGTGTTGAACACTAGACACATTTTATCCTCTGATTAAATTTAATATTAAACTGCCAGACATCTTTGTCTACTAAATAATCTTTGATTTTATAATAAGTTTTTTTGCAAAGAGTGTGCTTTGCTTAAGCTTGACACAATTCTTAAGCCGCGATGGAGGTAACTCTAATATATCTTGGGGTATCTTGTTGTAGAACCTTATACAGTGCCACATAAAGGAAGTATGAACTTTTGCAAGTCTAAATCATGGAAATAACAATTTATGTTTATTTCTTGTATTAACGTTATGATGGCTACTAAGAGTTTCGAATTCTTTAATATTTTTTCGAATGAAATAAGAGTTTGTAGTAGTTTTTCCTTGTCAAACTAAGACCAAAGACAATCTGGTTGCAGTTCAGAGTCTCTACTTAAGCAGTGATTGGCTGATGGGCCCTCAAGTACTGTTTAAAAATAAAAGGACTACTTGAGTTTTGATTCAGCGCTCAAGTTATGATTGGGCGATCCGAGATCAAACTGCGCTTGAGAATCGTCCTGTGGTACGGACCTAGGAGGTCAACCACCTTGTACACCCACCACTTCCGTTACAATTTCTTTAAATAAGACTTTACCTTTTTGGTTAAATGATCAAATCTTAACCCCATTAGCTCATAATTTAAACAAAACGCAACCGATTTGTTCACGCCACGTAAATTCGAAATACGTTGAAAAAAACACGACGTTATATTTATAGAGCCGTCAGTAACATCGCGCCCGCCACACGAGCGGTTGACCCGCGGCGGGATTCTAGGTGCAATTAAAAAAATACGTCGCGCTTTAGAAAGTAAAAAATATATTATATTTTTTAAAGCACTAAGTAAAGCACTAAAACATTAATAAAGACAGTTACCAGAAAAGTTTCCACATGAAACTAATACAGAAACAGAGACATGACAATGATTTTAGTTACACAATAAAAAAAACAATGACAACGTTAACAGTTACGACCGCAGAGGTCCTGATTCTGTTACAAGAATGTTAACAATCTATATCAATAATTTCGTACCGGTCTACGTTAGACCCGAACGAATTGTACATCAAATTGCAGAGCGCAAGAAATAAGTGGATCCAAGACGACAACCTACAGGCGAAAAATTCGGATTATGGAGTATTTTCGATATAAAAAATAATTAGTTATAATGGCGTTGCTAAGTAAACGAGTCAATGTCACGTTGGTGTCACGTCATGACGCGTCACAGGTGTTACAGGTTTCTATTTTGTTATTCAGTGTGACCTTTTTAGAGATTAGCCTAAGTTTTTTAATTAAGAGACAGAGATGTGATAGTTTTGGATAAATTTTATACAATTTAAGAAAAATATCTACTAGTTAAATATCGATACGTAGGAAACCGTGATCCGAGCGAAGCTGGGTTTTTGTCTAGTATTCATTATTACTTAAATTTGGTTTGTGTACTTGCCAGTTTCTTAAGAAACTTCATTAAAATTAACTGATAATTAAGTAATTCTTACACAGAAACTCTCAAATAAAATATTTCCCTATCGATGCCAGCATCTAACAAACCAAAATCTCACTACTCATTCACTGCCATCAGTGATGATTGAATCTGACTAACAGACACTTGATTAACAATTTTTTAATTTGGCAAGTTTCAGTCGAAATTGTTATATGTACAGTGTTTAGTTACTTACTATAATACCTGCCAGCTGTATTGCAACATAAATCCTCACCACTTTAAGAACACACAAAAAAGTTCACTATGGAGGCAGTCAAACAGTCGGTGGCGGAGCTGTCAGCCCATTTCTCTGCGCAAATGGAGGCCTTCCAAAGCCAGCTGAATGCGAGTGCTGGCACTGCGGCTTCATCCACAGGTCCCAATATCAGCTCAGAATTCTCTATCTTCAAGTCATTTGTTGTGCTGTCTCTGAGCACTCTGCAGCGACAGTTGGACTTGTTGGCCCGAGAGATGGACTGCATCGAGATGCGGAGCCGCAGTAAGATGTTACTCATCCATGGACTCCAAGAAGCTGACAAGGAAGACACATCTTCGGCAGTGAGGGGCGCACTTGCATCACTCCACGTCGACATAGTTGCGGGTGACATCGGGCAATGTCAACGTATGGGGCGCCCCGGTGGAGGCCGCTCTAGGCCTGTCTTGGTAAAGTTCACTTCCAATGAAGCTAAGGATAAAGTCTGGTTTGCCAAGACTAAGCTCAAAGGCTCCGGAACTACGCTGTCGGAGTTCCTAACTCGGCCCCGGCATGAGGCTTTCATGGCAGCTCGCAAACATTTCGGCGTCTCTAAGTGCTGGACACGAGACGGCACTATCCACATTATAGCGCCGAATGGCTCGCGGCATAAGGTGGTCTCCATGGCGGAAGTTGAAAGACTTGCTGCGACGGATGATGGGGCTCCAGCGGTGCCGGCCCCCGGCAATCAACCACCAAAAGTTACGAAATCCAGCAGTGGTCGACCCAAAAGGAAGGTGGTTTCGAAATAAACGTGTCTGTTTGTAAGTGTGTGTCGTTCAGATCTGTTTTCACATCAAAATTCTTTAGTATTGTCATTGTCACTTTTTTTTTGCACTAAATTAATGTTTTATTTTTTAAATGGCAGACTATCAAGTCACAGATTAAGAGAGGGACGCCAAGTTGACATTTGCTTCTTTTTGTTTTTATTCTCTTCAAATGCGTTTCGTTCTTTGAAGAATTTTCATTACATTAATGTCAAGATTCTTCGAGCGACAAACTCTGTGTTCACATTGTCCGTTTTAATATTTATAATGTTTGTCTTACAGCTGGCGGGTGGTCGGGCATTTAAAGTGCTTATTTATATATTAGGTAATTGTACCTATAGTATTACTGTTTTTTTTTTTATATTATATTATATTATATTATATTTACTATTTATTTTAATAGTCCCCCACCTACTATGTCTGACACCGCAAGCGACGTCAGCGAGTACCTATCTATCTCTTCCACTTCCTCGCCTGGATTGAGCAGCAATGACTGTAGCTTTCATAGTATCCCTTCCCTGGCCGATTCCCTCGTTTCTCAATTTTCTGGTTCTCAGAAACATTTCAATGTCATACATATTAATGCCCAAAGCATCCCTGCGCACTTCCCTGATATGCTAGCAACTTTTGACCTCAAAAATCTACACGCCATTCTTGTTTCCGAGTCTTGGTTAAAGCCCTGTCTCCCATCAACATCTTATTCCCTCCCCGGTTTTCATCTAATTCGAAATGACCGTACTGGCTGTGGTGGCGGTGGCGTGGCTATTTACCTGAAAGCCCACGTTCCTTTCACAGTTATTAGCTCATCAGCCCAGCCCCCACCCGCTAATGCAGGAGAACATCTATTTGTGGAGGTTCTCTTGAATCATACTAAGATTCTCCTAGGTGTATACTACTGTCCGTCACTTCGAATCCCCTTCTTCTCTTCTTTTGAACGTCTGCTAGAAGACATCACCCCTTCCTATAGTCACACAATTATTATGGGTGACTTCAATACATGCCTAATAAAAAATGACCACCGTTCCTGTTCTTTCAAATCAATCCTTTTGGCAAGCAACATCTCAATTCTTCCTCTTGATGCTACTCATCATTTTCCTAACAGCACTCCTTCGCTTCTCGATCTCATACTAGTCAGTTCAACACAGCATGTTGCATCGCACGGCCAACTCTCTGCTGATGAGTTTTCGTTCCATGATCTAATTTTCCTTTCATATAAGCTCCGTCCGCCCAAAGCAAAGCCGAGGATTCTTATTCAGCGCAATTTTGGTGGTATGGACCTACATCAACTCAGGGAGGACGCTCTGAGTATCGATTGGTCTGTGGTAGCTAAGGCAGATACCGTCGATGAACAGATCGCCATTTTCAACACTCTTCTCACCAGCCTTTATGACATACATGCACCCATGCGAGCAATCAAGGTCAAACACCTGCCTGCCCCTTGGCTCACCGACGACATCAAGATAGCTATACACAGGAAAGCGGTAGCTAAGTCAAGGTACAAAGCTAGGCCAACTGATCACAATAAGGACCGGTTTGTGGGTCTGCGGAATCACTGCAACAAGGTGTGTAGGGATGCACAACGTCGCCACATTCACGAATCTATAGAAAACGGTGATCCAGCCAAAGTCTGGAAATTTCTTAGGACTTTAGGAGTTGGTAAAGCACGACAAGATATCGCCTCCAAAGACTTAGATATAAATTCGCTTAATCTGTATTTCTCTTCTGCTTCCTCCATCGATGGAGCGACTAAAGCCAATACGTTGAAAGTTCTTTCTACGCTTCCAACTCCTACTTTATCTCCATTCTGTTTTAGTCAATTCACCGATTGTGATGTTAAGAAGAGCATAGCATCGATCACATCCAGCGCTGTTGGCACTGACGCCATCAGTCGGAAGATGATCACTCCCATCATGGATGTCATTGTTCCAGTCATCACTGGAATTCTCAATGAGTCTGCTGTGTCTGGAATTTTTCCAAACGCTTGGAAGGAAGCCCAAGTAACGCCACTACCCAAGAAGCCCAATCCCTCGTCCTTCTCCGAATATCGCCCCATTTCCATTCTCCCATTCCTATCAAAGGTATTAGAACGTCTAGTTCATCACCAACTCTCCAATTTCCTAACCAAAAGTAATCTCCTTAATCCTCTTCAATCAGGTTTCCGTCCCGGGCATAGTACGGTTACGGCACTCATCAACATCACCGATGACATCAGACTTGGAATGGAGAATGGCCAGCTCACGGTCCTCACGTTGCTGGATTTCAGTAACGCCTTTAACACGGTTGACTTTGACATTCTGTTGGGCGTGCTATGTTCCCTTAACATATCTCCAACGGTTATTGACTGGTTTCGTAGTTATCTACATGGGCGCCGGCAGCGTATACGTATTGACGACTCCTATTCCAGCTGGTGTAATACGACTGCCGGTGTCCCCCAAGGTGGCGTGTTGTCTCCTCTCCTCTTTGCTACCTTTATTAACGGTATTACTCAGAAACTTCATTCTTCCTACCACCTTTATGCAGATGATCTCCAAATTTATACTCAATCACCTCTGGATGGTTTAAACTCTGCGATATCCAAAACGAATACCGACCTCCTACGTATATCAGAGTGGAGCAAATCGTATGGATTGAAAGTCAACCCTAGTAAAACTCAAGCGATTGTTATCGGTAGTGCCAGAATGATCTCCAGAATTGACTGGCAGCAACTGGATCAGGTCCGATTTAATAATGTTCATATCCCGTTTAGTGAGAAGGTGAAGAACTTAGGGGTTGTGATCGACAGGTGCTTGTCTTGGGTGCCACAACTAGCTGAGGTGAGCCGGAAAATGTTCGCTTCGGCGGCCTCCTTGAGGAGATTACGGAACTTCCTACCGACCCCAACCAAAATTGCTCTCGCACAATCACTACTACTCCCTATCCTCGACTATGCTGATGCTAGCTATCTTGACATCACACAAGAGCAATTAGGTAAGCTTGAGCGCCTCCAGAACTTCGCTATACGGTTTATATTCGGTTTACGAAAATATGACCACATATCTGAATATCGCACTAAGCTCAAGTGGCTCCCTATCCGCCTCCGCAGGAATGCACACATTGTCTCACTTCTCTACTCCGTGCTGTTCAATCCTGCCACTCCTATTTATCTCAAGCAACGCTTTAAATTTCTCAACGATTCCCACAGTCGCACGTTGCGATCGGCTCAAAGGCTGTTGCTGAAGACACCTACTCATTCGACGAAGTTCTTCGGTAACTCCTTCTCAGCCACAGCCGTCCGACTGTGGAATGAGTTGCCATTAGCAGTAAGACAGTCCCCTTCACCAGCGGTGTTTAAAAAGAGGGTGAAAGAATATTACCTGTCCACTGCATAGATAATGCAGAATTTGATCTAGGTATCCAATATTATGTACTCGTAGGTATATTATGTTATTTCCTCTTCCCACATATAATTTTTATTATTACTATGTATGTATGTTTATTTATTTAAATATGTATGTATGGTTTAAGTAGGTTTATATAATTATAAAAATATTTCTTAATTTCTCAGTTGCACGACTACCCGTCTCTAATTTCTTTCTTGTCTCCGTCTGTGGTTGCCTGGAAGAAATTGCTTATAGTAATAAGGCCGCCAATTGTACTTAGATTTATAAAAATTTCTAAATGTTATTTATGAGTACAATAAAGAATATTCTATCTATCTATCTATCTAACAGAATCAAAATTTCGCTAAATGTTTAAACATCCAGAGGCTATACAAAAGCCCAAGTTAACATGTCTAAATCCGTGTAGCTGTCGGTAAGAGTTATGTTCGTGAGCAGAGCCGCATGAAAGTTGTTTCAGCCGTTGTTGTACGTTGGTTTAACTGGCGATAACGTCACGGGGGAATATTAATTGATGTAGGCTTACAAAGTGGTCGTTTTTAAATTAAATGGAGGTAGGTGTTTCAAGCCACGCTTAAGTTACTGTGGAATAAATAAACAAATCTATAATTATTACTGATAATTTCTTACGAAGCATTCATAAGAGCATAGGTAAAGGAAAAAACACAGTTATTATAAAAACAGTTCACACGCCACAAAAACAAAAGAAAAAAAAACACAGAAGAGATATTAAGGTTTCGTTGTGATTATAAATGCTCAAATGACCCAGCAGCGTGCTGATGGACAAGCCTTCAGCGCTGATTTTCAATCAGTGCCAGGAGTTACCCCACGAGAGTGTCACGATCGATTCATAAGTTATTCAAGAGCAAGTCTTTCCGAGCATAAATTCCAGATAAATTTATGGAGCGTTGTTGTAGCCTTTATGCTCGCTCGCTCAAGTCCTATTAGGTATGTAGGCGGCAGGCTAGTCGAAAAATTGGATACGAAATAACTGTATTATAATTGAAATTGTCGTATTGTAATAGCAAATAGATCGAGCGAATATGAGTGGAAGGGCCGGTAAGGGACGCCCCAGGCAGACATACTTCAATTAGAGGATGCATTAGCAAAAGTAAAGACAAGAAATATCCGAAACCGACGTGTGTGCATGGAACGACTGTTGAATGTCGATGAAGCGAAAGTGATTTGTCAGGATCGTTGCAGGTGGCCCTGGCCTGGTAGGCAGAGGCCTACCCCTCTGATCCTATTGTTGTGTCTGTGGGTGTTTTTCCATGCTTGTAATGTCCCTACAAACATTGGGCCCTTACAGCTTGGTTACCATAGCACATGGAATCCTAGTTTGGAATCAAGTCTGTAATGGTATGTTATGTGGAAGTTATACAGGGTTGTCCGAAAACTCAACGTCAAGCCGGTCCCGGGTGAAAAGGCAAGTCATAGTCAAGTCAAGTTTTTTAATTTTAAGTAAAATATTTTTTTTATTATTTATACCTACACGAAATTTCACAAACATAATGAAAACTAAAATTAAAATTGAAAACGTTTTTTTAAGTTATTTTTCTTAAAAAGTCTCCTTTTCTTCCAAGCTGGAGCAGCTGGTTTTGAAATTTGGTTAACAGTTTAAACTTTTCAGTCCTGACCTTGAAAATGACAATAGTTTTGTTATTTTGTCGACACGGGACTGAGGAGGTTAAAGAAGCATTATTCATACATAAAAAACAAATAAAAAATTGGAAAAAGTAAAAATATGTGGCAACAGGATTTTTCTTTTTTTTAATGCCTATAATTTTTTTTACGCAATTTTTTTACATTTTTTATTTTTCTGATAACCAGTATGACTTAACTTTTCATCCAGTTCCGGCTCAACGTTGAGTTTTGGGACACCCTGTATACACAATTCTTTATACAAAGAAAATTTAAATGCTGATACTGTGAGCCTACTGGTTTGCCACGCTCATGTGTCTGTTTAGAGAAGTCCTAGGTAGTAAATTTCTGTCCACGCATCGCCTCACGGCGCATCCCATTAAGCTGCAGCTTGTATGCTGCTAGTTGCAGCAGAATGTAGTGCAGACGTAATAAATAACGCGCCAAGAATTAAAAGCAACGGCGCTGACCTTACCACCTGCAGTGTGTTGGAGCTACGAACTGTTTAACCCCTCAAGCATAGAACATTTTTCCTTTCACAGCTAAGTTATTTATTCGCATATTTGAAATTTATCACAGTTTTCAAAGAATAAAACATGCTCATACAACTGTGGTCTATATCGCCTTCAAAATTCGATTCAAAGTGCAGTTGCAAGACCGACCCGCCGCGCCGTCCGGTCTACGGGGCCTAACGGAATGCACCGTAGTTTACATCAGACCCACGGGTCCTTGGGACTTGAGGGGTTACGAACGGGAGGATTTTCGCTCCAAGCCATGGCATTGCGTTTAAGTTATGTAGTTGACACGTTTATACTTAAAATAATTTTAATATCACTCATGAATTTTAGCAGGGTAATAAAAAAAATGTCCATACAACACAATTACTCAATTACTTATGTAATGTCCTAGCCTGAATAACATAGCAAAGGATATTGTAGGTTTGAGGTCAGGTGATTGTATGTTATTCATCATCATCATCATCTTTCAGCTACAAGAACTCCACTGCTGGACATAGGCCTCCTCCAAGGATTTCCAAAAAGACCGGTTATGTTATGATTATTGTATTATTAATTATTGTTAAGAGGCCCGGGTGTATTGGCAATATTAACAAGAATATAATGCATTTATGTCAGCATATGATTTACGAAAGGTCACATTCGTTTACTCCAATCCATTCGTAGCTTCATGAATCTGTCTGACACCTCGCATGGGACTAGCGTTAGAATTAATTGAGAATTATTATGCTGAAAATGAGACTTTTCAATTTCCCGCTTGTCTTTCCCACGGTATCTTTTAGTTTTTACTGTGTTATTTAAATTATTGATTAGTTCTTTTAATGATCCCTACAGCTGGTTATTGAAACGCTTTTTTATCATTAATGATATTTTAATACTGTTGAGGATTGTGGATATCACAATCACAAAAATGTGATTGTTATTCCATGACTGTGATAACCTTTGTCTGGTCAATCCTTGGGACCAGAACAATAATAATTAGTGATAACCCAGTAGAAATAATTTGACGACCTCTGTGGCGTAACGGTTAGCGCATCTGCTTACCATGCGAGAGTCCCGGGTTCAATCCCCGGCAGGGGAGAAAAAAATCCATGTCTTGGATATTTACATGTTTGTGACGTCGCTATTTCTAGTTCCCACGACACAGGGTATCCTAGTATGGGGCCAGAAGCATTGTATGTGCCTGTATGTAAATAAAAAAAAATCATCATCAGCCCATAATGTCCCCACCAAGGGGCACGGGTCTTTTCCCTGAGGAAAGTATAGGCCATACTCCACCACGGGGGCCAAGTCGGGAATGTTAGAGCTTGTAAGACTAGTGGCCGGTCTTAGGCTGACATTCAGAGACGAAAACTAAGCAAAGACTGGTCTCAGAATCGTCAAAATCACGTACTTACGTAGAAATATTTCGTATTCAGAATCGAATCTTAGGAAGTTTACTATGAAATGGTGCTTAGCTAAGTGTAAGTAGTCAATATCGGTGACTTTACGTGAACTTAGAAATGTCACTTCTAAGTCTTTTGTTCACAGACTACACCAAACGTCATTTCACTGATGTTCTACGACTACGTCACAGGACGATCACCCGTCCATGCACCTAACGCGCCTTATGTTGCTTAACCTTTGTGATCGTTTAAGATCATTCAGGCAGCCGAGGCTTCGAGCGGTTACTAATTACATACTTTCAAATCATTCTGGGTCTGGATTCTGTAAGTCCATTGTTATGTTGTTGGGTCACGGAAAATAGATTTTAAATCCATTGACGTGTGGTATTACAAATACGCGTGCGCGCGTTGATTTGAAGGGGCAATGAAATGAAATTGTCCCAGTCATGCAACTGATATTATCCTACAATGCATTAGTAGAATCTAGACCCATGTTGAACATAACATAACATTTACATACAGGCACATTCATTGCTTCTGGCCCCACACTAGGATACCCTGTGTCGTGGCAACCAGAAACAGCGACGTCACAAACATGTAAACATCCAAGACCTGGAGTTTTTTTTTCTCCCCAGCCGGGGATCGAACCCGGGACCTCTCGCATGGTAAGCAGATGCGCTAACCACTACGCCACAGAGATCGTCATATTTGAGGGTGTATAGGTAGAAAGGTTGATTAACTTGACTATAATTTGTACCTTAAGGTAAAAAAGGCAGATAGACAGATTAGATATAAAGACTCCAACCGGTTTTCTCAAGAAACCAGTTGGAATCTAAAGGATTGAGTTTATTTTATTCCACGCCGGTTTACGTGTGTGCTTTGCTTGAGAATCGTATGAAAATTGCTTTCGGATTTCCCTCGGGACCCTCTGTGTTTCTCTAGTAAATAGCGCACTTACTGTACCATTACTGAGATAGGTATTGATTAGATATTCTTTCATAGGAATGCACGATATATTTTTTTGAAATATAAATGAAATTCCATTTTATTTTCTACGTAAATAAATATAATATATTTATAATTATAAAGAAAAACGTCGTGACGAAACCTGAGTACCTCAGATGGTCATTTACCTGCGTGAAATTCATACCCACTTATGTATTACATTTAAGGTGATTTGAGAAAATATGGTCAGAGTGGAGTTTATTTATAACTGTATTTTCTCTACTACATTGGGGCCAAGGCAGCGGTTAACGTTATAAGTACATGGACATTCAACAAACAGAATGTAAAATTAAAGTCTTTATTTTGAAATAAATTTCTGGTTTCTGATAATAATATCGGCAAGCGCAGCGTAGGACGACCAGCCACAAGATGGACAGACGATCTCATCCAAGTGGCGGGAAGACGCTGGATGCAAGCCGCTTCCGACCGGTCTTTTTAGAAATCCATGGAGGAGGCCTATGTCCAGCAGTGGACTTCTTGTGGCTGAATGATGATGATGATGATGATAACACATTTGGTGAAATCTAAAATGTTAAATCTATCAATCACTCTACCGCGAAACCGGCGTGAGTGCATCCAACAACTAATAAATGGCAATGAAGCGAAAGTTATTTGTCAGAATCGTGGCAAGTGGCAGTCTCGGGTCTCTGCCTTCTCCTCTGAGATACAGGCGTGAGCTTATGTATCATGATCAACCCATCATGTCGCCACCGAGGGGCACGGGTCTCTTCCCTGAGGAAGGTATAGGCCATACTCTACCACGGGGGCCAAGTCCGGATTAGTGGAGGCTTGTAAGACTAGTGGCTGGTCTTACTGTCAGAAGTTTTCAAGCCGCCCTAAGGTCTCTGACTTGGCTTAACGACTGCCATCTATCGACGGCAGCCGGCACCAACGGCTTAACGTACCTTGCGAAGCACGGAACCGCTCGGAAAATTCCACTAGCGTTACTAATAGACGGTGACCCATCCATGAACTGAACGCTCCGTATGTTGCTTAACCTTAGTGATCGTTTAAGATCACTCAGGCAGCCTATGTATAGATGCTGCCCATGTATAGAGCTTATGTATATATAGATTAAATCTCTTTATAACTGCATATCATACACGATAAAAGTACATGAAACATCTTAAATATCTGAATTATGTAAATAGCATAATTATATTCTTGTCCCTTAAAAACGGAAACACAAAAAATATACATAAAAATCTGGTAGTGTCGGAAATTTCGACAATTTTTCGCGTTACCAGAACCCTAGAATCTATTACTATCAGTGTTCAGATCTGATAAGAGATATGCGGTATAACGCCGGCTTCTCATCCGGGAGGTCGTAGGTTCGAATCCCGGAATGTACCAATGACTTTGTTTTCTAAGTTAGGTACATTTGTGATATGCTTTAGTTGTAATATCACGCGTTTATTGTGAAGGAACACATTGTAAGAAAACCCTAGTGCTTAAGGTTCTTACTTACCTCGGAGCTTGCTACGTACAATGGCGCGACAATGATGTCAAGTGGAAATCTCAAGTCTAACTTGAACTACTAAGTATGTCCTACCTATCCTATTCTGTCCAGTCCTATCCTACCCTATAACTACCAGTGTCATCATCATCAACCCATTATGACCCCACCAAGGGGCACGGGTCTCTCATGGGTCATTAAAGGGTTAACCTTCGTGGTCGTTTAAGATCACTCAGGCAGCTGGACTACGGGCGATTCGATACCTACGGCTACCTGTCCGGGGGACCTGACGCTTACGATACGGCTACTCCTTTTTTATGTAAAGTTTGTTTATTAATTCCATGCAAAAAAAATGACGCGTTGTTACCGCTTTGTAAGGTATAGGTTTACTTGGTAGATTTTTTTTACCGTGAACTCATGTGACCAAAATCCTTAACACATTAAAGACATTAAAATTGAATTACTCATAAGAGCAAAGTCTAAAAAAAAACACCTACGTTGCATACACAATTTTAACTTGGAAGTAAAATGGGGTTATTTGGTTGTTACGTACTAGCAACAACTCAGACGTTGACAGACAGCCTTTGAATTGTATTGAGATGTCGACGTGACAGTATATATTTTTTGCATTGAATGAAGAAACAGACTTTACAATAAAGTGTTCTGTATATTTCTCTCTATCTACAAGTAGGTATATCGAGTAATACAATATTTCTCAACAAGGCCCATTCTCAAATGCAGTAACGGCGGAAACGCGCCCCCGCCCAGACAGACATTAACCAGATTTCGCTCGTAAAATCTCTAATTTAAATTCTGTAAGACGCTGCCCGGCCCCTAAGTGTAGGGGGATGAAGATGCTCATATTGGCGGGCGTGTGGGTTGTGTAGAGTGGTTGATTGTAAGGGTAAGTATGGGGGAATGACTTTGAGGAAAGATAGACATACATAAGCTCACGCCCCTGTCCCAGAGGGGTAGGCAGAGATCAAGGACTGCCACTTGCCATGATCCCGAAAGGAGAGAATTGCCTGTAATTCATACAATCTTAACATACTCACCTCACACACTCTCACACCATACTCATTCATGTGACTTGTCCCTGTATATTAATTTTTAAGGTTCCGTATTCAAAGGGTAAACGGACCCTATTACTGACACTCTGCTGTCCGTCTATCCGTCGGTCCGTCCGTTCGTCTGTCACCAGACTGCATCTCATGAACCGTGATAGTTAGCTTTTTTTTACAGATTATGTATTTCTGTTGCCGGTATAACAGCAAATACTAAACAACAGAAAAAAAATATTTAAAGGGCTCCACAACACACGTGATTATTATGCTCGATATTGATAACGGCAAGAGGTAGACGCTTGAAATATTCACAGGATATTGAGTTATATAATTTACATTAAAAGTAAATAATTAAATTAAAATAGCAAAAATATTTATGGGGGCTCCCATACAACGAACGTGATTTTTTTGCCATTTTTATAGACAATGGTACGAAACCATTCCTGCGTGAGTCCGACTCGCACTTGGCCGATTTTTTCAAGCTCTCCACATTTACCCATGATAAGGAAATGAAATTAAATTAAATTTATTTGGCAAGGGTATAATAGTTATAACTTAATCTACACATTAAGATAAAGTCTATGTCATCAACCCACTATGTCCCCACCGAGGGGCACGGGTCTCTTTCCTGAGGAAGGTATAGGCCATACTCCACCACGGGGGCCTAGTCCGGATTGATGGAGGCTTGTAAGACTAGGCTGGTCTTACTGTCAGAAGTTTTCAAGCCGCCCTAAGGCCTCTTGGACTTGCTAAGACTTGGTTTAACGACTGCCATCTATCGACGGCAGCCGGCACCAACGGCTTAGCGTGCCTTGCGAAGCACGGAACCGCTCGGAAAAATGCCACTAGCGTTAGTCATAGACGGTGACCCATGCATGGACTGAACGCGCCGTATGTTGCTTAACCTTAGTGATCGTTTAAGATCACTGATGCAGCCCAGACTACGAGCGATAAAGTCCATAAAACTGACGAATTGAAAGTCTCCTCCTTTGGAGTAGAATAAAAAAAGCTTGCCAGAAAATTATTATAAACATAATATAAAACAAACATAAACGTAAACATTTACATACAGGAACATACAATTATATACACAATTATTACTAGACACATATAATTCAGAGTAAAACACACACTTTCGTCGTACCAATAAAAATATTGAAACAAACTATTCTCCGTAGAATGATGTACGGATCTTCTGCCGAGTTTTTTTTTGCACTTGAAGCACGTTTTTCATTTCAACGGTAAAAAGTTGAAATTTTCCGAGCATTTTTATGTGAGGGTTGTATGCATTGCTCCACGGAGTTATTGTCCGGAAAACGAGTCCGCTCCCTTCCCGTCCGGGGCATGCCAGGGACGTAATGGGGGATGAGTCTCCTAGTTTTCTTTTCGTTTCATTATAATTTTACATTACTTTATACTTTACTGTACACAAAGAAAAATCAGAACATAGGCTAGCTTAATTCTATAGAAATTTCTTCCCGCCAACCAAATCGATCGAGTACATTGTTTATTATTCGAAAGTGTATTGGCGCATATTTATGCATATTATAGTCTATAGATGCGTTTAAAAAAACTATTTGCAAGAGCATTTAATGCACAAATAGAGGTTTGCAACTGAAAAACTTGTTTTCATTGATAATGTTTAGGTATAAAGAGATAAAGCTCTTAAATCACGGCTGATTAAGTCTAATTATGTAATTAATTAGAATTAATCAGCTGGGATTCATTCTAGTTAATTCTAGTTAATTCCCGGCTGCCTAAGTGATTTTAAACGGTCACGAAGGTTAAGCTGCCGTCGATAGATGGCAGTCGTTAATTCAATTCAGAGGCCTTAGAGTGGCTTGAAAACTTCTAACAGTAAGACCAGCCACTGGTCTTACAAGCTTCCACTAATCTGGACTTGGCCCCCGTGGTGGAGTATGGCCTATTCCTTCCTCAGGGAAAAACCCGTGCCCCTCGGTGGGGACATAATGGGTTCATGATGATGATGAACTAAAACTTATGTCTTTTTTATTAATGGTTTATACCATTTATATTTTGGAAATAAAAATGTCGTATAAGTGTTGGTTCATAAACTCTTTAGAAATCTTTACACTGATTTTAATTATTTTTTTGTAGCTGGGTTTGAGAATAGGTCGTAGGCTTACTAATATGGCAAAACAACATTTGCTGATTCACCTAGGAATACTGTATGGGAATTGCTAGTTCGAATTACTTAATCCGCAGCTTTGGCAGTAAATTGTGGAAGGTTAAATAGGATTAATTATTAAGAATGAAGGTATTACAATAGTTAATTTATATATACAATCATATTAGGCTTATAAGTTCTTCGTATAATAATTATATCTACTATAGTTTTACCTCAAGATAAAATCTGCCTATCCCCTCGGGGATGACAGGCGTGAGTTTATTATTATTATTTTATGTTATTAAATCTATGTAACAACAAATGTAACTAGCTTAGATAAGTATAATAAATATAAGTATAATGGTGTTATAAATGTTTTTCTTCTACTTCAATAAAAGTATAAAGTATAAACAAATAGCACCTGGAATACACCCCTGCCCTATCTAGTCCCCGTTTCCAAGTTTTACACATCTCATTTAGTGGATTTATGGGATTACGCCTCACAGGACAGCACTATTTCATATTAGGAAGTGATTTGGTTGCCTTTTACGAGCCAAAGATGATACTTTTTATTTGCAATTTCGTCTGTGGTGTTTTTTTAATTGGAGGAGAAGATGGGGATTTGATTATGTATTTACTTGTGGAATGCAGTAAAATACTGAGTATTGATATAAATTGCATGCAACGACTAATGAATGTCGATGAAACGAAGGTGATTTGTCGTGGCAGGTGGCAGTCCCTGGTCTCTACCCCTGAATACAGGCGTGAGCTTATGTATGTATGTATATTACGGGTGTTACTGCAGTCAGAGTCTGATTTCTGTATATGATTATACGCTTTTGCTCTTGATATGTAGAAGACATAGCTGCATTATTTTCAAAATTATGCTGCGATTGCAATGTAACTTCCAAACCACATTTGATCCATGCATTATTTCGTAACAACGCTCGGAACAAATTGCAACGGTCTCCCTACTGCAACGAACTAATTAAAATTTTATACCACTACACTATTGGAGACACGTTCCACCAATGGAGATAGTCGGTCGGCTTACTGATGGAAGGCTATCGGGGGTCACCATTGAATTATTTAGTGAGATTAGAGCTTAGAATAGGAGTAAAAGGTCGTCTGTGGTAGATAGCAGACGGGTTATTTTACACACCTACATAAGCTTATGCCGTGCCGCAGCCGGTATGCCGTGAAAAGAATTCGAGAACTTACTGACGTTGCAACTGCTAGGCTTTTTTATTTTAGTTACTTCCATAGTATTATGTCCTATGGTATAATACTATGGGGCCGGGCAGCAGACATTGAGACTATCTTCATCTTGCAGAAGAGAGCGATCCGATTTATTTACAAGCTAGGTAGTAGGGACTCGTTAAGAGATTTTTTCAAAGAAACTAATATCTTAACAGTTGCAAGCCAATACATTTATGAAAATATTATGTACATTTGGAAAAATATTAAGGACTTCGAAACTCTTGGTAGCCATCATAACGTTAATACTAGGAATAAACATAAATTGTCATTTCCACGATTTAGACTTGCACAACTTCCTTCCTTTAAATACTTCCTTTATGGGGCACTGTATAAGGTTCTACAACAAGATACCCCAAGATATATTAGAGTTACCCCCAACGCGATTTAAGAATGGTGTTAAGCACACTCTTTGCAAAAAACCTTATTATAAAATCAAAGATTATTTAGAAGACAAGGACGTATGGCATTAAATAGTAGTTTAATATTAAATTAAATCAGAGGATTAATGTGTCTAGTGTTCAACACATCCAAGATATTATTTTGTATGTTTTATTTGTATTATCAGATAAGTAGGAAAATCTTCTCATCCATGCACTCGCTTAAACGTATGCAGAAGTTCCTGCCGTATTCCGCCAAAGTTACGTTAGTCAAAGCTTTGTTGCTCCCAGTCATTGACTATGCAGATGTGTGCTACCCCGACCTCACTGAAAATCTTCTCGACAAGTTGGATCGCCTTCTTAATGTTTGTATACGTTATATCTTCGGTCTCCACAAATTTGACCACATTTCCCAATACCGATCCAAGTTGAACTGGCTAAACATCCGCCACCGCAGGAATGCCGATATCTTGACGCTCCTTTATGGCGTCCTTCACGACCCCTCCTCTCCCCATTATCTACGCGAACGTTTCGCCCCACGTGGCGCGCATGGTCGCCTTCAGCGTCCATGCAAAGATTTACTTCTTGAAATCCCAGAGCATAATACGGCAGGCTATTCGGGTTCTTTTACCGTGACAGCAGTGCGTCTGTGGAACGCGCTACCACTATACATTCGTCAGGCACCATCAGTCGACATTTTTAAGAGTAGAGTTCAGGCACACTATCTCCATCTTCAGAACAATAATTTGTAATCCTATCCGTACGTTTTATGTCTATTTCTGCTTATTATTTATTTATTTATTTCATAACACGTATGTTTGTATGTACTATTTATCTTTGCAGGTGTATGTATATATGTACTATTTATATATGTATTATGTATCTTTGGGATATTTCTATATTTTTTTAATAAAACATTAAAATATCACTCCACAGTTTGGCACCCTACTACCCCCACCTTCTACGTCACCTGTTGGTTGGCTAGAATAAAATACTATTTAGTATTAAGCCCGCCAATTGTACAATTTTTACTGGTACAATAAAGAATTTAATAATAATAATAATATTAGCTGGTTAATAATATTAGGTGGTAATAATATTAGGTGATTTGAGAAAAGATGGTCAGAGTGGAGTTTTTTTTTCGCTGCCTTTACCTCCACTACAGACGGCCCCAAGGCAGCGGCTAACATTACATAACTGTGTGTACATTGACATTCAACAAGCAGAATGTAAATTCTTTACGTTGAAATAAATTCTTGATTTTGATTTTGATTTTTGATTTTGATTTTGCTTACGCCTGCATCTCAGGCGTAGGCAGAGAAACGATCCTGACGGATTTTTTTCACTTTATTAACGTGCGTTAGTCGTTAGATGCACGCATGCTGACAGGGAGAGACTAAACGCGGGTTTCTGAATTGAGATTTCACAAAGTACTGAATTGCCCATAGCCTCGGCTGCCTAAGTGATCTTAAACAATCACGAAGGTTTAGCAATATACGGGGCATTCAGTGCATGGATGGGTGACCGTCTATGAATAACGCTAGTGGCATTTTCCAAGCGGTTCCGTGCTTCGCAAGGCACGTTAAGCAGTTGGTGCCAGCTGCTGTCGATATATGGCAGTCGTTAAGCCAAGTCAGAGGCCTTAGGGTGGCTTGAAAGTTCTGAGAGTAAGACCAGCCACTAGTCTTACAAGCGTCCACCAATCCGGACCACGTCTTAGTGGTGGAGTATGGCCTTCCTCAGGGAAGAGACCGGGTTCCCTCGGTGGGGACATAATGGGTTGATGATGATGGAGAATAAACTAATGAAGAAACTCCACATTTATTGTTTTTAAACAGTCAATTAAAACTTTAAAATGTTACTTATAGATGTATTGAACACTAGACACAATTCTCCTCTGAATACATTTAACATTAATCTATTGTTTAACACCAGACTTTCTTTTTCTTCTAAATAGTAGTATTTTAAAACACGCTTTTTTGCACAGAGTGTGCTTGAGACATTTCTTAAATCGCGTCGGAGGTAACTCTAATAAATCATGGGGAAACTTGTTGTAGAACCTTATACAGTGCTCGACATACGACACATTATTAAAGTATGAAATACTTTTCAATATTTCTTATATCTCAAAAGTCTGTCAAATTTATCCTTTTTAAAGTATCCAGTTTCGCCTTGAATTAGGAAAAAAAATGCATTCTATAAAGAAACCTTCTATTCGTACGTGCCCAGATCTAAAACACCATACTGAGTGCGTATACTGAGTTTTTTCATTCACTCTCGATAGTGAGAGCGTTTGCGATTTGCATAGGAGTGACAAAGAGACAAATAGATGGCGCGCTTTGTCACTCCTATGCAAAACGCAAACGCTCTCGCTATCGAAAGTGAATGACAAAACTCAGTATACGCACTCTGTACATACAAATTTTAATCTTCTCCGTTTGGGCTGCTTAGATAGATAGATAGATAGATAGAGAACACTTTATTGTACATAAAAAAGGAAATTACACAGGTATTTCTTAATCTAAGAGTACAGACGGCGGCCTTATCACTAAAAGTGATCTCTTCCAGACAACCTTAGTACCTACAAGCCCGACAGACACGTTTTCAGGATTATGCGAGTTAGATTTCGAATGAATCACAAACGAATCTACATGAACCGGATGGCTACTTTGCAAAATTTTCAGCGATTCTCTGAAAAATGTGTATGAAATAATAGAATAAAATCCGTGCAGACAGGAATATCAGATAGGATAAAATAAGAATATTCTTTATTGTACACGACATAAAATATTTACAAGGTCGTTCATCATCATCGACGACCCCTGTGGCGTAGTGGTAAGCGCATCTGCTTACCATGCGAGAGGTCCCGGGTTCGATCCCCGGCTGGGGAGAAAAAAAAACTCCAGGTCTTGGATATTTACATGTTTGTGACGTTGCTGTTTCTGGTTCCCACGACACAGGGTATCCTAGTGTGGGGCCAGAAGCAATGTATGTTTATTATTTATATTATGAATAGTTGTAACTAAATAAAAAAAGTGATTCAGACACTTTTGATCCCTTCTTTGTATTGTATAATATGTAAAAAAAAATATTTCACGAAATCAATTTATTTCAATTATTACAAAAGTAGAAAAATCTGAAACCCAAGGATGTCTTCGAGACTGGAGACTGGAAACGGCTCCAACAATTTTCATGAAATTTTGTATACAGGGGGTTTCGGGGGCAATTAATTAATCCAGTTAGGTTTCATTTTTATAAAACGTCGTTTTAACCGTGTTCATTGAATATGCCGTGTTTTAAGGCAAAGAAATAACTGCTACACTACAAGAAGGTACTTAAGTGGGAAATAGGACCATACCGTAAACAGAAGACCCTGGTTCGAGACCTGACTTTTTTTTTCAAGTTCCTCCTTTTGTGTGAAAATCTTGAAGGGACAGTTGGTGTGAAAAGATAATGCCTGATCTGCAGTTGAGATTGGAATGAATCCGTTTTTTTTTTAGCCCTATAAAGGGCACCCTCCGGAGGACACGGGGGGGGGGGAGGTGGTGAATGCTCATGCATAACAGCACGGGCCCAGCCGTGCTGCCAATGTGGGACTCACAGAGTGCGCCTACCCACTAAACACCACCTTGGGGATGGTTTGGTCCTAAGGACCCCTAAACCTACATCATGAGCGACCCCCCTCGAGGCGGAGCTCACTAGAGCTACCGCTTAGAGGGAATCGTCACATAGTGACAGAAAGAAATTTAAGTGAGAGTAGTGTCCCCGGGGACACTGTTGGGAGCGGGGGCTACATCTGACTGGGCCTGGGCCTCCAGTAGGAGGTCTAGGTCGGATGAGAGCTTATCGGGTGGGTCGACTAGAACGTTCCTGGGCCTGCGCACCAGGTAACGAGGGTTAGTCGTGGGGGAGAGTAAACTGCTGATTCGCGGATCAGGGGGTTAGAGTGTTCTTCAGCCGCGCTGAAGAACGACTCTGAGAGGGATTTAATGAACTGTTGGATAGTTGGAATCTCCATATCCCGATGGAGATCGGCATTTCTGACGCACCAGTGTGCGTTCAGAGCCCTACGTAAAAAATTAATCTGGACTATCTGAAGTTGATACATGAGATTGGGGGCCGCGTGTGCGAAAACGGGAGCCGCGTAGGTCATCACGGGACGAATGCAAACTTTGTAGAGCGTGCGCTTGTTTCTGGCTGTCATTTTACTTTGTCTGCCTACCATGGAAGATAGGCGGCTAAGGTAAAAACGAGCGGTCCGGGTTACCTTTCGGATGTGTGTCCTAAAAGTTAGTCTGTTGTCTAAGGTAACTCCTAAGTACTTGGCTGATGTTCGCCAGGGGACTGGGGTATCTAACATGCGGATGGGGGGGTCGCTTAGACCCCTCCTGCGTTTGTGGTCGAAACGCACTGCTGTGCTCTTTTCTGGGTTGACCTCAATGCGCCACAGCCTGAACCGGGCTCCTAGCTCATCGACCGCGGATTTTTGCCTTTTATGGATGTATGACATGTTGCGACTTCTGAAATAGAGTGCGGTGTCGTCGGCGAAAATTGACAGTTGGACCCCCATTGCCTGGGATGGGGATATCATTTGTGTACGAGATGTACAGAAGGGGGGAGAGCACGGAGCGGGACTCCGGCTCTGAGAGGACGTGGGGACGAGAGTACCCCCTCGTGTCTGAAGCGGAAGGACCGGTCCTTCAGGAAGCTATCTATTACGCGGACAAGTCTGTCGGGGAGACCCAGCTCATATAATTTATAAACTAATCCGGCGTGCCAGACCTTATCGAAGGCCTTTGCAACGTCGAAAAATACAGCTACCGATTTATCGCGCCTAGGGTAGAAACCTTTCAAAATGTACTCTACTATGCGGTGGACCTGTTGAGGGCAAGAGTGCCCAGCACGAAAGCCAAATTGGTGGGGGATGATAATGGGGGGACCCTCTGACGGGAATAGGTGGTTTCGCATGCGGGCGAGGATTACTCTCTCGAAAAGCTTGCCCATGGCTTTTAGGAGACTAATGGGGCGATGGTTAGACGCTACATTTAAGGGCTTACCCGGCTTGGGTATTCCTATGACTGTCGCCTCTTTCCATGCGGATGGAAAGTGGCACAGTTCAAAACAGGCATTGAAAATAATAGTTAACAAAATTACTAATTGACTGGGAAAATTTTTGAGCCCTAGGTTGGCAATACCGTCCGTTCCTGGGGCCTTTTTAGGTCTAAGTTTTTTAATGAGAAACTGAATTTCGTCTGTGTCCACCGCAATGGGGACGTCGGTTGAGGGGAGGAGGTCTTTTTACGGACCTCCTCCTCAACCTTGTCCACGTGAGCTGGGTTTGTATCCGTTTATTTTCGGTTTTAATTTATATCTGAAGTAAGATACATTATCGACCAATAGACAGAAAGACAAAATATTAGAACCAATGAACTGTCTCCGCTTTGGCGAGTGAGAGGCGAATAAAGTTGTATTGCGGTGTCTCACTCGCACGTATAAATATAGCGGCAGCAGTCGCGCGCCGCTCGGCAGACCGGAGCGATCTTCATTGCGAGCGGACGTATGTTCATTGCTCCCGCGCATTGCACACTCGCGCGGCGCGCGGCAGGCAGCTACAGGGCTCCCCTTCAAGTGAAGCGTACCGGCAGCCTGACGGCTCGGCCAGATCTCGTGTGCTTGATTTTGCTGGTCCTCAGGATGCTTGTAGATGCTGTGGTGGCTGCCTCAGAGTCTTCGATGGTATAGGCAGGCTTCAAACGGTCGATAGAGACAGAAACCTGTCGCCCAGGCAGTTGTAGGACGTAAACCTTGTCGCTTCTTTTAATGACTGGGAACGGTCCGTCGTATGGCGGTTGCAGGGGTTTCTTTACTGCGTCGACCCGTACGAATGCTTGCTCACAGCTTCTCAAATCTGGATGCACAAAGATTGCGCGCGAGTTCGAGTGTGGTTCCGCTGGTATAGGCTTCAGTGCATTGATGGTCTGGCGCAGATTGTCCACGTGACTTACGATAAATACAACGTCCATCAAACTACAGTTGGATCGGCCGTCCCTAGGCATACGATCTGCCTGGCGGGAAATTCCCTTTATAGTGGAAATGCATGATCACCCGCTCTTCCCTATATTCTCTTTATCTGTTCTAATATCTTGACCCGGCGGGCACAAGCACTTAAGTTAAATATTGTCCTTATGCCATACAACGGCTGAAATAAGCACTTAAGTCCTCACACGTTCATGGGCCTGTTGATGTCATGTCGGTCATTCCAACTTAAAACTTTATTGCAATTTCAGCAGCGATAACAAGCACCTATGTTAAGCTAACCAGCCACTACAAAAATTTTGCCCTCCATTTCTTTTTGACTTAACCTTATTCCTTCCGGGTCTAGATATAATTTTGTCTTTGCTACGGCTTGTGGCCAACCGTATGTAAAGGAGGTAGGGCTAAGATATAAATAATGAATGCGCAAAGCGGCCTGAGGGCCAGCCGTTTGCGTTTCATCTTACTACCTACCTTATTATTTATTGCGAGGGTTTTTGTAAACACAAACATGCGTGTTATTGAGCCCCGGGAAATGTTCCGCTTGTCTTGGTACCAAACTACCCTCTACGACTATAAAAATAGAATTACCATCCCACAACGGGGTCTCGTACTCCACTTCGAATGGCCGTACGAAAACGTACCTCGATGGTACGTTTTGTCGGTGGATTATTACCTCGAAAGGTGCCTCGAAGGGTTTTTACCTCCAAAGGTCTTTGCCTCACGGTACACTTCATTGATGGCTGGTTGCCTCGAGAGATTATCAAAACCAGAGTAAATTAAAATTGTTTAAGTTACGGATTGATTGATTGATTGAAGACGTTTATTCAGATTAATATACAGTAAAATACAGAAGTTGGTTTCTGCCAAACTGCGTAACAGTTTGTTGGCAGATGCTCTTGGTTTTACAATTCGACTACGTTATTCGAGTCTATAAGCTTTCGAACCTATGAGGCAGCGGGAAAAAAATTCGCACCAGCGTTTGTCGAGACAACGGCTTTCGAGACTACGTAGCGGACCCGTACTGGCAAGTAGACGTAATTAACATTATTCCTGGGATCATCATCATCAACTCATTATGTCCCCACCGAGGGGCACGGGTCTCTTCCCTGGGATACACTTTTTTTTTTTTGAAGAGTCCGACCAGGTTTCGCCAAAACTTAAGCTCTTAAAGCTTTCAAAGCTTAAGCTCTTAAGCTGAGCACACTCGGAAACAAGCAACCGACGTATGCTCACCATGATTAAGCTCTACGAATCAGAGTGAAACCTTGTCGGACTCTTACGACAAAAAGTCAAGTAAATGTATGCAGAATACAGTTAATAAAGTAGACGTACATTTGAATACAATAGACATTAGATTAACTGTAACTCTGACTCACACCCGTATGTTGGAAGGATAGGCAGAGACTAGGGTCTGCGACTTGCCACGATCCTGACAGATCTCGTTTACACGGGCTTCGCACGCATGCCTTCACACAACAACTAATTCTTACATGTTATATGTGGATTGAGTAGTACTTTTGTTTAACAATGTTTGATTAAGCCTGATTAAAATAAATAAAATAAAATATAGTTAGCACATCAAAGTTCACAAATCATATTTACGCACGCATCACTCGGAACAGCATCGAATGTGTCAAAGCTTAGCAAACCTAGATCCAGGTGACCACTGAATCAATTCACGCTCTCATATTAGTTACAAAACATGCCAACACTTAAAACTTTCAATTCCGGCCCCTACTCACAATTTCACTACGCGCAGATTCAATTACCCCACATTACCGCCACAATCCCCTACTTAGCAATTACGAGCGTCCATAACATAACACGGGGCCGCAAGCGCCTCCCGTGGCGGAGTCCCCGCGCGGGCGATATTGCCTCGTAACTCGGCCCAGACTCAGCCGGATAAAACCAGATCTAGATCGGGCGGGGGCCTACCATCATGTGGTTTTGCTCGCAGCCTGCAGAAACTATTCTGCAGGGTGACTTGGAAGTTAACATTTTAAGAAGGCATTTTTATAAAAATAAAAAAATGCTTAGAACGTGGTTCATAATTAATCATTTAATTGTATAGTCAATTTTGCTATGCTGTTGTACAGTAAAAATACACAGTTGCTATATTTTTATATGATACCATCTATTGACTGTAATTTATGGCAATAAACTATAGAATTGAATTGTTTATTTTGCTGGCATGTACATCATGCACGTGGTACCTATATGATGATTTAAAATTAAAGTATATTTTCAAATCTAAATTATAACAGCAATTTAACAAATAGCTTTGTCAAACGCTGTGTAAATCATCTCATGACGTAGATTTAGAATTGAATAGACGTAGCTCTATACAGACATAAATCAAAAGATTTTATACAAATATGATGGCGAAAGTAATTTAAATCAAAAATATTTTATGTGTCAATCTGTCTATAATGGGTAGATCAATAGACTTCGAACCAAAAAAAACTTAGGTTTCATTTTCAGTGCGGGCATGTACAGTCAAGAGCAAAAATATATATACACTTTCACATTTTCTAAAAATGTTAATTTAAAACAATCTAGAAAGAAGTGTACGACAATTTGTCCTAAATTATGTAACCAATGGTTGGATTATTTAGGAAAAATTATCGTACACATGTGCAGTAGAAAACAATATGTGTACGTCGTACAAAATGTGACAGTGTATACATATTAGTGCTCGTGACGAACCTATGACTAAGTTTATTTTTAAAATTACTTACATATGCCAATTTGTAGCAATCCCGCTCATTTTGAAGAAAAACATCGTGAGAGAACCCGCAGATTGGTTGGATCCGCACGTATTGATGCGTCTTTCCTGTGGGTTAAGCCGGCTAAGCTGACAGGATGGGATAGGTGCTGGGCAAGCCTTCTGCATTTCAACAATGTCCCAGGCACAGCAACGTCCGAGTGATCTCATCTAGTGTCAGTGCAGATGGCACTGGACGATGTATAAATCATCTTAAGACGTAGATGCAAAGGCCAAAGTATCTACTCTGATTATATAATAGAGAACACTGCTGGGCAAAGCCTTTCAGCATGACACATCAATCCACTCGATCTCCTGCCAGCTCACATTATGTAGTCAGGTGGCATATGGCATGACGATCGGTAGCCCTTTTTGAACTACCATACTTTTTGAATGTTAGTATGTTATAAGGTGTTGTTTTGCCATAATTACGCAAAACAACACCTTATAACATACTAACATTCACGCCTGTACCCCAAAGAGGAAAGTTAAACCAAGGTTTTCCAGCTAGGTACTCGTTATACGTAGTAAAAAAAGTCAGATTAAATGGTGGACGAAAAAAAAAAGCATAAAAATAAATCTCCGCCATCAATTTAAGCCATACTTACGCCTGTGTAGGTTATGGTGATACCGGCTAGACCTTAGTTTTTGAGTAGACCCCGCAGTCCAGCTTCCAGGCTTCATGTTTTGTTGACATTGTTTGCCTCAAGCTTTCTTCGTGTGGGATTCTGAACAATATTACAGAACATGGACATCGCTGCATTTCAACAATGTCCCAGGCACAGCAACGTCCGAGTGATCTCATCTAGTGTCAGTGCAGATGGCACTGGACGATGTATAAATCATCTTAAGACGTAGATGCAAAGGCCAAAGTATCTACTCTGATTATATAATAGAGAACACTGCTGGGCAAAGCCTTTCAGCATGACACATCAATCCACTCGATCTCCTGCCAGCTCACATTATGTAGTCAGGTGGCATATGGCATGACGATCGGTAGCCCTTTTTGAACTACCATACTTTTTGAATGTTAGTATGTTATAAGGTGTTGTTTTGCCATAATTACGCAAAACAACACCTTATAACATACTAACATTCACGCCTGTACCCCAAAGAGGAAAGTTAAACCAAGGTTTTCCAGCTAGGTACTCGTTATACGTAGTAAAAAAAGTCAGATTAAAAAGTGGACGAAAAAAAAAAGCATAAAAATAAATCTCCGCCATCAATTTAAGCCATACTTACGCCTGTGTAGGTTATGGTGATACCGGCTAGACCTTAGTTTTTGAGTAGACCCCGCAGTCCAGCTTCCAGGCTTCATGTTTTGTTGACATTGTTTGCCTCAAGCTTTCTTCGTGTGGGATTCTGAACAATATTACAGAACATGGACATCGCTGGAGAAAAATATTTAAAAGTATGCTTTTTTTAAATAAGTATACTTATGTTTAGTTTAACGTTTTTTGCTGTCGAACATTTTCTAAATGGTAGTTTTTTATTTTATTTAAGTTACTTACTGGCAATACTAATTTACCAGTTATATTACAACCACGGATTTATATATACTTCGATTACAACCTTGTAATGAAGTTTTAATGTGTTTTTAGTTAATTTGAAAAAAAAAATATTTTTGTTATTTATTGAATTGATTCGATTCCACCTTTTAAAGGTTGTTTTTTTATTCGGTTTCGATACTCTTTTCCAATAAAAGACGTTCAAGAGATCTGTAGTGGCTAGAGTTGAGAAAGAAATGATGCGTTGGTTTGTACATGTGGAGAGGATTAAGAAAGAAATACTGACAAAACAAATTATCGAGCGAATGTGTGCGGAAGGGCCGGTAAGGAACGCCCCAGACGAACATACTTCAACCAATAGTGGATTTATTAGCAAAAGGCAAGATAAAAAATACCCGAAAACGGCGTGCTTACATGCAACGACTAATGAATGTCGATGAAGCGAAAGTGATCTGTCAGGTCGTGTCAAGGGGCATTCCTGGTCTCTGCCTATCCCTCATGGATACAGCTTATATATGTTTCTGTATTCAAGAGATCTGTCAAAATCGTGGCAAGTGGCAGTGTATGGCTCCGGCAATTTTTTTACACCCTGAATGATTCATCTTCTTTATCATTTTAGCCTATTAATATATTAATGGAAATGACAAGCCTTATTCACTTAGGCCGGTTCTAGAGTCACGCTGACACTCGGCGCTGACAAGCCAATATATACTACGTCCTAGGGAGCGTTTTAGAAAAACGCCGACCGTTCAGCGCTGACCAGCCATATATTTTGTCTATCAGCGCTGACGGTCAGTGCGTGGTCAGCGTGTATCTAAAACCAGCCTTAGACGAAGTTTATAAGCTATCTTGTAGACCACAGCCTAGTTTGCAGCTTTCCTCACGCCATTCGTCTTCGGTGCAATGAAGAATCTACTTCGCCGGCACGTTGTCGGAATAAATTGTGACTGAGCGGTTTTACATGCGCGCGCGGCGCGAGTGCCGCCGATAAATTTTGTGATAACTTGCAAATTGTGGACGTTGTTGGTGCGGTGTTACAAAGGCGCCTCGCGATTCACAGCGCAATTTCTATACATACTAACTTTAGCGATAATAGCTTTACATACATATATACGTACTTTATTGCACACAAAACATTAAACAGAACATTCGGTACGGTAAAAAACAACGTGTAAAAAGGTGAGCTTATCACTATAAGAGATTTCTTCCAGCTACCCTTAAAGAGTCGGAGTAGCGATAAAAAAACGGGTCTTTATACATGTGCAAAATAGACTACAAGAACCAGAAAAATCCTAAAAAATAGCCTACTCTAGGCAGAAAATAAATACACTACATAGACTATATACCTGTAAAAATTAATAAAATACATAATAAACAATACATAAATAAATATTTAGCTCGAAATTATGATAGAGACAGCTGTTTTTCAGCTGCTTCTTAAATGTGCCAATTATGGGGCTAGCGTATACATATATACCTATATATATACCTAGTTTAGTACCTACTTAATATTATTATTATTATTATTATATTGAGAGTCTCGAGACTAACATAGAAATGGGCGAGACACCTGGTGAGGCGGTAAGACGGGAGGTGGACCAAGGCAATCACAGATTGGTGGCCGAGAACAGGACGATGGTCAGTGGGCAGAACTGCGGCTGGACGATGTCGTTGAGTCGGTGGAAGGTCGTGGACGCAAATGGCGAGAGACCGTGTGAGATGGGTTTGGGGGAAAAGGCCTATACCCAGCAGTGGGCAGCGGTGGGCTGATGATGATGATGATGATGATGATGAATATAAAGTATAAAGATACTTAACCGCCAGAAATAACAGTTTTCGCCAGTAATGCTGTAATGTCAATGTCATACAATCAAATACAATCTTGTTACTCATTCAGCTTAAGTAACATCAATTATTGTTGTAATTTTTACAACTCAGAACTGCTCACTTTACGGTATTTCATGATGTTACTTTATTAGGTATGTTGTGGTTACCTATACGCAGGTGTGAGTGCACATGGCTTTTTAGATTTTAAGCTTATAAACTGTGTAATTTTTGTGTATCTCTTGTTGGTGATCCTTAAAAAAATTAAATAAAAATAAAATGTTCCAGATTATTTAATCTGCTATTAAGACTATAGGTTCCAAAAATAATAAATATAATACACATACTATAATTGTACCAATTGTAAATAAGTACCATAAGCCTAGGCGCACACAAGGCGACAGGCGACAGCTCAGCGACAAGACGCGACGACAGGTTACGGCCGTAAATTTTCGTATATTTTGTTAGAATCTCCGCACACTTGGTGTCAGAGTCGCGGAGCCACGACGACAAGACGCCAGAAGCAAATGACAGCGTCACGTCTGACACGGCGACTAGACACGGCGACAAGTCGCCCTGTTTGCGATGGCTCTTAATGTTACCAATCGTACAATGTAATGAGTCTTCAGTCAGTAGTCAGTCTTATGCCACCTGCATCCAGCGACTACCGGCCACCGAAACCAGACCACCTGGTGGCCCAACCATCTGGTGGGACCTAGTGGTGGTGGTATGTCCATGCTGCGTCGTCCGGTCCGCGGGCGCCAGGTCAGAACTTTTCCCCCCAACGGCATTCAGTTCTTTGAGCTATGTGCCTGACCCACTCACCTACATAATAGGCTATTTGACAGTGTGAAAAAAACAGTATTATTTATACGTATTCATATAAATTATGTTTTTTAAAACCGCTTTAAGGCATTTAAACTAAAAAAAACAATTGTGATTCGTAAAAAAACACAATTGTATCTGCCGCCATTGTATCGAAAATGGCCTGGATTAGCCGATTCTACGATGACATCACATACCAGTAAAAATGGCGTCTGTCATTCATTCTTTCTTACGTTCATTGCTTGGTTTACCGGGAAGTGACGTCATAAACTTGTGCGACGCCATATTGCCTAAGCTATCGTTTTGGCGGCTCATTTGAAAAGTAAATTTTTGTTTGCGTTTTTTAGAAGAAATAAACGAAATAATTTAAAATGACCACTTTCTGAGGACTCCATGAGCACCAACAAACAATATGAGATGGCTTTCAGAAATCGTTCAAACAGCCTATTACATTTGTTAAGAGGGTGGGCAGAGACACGCGTCAATGAAACAACAAGTGAGGTGTTGAACTGCTATATTGTCGAAACTCATCTACATACATGATATAATAAACACAACTACCGACAACCCCCTTATAAAAATTAATTTAATTTAAAGTATCAATCGTAAGGTATACGGTATACCAAACATAACGCAATGCCGCCACCCTTACATGCTAACAAATGGATTTAAATTTACAATGAGCTCGATCATTCGTAACAAAATACCTAGGTACTTCTTACAGGTTTTCTTTAACTTAAGAAATAAACTGAACCAATGCAAATAATTAAACGATTACGAAAGAAAAAAATATCATCTCATTTATTAACAGGAAGTTATTTCTATAAATACATTCATTTGTGTCGACACAGGCTGGTGTCTCTTTTAGATTATTATTTTGATAGGCTATTAACCTTAAGAGTTTAGTAACCTTCAATAGTTAACTACATATTAGTTTTTACAGCTACAATCTTGTGATTCTACAGTTTGTGCACGCTTATTTTACATTATTATAGTGCCTGTAACTAGCTAACTAGGTAGGTATATAAATTATAAAGTATAACACATGACTAATTACACAATATTTTTACAGGTAAGTATGTATGTGCACACGTTGTTTTTTAATATCTAACTTATTTATACACATTCTAATTACATCATATTTTCGCAGGTAAGTATGTACAGGTTTTTTTTTATTTATGTTTTTTTGTTTTATTATTTTAAAGCTTATTGATAAAGTAATGTTTTCTTCTTCCGTCTAGGCCAGTAGATTTATTGGTAGCCCCACCGATCAGGAGGTCTCACTATTCTGCTGGTTAAGAGGGAGTGCTTGAGACGGAGGCTGAGGAGCAATTCGTTGAGGAGCCAAAGATGGTGATGCACTGATATCTTCACTGATCATAATATCCATAGGGCCACGCCCACTGCCCCTCAGGCCACGCTCATCGGCCATAGGGACACGCCCACTGGCCCCGCCCACCAGGCCACGCCCACCGACCAAGCCACGCCCTCTGGCCCCGCCCACCAGGCCACGCCCATCGAGGAGACACAGCGTACCTGCCCAACAGCTCCGCCCACTGGCCACGTTCACCAGGCCACGCCTACCTCCCCCGTGCACCAGGCTCCGCCCACCGGCCTTGACGACCAGGTTCCACCAACCGACCAACAGGCTCCGCCTCCTAGCCACGCCCACCTGGTCACGCCCACCGAAGACATTAAACCTCCGTCACGTCCAATGGAGGTTTTGGATATGTCATGCCTGATGGCAATGTTGAAGGGCATGCGAGAAGAACAGAGCAAGCAGATGCAGTGCCTGCAAGAAGAACAGAGCAAGAAGATGCAGTGCCTGCAAGAAGAACAGAGAGGCCTGCGAGAAGAACAGAGCAAGCAGATACAGTGCCTGCAAGAAGAACAGAGCAAGCAGATGCAGTGCCTGCAAGAAGAACAGAGAGGCCTGCGAACAGTGATACGGTCGCTAAGCTACATGAAGATGTATAAGTAGTGAACGAACGGGTAACCGAATTAGAGGAGGACCTAAAAAATGTGAAAACCGGCCTCACTGGACTAGAGCAGGAATTTCGGCGTATAAAATCTGCTGGAGTGACGTCGAGTGGAATTGTCGCCATAAACCAGGGGCCTAAAGTGAAAGTGCCTCCGTACGACGGTACTACGTCTTGGGTCGCCTACCGATAGCAGTTCCAGACTGTCGCTGCTTCAAACGGATGGACGGACGAATAGAGCCTAACAGCCCTCACCGTCGCGCTCAGAGGTTCGGCCTTATCTATCCTGGAGGCATTGCCCACCTCAGGCAGCGAGTTCAAAGATCTGCTGGAGGCACTTGAGGCCAGATACGGGGAACGACACCTGGAACACGTTTTTCGTGCTCAGCTACGCGACCGAACTCAGCGCCTGGGTGAAGGACTTCAACAATGGGCGTTGGAAATTGAGAAGCTGGTTCGAAAGGCGTACCCTTCTACTGATAGTAAGATGGTGGACACGAATATTTTGCAAGCCTTCGTCGACGGAATCAAGGATCTTGAAATTAGGGCTGCAGTAAAGCTTCGCCACCATTCTTCATTAAAAGAAGCTCTGGCACACGCCCTGGAAGTAGAAGCTGTGCGTCAAGATATCCGGCAAGGTTATAAACTTCGAGAAGTTACGGAGGAGGTTAAAGAGATCAAGACATCGCCCAAGAAGAACTCCGGGCCCATGTGTTACAAGCGTGGGGAAAGAGGGCATCTGCAGTTCACGTGTCCTAAGAAGGAGAGGCAAGCAACCAAAACAGATGACAGACTGGATGCGCGTCTCAAAAATATGGAGCAGCGTTTTGAAGAATTCGTAAAGAAGCATGACGCTGCGCCCTCCACCGTGAATCAGGGAAACGAGTAAAAGCCAGCACTGCGGGGCGGGTACTGGCTGGAGCGGAGGTAGCCCCAGTAACCAGAATCTCACAAGCATGGAATGGGAACAGTCTACTAATACGCGGTGCAGTGAACAAAATAGAGTGCAAAATCACCCTAGATACAGGAGCCTCTAGAACAATAGTGAGACTAGACCTGGTGAAAGCTGTAGGGAGACGCAAAGGCACCAGTTTATGCAGACTTCTCTCCGCTTCTGGCCAGCAGATACCCGTCCTGGGTGAAAGATCGGTTACGATATGTGTTGGGGAGGCGTCATATATTCACGACGTAATCGTAGGCGAAATTATGGATGATTGCATTCTGGGCCTAGACTTTATGAAGAAACACAACTGTCACATCGAAGTCACTAACGGTGTCTTTAAATGTGGTGATGAGGAGAACTTCATACTTGGCGGTCCCGATGGAAATGTCACGTAACTGAAGAAAATCGTAATACCTGGACGAGCACAAACTGAAGTAAAGGTGAAGCTGCCTTCGAGTCAGAAGAATCAGCGGAATAGGTGTGTGCTGATTGAAGATACACGAGACAGTGCAGCCAGTCAGAAATTGCTGACAGCGAGAACTCTCGTCTATGGAGGCAAGACCGCTGTAGTGAGGGTTGTGAATATAGGCGATCGTGAGATTACCCTTAGCAAAGGTGACGGTATTGGACGGTGTAAGGAAGCCGTTTGGATGAAAAGCTGCCAGTCATCTCCAAGCTCAAAAACATCGAATACCAGGAGTGAAATTATAGTCACTAAGCTCCTTGAGGATTCTAAGAGTAATCTGAGCTATTCGCAAAGCATGAAAGCTAAGAGGTTGCTACTGCGCTTTAGGGATATCCTGGAAATCCAGGATATCCCAGGATATCTAAGGAAATCCTGGAAGAACATCGTTAGTTCAACACAAAATCGACACCGGACAGGAGCGACCTATTCGTCAGCGAGCGAGGCGCATACCGATTGCCAAAGAAAACGAAGTACAAGACATGTTGGAAGACATGAAGAGAAACAAGATTATAGAACCTTCTGCTAGCCCATGGTGTTCTCCCGTAGTGTTGGTAAAGAAGAAAGATGGTAGCACAAGGTTCTGTGTAGACTATCGACGGCTTAATGATGTGACGAAAAAGGATAGTTATCCACTGCCACGAATAGACGATACCCTAGACACTTTGAGTGGCATGAAATGGTTCTCGACGTTAGATCTGAAATCCGGGTACTGGCAAGTGGAAATTGATCCGAGGGATAAAGAGAAGACTGCTTTTTCAACTGGTAAAGGTCTATGGCAATTTAACGTGATGCCTTTTGGATTGTGCAACGCGCCAGCTACATTCGAACGACTTATGGAGTGCGTACTGGCAGGATTAGTTGGGGAAGCCTGCCTTGTCTACTTGGATGACGTCATAATCATGGTAACAGATTTTGAGGACCACTTACAAAATCTAGAGCAAGTTTTTAAGAAGATAATGGGAGCAAACTTAAAGTTAAATCCGAAGAAATGCAGTTTATTTAAGAACAAGGTTAGCTATCTCGGTCATGTGATAACCAGCGAAGGCATACAGACCGATCCAGCCAAAATCGAAGCAGTGCAAAAATGGCCTACTCCCAAAGACAAGACCGAAGTGCGAGCATTTTTAGGGCTATGCTCATAATAATATAAACGGTTTGTTAAAGGGTTCTCTGAAATTGCCAAGCCTTTACACAGACTGACTGAGGACAAGCAGTCATTTCATTGGGATGACACATGTGAGAGTTCATTTCAAAAATTAAGAAAATGTCTTTGCGAGACCTCAATCTTGGGATTTCTACAGGCTAACGGCCAATTCATTGTTGACACTGACGCCATTAACACAGCGATCGGAGGAGTGTTATCGCAGCAACAGGGCGACAGAGAAGTTGTGATGGCCTATTTTAGTAAATCGCTATCGAAACCTGAAAGGAACTATTGTGTGACAAGAAGGGAGCTCTTGGCTGTGGTAAAGACATTACAGCATTTCAGCAAATATCTCCTCGGCATGCGGTTTACGCTTCGCACTGACCACGCCGCCCTGAAGTGGCTGTTACAATTTAAAAATCCAGAGGGGCAAGTTGCTCGTTGGATCGAACAACTGCAGGAGTACGACTTTATGATTGAACACCGCAGCGGAAAGGCGCATGGAAATGCTGACGCACTGTCAAGAAGGCTGTGTCCGGAAGACTGCAAGCACTGTGCCAAACAAGAGACAAAGGAACTGCCATTGAGATTGACAAGAATGAGTCCATCGAGATCTTGGGAAGATGAGGCGATGAAAGAAGCACAGAAAGATGACGAAGACGTACGGCTCATTGTCGCATGGAAGAAACGAGGCGAGGATAAGCCAAGATGGGCGAAGTCGCTCCTACTAGTGTTGTTACCAAGGCATACTGGGCTCAATGGGACAGTTTTATTCTTCAGAACGGAATACTTTACCATAAATGGGAGAAACCTAACGGCAGAGAGTTCCATCTACAGATAGTTGTCCCAAGAGATAAGGTACAAGATGTCCTTCGTGAAGTACATGACGGCGTGTCAGGTGGACATTTGGGCGTAAAGAGGACTTTAACAGATTTCCAGAAAGGTTTTACTGGCTCCATTGTCGAGAAGATGTGCAAGATTGGTGCCGCAAGTGTGCTACTTGCGCCGCGGTGAAGGGCCCATCAACTAGAAGCCGTGGAAATCTGCAACTTTATGACGTTGGTGCGCCATGGGAACGCATTGCAGTTGACGTGGCTGGACCGTTCCCAGTAACGGAATCGGGAAATAAGTATTTCATGGTAGTTATGGATTACTTCACTAAATGGCCAGAGGTATTCGCCATACCCAATCAAGAAGCCACGACTGTTGCCTCCAAGTTGTTTGAGGAAGTATTTCAAGAACTCTGCAAAATATTGGGAATGCATAAGACTAGGACCACCTCATATCATCCTAAATCTGACGGCATGGTAGAAAGATTTAACCAAACACTTGAGAGACATTTAGCAAAAGTCGTTGATAGGCACCAGAGAGACTGGGACAAATACATACCGCCATTTCTTCTGGCCTACAGAACGGCAGAACATGAAAGCACGAAGGTAACCCCGGCGCTTGTAAATTTTGGCCGAGAACTGAGAATACCAGTAGATCTGCTGACTGGAGGCCCTCCTGACGACTCACGTTCTCTACACGACTACATTTCCGAGTTACGTGAGAAAATGCGAGAGATTCATGCCATAGTACGGGAAAACGGATTGGAGTCGAGTGAAAAGATGACGACTAGGTATGACCACCGAGCAAATACAAGCGGCTTCAAAGAAGGAGCACTAGTCTGGCTTCACAATGTAACTCGACGAAAAGGAAAATCTCCGAAATTGCAGACAAGATGGGAGGGACCGTACAAAGTGGTAACTCGGTTAAATGACGTGACGTACCGAATTCAACGGCAGCCAAGAGGTGCACAAAAAGTGGTTCACATCGACCGCTTAGCTTCTTATCAAGGCAGTAATGAAGATGCTCGGGACGAGCATCTCTAAGAGGGGAGCAGTGTCGCGGTCCTATCCCGAACCATCTAGACTAGAGCCTTCTAGAAGCCTATCGAATAGTCGCCGCATGCTGCGTTTTAGTAAACAATAAACTTTGCAAGCAATCATCATCAATCCATTATGTCCCCACCGAGGGGCACGGGTCTCTTCCCTGAGGAAGGTACAGGCCATACTCCACCACGGGGGCCAAGTCCGGATTGGTGGAGCAAGCAATAATGACTCGTATGTCCACTAACGTAAGGTTCAAAACTCTTTGAATGGGTTACTGTTCGAGCGACGTTGCCTCGAGTAGGCACGTAGGTACGGGAATGTTCTAGAGCCCTTGCCGCCGGATATAAATAGCGGCCGCCGCGGCGCGCAGTCAGTTCCGTTTGGAATAGCGAAGAGTGAACTTCGAGCGAACATACCTGCGATACGAGCGATAACCTACGACCTCAGCGATACTACTGGATTTCGATTGGACCTGCGATTGGATTCTACGTGTGGACTTCGTGTCGTGAAGACCTGCAGACCAGACCCTGCGTGAATAAATCCTAAGAAGTTGTCATTGGCGTTTTACATCCAAATCCAGAACCCTAGCCCGTAACAGTATTACTTATAGGTGTATTATGATATTCTAACATTGCCAATCTGAAGTCAGTTTTTCAATGCGTGTTTTCTTTAGTATATTTTTTATTATCTGTACTGCGCGTTCAGCTTGACCGTTAGACTGCGGGTACCGAGGTGATGACGTCACATGCTCGAAGTTCCAGTCATTAGAAAATTGCTGAAAACATTGCGATCTGAATTCTGGACCGTTGTCAGACATCACCACATCGGGTTAGCGAGTTTATCTTTGCCACTTCTATATATTTACTAAAATAGTCAATAACAATTAGGTAAATATTACCTTCAAAATGAAAAATATCTGTGCCTATTTTTGACCATGCTCTCTGGGGAACCTCGTGAGGAATAAGTGTCTCCTTCCTATTTTGATTTTTATATGTTAGGCAAGCTTGACAGTTGTTAATTAGGTCTTCTAATTGAGATGTTACATGCGGCCAGAACATTGTTTCCCGTATTCGTAATTTACATTTCTCAAGACCAAGGTGGCCTATATGTACTTTTTTAAGCATGTACGTACGCATTGATTTAGGAATAACAACCCTATCGTTCTTCCACACCAATCCATAGGCAACTGATAAATCAGTTCTATAATTCCAGTAGGGCATAGCTTCACTACATAATGAGCATTTATGTAGTGGCCATCCCTCTTTTATGTACTTCGCTATAACTTGTAACTCTGTGTCTTTTTCGGTTTCTTTTTGTATACGCATAAAATGTGTATCTGTGAGTGGATTGCTAACAGAAATTGCGCATACTTGCGCCTGCGCTTCTAAATAATCGCGCGGTATTGTTATTAAACTATCACCACAGCTGTCGCTAACCGGTTCCACCGCCCATGATAGTGCGTCAGCGACATACAAGTACTTTCCTGGCTTGTAAACGTAATAGCATTCATTGTAATCTCGCCGGAGCAGACGCTAATGGTTTGCAAATTATGCTTACTAAGGGCTTGTGATCAGTTTCTATGGTTATGTCACCCCTGCCATAGATATATGCATAGAATTTTTCACAACCAAAAACGCATACCAACAACTCTTTTTCTATTTGGGCATACGACTCTTCCGCTTTAGTGAGAGATCGTGACGCATAACATACAGGCAAGCTATCCTGCATCAAACAGGCTCCTAACCCGTTTCTGCTCGCGTCGACTGAAATTACCACAGGCTTTTTTAATGTGTAATACTGAAGTACTGGTACACTTACTAAGCACTGTTTTAGTTCATCAAATGTTCTTTGGTGATCAACTGACCAATGCCATTCAGTTTCTTTCTTTAGCAATATTCTGAGTACATGTGTTTTTTGTGACAGGTTTGGAATAAAATTACCAACATAATTAACTAATCCTAAAAACCTTTCTAAATCTTTACTGTTCTGTGGGCATGGCATATTTCTGATTGCTGACGTGTGTGATTCATTTGCGTAAATACCTTCCCCCGTTATCTTGTGACCTAAGTATGTAATTTCTTTCAGTCCGAATTTGCATTTATTTTTATTTAATTTTAAATTAATCTCTCGGCAGCTATCTAAAACTTTCTTTAGTGTCTCAACGTGTTCTTCTTGTGTTTTACCGTAAATTAATAAGTCATCCACGAACAAACAAACACCCTGTATATCATCAAATTGTTCATACATTTTTTTATGGAACACCTCGGAAGCCGAAGTAATTCCATAAGGTAATCGCAAAAATGTATACCTACCGAATGGTGTATTAAATGTACACAAATGTGTACAATCTGGATGTAACTTTTGCTGCCAGAATCCTTGTTTTGCATCTACATTGCTAAATATCCTGACCCTGCTAGATTCACTGTAATTTCATCGAAGGTCGGTAATCTAAAGTGTTCCCTTTTTATGGCCTTATTTAGGTCTTGAGGGTCTTAGCATATTCTGAGATCCCCATCAGCCTTTTTAACCACTGTCATACCCAATCGGTTGGGCCCTCTACTTTGGCAAGTATTCCCTGTTCAACCATGTCATCTAGTTTTTTCTTGATATTGTCTTTTAGTGCTACAGGTAATTTTCTAGGTGCGTGTACAATCGGCCTAACACTACTATCCACCTGTTTTGTATGCTCTCCTGGCATGCAACCTATTCCATCGAAAACGTCCTGGTACTGTATTAAAATAGTATCTTTAAGCTCACTTTTGTTTTCGTTGACTGCCAAAACTAATTTCACCATGTTCAGCTCCTCACATGAATATCTACCTAAAATTGGTGGAGAAGACACATCCGCTATCACAAATTATAGAATGTAAAATGTATTTTTGAATCGAACCTTCAAGTTACATCTTCTAAGTACTTTAATATCTCCGCCTGAGTAACTTCGCAATTTGAAGGTACATTTGAGTAACTCTCTCTCTGAAATGTCAATTTGCTTCAAGAAACTAAGCGGCAAAACATTTACGTCAGCCCCCGTGTCAAGCTTAAAGCGGATGTCGCTACCATTTATACTTAAAACAGTAGACCAGTCACTAAAACTTGTGTTAAATGCATAGATCACCTGATCAGCGGCTTCCTCCTCTACGTATATCTCGTACACATTGTGGTTACACATCCGAGCGAAATGATTGTATTTGTTGCACCTTAAACACTGTTGTCCAGTCGCCGGACACTAATACCTATTGTGTGACCTCCCACACGACACGCACATATTTTCACGAGGACTATTTTGTTGATATTGCGGCGACCCTCGCCGGAGCGGCGACGGTGGCGGCAGTGGTGGCAGCGGCGGGCCGCGCTGCACTGGCGGGTGCGCCGGTCCCGATGGCCGCGCCCACTTCATCGCTCTCGCTCCAGGGCCGCGAGACGATGACGTTCCTCTACCTCGCTGCGCTACCCAATGACAATATGCTTGATTGTTTGTGCCTGCAGATTCTGTATCTGAACCTTCTATGTTCACGTTGAATGCCTTATGCTCCACGTACTCCTTCTTTATTGTTCCAGCTTGTAATTTTGATATCTGCGCAATATTGCAAATTTGTAGTGCTTTCTTTAGAGTCAAGTCCGGTTCACGTAACAGTCGCTCGCATAATGAACTTTCTTTTATGCCACAAATTAATCTGTCTTTGATTAATTCATCACAAAGCTCCTCCTCCTCCATTCACAGTTTAATGCCAGTTTTTAAAATTCAAATGAATATTGCTCAATCGATTCGCTGTCCCGCTGATCCCTGGTAAAAAAGCGGTGTCTTTTTTATTGTCAAGTTCTTTTTGGGCAAAAAGAAAGAATCAAACTTTTTTATTAGACTGTGTAAATCCGTGAATGTTTCATTAAATTGCTCATAAACATCCCGGCACTGCTCACCAATCACATGCAACAAAATGTTCACCTGTACTGTTTTTTCTTTATTTTTAGTTCACACGCCTCATGATAAATCAAAAATGATTTTTTCCACTTCTCCCATTCTTTTGACAAATTCCCCAAGGTCACACTATCTAAGTTGTTCACAAAGGAAAATGGCGGCGGAGGTGCCAAGATAGATTCCATCGCTCCGATCTAGTTTGTAATCCGGATATGAAATGTATTTGTTTGATATTTGTACGCACTACAGTTTATTACACTTTACTACGACTTTCGTAAATGTTTTAAAGTTCTTTCTAAGCCAGCTGCGCCATGTTAAGAGGGTGGGCAGAGACACGCGTCAATGAAACAACAAGTGAGGTATTGAACTGCTATATTGTCGAAACTCATCTACCTACATGATATAATAAACACAACTACCGACAACATTAACATTCAATAAACATAGTGTACTTTGAAATAAATTTCTAATTTCTGATTTTTGACTCAAATGCTGGAAGTCGTTAACAACGTCACTTTCACTTTTATACTGCAGACAGGATAAGTTTAAAGAAAAGCAATAGCCAGCAACCCAGTGGCGCTATGATCTGCATAAGTGCTCGTAGTTACAATGCAAGAGTATAAGTTACGTATGACGGTGAGACGCGAGGCGAAGCATGATATACGGCGTGCCAAGCGCCACTGTAACACGATAAGCGTCGCCTCGGAGCCTTATTATACGACCAACGAAGTGCCACGCTGTAAAACTGCTGTATAATTTGACTCTGAACTCCTCGATACAAGTGCCTTCTATTGTAGGTGCTTTTCTCTTAACAGAAAGTACGGCTAGACAATTTCAAAACCTATAGAAGTGCCCTGAGGCAAATTTTGCAGGAGAGCCAAAAAACAAATTGGTCACTTCGAGAGCTTGCCTACTTGAGAATTGGATCGAAAAATGCTTAAATATCAATGATTCAATGTTAATTTTATACGACGAAACTTAGATTTGTAAGGCTCTTAGAGCCTGTCCAAATGAAGCGTTTTACGCGCGAGGGCACTCGCGCGTTCCCGAGGTACTAGAGCTACATACACCCCGTCCAGATGTTCTCGCGCGTATTCTTACACGCGCGTAAAACGCGCATTCCCGAGCTGGTACTAGAGCTACATACATCCCGTCCAGATGCTCGGGAACGCGCAAGTGTCTACGCGCGAGTGAAAACGCTTCGTCTGGACAGGCTCTTAGGGCTGGTTTCTGAGTTGAGAATTTGAATTTGAAAGAAAGAAAGAAAAAAAGAAAGAAAGAAAGAAATATATTTATTGCAGCAACAAGACTCATCACAGAAACAGAATAAACACACTAAGTATATTTATACTTAACTCTAGTGCTGTCTGGTTAAATTTCTCAGAAAAGGCGTGACAGAACGTAACTTAAGTATTTTCTTATTGTAAATTCTCAATTCAGAAATCGGAAACCTCCGACACTTAGGAGGTCAATCTCCTAAGAAATCGGAAACTCAGGAGGTTAATGTAGTTGTTTATTTTTCTGGTGTGCACAATAAAGAGTTCTAACGTAATGTACATATCATTGGCCTTACCAACTACGTTATCATACCTATAAAATAGATCACGTTTCCTGGCCCATCATCATCAACCCACTATGTCCCCACCGAGGGGCAGGGATCTCTTCCCTGATGAAGGTATAGGCCATTTCACCACGGGGGCCAAGTTCAGATTGGTGGAGGCTTATCAGACTAGTGGCTGATCTTACTGTCAGAAGTTCTCAAGCCCTAAGCCTCTGACTTGGCTTAACGACTGCCATCTATCGACAGCAGCCGGCACCAACTGCTTAGCGTGCCTTGCAAAGCACGGAACCGCTCGGAAAAATGCCACTTGCGTTAGTCATAGACGGTCACCCATCCTTGTACTGAACGCGCCCCATGTTACTTAACCTTCGTGATCGTCTAAGATCACTCAGACAGCCGGGGCCACGAGCGAGCGAAAACCTTCTTACTTGTTACTATTTACATTTATTAGTTTAGGTATTAATTCTTTCATACGGTTACATTGTAAGCTTTAGCTGACATCAATTGAGAGATTATCCTCAGATAGTCCATTTACGACGATGCAGCGTTAAGGCGCTTGACTCTATATTTTCCAGCTGCATCCCAGATCTTAAAGATAACTCCTAACTTGACGTAGCCACCGCCGAGCCGGCTTCCAACTACGAGTATAAGCCTTATGTCCTTTATGGTGCGCGAGAACTCAAGTACCACAGAATAAATGGATGCAGAAAGTTCTATTGATTTTGAAATTAGTTGTCAGTTTCTGTGAACTTAAGCTTTTAAAAGCCTTCAGTTTTATTTACAAGAACGTGAAATAATACCTCTCGCAGAATTTTTAAACTAAAACTTAACTAAGTCAACCTTAACGTTTTAAATTTTCTTGATTTATAAAAAGTTCGAGCTAAAATCTGTTTTTTTTTTAATGCTACAGAAGGCATTTCATTCGTTCTCATGTAATTTGTGGTTGTAACAGAAACGATTTGTTGTTGTAAATTACCAACACAGTTTTGCCGGATGTTTAAGAGGTTTTTATTTTAAATTGAAGTTATATTGGAAACATATTAAAACACGATGGAAAAAATGTACCTCCTACGATGAAGAAAAGTACGTGCAATTGCAGTTTTTGGCCGCCATCATTACATCATCTGGCAACAATGACAGACACAGCTTTGCGTTTGACCTTTGTTCACTCGCGTGTTGAGTACACACCGTAGATTAAAGACGCTTAAAAAGTAGGTTTATGGGACATTTTTAACGATATTGGCATCTGCGAGAGGTCCCGAGTTCGATCCCCGGCTGGAGAGAAAAAAAAACTCCAGGTCTTGGATGTTTACATGTTTGTGACGTCGCTGTTTCTGGTTCCCAGGGTATCCTAGTGTGGGGCCAGAAGCAATGTATGTGCCTGTATGCAAATGTTATGTTATGTTATGTCATATTTAGTTGCGGAGGGCTCTAACGTGTAGATTTGACTATATAAAATCATAATTTACTTAAAATCTGTCTTTACCCCTCAGGCCTAGAACACTTTTTCTTTCACAGTTAAGTTACTTATTCACAGAGTAATATTTGAAAATTTTCACAGTTTTTAAAGAATAAAACATGCTCGTTCAACTTTGGTCTATATCATCTTCGGCGGGTCTATGAAGCCAACAGAGTGCTTATCTTTGTCACTCCTATACAAATTGCAAACGCTCTCGCTATCGAAAGTGAAATAAAAAAACTCAGTATAAGCACTCGGAATGCGCCGTAGTTTACGTCGGACCCGCCGGTGGGTCCTCGGGCCTTGAAGCTCAGATCAAACATAACCCATGTTTGATCTGAGCTTCAGTAAGTGCCGTTTTAGTGGAATCGTTTTTTATAGTTAAGACCAATAGTTTGATTGTCTGAAATATAGAGGGCTTCTCGAGAGTTAATAATTTAACTAAATAAATACTTAAGTAACGTTCTGTCACGCTCTTTACTGAGAAATTTGACGAGACAGCACTACAGTTGAGCGGCTACTTAGCGAAATTCTTAATTCTGAAATGTGCTCTTGTTCTCCTTATTCTTGTTAAGAACTAAACGAAGCTAATTTAAAGTGTAATTTACGACTTTAGAAAATTCTCACATTATTCAAAAGTACAAAGTTATTTATCTTATAGAACCACTGAAATATCAATAACATTTCTCTTATTTTTTTAAATAGATTTTATAACACAAACCAAACTTGTGTTGAACTTTCTGTCGGACATTCTTTGCATCTTATGTCCTTTATGGAGCGGCAGAACTTGAGAGGATTTGCTCTAGACGCCTCTTCAAACCGAGGACTTAACAACGTACGCGGCTAAACTAGCCCCTAAGTCAAGGAGTTAGGGTTTGTTTCGGCTTACAGCTCCTAGTGGTGTGAAGGCATCCTTCGGTGCAGATGTTGTGAGTCATAAAGTCAGTGGGTTGCTATGTTGCATGACTTTTAGGGCCTGTGACTTCTTTGGCAGCGTATTTATTGCAACGCGTGAAAATTTGGAAGCTCTTGAAGATTTGTAAAGTTGATACTCAACTTCAAAAGGCTGTCTGCAAAATATGGTTTAAAATATGACACATTTAATAGACTTTCCCAATAATTTCTACCACATTTTTTATGTCCTCCATCGTTGAAGGGAGAATCTAAACAAACTTTAATCAAAATTTATTTGTTCAATTTCAACCTGCAGAATTTTTGGTTTGGCCGATCTGCTCACCACCACAATACGTAAACGTACACACTACAAATGATACATGTAGAAATGTATAAATGTACAGACGCTCTGTGACTGCATAACAGAAACTTTACTGTGCTATTAACCTCTTAAGACCCGGGGTACACAGCTTTCAATAGTTATTTTCAAGGTCAGGACTGAGGAGGTTATATTATTTGACTTAGCAAATGTTGATTGCACTCATGGCCATGGGTCACGAGCTTCTTAGATATAGATTTATTTAGATATAGAAAAATGATCAGAGTGGAGTTTTTTCGCTGCCTTTTTAACATAACATAACATAACACTCCACTACTTTCGCCCCATAGATATCTGATGTCTGTGTTTCTCCCCAAGGCAGCGCCTAACATTATAAGTATGTACATTGACATTCAACAAACAGAATGTAAATTCTTTACATTGAAATATATTTTCGGATTTCCGAATAGTTTTCAATTGTTTATTTCAACGTGATTAAAATGTACGATGGTATCAAATGGCAAGATGAAAATTACCTACTTAAAAACGACCAATGAATGTTGAAGAAGCGTAGAGTATCTGCCTTGATCGTCATAAGTGGCAGAGTCTGGTGTCTGCCTTCTCCTCTAGGATACAAACGTGAGTTTATGTTATCTTAAATTGTAAATTATCCTTGAACAAACGAAAAAAAGAACGAGTAGGTAAATAGAAAAATATCGTGGGCGATTAGTGTTAAGCTAAACGTGTTAACTGAAGGGATTTGGATAAAATTCGCCGCTGCGTCATGAACATAAAAAGTATTAATTTAAGATATGATAAAATAAGAATATTGTTTACTTAATTCCGGTCTTACTTAGCGCGAAGCCTGGTCTTCCGATACCTGGACTCTTCCGACAGGAAAACAAGTAAGTGACTCCGGAATTTAGTTAATGTGTAGTACGTATGAGAGTTTTGGTTCAAAAACACTTTTTTTACAGCGTACAACGAAACTGACTACACCAAAAATTGTAGATACAAAAGATCCATGATGAGGAATCTAAGTTCCATTTTTTCAAACAAAAGAATCATCTGGCTTTCACTAACTGTTAGGTACAGTTGCGAACATCTATTCGTTAAAATGAACTCTACTAGTATATATGATACAGTAGATTTTGCAATAAAACAGAAAATTATACGTTATAGCTGTCAACTGTAGGTACCAATGTTACGCGCTGGACCCACACCGGTTCAAGTCTTCATAAAATATTTAAATTGCAAAGTATGCCGCTTCTCATAAATATCTGAGTAGGGTGGCAAGAATGATTGTAAATATGGTGGGAATAAGCAACAATGCTGCTATTAGAATAAAATTGGGGTCAGAGGAGAATTCCCAATTCAAAAAGTGGCATATGAGCATACAAAGATTTTATTCTTGAAATAGCAAATTTTAGAGCCATTGCAAACTGGGTGACTTGTCGCCGCGTCAAGTCGCCGCGTCAGACACGACGTTATCATTTGCTTCTGGCGTCTTGTCGTCGCGACTCCGCGACTCTGACGCCAAGTGTGCGAAGATTCGAACAAAATATATGAAAATTGACGGCCGCAGCCTGTCGTCGCGTCTAGTCGCCGGGCTGTCGCCTGTCGCGTGTCGCTAGTGTGCGCCTAGGCTAATACCCTACCAAATACATATACCTATACAAAGGACATCACAAAAATCGGTGCAGCCTCCTAGGAGAATTTCGATAGCAAACACTTTGACAATTTTGGAACTAAAGCATTGGTAAGCACTACACATTAATGCACCAACCGACACGGACCTAAATTCTGTTAATGCATTGTAGTCAATGACAACTGAATGCATCACAAGAAAAACTAAAAAAATCACCTTCGGCTATGATCTACATGGCCATTTATTGAAAAGGGAGAATCTAGTTCGCGATCTTGGTGTTACTCATGACTCTAAGCTATTATTTGATGCCCATATTAATAAAATAATTGCAAATGCATACAAATCTCTAGGCTTTGTGATGGGTATGTCCAAAGATTTCAAAAGAGCCAAAACGCTCACATTATTATACTGTACCATAGTCAGGAGTACCCTTGAATATGCTTCCCAAATTTGGAATCCCAAATACATAACTTACATAAATCGAATTGAATCGATACAAAAAAAGTTTATGAAATTTCTCTGTTTTCGCCTCAGGATACCCTTTAAGTCCTGTAATTATTTGGAGCTATGCAAGAAATTTCATTTTCTTACCTTAAAATGTAGACGTGACATAGCGGACATGATTTACTTGCACAAGATCGCATCCTCCGCCATCGATTGCCCTGAGTTGCTTCATATTAATAAATAAAAAATAAATAATAAGCTCAGTCTGCGTATTCCCAGTGCGTCATAATTTATTATTATCAATACCTAAGGCTTCAACTAATTGTATGCAAAATAGTTTTATTGTGCGGGCGAGTGACCATTACAATAAACTTCTTAAGTTACATAATGAGCTTGATTTATTCAACACAAAGGTTACAAACATTAAGGCGACTAATGAGTTCATCATTTTTTGCTAGTGAGATCTAATTTGAAATTGTTTCATTTTTTCTTTTTCTTTATTTTTTGTGATCACTATGCTTACTATTGCATGATTTAGTGAGTGTCGAGTGAGTACCCGAAATAAGATAAAAAACGCTAACGCTATAAAACGAGATTTTTATTTAAAATTGCTGAATTTGGCATTTGGGAGGTGATGCAGGTGGGCCCAAATGTGTTTATAACATATCGGCTGGAGGAGCGAATTCCTCCTAACACAGGTGTAAACCTAAAAGGCGGATTCGACACCTACTACTTTTTATCACTGTTATAAATAAATAATTTTGAATTTTTGAATTTTGAGATTTTTATATTAATTCAATTCAAATATTTTTATTCATACTCCAAACAAAGTATTTACTGAAAGTCAAAGTTGTGTTTTCACAATTAATAGATTACATGGAGAAGAAACTAACAAAGAAACTCCACATTTATTATTTTCAAAACAGTTTTAGATTAATTAACAAACTTTCAAACTTAGAAGATGTGTTGCATGAGTTGAAAACTAGACACAGTTATCCTCTGATTAAATTTAATATTTTAGATGTAGATTGAATGACAGATACAAAACACTGACCTAAGTATTTAAGGATAATTTAATATTTTATTTTACAAAATCATAATATTACAAACTTCTTCCGTATCAATTTATCCGTAGGATTTTATAAATCCTAACGTTCACATCGTTTTTTAAGTCGGCATCACTCAGTCCAATGAGCCGACTGCAAACCCATTCAACTGTCAATTGTACACCATCCACAAAAATGCACCGAAAAATCCTCCGCAGAAATGGAAGACAAAAATATACCAGGGCCGGGCTTGCGCAAGCTAATTATGGCAAAATAAATATTTGCCAATTATTCGATTGGGCTGAGTCAACACGCCCGCTCGGTCTGTGTTGGTTGGTTCGTATTGCACCCAGTTTTTTGATGCCGTTACATTGAATTGATGTAATTGTAAGATAATGCTATGGACGTTCTATTTGTACCGTAGCGGTATTCACGTTAGAGGAACTTTTGAAAATAATTGATGAAATAGAGTACACTGTATTTTAGTAATTTATTTTAAAATGTATGCATGTGAAAAAAAAATTTCGTACCTTAAGATATCATCATAAACAGCTAAAATAAAAACATCAACATTTACATACAGGCACATACAATAAGGTATAATTCAGCACATACATTAATGCAAAATAATGCCGAAGATTCTAATTAAATCGTGACTTTTTTCAATCGCAATTACATATTCTCGGTAATTTTAAAGAATTCTTTGTAGGATTGTGATAAGATCTGTCAAAATATTTAAGTTCAATGCTTGTGGGGTTGACTGCGTTATTGGTCTAGCGGTGACATACCTCATGCCGTAGGTTGTGAGTTCGATTTCCACGAGGGGCTATCTGTACGGCGATCCTATGATAATTTGCACTCAATGGTCTCATTCTAACCGCATTTCTAATGGGGCTTCTAGACGGGCCATATTTTCATGAAAATGTATATCTGCAAGGGTGTAGCTGGTAGCATCAGCCAGCATTTACGGCTAGACTTTGCAATACTCTGCAATATTTTTTGTATAGCCAGGATATAATGCCAAATATTTTTTGTATATCTGATGAATATTTAGTGTTCAGATTCAGATTCAAATATTTTATTCATAGTTCAAATATATTATTTACTTTATGAACGTCAAAGTTATAATCGTACAGCCAAAACGATCGCTTTGTAATCGAAAATACTGAAATATTTTTCAGCTATATTATTGCTGTCTCGCTTTACGGCCTAAGTGCGTCCCTTTTTCATGCTACGTGATATTTGCCACGATAAGTTAAGTTCGTCCGCCATTGCAGCTAGCCAAGCCACGTGTGTAGCCCGTGTAAAGACAAAATAATGAGCCATAAATATACTGTTGCAAAAATATTTCCGAGATATACATTATGCAGCTATGTGCTGCATTAAAATGTTTTTTGTATTTTTGGGATATAGTCTGCTATAATATAGCCACATATTTAATTAAAAGTGTAGCCCGTGTAGAGGCCCCATAACTTTGTGATGTCCTTTGTTATCATAGCTCAGGGTATCCTTTTTTGGGACCAGGACAAGTGTTTTTGTTTTGTGGAAGTTATTACCATAATTTGCTATGTATATTTTGAGCGTGAAGTCCACACTTTGCACTTTATTTTACTAAAGGAAATGCGGTACAGTGTCTGCGGATACAACGGGAACAACCATGGGAGTATTGACATAGAGAGAGCTTGTTAGATTCTGTACTATTGTGTTGGCGTTTTAAATTATTTCGTTTTTAAACTAGCAGGTGTAGTTAGGGGAAAGATTTTGGGGGTAGGTAGCCATTGAATAATTTATTAGTTTTTATTTATTACTATACTTTTACTAAGATGCCCTAGCCCACAGGAAAGACAAGTCGATCCGTGCCAATTAAGCTGCGGGTTTCCTCATGACGTTTTCCTGCATTTCCTGATACTACCCTGTTAGCGTTAAGCTGCCTGGATGGTACAGGTTCTGGGTAAGCCATGAACGGTAGCGTCCGAATGGTCCCTTCATCTATCTCCGGCCACCTCCCGGCTGCCTTCGATTTTGTTTGCCTCTTGTGTTCTTTCCACGATTTCATCATCATCCTATTATGCCCCCACCGAGAGGCACTGGTTTGTTCCTTGAGTAAGGTATAGGTGGTATCCGGATTGGTGGAGGCTTGTAAGACTAGTGGCTGGTCTTACTGTCAGAAGCTTTCAAGCGGCGGCCCCTGACTCCACAATTTATTTGTTATTATTTTGGTTATGTTGACTTTTGTGTCCATGATTTATTACGTATTTACTTGTCTACATTGTATTTTCGTGATAATTTTAAAAAATATTTTCTTTCTTTCTTTTTTTTTTAACTGTATATTGTAGAGCTCCGAAACAATTTCTCGACTCTTTTCAACATGACACCCAGATACCCCGTAGCACATCTTGACATTCATAGCGCAAAAAGAAGCTTTTTTACAGCGTAGTTTTATCTTCCCAAGACCGGTTTTATCTGCTAAACGGCACACAGTGTCGTTTGCAGACAGTTTGCAAACTTTACCGCCACTCTGTATGTCGTCCCATGGCTTAAGGGAGTACCTATCTATGGAGAGACATAAAAGGATGGCTTTATTGAAATGAAAATCGTTGTCTTGGATAAAAAAAAGTCTTCGATTTTGTCACTTGATCAACCTTTTCACTTGATCAAATCCAAACTGGCGGACAAACCGTTTCAGCTACAATGAGCAGAAATGAATTACAATATCGAGTCCATGTCTCGTCTACTTAGTTGTTAAATATCAGCGATAGACTTGTTTGTTATTTTTTATTTACCTATCGTCTTTTTATTGTGTAAACAGCAGTAGTGACATCTAGTGATGAGTGATAGGATTAAACAGTAGTTTTAAAAAAAGGTTAAGAAAAAAATGTACTACTATATGCACTGTTTGTATTCCTTAATAAAATAAATAAATATAAAATAGCTCCATCTAGTTAGTACGAAAGGAATTAACAAAAGAAATCAGAAACATTAAAATATATTATTTTGTGGGATTTATATTTATTTCATATTATAGCCTATGACACCCGCAAAATTATCGTATCGATTGAGGTCTTGTTGAAGTCTTGGCTATTGGTTAAGGAGTAATGAGAGAACATAAGATATCTTATGTAAGACTAAAACAAAACGGTTAACGGCCGTTATTTGGAAATACAATTTCTCTGAGACCAATCTAAAACTATGTTTTTTTAATATGTGGCTACACCTTTTCCTTGTAAAATCTTCAACACAGACTAAGTTGATCACGATTTTTAGAGTGTTTTAAGGTTTTTACTTTCTACGGATAACACTATCACTATTATACATATAACTTTTGAGCTTCACCAAAGTTGGGTACAAATACGGTTGTTCATTATCTTCACTTTTCTAGCTGTCTACCTACTCCAATGCACACGAAATATTGGACAGAAAATTACATACAAAACAACACCATACTTTCAGAAAATAAATCGTCAACGGAACTTCTGTGTCATAGGACTTTTCCAAGGGTTCCGTAGTAAACTCTAGGGTCACCGGCACATAATATTTTATGCTCTTTCAGAACGGAACCCGCCGGTTTATGCACGGATCGCAGTGTGAATGTCAAGTCATGTGTGGAGCAGTGTTTCTGTAAAACGGATATTTAGGAGTTTTATGAATAGTTTAACGAGGGTTTGGTCGCCAGGTAATAAATAAAATGTGTTTATTGCAATGCAGTGGTTGTAAACAATAAACAAATACAATAAAAATGTTGTTCTTGTAACACTTCTGGTTAATGTACAATTGTACATTGCCATATTATTATATTATAAAAAAGACTGGAGTCTCCTGACACTCGTACTTATATGTACTAGTATGCTATACTTACTAAGAGGGATCAGTGCTATCTTGGTTGCTGTAATATGGCAAAAGTAATATGTACAATTGTTCATACAAGGAGGAGGTTGAAAATTCCACGGTGAATTTTTTTCGTTTTTTTTTGTTATTGGTTACCCTTCATCTTCATCATCATCGACCCATTATGTCCCCACCGAGGGGCACGGGTGTCTTCCCTGAGAAAAGTATAGGCCATAGTCCGCCACGGGGGCTAAGTCCGGATTGGTAGAGGCTTGTAAGACTAGTGGCTGGTCTTACTGTCAGAGGTTTTCCAGCCGCCCTAAGGCCTCTGACTTGGCTTAATGACAGCCATCTATCGATGGCAGCCGGCACCAACTGGTTAACGTGCCCCTATCTTATACTTATTCAAGTCTTTCTTAAAAATATTTTTAGACCGGGTTGTTTTAACAATCTTAAGCTTTACTACTGCCGATTGCGCCTCAAAGATTTACTGAGTGTCAATTTCAACACGGGTGCAGCTTATGCAGGAATAAGTACGTGTGGCCATGAAAATAGATAGAAGAAATTAGTTAAAAAATAATTAGTTAAAAGAAATTACATTCTTTCTATTGAGTGTTAATTTGCAATGTTGTCAATAAATGTGTGGCCCATCTTTTCTCAAATCACATTAGTCTGGAAATTTTTTGGTAACATCTTGCATTAGTTCTGTGAATTAAAATGTAAATTATTTAATAAACTCTTATATTGTTGTATAATAATATCGTTGTACATTTTCATACACGTCACTTTTGTTTTACTCTTGTTATTTATTAAAGTAATTAAGCTTTATCTATCGGTGAGGAATGTTTAAAAGTTAACTAAATATGTTATGCTAAGGACCAGTTTCTGAATTTCGCTAAGTAACAATTTAATTGTAGTGCTGTCTCGTCAAATTTCTCAGAAAAGAGCGTCACATAACGTTACTTAAGTATTTGCAATTCTCAATTCAGAGGGCGACCCTAGTCATTTACTACATTTAAGTAATGTTTGTGCATTCTGATTTTCTTCCTCAATAAATTAAAACAGGCACGGTCACGTCATGAGGTGACAATCGGAGAACATGACCAAAAACGTGCTAGATATCGCGACTAAAGCCAGAGATCGAGGAAGACCCCGAATGACATGATAGATAGATAGATATAATGACATGAAAGAACGTAGAAAATAAACACCTCGAAGAAGGAAAAATCAACAAAGATGAAACAGGACCGTGCTGCCTAGAGACGCGGAGGGCCGACCCCAAATACAGTGGGAAAAAGCCAGGCACAGAAAGAGAGCATATCGTCGCCCGCTCAAGTCGAAAATTGGCGGTTTTCACATTTGAATGCCATTAGATGGAGCTGCTCATTGCGAGTCTAACCATTGGTCACATGATATAGATTTCAGCCAATAAGATGCCGTAATTAGAAATCTAAATCCTATCCTAAATCTAATAAAATATCAGTCAACACCGCTAAGGTCATAAAATAAGTGTAAAAGCAAAGTAAATTGTCACAATAAGTTCTATAAATAATTATATCTTAACCGGTAAGTTGGGTATTTATTAAGTAGGTAATAACAAAAAAGAAACATCCATTTTTTAAAACAGAGAGTTTTTTTCGTCTCCTGTAAAGTTGGTAAAAATGACTTATGCGGTGTTGTAAGCTAGGCGACGATATTGAAACAGTTCAACTCTGTACTCTGTGTCCAGAAAATATTCGATCCCTCTAAAAGTAAACGCTGAAGCAGTGGCCCGACCTTTATATCTTGTCTGCTGTTTGCCCAGCCTGGCTAAGCTCTTATTGCCTGTAATTTGTTTTTGATACGCCTGACGCTTCTGTGCGTCAATACGACAGTAAAATAGTGGTTTGGTTTTGTTACAAATCACTTTGGGACTTACTTTTATACATAGATTTTTTAGTTTAGGAGCAATAAGGAATTTATCAGCAAAAGGTATGATAAAAAGTAACCTAAACCGGCGTGCATGCATGCAACGACGCATGCACGTGCATGGTCGATGAAGCGAAAGTGTTTTGTTTTGTAGCAGGTGGCCTACCCCTCTGGGATACAAGCACGAGCTTATATCCGGAATCAATCGAGGTACTTATTTTGAATAGGCTTTACAGTGTGAAAAAAACTACTATTTATACGTATTTGTCTAAATTATGTGTCTAAAATCCACTTTAAGGCACTTTAACTAAAAAAACATTATGATTTAAAAAAGAACATACGATAAAATTTGATAATTTGTATCTGTCGCCATTGTATCGAAGACGGCCTGGATTGGCCGTTTCTATGATGACGTCACATGTCAGTAAAAATGGCGTCAATCATTCATTTTTTCTTACGTTCATTGGTTGGTTTTCTGGGATGTGACGTCACAATGCCTGTGCGACGCCATATTGCCCAAGATAGCGTTTTGGCGGCTTATTTCAAAACTAAATTTTTGTTTGCCTTTTTTAGAAGAAATACACGAAAGAATTTAAATGACCACTTTCTGCGGACTCCATGAACACCAACAAAAAACATGAGATCGTTTTTAGAAAACGATCAAGTAGCCTATTCTCCCCTTTTGTAAACAACATCAAAATAAATGCGAATTGTGAAGGAAAACCTAATGAAGAAACCCGAGAGTCTTAGCAATTTACATACATCTGCGATTGACGACCACTGTGGCGCAGCGGTTAGTGCTTCTGCCTACTAAGCGAGAGGTCCCGGGTTCGAATCCCGGCTGGTCACAAAAATAAAAGGAAACCCAGGTCTTGGATGTTTACATGTTAGTGACGTCGCTGTTTCTGGTTCCCACGACACAGGGTATCCTAGTGTGGAGCCAGAAGCAATGTATGTGCCTGTATGTAAATGTTATGTTATGTTATTGAAATCGCCAATCCGCGGTGGCCACGAGTGGTGGGCTTCATACTCTCTCTCTCTCTCTCTCTGAGAGAAAGCCTGTACAATGTACATAGGCAGCTGTGGTGAACAAACTTTTTAGGAAGATTTTCAAAGGATATTGTCTGATTTAATTTAATTAAGGACTACCCCGAACAAGCATTACTCAACATCAGACCCACTCCCGCGCCTTTTAAAATAATAACATTAAAAACTGTCAGTGAGGCTCAATCCAAAACTTTTAATCGGCCACTTCCCAACTCGACGTAAACTGAAAATTTAGTTGAATCCAGCAAAACGCCTGCCATTAGGCAACTCCGTCTATTACGAGACCCTGATTGGTTAATTACCGCCGGGAACATTTTCCCGAAAGATTGTTCCCGTTCCCGTAACTAGGTAAATTTGCGAAAAAGCCCGCGGGCGCGGATGCCGCGGTTATCTACCGATTGTGTTTTTGTTCGACCAAAAGTTATATTACACTTTACCACGAGAAATCTGAAGTTATGAATGTTTCAATTGAGTTAAGAAGGATTGCGTTTGAGCGTTGATTTTGAACAGAATACAGAGCAAGAGATTCTACAAAGTGGTCTTGTAAAAAAAACAATTTGGTTGTTAACCATACTGGTTATTTTGGTACGGTATTTAAAACATCGCTCGTAAACTCGGCTGCCTGAGTGATCTTAAACGATCACGAAGGTTAAGCATCATAGGGTGCGTTCAGTGCCTGGATGGGTGACCGGGTATGACTAACACTAGTGGATTCTTTCCGAGCGGTTCCGTGCTTCGCAAGGCACGTTAAGCAGTTGGTACCGGCTACCGTCGATAGATGCCAGTGGTTAAGCTAAGTCCGAGGCCTTAGGGGCGGCTTGAAAACTTCTGACAGTAAGACCAGCCACTAATCCGGACTTGGCTCCCGTGGTGGCGTATGGACTATATCTTCCTCAGGGAAGAGACCCGTGCTTCTCGGTGGGAATATAAGGGGTTGAAGAAGGTGATGTGTTAGTGCCAAATAAACCTTTACAATTCTATCCTAAGCCTGGTCGGAGTCTTCCGACAAAAAATCAACTAAGTGAATTCAAAAATGATTATTAAATTTGCGTCCAACTCACTCAAATAATTTCCGTCGTTCCTCCCGAGGCGGATTATGCGAGTCCCCAATTTCCCACTTCACTAGCAACGTTCATTGGTGGAACTTTTTTAATAAAACTGCGTATAAACTTGGAAGTTCGAGCGCAGCCGGTCTGATCGACTCCTGACACTTTGTAAACCCAATTGTCGCCAATTCCGACGCACATAGGGAGCTTTTATATCTGCGGAATAATATTGTTAGCTTTCCAAAGCAAAGCGACAGAAATATTGATTTTGATGTGCAATACAATGTTGCGAACGTGTTTTGATTGCTTTTCAATTTTTTTTTCCAAATGTGTATCCCAGAGAATCGCTCGTAGCCCCAGCTATCTTAAGGTATCTAAGAGTGGTCTTAAACAGTCACGAAGGTTAAGAAACATAGAACGCGATCAGTGCATGGATGGGTGACCGTCTATGACTAACGCTAGTGGCATTTTTCCGAGTGGTTCCATGCTTCGTGCCGGCTGCCGTCGATAGATGGCAGTCGTTTAGCCAAGTGAAATACCTTAGGGCAGCTTGAAACTTCTGACAGTAAGACCAACCACTAGTCTTACAAGCCTCCAGCAATCCGAAATTGGCTCCCGTGGTGGAATATGGCCTATACCATCCTTAGTGAAGAGAACCGTGCCTCTCGGTGGGGACCTAATGGGTTAAGATAAGATAATTCTTTTTATTTGTACTTTACTTACAATATTTGTCTTAAACATCATACTTAGTTGTAGTACATAATGACACGATTAAAGTCGAACTTATGACCCCTAAACTAGGTATAAAACCTGTATCTTAGGGACAATAGGTCCATCAGTTTATAAGGTATAACTACAATTTAAAACATGTAACTGCGAGTATTAATATACAATACTTATAATTATTACAAAAAATGAAATTTTGGCTAGTTCTAAATCTAAAATATTTTTTAATAAATTACTTGAATTACTTAATTGCTTTAAGTAGTTTTACTGTATTTTTATAATCCAATGGTTGATGATGATTCCAAAGCGAAGCAACAACAATGTTGATTTTGATGTGCAATGCAATGTTGCGAACGAAAATATTGTTAAAAAGCAATCAAAACATGATTGCTTTTTAACAATATTTTCTAAGCGTTAAGGAAAAAATCCATTTGAAAAATCAAGGCTGTCCACGGGACAGGCTCGGCCTAGTAGCACTGTTTATGCTTACGCTGCTTATGACTCTCTAGTTTCTTTCTGTCTACCATTACTAACAATGTACCTAATGCATATTCTACCCGTCACCTAGAACGCAGACTACGTTTAGTGTGGGAGTCGTCAGCAACCATAACTAGTTGTAAACTTTTTCTTTAATAGACTACTCATATTACAATTATTTAATAATGAATGTCGAAGCGAAAGTCATCCGTGAGAATCATGGCAAGTGTTAATCCTTGATCTCAGCCTCATCATCATCATCATCATTATCATCAACTCATCATGTCCCCAACGAGGGGCTCTTCCCTGAGGAAGGTATAGGCCATACTCCACCACGGGGGCCAAGTCCGGATTGGTGGAGGCTTGTAAGACTAGTGGCTGGTCTTACTGTCCGAAGTTTTCAAGCCGCCCTAAGGCCTCTGACTTGGCTTAATGACTGCCATCTATCAACAGCAGCCGGCACCAACTGCTATTTCAACCTTAACTTAACGGTCCCAGTCAATTTGGTACGGAGTTAGCTGACACCTTGGATTAACACATAGGCTAAGTTTTACCGCAGGAAAATATCTTATTCCCATGGGAAAATCGTTGAATAGCGGGTAACACCGCGGGGCACAGCTAGTTGTTCATAATTCGTTAGCTCCCTCTCGTAACTGATCCACCCACCCTAACAAGTTATAAATCTTCAGCACTTTTGTAGAAAAATGCTGGTCAAAACAAGCGACGCGTGATGCCGCTACTCCAAGTTTTAACGCGGCCGCCGACACTCAATTATTTCGCTCTTTGTTTTAATGAAAAATCGCTTCCGACAGATTCGGGCGGTTTTGCCCCAGCTCTTTTGTATTTTCACTGATGCTTTTGAGCTGCGGTGGTAGGACAATAGACTCGGAATCGAGAGACCCAGGTTCGATCCCCAGTGAGAGCATGTCCAGTTTGTCCAGAAAAACTAGAAATTAAATAATAATAATCATTTATTTCGGATAAAACATAGATCCATAGTGTTGTTAGTAGCCTTCAGAACTAAAACTATGTTAGTAGGCTTCATCATTAACCTATTAACATAAAATAAAACAAAATGTTTACTTCTAAGTTGTTAGCTCTACTATTGATCATTTATGTGGAGAAGAAGGTAACAAAGATACTCCACATTTATTACTTTTAAAACAGTTATAGCCTATATTTGAGCCATTACAAACGTGTGAACTGAGTCACATACGTTTGTATCAGACCTCTCTCTCACACACATATAGGAGGCATATCAGACATATCGGAACTCTCGCTCGCACTTTTATGACTCGGTTCGCAAGTTTGTAATGGCTCAAGTATAGTTAACAAAGTTTCTAGAATGAATCGCTCTTAGCCCGGTCGGCCCTGAGTGATCTTAAGATCTTCGTGATCGTGTTTACCACATAGGGTGTATTCAGTCCATGGATGGAAAGCTAGTGGCATTTTACGAGCGGTTCCGTGCTTCGCAAGGCACGCTAAACAGTTGGTGCCGGCTGCCGTCGATAGATGGCAGTCGTTAAGCCAAGTCAGAGGCCTTAGGGCGGCTTGAAAACTTCTGACAGTAAGACCAGCCACTAGTCTTACAAGCCTCCACCAATCCGGACTTTGCCCCCGTGGTGGAGTATGGCCTATACCATCCTCAAGGAAGAGACCCGTGCCCGTCGGTGGGGATATAATGGATTGACGATGATAGTAAAGTTTTAAACTAGCTATCCATAGTACAGGGAATCCTAGCTTGGGAATCAGTTACAATTTTTTGTAACCGTTTTACAATAAAGTTTTTTTCATATCATTTTCAAACCAAAAAAAAATTACTCATGGAAGTGTTGAATACTAGACACAATTGTCCTCTGAGTACCTTTAATGTTATTCATCTGCTTAACACCTGACATCTTTGTCTTCTAAATAATCATTGATTATATATTATGCTTTTTTTTCACAGAGTGTGCTTAATACATTTCTCAAGCCGCGTCGGAGGTAACTCTTATAATATATCGCACCCCTAGATGAAAACCCTATTAAGTCGAAATAATATGTGAACATTTAGTTGGCTATTTTTTCAACTTCCTGACCTTATACCGGACCGGACAATATAACTCCCATAGCGTCTCCTTCAAGTTGAAGGTATCGGTCAGGAAGTTGAAAAAATAGCTAACTAAATTTTCAAATATTATTTCGATCTAGTAGGGTTTTCATCTAGGGGTGGGATTTATTTTAGGGATTCTTGTTGTAGAACCTTATACAGTGCCCCATAAATGAAGTATTAACTAAAAATCATGGAAATGACACATAAACATTGCATCAAGAAACTTTCCTAGGTTTCGCCAAGACATTTCCTTTTCAAGCCTTTCTTGTTATATAAAGAAAAGACTCGCCTGCCTCTTAGTTTCCATTAACACCTGACCAGGATGAGGGAAGCTAACTATACCGGAAGCGGATGTTAAAGCCACTATTAGTACTCTGCCCGGCTGAAGAACGCTGTACAGGCAGTTTTTCAATTTTTTGTTTTATTACGGGTATATTTCGTCGCTGTGCCTGTAAAATCCGACAAACAATTTTTTTTTAGCAAAATTAGATTTGTTGGATTTTGTTAGTATTTTCTTAGTACCGACGCGCCTGTAAAACCCATTTTATGCTGGCTAGATTGAAACTTAAAATTTTAAATTCAGCTATGTATTTACTGAATAAAAAAGGCGTTTGCAATGCCTTTTTTATTTCTAAATTATTAAGTTTTTTTCTTTCTCCTTAATAGTCGGTATTTTACGTTTGTCGGTTTTTCCAAGCGCAATGACAATTTATGACATTACATAATATATAATATGTTGTAACATTAGTGATAAGCCCACCGCTTATAATACCGCTTATAATTAAGAAATACCTTTGTAATCTCCTTTTTTATGTACAATAAAGTGTCCTCTATCTATCTACATCAAAGTTCTTAAGCTGTAACGATAAATTCATTGGCCAAGTTTCAGAAGAAGAAAAATGTACTGTTGCCCCGTTGGTAAAGCGGTTATTACACTTATCTACTTATCTACGGAATCTAGCTCACCAGAGGCCATAGTAATAGAGCTTATTGTATCATATTACTATTTGTTGGGCTTAGGTCGTACTTTAGGGAACAACAGTGAGACTAATAAAAAGCGAGTAAGAAAAGAAAAATAAAACAAAGTCAACATGATTTCAATTCAATGAAAAGATAAGATATGATAAGGTAATAATGTTTTTTATTGTATCCCAAAGCACATAACATAATAACATGTCAGGATAGAGTACAACTGATGGTTTTGTTGCTATAGACATCTTCTTCCTGAGAATCCTAAATTGAAAAGTTGCAAGAACGTTACAAGTAAAACTTAGCTTAATTTTTTAATTATCACGTCTTCTAAGTGGCTTATCCGTAATATAGGGCTGCTTACCTGACTTCTATAATATCGCCAAAATATTAGTACCAGAATGATGTTTTTTCTATATTATAGTTTCTACAAAAAAAAATTACTTACTATGTCTTAACGTGTTTTCTATAATTATAGTAATTGACACAAAAAATTGTCACTTACCATGTCCTAACGTGTTGCAGTGGCCGTCAGTTTAATTTTTTAATGGTACCTCATTGTAGCCGGTGCAGCCAAGGGGAGGCTGGGGTACCCCGGGCGAGCGTCTGAAGAAACAGCGAAAAATGTAATTTCTTCATCTCTCATCGCCTCCTTTTGTTGCCTCTATACCAGTATAGCGAAGTGTTTTTATTCTGCTATTAATGATTAATATGCAATTAACTTTTTCATTTTTGCTCACGCTCTTTTTCAACTTTTCTAGTCGTTTTAATTTTATGCAGTTTTCTCCTCGGTTCTTTTTCGTTTTGATGTGTAAAAACGTTTAAATATTCTTGAAGGTATGCGGTAGTGCACGTTTTTGTTCGTCTGGTGCAATAAAGCTAAGCTCTTTGAGTTTCGTACTCTCTAAAATATGCCTGAGACGTGTGAACTAACTTTGGGACTTACCATAAGGGTTTGCGTTCTTAACTTTACTGTCTTTAGGGTTCGTTCATACTAGTACATCTTTGTTAAATAAATAGATAGATATATATAATGTCCTTTATAGTAGACAGATATTATATTAAAACATATCTTGATTCAGTGACAACCACTAAATGAATAATGTCAATCTAGTAGAGTGAAAGCGGCGTTTCCTGGTACAGGTATCTAAACTTAATAGGGAGTTCCCCCACAGTGTAAAATTAACTAAAAGTTTGTAAAGACATAAAAATATTTTTATTTTTTTACTCAGTTTTGTGCTTATATTATTTAGTCTAATTTGCAGCAATCTCATACGTGTGGCGTAAATATCACAAAACTAAAATTATTCGTACAAAATAAATTTAAATCGCGATTTAAGTGACATTTAAGAAGTGATACAAGCTTATATTAGGTAAATTAATTACTGCCTACTAGCCAAACATGCAAAATATAATTGAGCTTTTGTCGCCAACTGCAGGTTGCTATTCGGTCTCTATTCCGACCAATGTTATCGAACTGCTTTAATAGTAGAAGTTATGGACTTAAAGTAAAAAAAAATTGAAGTGAAATTTTTATGTGTTATTTTTTTAAGCTAGCTATGCGGAATAGAGCCACCTATCCAGCGTAGCTATTTTAAAAATTCCAGTCCTAATGGATGGTTGAATAGCACCTCAATTCTGTTTGTGCATGACAAATGCGCCGCCGGGTCACGTGACATGTTTTTTACACCAATTGACGCCTAGAAGATTTGATACGTGTGCGCGCGTAGATAAAAAGCGGCAATGAAACCAATTCAACGCGTTCACGCATTTGTCATTGTACTACAATATATTAATTGAATCGCACTGCGGACTATTATAAGATAAGTACGCCGTACTGTACGTCAATTAAGATGCAAAAAAAGTACTAATGCAAGCAACTTATATACGTCCCACGATAGGGCGCAGGATTTTTCTCAGAGAGAGAGAGAGAGAGAGTATGGGCTTTAATCACCACCAGCGCTGAGGTACTGAATAGCTGATACATTCAGGTTTCCTCAAGATGTTTTACTTCGCATTAAGTGTATGATAATAAAATAGATAGGTAGTTTCTTCAAGGTTTGTCATGTGAATGCACCCTTACACCGCCCCTTCGGTCCCCAATAATTTCGCCATCCGCGCTCGCAACATCTTGTCGAGTTATGTCGTTCACAAGACAACTCTGGGGTGAATGCTAAAGGCATTCCTCTCCATATTTCCCCTCTAATATTATTGCGAATTTACGACTTAAGCATGATCGGACTGTTATAGACCCTATTACGATTACCATACGGTTCCTTGTGGGTCGCGAGCCGCGGGTCGACTTGCAAATTTTGAAGTGCCATCTACTTATGGTATCCGATTTTTGTTTTCAACGAGCAAATAGGAATGTCTTCGTCTAAATTGAGAGTTATCTCGCTTTTTTCTGTGTTTTATATTCAAATATTTTTTGAATTACAATCCAACGCCTCTTTCATTGATTGTTTTCTATTTCCATACATACATAAGCTTACGCCTGTAACCCAGAGGGGAAGGCAGAGACCAGAGACTGCCACTTGCCACGATCCTGACAAATCGCATTCGCTTCATCTATTTATATTCTTATAATAGGCTCTGTTTTGGGGTTCAGAGTACAAATTCCTCACAATAAGTTATTTTTTGAAATTATGAACGCGTATTTTTTTCGCAATGATTTTTTTTCGTAGAGGTTAAAAAATTGTTAAAAATATATTTTATTTTCCGATTTTTCTACTATCTCAAAAACTTCGAAAAATAAAGTTAGGTTTTCATCAAATTGTTTAAAGAATTTCCGAGCCGTTTTGCTAGAACTACTATTTAATAAGTCAAGACACGTTAATGAAAAATCATTTTAAAAAAAATGTATTCAAAAATGCCTGTAACAAATACTTGCAAACACAAATAAGATATTATATTCAATGAGCATGACAAAACTGAGGTTTAAATATAGTTTTTGTGAGACTTTTTTTATATCTTAAGCAAAATAAGTACATTTACATTCAAAAAACAGAATGTAAATTCTTTACTTTACGTTGAAATAAATTTCAGATTTCTGATAATTAAAATCAAGTTGTATTAAAAAATGTATTTTTCAACACCGCCTCTCGAATGAGAGCAAAATTATTTCCCGTCAACCTCCCTATCGTCGTCACCCAAGTATCCCCAAGCCGCGCAGATGTTGTCACAATATTTTTCTTCACTATTATCAAAGAAAACCCTTTAATGCCACGTCGTGTTTGCCAAGCCTGCGCAGGAGAGTGGGGAGATACAGCTCAGCTCTAAATACTGTTTGCCCTCGAATGTTTGAATTTTAAAGAGGGTCGAGTTGTCATCGGTGTTTGTCTAAGGAAATATCTAAGCTGATGTTCGTAGTTGCGGAAAATTAACTTTTAGTTGGTGTGGTCTCTTTCATAGTTAGGTTAGAGGCACGCGTTGGATAAATAAATTTAAATAAAATTTACTTATAAACTAACTTGGTTATTAGTTATTACTTATTTTAATATAAATGTGCCTGTATGTAAATGTTTCTGTTTATATTTGATTCGTCAGTCTTTTTTCCGTCATCTTATCCACATTCCCAAACCAACGTAACATTTCTTTTTCAATTCTAGTAGCAGTCACTGTTCTCCTTTTTACCTCTCCGTTTACCTCTCTGTAATACAGGCGTGAGGTTATGTTTGTACGTCTTAATAAAAGCTTAACGTCATTAATGATTTTTTTGCGAAAATGACTTACGGGAAGGAAAATGAAATACAATTTTAGCGACAAATATTCCAAGTACTACAAATTATACTTTATAAAAGCTTAGCATTCAAAAGGGTCATTAATTTTGGTCCGAAGGTGCATATCGCTCATGATAAGATTAAATCGATTTTAATTCGGTTTGCGAAAAACGCCGTTCACTGACCATATGAAAAAACTCACCGTACACTATTTGAACGACAAAATGACATCCGCTAGCGAATAACTGTAAATTAAAACCGTTTCCACTAATCCAGTTAGCAGAACCTGCTGCGAATTTAGTGTCAATTAACCCCAGTCGACCAGCATTTATTTGCCAATAACGAGCACACGATTTCACATATTTCCGCGGTCAGTCTGTCGCGATCATAAAAGCCGCATTGATGGCATATTCTGGACGCACGGTTGTTGTACACTCAACTACAAAAGTTCATTTGTAGCTTTATGACAATAACTATGTCAGATCTCTGAGTTTTGTATTTGTTTTGTTTTGTATTTGTTTTTCCTGGTACAATAAAGAATATTCTTAATATCATTTTATCTTATCTTATGTTAAGTTGGATTATTCCATAGTTAAAACTAGGAGTCAACTAGGTCATGAGTATTATCACGATGTTTTAATTCTCGGCAATTCATACATGCATAAGCTCACGTCTTTATTCTAGGGGGGTAGGCAGAGACCATGGACTGCAACTTGCCACGATCATTACAAATCACTTTCGCTTCTTCGAAATACGTTAGTCGTTGCATGCTACATAGACGTGCATTGCGTCCCTTGTTGGTCATGTTTTATGAGGATTTTTCTTGTTTTATTTATTTATTTATTCATACTTTTATAGCACTTAAATTTGTTTGTTTTAAATATGTACGTCTTTGTGGTGTTTAAGAAGTGTTTTTATTCTTCTTGTATTTTAAACATTACTAGAGATAAAGCGATGGTAGCGGAGCGGTAGAACACCAGCTTCATATTCAGAAGGTCGTGGGTTCAAATATCGGCCTACCAATGAATTTGTTCATACAATGGCCCAACTATTACAATATCTTATTACAACTAGAGGACTATATAGTATAATTGACTGGCACGTTGGTCTAGCCGTTAAGGCGCTTTCCGAGACAGAGGTCGTGGGTTTGATTTCCGCCAGGAGGTGCCGTGCATTTGTACATATGGCCTCAGTCTGGGTGTTTTTCGATGTTTGTATAGTCCTTGCCTGGTGACCACAACATAATATAGTAGGATAAGGTATCCTAGTTTGGCGCTAGGTTAAGTGATTGTGTTGTGTTGAAGTTTTTATTACTATTATAAGCCAGCAGATTTTGCTCTCGACTGTACAGTGTTAAATAGAAGCGCATTTGCAAACCAGTGCGTTTGACGCCCAGCCATAGTTCCTGTGGATTTATGCGCTTACGTTATAGGTCGGTGTCATCGGCTTACAAATAGTCCGTGAAATTCATTCATTCACCAACAAAAAATAAAACTGAATTAATTTCGGATTCTCAAAAAGTACTATTCTCTAATGACTATCTGTGGCGGAAAAAACTGGATTCTGTGGTTAAGGAGACAAAGATAAAAAGTATGTTGATGGGTCTGAGGTGATACGGGGTTTTATCTTCAGTAAAACAACGCGTTATCACCACATATAATAACATTATACATAGTTTCAATATAGGTTCGCGGAAAAGAATCGACCTTGTAATGTGTCCAGGTGACAGGTGTCTTCTCTCTGTGGTCAGCCGCGCAAGAAAGCAGACGTATCGGGCGCCTGGGCTGCTGTGCTGTGCCACCACATCACCCCCTTTGGAGTGTTTGGAGTGTGAAAGGCCTGAGGAAAAATAATTTTTAAATACGACACGACCCGACCGCGTAATGGGGACCGGGTTATCAGTAGCAGAAGTCTTCGGGGAGACATTTGTCGGTTCCGCTATCTTGTAGGCTGGTTTGATTCTGTCAATCGAGACAGTCACTGGTCCTCTGGTTAGTTCTACAGTGACGGTCTTAGGTGTTCTTTGTAACACACGACGAAGTCCTAAATGAGGTGATTCTAGAGCCCCTCGCATGGCATCTATTCTTAAGTAAACGTGTGTTGTGTCCTTTAAGTCATCATGCACGAATACGGGCTTGGTGGTGTGTCTTGATGCTGGCTGAGGTCTGAGGCGAGCCATGTGATGCTTTAGCTGGGCTAAAAACACGGATGGTTCAAGAGAGTGTGCTTTAGGTACGTGCAGAAACTCACCCGGAATCTTGAGTGGCTCACCATATCACTTCACAACACAGGTTTTCTGCCTACCGTGAATACCATTCTACACCAACTACCTATGAACTAATAATAACTATGTACCGACGTTAATGTAACATGTAGTTATCTTGTTAAATTAGATCAATAAATATCTTTAAAAAATATATACTAACCCTGGCTACTGTATCTGCCGTAATATCCTTCCACGGTGTTACTTCTGGCCAGCGAGTGAATTTGTCCGTTGCTGTCAGGAAATATTTATACTCTTCTGACGGAGGCAAAGGTCGAATCAGGTCTATATTATAAAGAACAACACAATTCACTTCACAAATCTCACATCACTGTTTAACTTCCAACATTCACAATTTAACTGTTAACTTTTAATATAAATTCTTAAATCGGGCAGAGCTTCTGCCTGATCACAGCGCCAGAACAAGACTCTTAAATCGGGCAGAGCTTCCGCCCGATCACAACTCTAGAACAAGACTCTTGAATCGGGCAGAGCTTCCGCCTGATCACAACTCTAGAACTGACGGTTTACCGTCGAGCCCTCCCTTTTATAGACTAAAGGCGAGCGCATGGAACTAGGCGCCATTTTCGGACAAATCCGTTTAAAATGTAATTCTTTTCAAAATGGCCACTTTTAAAATAATGAACTGTTAAAAATGATATTAAATACTTCTTATAAATTACCGGTCGTCCTAAAATAATATTTTAATGTTAAATTAAATAGAACCTTTGCCACAAAATCAAAATCATGACAATATGAACGTGGTCAAAACGCCCTTCTGGAAGCTTGAATTCGCCCATGGGTGATGACGTATGTCGTTGTACCTTAGACCTTTGACAGGGCTCTCAGGTTTTGACCCTAGCACGGCAATCTTTGCGTAGAGAGGGCCAAATGAACCTTTCTGATACCAGTTCAGCGATGGATTTTGCTCCAGGATGACTCAATGAATGTAGTAGTGACTCGAAAATCGTTCGACGCACTGCTGTGTTATATAAGGACGAGGCCTCGACTGTGATAAATCGCAGTACAATGAAATGTTGGTACCTGGTATCCGCACTTGCTCTAGCTTTCATGATGTGGAGGATTCTGATAGATATTTTTGCAGTTCTCCGTCGTTTCGCTGTGCGTTGGCTAGAGTTTCGAAGTCTCAAGGAGTCACGATTGCTTCTATGCGAGAGAGAGTGTCTGCAGGAATGTTTTCCTTGCCAGCGATATGAAAATTTGATTGGTAAATGACGATTTAGAGGCTGCGAATATATTAACATTACAAATAGCAAACTCATTCGTGCAGTCTACATAAAACAATCGTCCCGAAATCCTCATTGTGAGTGTGTGTGCCAGAAAACGTGTATTCGCCGCCGGCCGCCTGATTTGCAATTAATCTGCGCATTACGAGTCAATGCCAGCTAAATTAGGCAATGTCCTAACTGGCAATAAGCTGTTCGTCGCTTGTCGTTCATTGAAGGCGCACACACCTTTTTTAACTTCTAGCGCACGCCTATACTCTTTATTTGGCAACCACTAGTGATGGATACCATCATCGATACCTCGCAACATCGATACCAACTTTAGCGGAATGGACAAATTTCTCACCAGAACATCGTCAACTGGCTCCTTATGAAATAAAAGAGCAGCCGAAGGCGAACCTGAGAAATGGCAAAGTCCGAAGCGCACAGCAACCGCTGCTTCACCTAAGCCATTAGATCAACGACCTCGGACGTCGAATCGCTTCGGCAAACTGTCGTCGGATCAACCACTTGATGACTGTCCTCTCGAGCAACAATCCTATGTGAGTACCAAGGCGAAACCTCACCGTATACCTCCAATTCTTATCAACATTGAGAGTAACTGGACCCACAACTCCATTAAAGACCTTATCTCCAAATACGATAAGAACTTCCATCTCAAATATAGAGCGAACCACAAAGTCGCCGTTCACTCGTACTCCGCAGCGAGTCATCAAACGATCAGGGATGGGCTGAGCGCTGAAAAAGTAAAATTTAATACCTTTACTCGCAAGGACGAAAAAATACTTAAGCTTGTCATCAGAGGCTTACCTGGTAGCGTTGAAGACGACTTACCCGACGAACTGGCAAACCTCGGCTTTCCTGAATGTAAAATAACAAAGCTCAAATCATCCTCTTCAACAGCTGACACCTCGAATGCTCTATATCTGGTTCAACTGCCACCCGGCTCCGAGATCCTAAAATTCAAAAAACTAAGATATATCTGCCGATGTGTTGTTGAAATCGAGAAATTCAAACCAAAACACAGTTATGGAACACAGTTCTTCCGTTGTCAAGGATTTGGTCACACATCCAGAAACTGTAATCTACTTCCTCGCTGTGTCAAGTGCATTGGTACCTATCTCACAGCAGACTGTCCGGGCTTTGATGGAGCAAACGATGTACAATGCTGTAACTGCAAAGAATCACACGCAGCTAGCTACCGTCAGTGTGCTGCTCGTCAAGACTACCTAAAACGTATCCAGCGCCAACGAGATAACCTCAACCAAAAGACAGTCAAGACCTTTCCAGTCCGCAGCCAGGTTACAACTTCATCTGACGGACGTCTTTGGTCTCAAGTGACAAAGTCCACTGCTGAATTGAAGGTACCCAACTACGTTCAACCTCTACTCAACTGTCCTGCTGAAAACGAACCTTACGATTCAACAGTGTCCGAGATGCTCCAGATCTTGAGTATTTTAAAATCAATTAAAGCCCAATACTTATCCTGCACCTCAATGCTCGATAAAGTTACACTCGTTCTGACACATCTTGGTCACTATGTCTGAACTTGGTGATCTTAACATTATTTCTTGGAATGCAGATGGCATCCGCACAAAAATTTATGAACTGCTGGACTTAGCTAGGGATGTCCGTATCGATATTATAGCTCTATGTGAAACGAGACTATCGCCTAAAACTCTCATATCTACACCGGGCTTCATATGCCATAGACTGGATCGACATTCTAATGGCCATGGCCAAGGCGTAGCTATCCTGGTCAATGAAAATATTGTTCATAAGCTAATTACTATTCCAGCTACTCGACATATGGAAGTCGTTGGCATTGAACTTGAAGTATCAGGCATTAATCATCACATACTCTCAATTTACCAGTGCCCCAATCTTCCTCTTGATCCGAGCGATCTGGACACAATATTTAGCAATGGCAGTAGCATACTTGTGATGGGTGATTTTAACTCTAAGCATCCTCACTGGAACTGCTCTGATAAAAATTCTAGAGGAAATACGCTATTTAACCACATGCTTGACAATGATTACATCATCAATTTTCCCCCAACTCCTACTCTTATCCACTATCGCGACGAACTTAAACCGTCTACACCCGATCTTATTTTGTCACTTAATGTCCACGACATAAGCGATCCTCGCACTATTGATGCGCTCTCATCTAACCATCTACCACTTGCCTATACACTCAGCGGAAAAACGATTCATAAAAAACATACATACTACCTTTATAATAAAGCTGATTGGCCCGGCTTTCGCTCCTTCCTCGACGAACACATATTCTTATCTTCAAAGTGCTTATCTTCAACACATGAAATTGACATGGCTATTGCATCATTTGTTGAAATTTTATTAGAAGCCCCTGAAAAGTTCGTTCCTTCTGGCACCCGCAGCAATCGCTCTAAGCCCCTTCCTTCAAGTATCAAAGATGCTATAAAAATGAAGAACCGCTTTCGGCGACTAAGCCAAAAATAAAGCAATCCCCAAAATCGAGCCAATCTTCGCGCCACTTTCAATCAACTTCAGTGCATTGTCAATTCACAAATCACTAAGCATAATAACAAGGTGTGGAATAATAAACTATCAAAAGTAGACAACCCATCATCCGATTTATGGCGCATAGCAAAGTCTCTCCGCTGCAAACCTACAGTAATACCAACCTTCAAGCTGCCTGATGGCAATCTTGCTAGCGATATTGTCGACCAATGCGAGGCTCTTGCAGATACTTTCCACGATAACATGCGCCTTACGTTGGACTGGGAAAGCGACCATACTAATGATGTTCATGCATCCATGGATACGATTAGTCTATTTACCCCACAAGATATCTTTAAGCCCACTAGGCCTAAGGAAATCTGGAGCAAGATCAAAAAACTGAAGCGACGTAAGTCGCCAGGAGCCGATGGTTTACATAACGCTCTTATTAAAAATATATCCCAAAAAGCTGTGATACTCCTTACCAAAATATTTAACGCTTGCTTTCGATTATGTTACTTTCCTCAAATCTGGAAATGTGCAAAAGTGATTGCCATACTAAAACAAGGCAAAGATCCATGTATTCTAGTAAGTTACCGACCTATTAGCTTGCTCTCTTCCCTTAGCAAATTATTCGAGTCCTTGATTTATGTACGCCTTATGTCAACTACTCAACACTTATTAAAAAACGAACAGTTTGGGTTCCGCAGGAGCCATTCTACCACCCAACAACTGGCCAGAGTCGCGGAACACATCGCTCATCATCTTAACTTACACCAGTCTACAGGCATGTTCCTACTGGATATTGAGAAGGCCTTTGATACAGTTTGGCATAAAGGCCTTCTGCACAAACTTATATTAAATGAAGTACCTATGAATTTAATAAAATTAGTTAAATCCTACCTCACTGACAGAACGTTCTGTGTACATTCAAATGACGTGCACTCTTCTTCTCGAACGGTTTCTGCTGGAGTGCCACAAGGGTCGATCTTGGGGCCGTACCTCTTCTTACTATACCTTAATGACATCCCAATCCAACCCCGCACCAAACTAGCTTGTTTCGCGGATGATACGGCCTCTCTGACGTCGGATAGTGACATTGATCTCGTAACAGATCAGCTACAGTTATCTCTTGAACTCTTACATAATTACTTCTCTTCGTGGAAACTCAAAATTAATGGCGAGAAAACTGAGGCTATCATATTTACAAGAAAACGAAAAATTTCAGACAAAAAGCTTAATTTCTGTGGCCATAAACCCCATGGAACCAGTCTGTTAAATATTTAGGTGTTCACTTAGACAAACAGCTTAATTGGTCGCACCACGTCATGACAACTCGCTCCAAAGGCATAAAAGCCTTAAATGCTTTAATTCCCATCCTAAACCGAAAAAGCATCTTAAGTCCCAATACTAAACTTCGCATTTACAGTACCCTTGTACGCCCTTGTATCACATATGCCGCACCTGTTTGGAGTAGTACCTGCACTACTAATTACCATAAGTTACAAGTTGTACAAAATAAATGGCCGGATGGCCAGACTGGTAGGAGTTTCACAACTCGGTATAGGGAGCATGTGGCGGCTTTTCGGAGCAATCATCCGGATAAGTCTCATTTTGCCAAACACCTTTTGGATGCGGGTCATGTACTTAATAATAATCATAATTTGGAAATTTTACACACCTGCAGTAAAGGGTTGAGATTATCTATATTTGAGCAGCTAAAAATTTCCAAATTATCTAAGGATAGGTTGTCTACAATGCTGAATGAACAGGTGGGCAGCTCCTCTATTTCCCCATTAATCGCTATTTTTGCGCAAAACAATAACAACCGTTAGGCGGTTGACGGTTTAACGGTCACCGGTTTGACGGTTAGATTACGTTATCGGGAGGCGGGGCGGCCTAGCCTATCAATACCGAGTGTTTTTGGGGTGACGGTCACTTGTGCTTGTGAGCCTGAGGATGCCTCGTGTTAGAGGCGAAAAGCGTCGCGCATTGTCTCACACGAGTATTGTTGTCGGTGGTGGTGTGTTCGTGTCTTGCTTCTGCTTGAAAAAGTGGGAGGGAGGGCGGTGCATTATCTAACCGCATGGTGCTTGTGGGATATTGGCGGAATTTAGCAAAGTAATTTTCTCATTTTAATGCTATTATGGATTTCCGCAAAGTAACGCCTGATTCTATACAATATCTTTAGTAAATAATATTTCGACATTGTAAGTGTTGATTGCAAATTATTTCTCTCTCATGGGTCATAAGCTTCTTAGGTAGATATAATATATTATATTCGTACCAACTGATGTATTAGATTTGAGGTGAAATGAGAAAAGGTAGTCTGATTGGAGTCTTGCCTTCACTGCCTCTTTCTCCATTACACTCGGCCCCGAGGCAGCACCTAACTTTACAAGTACATTGTCACTTAACAAACAGAATGTAAATTCTTTACGTTGAAATAAATTTCTGGTTGTTGTCCTTAAAATTTTTAGTGTCATCGCTCGACATACCATTTAGGACCTCAAGACTTGGGAGATCACCCGCCGTCACGGATATTGGATTTTCGTATCTAACTCTAATTAACCCGAACTCATGGTCGGTATTTTGTTTAGCAGAGGCTATCAATTATACTAATTTTCAGCAAGCGATTAGTCCCTGTTTTTAAACGATCAATTGCTCAATTGCTCATTCAAAAACAGGGAATAATTTACGATTATTAAATGAGTAGACGGTGGACTAATATAGCCTGATGATGGTGATGATGATGATGAAATGAGTAGAACAGTGGACTGGGAAGGGAAAGACCCAGGTTCGATTTCCAATTCTAGACGACCTCTGTGGCGTAGCGGTTAGCGCATCTGCTTACCATGTGAGAGGTCCCAGGTTCGAACCCCGGCTGAGGAGGAAAAAAAACCTCAGGTCTTGGATGTTTACATGTTTGTGACGTCGCTGTTTCTGGTTCCCATGACACAGGGTATCCCAGTGTGGGTCCAGAAGCAATGTATGTGCCTGTATGTAAATGTTTATGTTTATTTAATGTGGGTGTGTACGTATGTTTTATGCTTTGGCATTTGTGAAGTTATAGTTTCGCTAACGGTGAAGGAAAATGTCGTGAGAAAAACTAAGAGTTTGAGCTATTCACATACCTCAGCGACCTTGTCAATTCCTCGACAAACATATTATTTTGTAACTTCATACGCACCTTCATTTTTTTATCAGAAATCAATGAAAATATAAAAATAAACATTTCCAAACATTTACATATACTAGGAAACCCTAAACATGACATCTACAATAGTGTTTCTTTCATCTTTTCTCGACCAAAAATGCATAATTCCCATTTGGCATCAAAAACAAGACTCCCCTCTATCAATTCCGAGCACAAAAAAACTGAATAAACATCTTTATCTCGAACAGTGCTGTCGCAGTGGCGTGCAATATAAACAGACCCAATACTCTACATTAAACCGCTTTCAAACCGCCCGAACTGTATAAGAAGTTTACTTAATGAAGGTCGAATAAGCACGGATATCGGTCGCATAGTTGTTCTTCGGAAAGCTTCCAAGTGCCTCTAAGAAGATTTACTATTTGCATACTGATCGGACGGCATATATTACTGGCTGCAGGGTGCAGGCGCGGTGGGTGACCAACATTTTGGGTTTTTTTGGGACAGTTTGTAATAATAAAACCGTATGAAGTGCTATTTGTGCAAAAAGGTCAAAAGGCCGTGGCATTGGTTCTAGAGTTTAATAATTTTTTAAAACTCTATTTCTACATACATAATAATTACTCACGCCTGTATTCCAGAGGGGTAGTTGAACACTTGGGACTGCCAAGTGGCAGTAAAGACCAAATAAATAAGTATGTGGTTTCTTTTTTTTTGTAACCCATTTATGTTCCACTACAGGGTACAGGCTTTCTCATTATGTTTTCATCAATAAATGGGTTTGAATCCTGGCTGGTGACAAAAAAAAAAGAAACCCATGTTTACATGTTTGTGACGTCGCTGTTTTTGGCTCCCACGACACAGGGTATCCTAGTGTGGGGCCAGAAACAATGTATTGCCTGTATGTAAATGTTATGTTATATTATATTGTTCTTCTTTCTCTTAGAGAGAGAGTATGGGTTTCATTACCCCGCGACCCCACCGTGCTTTTATTTTAATTAAAGTTTAATTTTTAAAGCTCAGGTATATGTATATCTCAGATTAGGTTTCCTTACTAAAACCATTGTCACGCTGAATAAATCTACTACAATAAAATTACACTTAAATGTTGGGTGAGCAATGATCTACGTCCTTTATAGAAATATTGATTCATGAATGAAATATTGATATCGAAAATGTTAATTAGTCTTCCTTCACACAAGAATATTAAGGACAAGTTAGCAATTTAGATAAAGCATCGTAGTGATTTGTACATCTTAAAGCACACGCCTGTATCCAAGAGGGGTAGGCAGAGACCAGATAATGCCAATTGCTACAATCTTAACAAATAATTTTTGTTACATCGACATTCATTGGTACTTCAGTACTTTATGGATATAAGTTTACTCTTTGCACACTTGCACTAACACTAGGTGACTCTAACACTTTAGAGTCACCTAGAGAAAATATAGAGCCAAAGCGAATCCTGACGAGTTACATTGAATTAACTATTTTAAAAACACTTTTCAAAGAAGGTTATCTGGAAGAGATCGTTCTAAGCGATAAGACTGCCAATTGTGTACCTTTTCTTATATTTAAGGAAACTACAATAATTTTGTATCCTGGTTGAGCAATAAAGTTCCGTTATTAAGTTATACTCGTACTTAAAAAAAGGTACCATATTTGTCGCCAGTGAATATTATGTTGTAAAAAAAATTCTTCTGTTAGGGGCACTATTGGACACCCTATTGAAATAAACACTTTTGTCACACTTGTATCGACCATCTTGCGCTCTGCGCTTCCCAACCCAATGCATTTTCAACCTTAACTGCTTGAAAAAAGAGGTTGTTTTATAAAAAAAATCAAATGGTATATATTTTTCGTTTTATTTTTATCGCTGGAGAGGGTAAAATGCAAAGATGATTGTGGAAATGCAGTCAAATTAGATCGAATTTATTTTAAAAAAATGTCACGGAAATATGCTTGATAATATGCTAGTACTGTGATGCTTGTCTTTCAAATGTGTGTAATTAGGAATACGGCATTATTATAACTGACCTGTAAATGTTTATATTTGAAGTTTATTATTATCATGCACAACTTGTTTTTCGAGCACAAAATTTCAGCAAGACATCGCGAGGAAACCTGAATTTCTAAGGTATGTGCCACAGTGCTTAAAATTTCCAACTCGCGGTGGGCACGCGTGGTAATTAAGCCCACCATCAACATCTTTCTCAATCTCTCTCGTAGAGAAAAGGGCACAGCTTTGCACTGGTATGTATAATAATTAGATTGCTCATCTGTCATCATCAGTTGCGTAATGTATGAATTTGGAATGAACAATTATATATCGTTGTTATACAGGTGAAAACATTTTCGAATTATTGTCTAGCGCTATGGTTTTCACTATAATGTTATACTATTTAAATAAATAAATAATAATAATAGACATAAACATAAACATTTACATACAGGCACATAAATTGCTTCTGGCCCCACACTACGATACCCTGTGTCGTGGGAACCAGAAACAGCGACGTCACCAACATGTATAAACATCCAAGACCTGGAGTTTTTTTTAAATATAAATATATATTTTTTTAAAGACGTCGATGTCACCTGGCAAACAAGCCCAGCCTCTCTCTCTCTGATAGAAGGCCTGAGCTCTGTTTATAAAACATATATAGACTGCTTAAAAAATTATAAAAAAATAACGTCGATGTCAAAATGAATACCTTTTGCGCCAGCAAAAATACAAATATTGCTTAAAAATTTCTACCTAATCTATTTGTTAATGGTTTGTCCACCAATGCATGGGGCTAGTTGAGCCAATATGGGAATAGTTATGCAACAATACTGTGCTCGCTACTGTATTCGCCGAAAGCGGCAAAAACTTGAAAGTACGAATGCAAACTACAATAAAAACCAAACAGAATCGTGCTAACCAGTTTCTGAATAGCTTCGCAAGCACAGCTGCAATGTTAGTGCTAGCTAACTTGCGTGTTTTTTATCTTTTCATCTAACATATAACAGACTAATTTGAAAATGCTTAGTAAGGTAAAGTATTTTTTTAAATTATTTCTGTATTATATTCTTCTGCTCGCAACCCCGGCCGCCTGAGTGATCTTAAACGATCACGAGCAACATAGGGCGCGTTCAGTGCAAGGATGGGTGACCGTTCTGTGACTAACGCTAGTGGCATATTTTCCAGCTGTTCCGTGCTTTGCTAGGCACGTTAAGCAGTTGGTGCCGGATGCCGTCGATAGATGGCAGTCAAGCCAGGCCTTAGGGCGGCTTGAAAACTTCCGATAGTAAAACCAGCCACTAGTCTCACAAACTTCTACCAATCCGGACTTGGCCCCCATGGTGGAGTATGGCCTATACCTTCCTCAAGAGACCCGTGCCCCTCGGTGGGGACATAGTGGGTTGATGATGAAACAGAGTTTAAACTCTTGACGTTGAAGTAAATTTCTGTTTTCTGAATTTTGATCACTGGAACCCTAAAAAACTACTCCAAAGCACAGAAATAAAATGCCAATAAAACTGGGCCAAGCTTTTCCTTAACTACCCTCTCGCAGTCCAGTCCAGATGCGTGTGTCCGGTTGTCCGGGCCTCAGGTGTACGCAGTGGCCGAGAGCTTGTTTCACGGCCCGCGGCGCCGCGTTTTTTGTGCTCGGACGCGTACGCTTAGTGCCTTTTCTATGCTGCTCAGGTTGTGCGCTAGGACTTAGGATTTTTGGCTTGCAAAAGTTAATACGTCTTTTAAGGGCGATTGTATAAGGTAACAAGACTTCCCAAGATAGTAATACATTACAGTTACATCCGATGCGGTTTAAGAAATTTGTTTAAATTAAAAAACATAAATTATGTAAGACGAATCTTAAAAAGCAGTTAAGCCGTTTTGAAGGAGTTTGATGACTAACACTTTGCCCCTAGATTCTATGTATCAGATTTATCTTGAGACGTACTTCGTAAAGCTTAAGTTGATGTATGTTATTTTCTCATAAAAAGGTACACCCAGTATAATGTTAAGAGTTATGTTTTGGATCCCACGATACAGGTCCGCCTAATATGGCATCCGCAGTTAAAAATAGAATAGAATAGAAAACGTTTATTTGGTACCAACAGAATAAAATTAAAATAATCATGGTTTAACGTGTAACTTAGGTTCTACATTGCGTACTTACTGCCATAAAATAAGACTTAAGTAAATGGTTCCAAAATGCCCGCCGCTCAGCATTTTGCCATGATCGTTGAGGACCATGACGCTGACTTTCAGCGGTCCCCAAAAATCTTTTAAATATGTTCAAATCCTGGCTGCGGCAAAATAAACACCAGTCCTTATAATACATACGTAACTTTCCACTCTATAGGGTTAAGCATTTAGATAACCCGAAAGACTCAAACTAAGAATATAATATGACAGTTCGGAGTAGGAGTATGAGACACCTACTGAGAAAAAAAGTCCCAGGATGTAATAATGTGACATAAGTGACATACAGACAATTTCATACAGTGGAGTCTTAAGTAATTACACCCCAGGTCTTGGATGTTTACATGTTTGTGATGTCGCTGTTTCTGAGTCCTACGACACAGTGTCTAGTGTTGGGCCAGAAGCAATGTATGTGCCTGTTTGTAAATGTTTATATTTTTTTAAACATGTAAACCTTTATGGAAATAAACACTTTTTACTTTACTTTAAAAATTTTGCTTTTCTAGCTTTAAAATCCACCAAACGACGTGGATACAGTTTTAAATGATATTTCACAACTATCCTAATCAAATCCCTAGCGACACAGGAAAACTAAGCGAAGCTCTAGTGGCAAGTTAACGGAACAATAGGAAGCAGCGACAGTTGGTCAGCGAGACTATTTCAGTGTACGGCAACCTAGACAACTAGAGGAGTTGGACCAAAGATTTGTCCAACACTGTTGTACAATCTAATGAAAAAATCTAGGTACGTAATACAAATGTAATAGAAAAGATGGTCAGAGTGGAGTTTTTTTTCTCTGCCTTGTTAGGCGGGGCCAAAAGGTAGCGCATATTATAACAAGTACATTCAACGAACAAAATGTAAATTCATTACGTTAAAATAAAGACAATATAATATAAGATATTGTTTATTGCACATACGAAACAAGAGATAAATAAAATTAATTGTATTGAAGAAATATATACGAGTACAATAGGTCTTATTGCTAACAGTAATTTCTTCCAGACAACCTTGTGACGGAAAGGTTGCCGAAGGAAAAAGGGACGAATCAATTTCTAATTTCTGAAACAGTCAAGCCAGTAAGACCAGCCACTAGTCCTACAAGCCTCCACCAAGCCGGACTTGGCCCCCGTGGTGGAGTATGGCCTATACCTTCCTCAGGGAAGAGAACCGTGCCCCTGGGTTGATGGGTTGATGATGATTCTTGTTAAGAAAAAAAAATCTGTGTAGTTGCTCGAAAATTGATCTGTATAGTTAGTTTCTGTTTATTTTCTGATATGTAATTGTATAAGAAATGTATATTTTAATTTATTATGTATTATAAAAAATAAACATTTTCTCCACGTAACCTAGAATGCAAGCGAATGTTTATTCAGTGTGAATTGTGGGTTTAAAAGAATTCGAAATAGTTCCATCGGTTAGCGACCTTAACAATGGTTTTTAATTCATTCTTTTAAAGGTCTAAAACCGGCTAAAATGAACATAACATAAGATAAAAATATTCTTTATTACACACTAAGAAATAAGAGATAAAAATAAAAGCTAAAATGGGCGACCGTATTGCTAACCTTATTGTTAACAATTTCTTCCAGACAACCTTGCCACGGAAAGGTTGCCGAATAAACTATTTTCTCTACAATTTTATTGATATGAAACATGAACATCTACATACAGGCACATACATTGCTTCTGGCCTCACACTAGTGTACCCTGTGTCGTGGGAACCAGAAACAGCGACTAGCAACTACAAAATGCTCGTTTATTTGTAACTTCAGTCTATTCGGAACCAAAATTTCCTACATGACAAGGTACAACCAATTCGCAAGCAGCCAAATGATATAGTAGGCTTAGCGTCCAGTTATGGCATCTGGCAATCAGATCCGGCATCCGGGTTTAACTAAGGTTTAGCCGTAACTTGCTTGACTATTTGTTGACTAAGCGGTCAAGTTGTGGCTGGATTTTGACAATGGATCTAGCATTGGATCTAGTTAAATGTGCCAAAATGATTTGCGTTATGATCTTAAAGCGATGAATTCAAACCATTCTTATGGTGTGCCAATCGGCCCACGAAAAATTGTAGTGGTTAATTATAAAATTCTTACTATTCTGTCTCATCCATTTTCTATAATTGAATGCGTTACCCGTGTAAGGGTCTATGTGTATTATTTGTTTTTACACAGATAGAGCTGTTCTTTTACTTTTTTTACACTTTTACATGAGGATGGGTGAGTTACTTGTTAAATGTTTGTTGTACGCCGATGATCAGGTTTTGTTAGCATCGTCGGTGGAAAAACTGCAGACACAAGTAACAGTAATGGATGAGGCATTTAGAAGGAGAAGTAGTAGTTAGAAGGAGAGTAAAAGCGGGAAATTGTGTAAATGGTGCCTTGCACTCCTTCGTGAGTAGCCAGAATATTTCCAAAAGGGCAAGATTGGCTATCCATAACGGTGTGCTGGTCCCAACACTGATGTATGATAGCGAGACTTGGGTGTGGCAGAAGAATCATGAAAGTAGGATTAATGCAGTAGAAATGAGGGCCTTGAGAAATATGTGTGGTGTTACTTTGAATGACAGAATACGCAATAGTGTGATCAGAGAACGTTGTGGACTGAAAGAGGATGTAGTGACTAGAATTGAGAAAGGAATGTTGCGTTGGTTCGGACATGTGGAGAGGATGAAGGAATTAAGACTGACGAAGCAAATATATCGAGCGAATGTGAGTGGAAGGGCCGGTAAGGGACGCCCCAGGCGAACATACTTCGACCAAATAGGGGATGTATTAGCAAAGGGCATGCAACGACTAATGAATGTCGATGAAGCGAAAGTGGTTTGTCAGGATCGTGGCAGGTGGCAGTCCCTGGTCTCTGCCTACCCCTCTGGGATACAGGCGTGAGCTTATGTATGTATGTATGTATGTATGTATGTATGTATGTTACACTTTTACAGCTGACTTACACTTTTAATTGATGAAAAGCATAGCTGTTTTGCTATTTCATAAATATTTTTTTACCTGGAGTGGAGGTCCCTTTAGTAGACAAAAAATAATAATAATAAATCCTTTCAGACCTGACCTTAAAAATAACAATAAAAAACCATTGTTATTTTCAAGGTTAGGTCTAAAAAGGTTAAGTAAGCATGCAATCTTAAGCAATTAAGCAATACGGTAAATTAAGAACGAACAATTATGTTTATTAGCAGGTATACGCAACATTTACTAAAAGAAACAGTTTTCAGGTTATTTCTTTGTTGTACCACACCTTGTATAGTTTGATCATTATTAGCGAAAGCAACAGCACAAAATTACTTCTCCGTTTAAAATTCCTCCGTCGGACTGTAAAGAAAACTGATTGCATTTCTCGAGCAAAGCATGAACATTGTGAAGGCAGCTTGTTATAACCCGTCCAATTTAAATTCAGCACGAGAAGTGCGCATAGCTCATCTGTCACGTGGCTATTTCAATTTGGCGTGCTTTATGCCGAGTGAGCTCGTAAAAGTCAAGACATTTTGAGCTAGTTTCGACCTGCGGAGTTGCTTAGAAGCGTTTAGCATCGATAGCATCGATGAACCGCGGGTAACACCGCGGGGCACAGCTAGTAATTCTATAAATGTAAAACTTAATAAATTTGGTTCGTATACATGCAAAAGCTTATAAATATGAAGAAAATATTATTTCTACAGTTACAGTTACAATTTTCTACAAATTAACTGAAATTTCAAGTGGCCAATAACGGTACTAAGATGGCCAAAACCAGTACTTATTTCTGATGGAAGGCAAGTTTTAATAGTTTTGTAATAATACATTTTCTTGACTTTGCTTAGATTTCCTTATATCTGGCGAAACAACCAGACTTTTCTTATTAGTAGTGACTGACAGAAAGTAATACGCCAACTTTGTTAATTTGACTGAGTCGTCGTAAAAGTTGAAGATTATGGTTTAATTTTGAGCTGGATTGTCACTCACTCCAACTGACAAAGTAAGTTCCACTTAACTTTTACTCTATTGAATCTGAAAAGAGCCAGTTTGTGACTACTGAGTAATGTTTGTACTGACTGAATAGGTTTTTTGACAATGTTGTAAAAACAGTATATTTATAGAATATAATATATATAGGGTAAACTATACATTGATTGGCACCTTAAGCAAAACCTTGACTTAATTTGCTTCCTAAGCATTCAATTTCGTATTCAATCACTATTAACCATTTTTATTAGTTATAATATGAGTATAGGTTGGAAATAAAAAATAATTCTTTCTTGTTGTCATAGTTTTATTTCAGAAAAATAATAATAATTTGAAAATGTCTCCAAAACTACAGTCATTGGCATTGCAGGTAACATTGTCATTAATAATATCAGTCATTGGCACTTATAATTTGTATGTATGTTTTGTACTTAAAAATGCTGATTATAAAAAACTACCAAAATGCCCTTTAAGCAATTTTAATTCTTAATATTTGTGTGTAAAACTCACTGTGCCAATGACTAGGTGGGTGCCAGCAATACTATGGTTTACCCTAGGTGCTCGTATATTTATAGGTTTACCAAAAAAAAAAACACAGTATACAATACGGTATTTGACACTGTCAACAATAAATTATTTGAGATGCTCGATTAAAACAAAAATTACAAAAGGTTTCGGAAAATGTATTTCTTTTAATCATTTACTAGTTATTACAATTTTTAAATATATGAAACATAAAAAGAGTGTTCTGAAATGTGACGTCACAAGCAAGTATTTTCATACAAAATTCCGTTTTAAAAGTAACTCATTTGACATCCTGTCAAATACCCAATTTCCTAATTGTGTATCAGCAGCCATTGTGTCGAAAATGGCCTGGATTCACCGATTCTATGATGGCGTCACAGCTCAGTAAAAATGGCGTCTGTCATTAATGTCGTTCTTACGTTCATTGGCTTGTTTACTGACCAGTGACGTCATAATTCCTGTGCGACGCCACATTGCCCAAGATAGCGTTTTGGTGGCTTATTTCAAAAATACTTTATTACAAAACCCAGAAAAAATATTAACAAAATATGATTTCTTATATCGAATTTATTAAAAGTTCCCAGAACCGATATCGACTCAAATGCCGATGAAGCGAAAGAGATCTGCCAGGATCGTGGCACTTGCCATTTGGTTGTCCCTGGCCTGCTACGGCCTGCCTGCCCCTCTGGGTTATAGGTGTGAGTTTATGTATGTATGTAAATCGTAATTCGCGGTTAATACAGTTTTTTTTAGAAATAATCAGTCTGAACCGAAAAAAATGCGGTTGAATTTGATATTTATTGTAGCAAAAACTACAGCATAATATGAACAAATGACCTATAGATTTTAACTATTCTGACCATTTCAGGCAAACACCGCCAAATGCAAATAAACTGGTCAAGTTAATAACAAATTAAAACTGACAATAATAAGCAAATGTTTCCAGATATCACCATCATAGCACACACAATATGGTACGCCCCAATAACTCCTAATACCCAATAGCCGATATCTAACAGCCGTTATCTAGGAAACAATTACGAGCGAGAATAATGCCACTGCGTAATCTCATACAGCAAATTAAGCCAACAAGCCCACTGACAGAGCTAACAGACGCGGGGCTATTAAACTAGCGGGAAAAGCTAAATGAATGAATGAATATAGCTAGAACTTATTACCGCATGTAAAAAGTTAAAATATATTGTAGATCACACAAATTTGCAAAAGACGAAAAACATAAAAATTTTATTGTTATTTATTATTTGTATTCTTTTAATTTGCTTTTTACGTTTTTGTATCATATATAAGACTATAATTCAATTTAGTATATGTACTAATTGTCTGAAATAAATAAATTGAATTGAAAAAAAAAATTACCGTCCACCTAATTACCATTTTAGACAATTAGTATATGTTCTAATTGTCTAAAATAAAAAAAAAATAATTAAAAAAAAATTACCGGTTTCAACTTAACCATTGATAAATACAACATATAAGATGCATATGTAGGTATGGTTTTGTAACAAAAATATGCCCAGCCTGTAATAAAACGCTCAGCAAACTTGCTTCAACAAAAAAGCAAAGGCGCTGCTACTCTCTGGTGTGCCAATGCATGATACGCCAATGCTAAGCCGAGACGGCCTTTTGCATCTGTATGAATACGCGATAAATCTACTTTTTTTTTAAAACACTCATTATTATAAATTATACATACATATCTTACAGGGTTTAACAACAGAACAACAGATAATAGGAAACTGTTTTGTCATAAAAAAATATACAGTTTTTTTTTAAGATGGCTAGTATCGATCGATTAGTCCTATAATATACACTGGATCTGTGTGCAGACGGACGTGAACCGTTAGTAATTTTTTAATTCCATGTAATTTATGATACCTGCTCATAATTCATTATTTAATTTTGTTTTTATTGATACGTTCCAGAGTTATTTTTAAGTACTCTATGCATTTTTATTTGTTTAGCGGTCCCTACGCCTGCGATCTAATAACTTTTTATTTACTTTATTTTTTGACGGTACGATTTTGTTGCGCCTGAACCGCGCAACCAATTAGCTGATTTCGTAGCCCCGCCCGGCCTGGCTAGGGCCACTGGTGGCGACGCGTTATGTTCAAAGATTACTGCGCGTTGGCACGCCTGCAATCACACGGCTTATCATGTTGGCAACACTGCCACTGTTGTTCCTCGCTCGCGAGTAGTACACTCAACAACGTCTGCGCTAAACAAAAGCCAGTATCCTTAAACAAAATCTTTATAGCGGAGACATGGACGATCCAAGCGCTAAGAGAATTTCATTCCTATGAACTATTGGCTTGTATCTATAGTAGGATGTTCTCAAGCGACATCTTAAGGCCTGCAACATATCACCTGATCACTGGGAAGATCTTGCAAGTACTCGCCAGGAATGGCAAATTCTAGTGCACAAGGGTGTTGATAACTTCGAAGAGAACCGCCTCCAAGTTCTAGAAGCAAAACGCCAAGGAAGGAAGATGAGACCAAAGACTTCCTACACCTATAATTACAATGAAGACGGGCAGCTCTACTGTGCCGAATGCGACCGAACATACGACCGAGCAGTCTCTGCCTACCTCCTCTAATATACAACAGTGAGTATGTACAGTCGGGGTCTGAAAATGTTTACCACCTTAAGGTTCATAATTGTACAGACAATTATACGACACAAGGTCGATATTTGTATTGATTTGATTAGATAAAGCATAAAGCTCAGAATAAAGAGTAGAGTACCAACCTGTCAAAGTTTAGAGCACACCTTCTTCGCTCCCTCAAGGAGGTTTTATTTTATTTATTTCGTGAAAATAGTATTCAATATATTTTCAAACTTTCTATTTTGACAGAGTTTTGATCTGTGTCATTTTAATAAATGCAATAATTTTAAAATAAGAAATTAATTTAGATGCTTGTTAGAATCGAGGCTTCGGAACTTTGAAAGGTAATAAGTACATTGTTAAAGCATTATAGACTATAATGCACATCTTGCATCAAAGAATCAAGTTTGAAAACTGGTAAACATTTTTAGACCCCGACCGTATGTATGTACTATTTTGTGTCTTGTGTGACAGAACGTTACTCATCAATTTATGAACCAACCCTATGCCTCATTTTGTATTGCAAAATGTATTCTGTCCAGTGTTTTGGACTGTACCCTTTTGGCTTCGCGCAGTAAATATGGATAGGTACAATAGCTTGCTTTGTTGACGGAGATGCAAATCTTGTTTAAGAGAATTGGCTGGTATTTTTTGTAACTAACATTTTACCATTATAGATGCTAACATCAATATTTTTTGTTCACTCTTGAGAGTGTCTCTACGTTTGATGTATGATACATAACAATCTTTGTATTTACTTAATCACGTACACGTTCTTCATACACCTCAGCATTTGCTTTATTTATTTTAATTTATTCTAAGTTTGCTTTATATAATAATTCCTACAGTAGGTCTACTGATTTAGATAGATAAACAGGAAAAACATTTATTTAACTAAACAAAACATGACATAAACATTTTATACATAAAATAACAGGAATGTAAAATTTAAAACACTTTATTTGGTAAAGTACCACTTTGAATGTTCCTTATCGACTCAGATTCACTCCACTCATTATTTCACACATTATTTTAAAATCACATCTAAATTAGAATATCACTCCTTTGATATTCTAATTTAGATGTTATTTTAAAATAAATAGGGTACGTGGTCAATTTATGTCTGACACTTCGCTCTGACCAGAGTTAATGTTCCTAATACAATAATTAAGGCAAGTTAAAACCTTGTTGACTTGTTTTACTAAGTTATGTACATTGTGAAGATTAAAGTTTAGGAAATCTGAGTGTCTGAGCTTTTTTTGAACTAAAAATTTCGTAAGAATTAGACATTCTTAACTTTATTCCGGTTATACTTACATACTTGAGTTTTTGCCGGAAGAGTCCGACCAGGTTCTCTCTGATTCGCAGAGCTTAATCATGGTGAGCAGAGACGAAGCTCGCGTCGTCTCTAACTCTGAATTCAAGTAAATGTGTCCGAAATAAAGTTAATATTGTCTGAGCTATTCAATTTTTAAGCGCTTGAAATCTTCAACCCGCGGTGGGCGCGGTGATTAAAGCCCATACTCTCTCTCTCTCTGAGAGAAGCCCTGAGCCCTGCAGTGGGACGTATATAATAGGCTACAAAGCAAACCAAGTTAGGTCCAGCTGTTAGCTAAGTAGCAATTGAAGGCCCTAAATAATATCGCAATGTGTTAATCTGTCAGTCGCCGCATGTCCGCAGCGCTGGGAGCTATGACAAACAGATGTCTGCGGATAATCGCTGACAAATGTGTCTGGGAACCGCCCCTGCGGCATTAGCGCGGCGGTTTGCTACAGATTTGAGTGTCAGTGGGCTGTCACTAAAGCAAAAGTATTTGAGTATTTAGTTAGGGTTGTATCACTTGTTTTTTGTTTGTTTTCGCCAATTGTTATGTACTGTACGAGTACTACTATGCTATTGTCAAATCTCATGTATAATTCCCGGTCCTACATTCATGTATTGCATTATAACAACAATGTACAACAATATTTTAGTACAATGGATTCAGTTGCAAGATTATGTTGATTTCATTTTATTGTCGCTTAAAGCCAACGCGCGCACGCGTATAAATAATAAATCTAGTCGTCAACAGAAACAAAAATCTTGTCATGTGACTCCACCATTTAACTGTAATTGTACTATAATGCACTAACAGAATCGAGGCAGTATTAATTACTTTTCGATTAACTTTTTGTAACTGCGTTAAAAAAGCAGGTACCATTAATGTGTCACCTAACAGCCGTTATTCTATAATTGATTAATCAAGGTCTAATTCGTGTGAGATCTGATAAATATATCCTGATAATTATCTGAAATATCATATTCCTTAAAATATAGCTTCTTACAATTTTATTTTCATTCATTGAAGCTCCTAAACCATGCGGTACCACGTGTGATTCAGCTGTAATTGAAATTGAAATTAAATAAGAAATTAATACTCCACCAAACAAAGCGTTACTGATGTCGAAACACGTCAATACACCTTACATTGTTGATCTCTTTACGCTGCTTATTAATTATTTAGCGCTCGAGTGTCTAGGCAGTAGCGAGCATGTTTTACCGGGAATTACTGGGACAATTTACTGGGACGTGCAGCGCAATGCGGCCAAAGACACGGTACCCTCGTCTGAGCGTGACATTTATACGTGTCAAATTGTCAAAAAATGGTTTTACTTTTTTAATGATGTAAGGGACTGGTTCGGTAGAGTTTATTAATGAGAAACGATGTCGGTAGTAAAAATGTGACTTCTTTATAGGAAGGTTTTAAAGGAAGTGCTTAAGTTGACAGCAGGAAACAGACGGTATTGCTAATTTAGAAAAACCATAAAGCCACGTTCAATCTCAAATATTATTTAATTGAACATCATGAATACACACTTGTGTGTATTTGTGTGCTCCGTTTGAGTATCGCAAGTCATTAAACAACTTTATCAGACATTTACCGAGGGATAAGTATAGCTAGGGAACAATGTTTCAGGCGTCTGCGTAGTCTTTTTCCTTATCTAGTATGAGTGAATCTGTCACTGGATGCTGTATAAATAATCTTAAGTCATAAATCATCTCATTACGTACAAAGTAGACCTCAAGGATAAGAATGTCATGGGATCGGATGGGTTGCCTTTAAACAGAAGAAACTATTTTCGATGGGCCGATATAAATATAATTAAAGTAGAAACTTATGTTTTTACAACCCTATTTTCCCTATATTCAAGTACGCTTGAAAACATTTGCATTATACTATGACTGCCTTTTAGGTGAAACTGTACAACATCAAGACAGAGCTTAAACTAAAAATCTCAGGTCTTGGATGTTTCTTATGTTTGTGATGTCGCTGTTTCTGGTTCCCACCACACAGGGTACCTAGGGTACCCTGGTATGTAAATGTTTAATAAAAGTTTTTTTTTCGTTTTTTAATAATATTAAATATAATTATTATTATAACCCCATTTAAAAAATGGGAAGACAATACCTGCTTCTTGTAACAATTGTAAGGAGGTTAAATCGAGCGCTGACGACAAAATTCTAATTACGCCTAATTTGAATGGGGAATCGTGGGAACACCCAGCTGTGTAGAGACAGAGGCGGTCGCAGGCGCACTACTGCGCCATGAATATTGCATTTTTGGGGCTTTGTTTTAATTTAAGTTAGTAAATGAAGGGGTTGTAGTAAGAAGGTACTGTAGCGTCCTACTTTTGTTAAAAATGATTATACTCCAAAAATACTCTTTATTTTATACGTCGATATTCGACTAAAAACCAAAGTTGAAGATACCCAAACAAATTACAAAGCTGAAATAGAGATAAATAGAAGATTTGGTTAGGCGGGTAGATGGGTAGCCATTGAGTGGTGGCCAAGATCGGATCGATGGTCGGTGGGCAGACAACCAGGCCGATGGGCCGACGACATTGTGAAAACGGCTGGGAGAAAGAGTGAGGGTGAAAGAGAAGAGCCCTATAACAGTGGGCTCTATTCACGAGCTGATTAGATAGATAAACTATTTATTTTATCTTTTCGTCGAGAATCGTCGAGGGATTGGCTGACACCTAAACAAAAACCTAGCGATTTCTTTCAAATAATATAAAATCATACTAAAAGGCAAGCAGCCTAATATACGTCCTATTACAAGGTACAGACCTTCTCTTAGAGAGAGAGAGAGTATGGACTTTATCGCCACGCGTAGAGATTAATGGGTGCAAACCGTGAATTGTCGATTTTGAGTGTGAGGTATGTGAATTCCTCACACATTCAAGTTGCATCGCGAAGTTTTTCGTTAGTTCACCTATTTTAATATAATTATTTCACTAATATCACCTATTACTCATATAAAGGAGGACATATCTCATTAGAAAGGTATTCCTATACTCTACAATAGTTACTATGGGAGCTCGGTTCAAAAGGCTGTGTGAAAAAAGTTATAGCGATATAAAAAATATTTATTTTTATAGACCATTTTAAGCAATAAAAAATATCTTTTCACTTTTAAACGGCATTGGCAGTCGCTTTGTGAGTACCTACGTTACAAGTGAATTTCTTTGTATTCTTGATTGCCGTGACTATTTTTGACCCGACTTTGATATTGGACTTTGTTTGCTTTTCCGTTGACCCTAGGCTTGTTATTGGAGTATCGTTGCTTACTACCTATTGAAAACGGTATTTACCTATATTAGACTCGATATCATAATCTGTTTTACCTTTGTTTATCTAAACATAAGTAACCGTTATTTGTTACTCAGATTGATTATAATAACAACAATGATATGATACCTAAAACTAATTAAGCCTTATAATTATTATTATGTAAAACTTCCCGATAAGGCGAGCTACGTGTCCCTGCACACGAGCCACTCGCCACAGCCACAAACGCCGCCACAAGAAGCTATAGAGTGGCTGAAGCGCGCGACATCCACTTGTGGCCGGTGGCCGACACTTGAGGTCGGTGGCCGCTACTTTTTTGTTTAACCAATGCGATCGCAGGACGGCATTGAATCTCTGATATAAATAATTCTATATCCATATTTATTTAAATGAACAACAGACTACGTGGCGTTGCCGTCAACTCGAACAGGTTAACTGAGGTAAGGGAGAGAGGGGTGAGGAATAGCGCGAGTGGCGTGTGTCGGCGTTAGTGGCCGGTGTGGGCCACAAGAAGCGAGCAGCGACGATTGTAGTGTGAGGCGGCCACCGGCGGTCGAATAGCGAATAGCGCCCTTCAGCTTGCCGCATTCAGCATCTGCCTACAGTTTTTCCCAAATCGTCATCCCACCTGGTCGGAGGGCGTCCTACACTACGTTTGCCGAGTCGCGGTCTCCACTCAAGAGCACGTTTACCCCAGCGGTTGTCGGTTCTTCGCGAAATATTGCCAGCCCACTGCCAATTCAGCTTGCTAATTCTCTGAGCTGATATAGCTCAGAGAATTAGCAAGCTGAAAAGATTGCTTTGGTTCTCTGTCGGATGTATTTGTTACGAATCACATCCTTCAGAGAAACTCCGACCATAGCTCTCTACATAGCTCACTGAGCGACTTTGAACTGGTGGACCAACCCTTTCGTGAGTGTCCATGTCTCGGCGACGTAGGTCACGACAGGTAGGACACACTGATTGAAAACTTTCGTTTTCAAGCATTGTGGTATACATGACGAGAAGACTAGGCGTAGTTTCCTAAACGCTGCCCAGCCCAGCTAGATCCTCCTCTTGGCCTCCTTCTCGAAATTGTTTTTACCTAACTGCAGAATCTGCCCGAGGTAAGTGTATTCGTAAGTGGCAGTGGGCCAGCCATATCACCGAAGAACTGATAACCGATGAGGTAGACAAGTTCTTGAGTGGAGACCGCGGATCGGTAAACGTAGTGTAGGACGTCCTCAGACTCGGTGGAACGATGATCTTCGCAGGACTGCTGGCAAGAGCTGGATGAGAGAAGCCGAGGACCGTGCTCAGTGTCGTGCAATGGAAGAGGCCTATGTCCAGCAGTGGACAACTATAGACCGATGATGATGATGATGAAGTGTATTCGGAAACGATTTCGAGAAGGTGATCATGTACGACGACCGGTATTGCATCAATGTGACCATTGATCATGACTTTGGTTTTATCTTATCTTATTTGGTTTTAGAAAACTATATTTTATCAAAACTTTTTTATTTTACGTTCTGATAGAGATTGACCATCACCCTGCACTCTGCATCCCCAGCAATACTCATAAACATATTTTAACTTGCTCTATAAAAATCGTCTATGAAAAAAATATTGTTTATATCGCTATAACATTTTTCACACAATTATTTGAAGTGAGCTCCCATAGTAACTATTGTAGTATATTAAAAAACCTTTCTAATGGCATATGTCACATCGTTATTGGTTCTTGGACCAGCCTCCATACATGTTTGCCGGTTTTCCTTTAAATTTTATTCCAAAACACGTCAAGCCACTCATAACATTATTATGTTGATACTTTGAGAGGGTTTTGCCTGAAGCCTTCTCTTGTGTGAAAATTCCACATTGAATGTTTCAAACTTCATCTTATTTTGATATAAGATGATTAAATTATTGTTTATAAGTATTTGGGAACACTTCCTTCGCAAAGTATGTATACATTAAGTAATTTTGAAGGATAATACACACCTACGGGTGAGGGTGGGGGTGCATTGAATAGTAAATAGGTATAAAGATAGCATAGCATTTTTAAAACAAGAATAAAACGCAACATAGGTACTTACGAGTATTATCAACTATCATTCTAAGCCACCGCCGCCAAAAAACTGCTTTGCCGTTTAGTGAAATTGTGTAATAATGTTAAGTGTTTTTGTTTTGTATAAATAGACGTATAAAAAATGCAGCGGTACTTTTCTATTTTAAAGTCATCCTAGTAGATATGAGTGAAAACCTAGAAAAAATCAACAAAAAAATACTAACATCTAAAATGAATTCGACACAACCAGGGCCTAAATTCTATTAATACATAGTAGAACAATAACAACTGCATAGGCATAGCGATTTAGTTTCATTGCCGCTTCCCGTCTACGCGTGCACATTTATCAAAAATTCTAGGCTTCAATGGTATGAAAAAACACGTCACGAGACCCAACCGTGTATCTGTCACCGTATTATAATGCACTAACAGAATTGAGGACCTCGATAGTTGCTCCCTGTTCAAGTCCTTTCCGATATTTCATAGAAAAAATAGAAAGTGAAGGCGCGCAAATTGCAAAAATTCACTGACTTCTCTTCAAATAGAAAAGACGGGACACATAGCTATATGTGTCTTGAATCTTGTACTCGATGCCGTCGAGTCGCTCGGGAGGAAAATGTTTATTTTCATAACGAAGTGATGTCTACTGCATATAAGCGCACTATAATATGTGACCTGAGCCGAGTGGACGAACATGACAGTTCACGTGGTTTTTTTTTTATCATTGAATATCCAATAAACTGATGACTAAAAGAAGGATGTAGGTATGTATTAAATCTTATCATTAACTTGTTTTGGTCCTGTTTTCACCTATAATAATTATACATACATACATAAGCTCAAGCCTGTCACCCAGAGAGGTAGGCAGAGATCGGGGACTGCCACTTGCCACGATCCTGGCAAATCACTTTCGCTTCATCGACATTCATTTGTCGTTGCATGCACGGAAGTCGGTTTCGGGTACTTTTTATTTTTCTCTTTACTAATACATCCCCTCATTGGTCGAAGAACCGTCTACTCACGTTCGCTCAATATATTTGTCACTTAATTCTTTCTTCCTTCATTCTATCCATAATATTTATCCAAGATCCAAGAATGCGCAGTAACGTTAACATATTAAATATAGTATATTAAATAAATGTGTTTTAAAAGTATTATATTACGTTTCTTTTAAATGCCTACTAACTCTTTCCTTGCCTCCTGCGGTTGAGTGGTAGAAATTGCTTACGGAGTGGTCCGCCGGATTGAACTATTTATTTATTTATTGCAAGAAAAATAATTACATTACAGTTAAAACTATTGCGTAACTATATAATTTATTTTGTACTGTTACTTTGTAAATATATTATTGTGTTTGTGTTTTTTCTCAGTGTATGATAAAGAATATTGTTATCCTATGTTATCTTATTTTCTATTACATTTTTTAAGTATCAGTAAACGAATAAAATAATTAAACCAGGCCCAGACGGCTTCGGCGATAAACCAAAATACAAGCACAGCGAAGTGAAAAGCAAACCCAACAGACTAGAAAGCATTAAAATTCATGCGTTGTATCCAACAGGCCACTATAAAATAAACAAGCATTTTATTCCTTTTATGAAAGGCAATACAAGTACTCGCCGAACCATATTTCATGGCACATTGACCCTAGCACATATCTGTTTCAGTTAACGCACGCCAGCACATATCTATTTCGGTAAGAAATCGTGTGGCCGGGTCGCGGTCACCGGTGGGTATTTCCCTTGCGACCGGCGATATATCGCCGCTGGTAGTAGAATATATGGTATTCTCTTAGTAAAATTGACACTAAGCCCGCGTTACCCGGGTGTCAGTTGGCCAAAGTACATACAAAAAAATAATTGACAGCTGTTAACAGCAGATTAACAGGTCAGCGTACGAGAAACTGGGGATTAGTGTTACTCTTACTAACAGAATACCAATTTTACCATGCACCTTTATAAATATTTTGTGTTTTTTGTTTTTTCTAGAGTGTAATAAAGAATATTCTTATCTTATCTTACCATAATTATGTAAAAGGGGTTGTCAATAAAACGATGTAGGTAACTTTAACGCAGGGTTTTACTTTGCGTTCTCACAGATTACAATTATTATTTGTGGGCATACTGTTTTGGCTTTATACCATATGAAGTCTTCTTCTTCTTTTTCGGTCCTTTAACTCCTAGGGGCGCATAGGGCCTTAACCACAGATTTGAAGTAAAGCTTTTCTATTCTATTTGTCAATAGTGATACAATATGAAAGAGTACGAAAAAGAAGAAGCAGAAAACCATTTATTATACCAACAAAACACATCATCATCATCATTCAGCCACAAGAAGTCCACTGCTGGACATAGGCCTCCTCCATGGATTTCCAACAAGACAAGTTGGAAGCGGCTCCAGCGTCTTCCTACCACTTTGATCAGATCGTCTGTCCATCTTATGACTGGTCGCCCTACGCTGCGCTTGCCGATGTGTGGTCTCCATTCACGAACTTTTCGGCCCCATCGGCCATCCGTTCTGCGTGCTCAACTAGACACAATTCAACTAGACACATCACAGTAACAAAATAGACAGACAATTGAAATTAAACGTAACGCGAAAAAAAAACATATAGGTAGTCTATGGTGTGTCTAGGTTGCCACAAAAGGCAGCTGCCTCAGCGATGGGTTGAAGCTGTGAACCCTCAGCGCTGATTTTCCGTCAGTGCCCGGTTACAAAATGGAAGAATATGACACCCTCACTTATTACACCGCGCTGCATGCAAGAGTGGGGAATGTTTACAATGTGTCCCGCAGTCGGCGCACTGCGTAAACACTGCGTTGGGGCCCTGAGTATGTTGCCGGACTCGCGGAGAAAAATTCTATGCATTTCCCTTTAAACTAGGCTGTGGCTGTAGTGGATTACGGTGAATGTAGTTTATTTTCCAATAATATGAGTAGAAAACTCTTCTTCAATCTGTAGATTATTTGGTGGGCCGATCGGCTTAGATTAAAAGTATTTTTTACTAGCGATCCGCCCCGGCTTCGCACGGATGGCTAAACCGTTTCCGTGGAATTAGCTATATTAGTTCCGTGGAAAATCCCCGGGGTAGTAATTTTTTTACACCTTGGGTTACATTATTCGAGATTTCGTATGGAACCCTACATTGACATTTTTGTCTTGCTTCATGAGAGTATCAAACATTCTCATTCATCAAACCGAATGCTAAGTCAGAAGAAATCGTCCGAACAATGAGGAGCTACGACTTCAACCACCAAGACACAGTAGTCCTGTGCCTGGGAGAAAACGACGTCAATCCCATAAAACTAACTACTGAACTCAGTTACGCTCTCAAACTTTGTGAAAAATGCTCTGTTATTGTACTAGGAATTCATAACAGCATTCACCTTAATGAAAACATGCTTAATAGTACCTTAAAGACTCTATGTAAAAACTCGCAGAATTCTATATTTCTAGACACAAATCCACATTACGTGACTAAGAAAGCCTACTTAGAAAAAACATCTGAAGCAATCAATTTCTCAATAGATTGTAGAGACTACGAAGAAAATTTTATAAAGAATATCAAAACACATCTACAAAAAAATACAAAAAACATAAACACATGCACTGATACTCTACTGAGCTTCGGCAAAAAGAAAACAGCAGATATACAAAACATAACCCCAAAAATTACCCTGACCCAAAATAAAACAAACAAACACACATTTTTTCGTCCCTCCACAGTCTAAAACTATTGACACCGTTACATGCTTTCATCAAAATATTGCAGGGCTATTAGGAAAACGCGAACTGCTAGAAGTATTACTCAAAGACCTCGATACAAAAAATCAACGGATTGACGTGATCTGTCTCAGCGAAACCTTTCTAAGACGGGGGATAGAAAGTAATGCCCATATAACGGGTTATAAAATGACATCGTCATACTCACGTAAACTTCAAAAAAGAGGCGGCGTTTGTATTTTCACGAAGAATGATGTTACTGCAACGGAGTTAACATCTGTCAAAGATTTTACCATAGAGCAATGCTTTGAATGCTGTGGAGTTGAAATACCTCAAATAAAATGCATAGTGCTATGTGTGTATCGTACGCCCACATCAGACATAAAATTGTTTTTTATCCAGTTGGAGGGTCTCCTCCATAAACTAAACACCAAACGCTTAAAGAAAGTCATATTATGTGGTGACCTAAATATAAATGTCTTAAAAAATACCACAGAAACGAAGGAACTCAACTCTATACTATTAAACTATAACATGCAACTACATATTAAAGAACCCACCAGACAAAATACATGCATTGACAATATCGCAAGCAATATTTCTGACATAAAATCATCACAAACTCTACAAAGTGGTTTATCCGACCATAATACATGCCAATTAATGACGTTCACTATAGATAAAAACATTAAAACACAAACCTATTATTATATCAAAAAAAGGGATTATAGTCAAGCTAACACTGAAAAATTTAAGGAATGCCTAAGTTCACTCTCATGGTCTCAAGTATACAATGCCAAAGACGCAGATGAAGCGTTTGAAGAATTCAAAGAATTGTTTTTATTATTCTACGATCTGTGTTTCCCAATTATAAGAGTCAAAATAAAAACTTACCTTAACGGTCTTAAGTGGGTAACACCCGGTATTCAACTATCCTGCAGGAAAAGTCGATATCTTAGGTACAGGTTCTATACTACAAAAACACAACAAGACAAACATAACTACCTAACGTACTCGAAAGCACTAAAAAAATGTATATACAGAGCACAGTCGTCAGCAAATAAAAATCATATGTTAAGCTCAAAAAATAAATGTAAGGCAGCCTGGACTATAATAAAAGACAATTACCAAGGTCAACAAAAAAATAACATAGAAAAAATTGTACTCAATAACGTAATTATTACAAATCCAAAAGACATAGCTACAGAATTCAATAAAAAATTTTTAGATAAAGAAATTAAATCAAAACCCACAAAGCAAATAACGAAATTAATAAACCAAATCTATGAATCTATATACATATCTCCTTGTGACAATAAAGAAATGATGACAATTATTAAATCACTAAACATGACAAATTCCGTTGGTTTTGATGAGGTGAACACTAAAATAATAAAATCATGTGCACTCTACCTTATCGACATTCTGTGCCACCTAGTAAACCTATCCTTCACAATGGGCAAATATCCGACGGCCCTAAAGTTTACTATTGTCAAACCTCTGTACAAAAAAGACGATAAAACGGACATTAATAACTACCGGCCCATAGCCCTCATTAGTATTTTCTCCAAAATTTATGAGAAAGCTATGGAAAAAAGAATAAACAACTTTTTGCTCAAACACAAGATAATTAAAGTCGAACAAAACGGTTTCCAAAAAAATAAATCTACAAGCCTAGCCGGATTTCAGCTAATCACAGAAGTTGTTGAACACGTTGACAAAGGAAAACCTGCAGCCGTGATCTTTTTTGATATGTCTAAGGCATTTGACTTCGTGTCGCATAAAATATTGTTAGAAAAATGTGAGAAATATGGAATCAGAGGGGTAGCCTGGGAATGGCTACATAGTTACTTATCTGACCGCAAGCAAATCGTGGAAATTGCAACACTTTCTAAAAATAATGAATTGCAAGTACACACGTCTACTCCAGACACAAATGAATGCGGCGTTCCCCAAGGAGGGATTTTGTCCCCTTTGCTTTTCTTATTATATATAAATGACCTACCGGAAATAACCAAAAACAAATGTGTCCTTTTCGCAGATGACATTTCAGTGATAATTAAATGTATTGACGATATGAACTTTGAAACTGACGTAAATAAAACAATAGATGAAATAACAGACTGGTTGAGTGCAAATAATTTAAAAGTTAACGAGAAGAAAACAAAATACATACAATTTAAAAACAAAAAAATGAGACATCGACATATAACGGTCAAGTGTAACAACACAACATTAGAAAATACGCCATCTACGACCTTCTTAGGCATCGTCGTAGATGAAATCTGCACCTGGCTTCCACACTTAGAAAAAGTCTGTAGCAAACTAGATAGGTTCGTTTACGCTCTCCGTAGGCTTAAAAAAACAGCTGACACATCTACAGCTCTAATAGCATACCATGGATATGTGGCATCAGTTCTGAGATACGGCCTCATACTTTGGGGAAACGCCAGAGACATAAATAGGGTATTTATAATCCAAAAACGTTGCATACGGGCAATGTGCGGCGCAGCCCCTCTAGACTCGTGCAAACCTCTGTTTCAGAAACTAAATATTCTTTCTTTGCCTAGTCTCTACATCTATGAAATGGCTTGCTTTGCTCACAGTCATAGAAACATATTTAAAACGTACTGCGAAGTTTACAGCTTTAACACAAGATACCCAAATAAAATCGTGGGCCCCCCTTGTAAAACAGAATTTTGCCAAAGAAGCTGCTATCGAATGCTGATAAAAATATACAACCGCCTACCAAAATTACTAAAAGAGCTACCTTTAGTCCAATTTAAAAGGAAATTGCACAAATGGCTAGTAGAAAAATGCTTTTATTCAGCTGTAGAATACCTTGACATTAAATATATTGACATAAAATAAATATGTATAAAAATTAATAATTATTATGTAGGACATAGTCAATATAATTATGTACACTATGATTATCTCCTGAAAAACCTTACAAACTTTGACACTTAACATACTTAATTTAATTCAATTTTTGCATGCCTAAGAAGGTGAATTGTGAAGAAACTTATTTATTAGTACCAGCCTAATGTACCACTTTTCGTGCAAATAAACAATTTCATTTCATTTCATTTCATTTCAATTTCCATTTACTTAGTTTTTCATAAAGTATTTTTTTTTAATAACTATGAAAAAAACCGTAACGAATTTCGAGGCTGTTAGTTTCACAATTGATTGTTTATGCGGAAAAGAAGTTTATAAAGAAAGAAATCCACATATTTATTATTTTTAAAACGTACAATTTTGGAATTTAGTAATTAAGTTAAATTAAAACTTACACTAGACCTAATCATACCCTTTAAACATTATTTAGTTCTTTTTAATTATGGCGAAAACATTTTTTTTCATTTACGAGTTTTATATGACAATTTACTCAATAAATAACCAAGAAATATAGAAATTAAGAAAATATTTTTAATATACTAACTTTTGTACCTTACTTTCTGCTTTAGAACATATCTCAAAAAAATATTTATTATTATTATTATACGATATAAAAAAAAACGTAAGATTATGCGGGCGAGTGCTAAGACATAAAAGCAGTACTAAGGCAAGCAGTACGTTCTATAAAAAAGAAATACCTACGAGTAAACTGAAAGAAAACCTAAACAATTGTGTACTAAGCTAAGTTAGTTTACAAACCACAGCGGCTTAAATTCAATCATCTTCATGTGGGTATCATCTGCAAGGACTTCCCGATAACATGAAACCGCTTTCAAGCCTCCCAGGCTAAGTGACACAGTATGTTTGCGAGTGCGGGTACTCGTGACGTCACCGAGGCGAGAGAAGGGGTGAGTCAACTCTCGAGTCGAGTGCAGGCGCCGGCGGGGCGGCGACGCCGTGGCCAGGAGAGGCGAGACTCTACACTGGCATTGCCTTAGTTCATCATTAGATAGTTCATTGTCATTTCCACGATTTAGTGCCGGTTTCTCGAACGCTAACGGTCTGTTAATATATTGTGAACAGCTGTCAGTTGGCAAAAGCGCATACAAAAAAAAAACAATTGACTGCTGTTAACAGTAGACTTAGATATTATTATATAAGTCTCATAATGTATTTGTTTGTTTTTCTGGTGTGTACAATAAAGAGTTCTAATCTAATCTAACAGTAGACTAACTGCCTGTTAGCGTTCGAAAAATTGGGGGTAAGTATTGCAAAAGCCAAAATTTCTTTTATGGGGCATTGTAAAATGTTATATAATAAGATTTCCCAAAATAGATTAGAGTTACCTCCAACCCGGCTTAAGAAATCTGTTAAGCTGATAAGCTATTTGAGTGCTGTGCAAAAAAGCTTATCATAAAATGACAACATTTGTGTCAATGAAGTGAAAAAACACGTCACGCGACCCGACAGTAAATCTGTCATCATTCATCAGTGAATGTGTCACTATTATGCATTAACACAATCAATGCCCTGTTTACCTCAAAGTTCGTGCGTTTTAGAACCAATGACTCAAGTAAGCCTCTCTACCCTCATCGAGTCTTAGGCTGACATTCAGAGACCAATCCTAAGTTCACACTTAGATCAGTCTTAACAAAGTAAACTAAAGTCGTACTTAGTAAAGCGCCGCAATTTTCGTATTCACAGTACTTAAGAAAGTCATCTATATTGTCTATCATTTTTAGTGATGTAGTTCTTACCGGTTTTTTAAATTTGACATTGCTACACGAGAGCAGGACAACATCATACAATTTTATATAATGTCAGAGTGAATAAAAAATCCCACAGATAATGCTCGTAGAACATCAGTGAAATGACGTTTGGAGTGGTCTGTGAACAAAAGGCTTAGAAGTGACGGTTCTAAGTTCACGTAAAGTCACCGATATTGACTACTTACACTTTCACAGTCTTTGTTTTCGTCTCTGAATGTCAGCCTTAGATTTAGTATATCCGCTTCCGCTCTAGGAAAACATTTTGTGGCGTCAACGGAATGACTCACTGTCTCGTGTCGCCGCCATAAATTATAATAAACATTATCATAACAGCGGGAGATGATCACAGCATCTATCGCTATGATCTATCTGCCAGATAAAGTATCTTGGATTAGTCACGATTTGTGATATGCATGTCGTTGAGTCGGCGGAAGGTCCGTGGATGCGAATGGCGAGAGACCGTGTGAAATGGCATTTGGGGGAAAAGGCCTATACCCAGCAGTGGGCAGCGGTGGGCTGATGATGATGATGATATCAATGCCTGTGAAAAGAAAATATTTTTTTTCAAATTGAAATAGTTTTATTCACAGGAAAAACAAAATGTTCGTTATAGTTGTTAGTTTCACAATTAATAAATTATGTAGAGAAGAAGGTCACAACGAAACTCCACATTTTATTCTTTTCAAAACAGTTTAGCTTATAACACAAATCTTTTCATCATTCAACTCATTCGGATTTCTTCGGTTTGTTGTCCTTAATAAAAAAAATTGTCGTTGCATGTACGCACGCTGGGTTCAGGTACGTTTTATCTAATATATAGAAAAAAATATATAAAAAAGGGCAGAAGTAGTTTGTATAACTTATTCTTCGAGGCAAGGCTATCTCATAGAGCTAGAGTAAAAGTTTGGGCTTGTTTACCACGCGTGCCCATCGCTGATTTGTACCCACAGTGCCCACAGTGCCCAAAGTGCCCATAAAAGAAAAGATATTATATAATATAGTGAGATATATTCTAGATGCATGCCTAGTACAAAATGTTATCACTTAAGTGGCATGCCTCTGTGTTATCTCCGAAATAAATAAATAAATAACAGGTATTCAATGGAAAATATGTTTTTTCTATGTTTTAATTAAACGGCTTAAACGAATAAATGAAAGTAATTTTATAAGTACTAATAAATTATTTCCCCGCAGTAAAGTGTACAAACTGCAATAATCAGCGCCTTCTAAGTTATGATTTCAGTATTGCGATCGCTATTCTTAATATTTATAGTTTTTAATTTCCTGCATTGCACGTAAGCTTTCAGAAGTGCTTATTGCATCTAAGTATTGAATAAAAGATGATTATTATTGCTTACCGTGGAAGGGGAGGAGAAAAGCCGAGAATTTGTTCAGTTTTCTTCACACCAGTACTTGGATAGTTTTATTTAATCGCGCGCTTCTCTTTTTGATTAGATATGTAATTTTTATGAGTATAAATAATCTATTTTTTTTAAAGAAACACTTTACCTACGTCAAGTAAACTTTATCTAAAGTCTGATTTTTTATTCCGTAGAATTCTGACATTTCATAAGTGTTGCTACTGAAAAAGTTCTCCACCGAAAAAGGAACAAATTTGACCCATTTGAGGGCAATAAAAAATAAAATGCCACGTATTTTTTATGTTTTACCTACAAAAAGGTTAATCTAAATATTTACTTCCTCAAGTGACCTAATCCAAAAATAACAAATATTTCAATATCACAAACAATATATCGAATTAACTTTAATTACTTTATTTTATTCTTTAGCTGGCATCACTGCCTACGAATTCAAGGTTTCGTAAACCTTTTTAGAAAAGTGAAGTATGCCGCTGTTAGCTCTCTTAATAATTCATGTCAGCGATGATGATGATGATGAAGATAGTGATATTAGTATTAATAATGATTAGATATTTCAATAAAAATATGTTTTCTTTACTTGTACTTTTTTACTGTTTGTGTGATGAAAAGGGACATAATTGTCACTCACCTTAAATTCTCTTTTAATTTGGAGCTCCACATTTTATAAAATGGATACACCCACTAACAAATTAAATGTGTAGACTCAGATTTTGACACTCGTATTGAAATTGAAAAATGTGCTTGGCCAAAAAAGGTTTCTAATCTCTGACATGTCAAAAAATGATAACTGTCAGAATTCTACGGAATTAAAAATCAGACTTTAATCTAGTTATAAGCAACAATAGAATACGTAACAACGCACGAAACCGTCTAAGATAAATAATAATGTTGTTTTGGATACAATAGGGAAACGCTGATGTCAGTAGCACAGGTTATAACCTAAAGCCTGTATTACACCGGAGCAACACTGTACGGCATTGCGGTATGCCACAAAGCCGCATGCTACAACGTCGCACATCGTGGCAAGAACCTTGTGGCATGGCAACACCTTGCGTCATGTGGCAAACTGTCGCAGCTTCTTTTTCTTCTTCTGCCGCACCTTTGTAGCATGCGGCCATGTGGCATGCCGCAATGCCGCACAGTGTTGCCCCGGTGTAATACAGGCTTAAAACCGGCATCAGAGCAAATAAAATAAAATTATTGTAAGCTATGATGCCTACATTCTATGAGTTTATGTTACTAATAAGCAGTGGCTTTTATGGTAATTTTCATTTTTACGAACAAGATTAGTATTTTTCTCTCTGTCTGCATCTTTTTTTCTCAACTAGTGTCGCCGTTTCTGGTTACTACAACACAGGATATCCTAGTGTGGAGCCAGAAGTAATCTGTGTGCCTGTCTGTAAATGTTCATGTAACTTGTGTAAAATGTAACTTAAAAAAAATTGAACTTTTAAGTTTATCCTATTCAACGCGAAATATTGCAGTATTTTCGCGCCTCGTCGCACAATGGGTCCAAGCGTGACAAGGCACATTGTAAACAAAAACCTCAACGCCGCTCCCGCGGGACATCCCCACGAAAGTTTCAGAACCTCGCAGATCAACAATGCCAGTCCATAACGTACACATAGGAGGTAAACTCAAGCAAGTTTAAAAAATAATTTATCTCCTATTTGTCGCATTTTTGTTAATGGATTTTCTACAGACAATAAAGAAAAAAATACGTAGTTACGATGTTATTGTTGTTATAATTAGAACTAAATGTAAACTATAAGGTGTAAGCAATTTGTTTTATATTTAAGATCACTTTAACGTTAAAATACTATTAAATAGTTATTGGTTCTTTTTTTTACCTTTTTGCGGTTGAGTGGTAGCAAATGCGTATAGCACTAACCGAGATAACCGAAAATGAGAAACCGGCGGTTCACTATTCCAATACCAACGCTTATTTTAAATTAAGAGAAAAAACATAACAGTAAGTTATTAATCAACCCTGACTAACCACCGCCACTAAGTTCGAAATTATGAATTTTATCTTCTTTCGTAAATATTTTGTGACGGCTAGACTTTGCCAGGCGGAAAAATGGAAAACGCTCGCGACTTGTGCGGGCGGGTTTGTTTTTTGTTCCGATCGAAAGAAGTTCAGACACACTGTGCAGTTGGGTATTGGTTTATGCTTTTGAACTTTTCTTGGCAACTGAGTAGATCGTTTTTAGCAGTTTGGTTGCCTCCATTTTTATCTGAGGATTTACAAAATTCACAATAGTAACTATAGTACAATATTGATTAGTCCTAGCACTTTGTAGATGCGGACGGCATAAGATCGAGAAACTTAGACAACCATAAGGAAGACCTATGCCTTGCTGTGGGCGTTAAATGTTATTTATTGTTCTAAAGAGTGTGACCAAATATTTATTAAACAGGAGGTTGTACTTGTCATTACAACTTATTTGTATTATGGCGACCACTTCAAAGAGGTACTTAAAACAAAATTGTTGCAAAAGCTTCAATTTTATTAAATTGTTTCCGGACACACTTATTTGATTTTTCATTAGAATAAAAATTTTAACAAAAAAAAATCGACTTGAAGCAAAAAAGTTGAAAAAAATAATTGCGTATTCTTACTTCCTTGCGTTACAATTATTGCTAGCAAGTAACAATACGCAATTATTGCTAGTCATAATTGTAATGCTACGTCCATTATAATTATGACTAGCAAAAATTGCGCAATTATTTTCAACTTTTTTGTTTGAAGTCGGTTTTTTTTTTGTTATGCATTCTATCGTTGGACTCCTAGCTATGCGAGCGATGCAATGGATTGTAATATAAAAGCGGGCACCCCGCGGATTGCATCGAAGATTGCCTCTGTCCGCTAGTCTACGGCCGGTATGGAAATATTTACACATATTGGTTAGAGAATATACCTTTTTTAGCCAGCAAAATAGAAAAGAAATTTTGAATGGAAAACCTGCGCCGTTCAGATAAAAATATTTCTAAATACAATGGTTTATTAAATGCATGAATTTATATTTTATGTAATGCCTAGATAAAAACATACAATGGAGCTGGGTAAAGGAGGAACTTCGCATTACTTTGATATTGTCGAAGTGAAATTTTCGCAGGTACAACACATTCGTATTGATATTATACTTAGACATTATAAACTCTTGAATACCACCATTTTGTTTCAAGCAGAGAATTTTATCCCCAAGTCCTAGGTCTAAGCTGACAATTCAATCAAAATAAAAAAAAAGGAAAAAATAAAATCCACGTAATTAATTTATGTTTGTAAAATGTGAATGTCACGCAAACGATGACGCCAGATTGTTCACAATGCTTTCAATCATGCTAACTACATATAAGCACATAATGGGTAGACCACCAGCTCGACAGGCCGACGACATTGTAAAAGCGGCTGGGAAACATTGGACGAGACTAGCACTGGACCGGATGGGTTGGCGTGAAAGAGAAGAGGCCTATGCCCAACAGTGGGCTCTATTTACGGGCTGATTAGATAGATAAATAGATTTGTAGATTATTCCATAAATAAATATTAAAGAAAAAAACTGTTCGTAAAACACAGTCTTTAATTTGGATGGGAACTCCGTCCAGCATAAAGAAGATCCGTTTTTTCCCCGACCAGCGATACAGCAGCTGTTATTCTCAAGACATCTCAAATTGAATATTGGAAAAGCTAACGTCTCCACGTACTTGAAAGCATCGTTTCGCAAAATTCAACTTCGATAAAAATATCAATGTCACATAAAACCACAATAAAACCGTCGCTAAAACGCAAAAGACCACACTTGGTTTAAAATTCAAGCACGCAGCCTGGCACAACTGGCCAAGCTACGTTGTCCAATACTGTAGCTTTTATTTCCAGTGACATAGGGGGGAGTGTCGAAAGAAAACATGCATTTGCGTGTGACGCTGACAGTACGCGTGTGGAAGATCCTCTGCAAGTATCCAGGCGGATAATCCGCACGATATTTTCAATAACCCTAGCGGTATAGAAGGAAACGTAGAAGTTTTGCTTCATGGTGGTGTAAAAGAAGGAATATTCTAGTTTGCCTACGTGGTTCAATGAGATAAAATTACATCACACTTATTAGTTATAGTGCTGATAACCAGCACTCGCCTGCTTAAAGAACCGCCGTCGAATGGCCTGTCATGTTTCTGGCGGCAAACCAATCCGGACTTGACGCCCGCCGTGGTGGAGTTTGGCCTATACCTTGAAGACATAATGGGTTGATGATGAAAGGTAAAAGATAGGCATTGTTTAGTATAATATACCCTGTCACTATAAGTTTAAGATTTTGCTGAAAATCAGCACAGGCTGAGCGGCAGTCCTATTACTACTTAAGCTCTTCCATTCTATATCTTGTTTAAAACAGTATGTTATTAATTCAGTCTCTAATCATCATCAACATCAACCCATTATGTCCCCACCGGGGGGAACAGGTCTCTTTCCTGAGGAAGGTATAGGCCATACTCCATCACGGGGGCGAAGTCCGGATTGGTGGAGGCTTGTAAGACTAGTGCCTGGTGTTACTGTCAAAAGTTTTCAAGCCGCCCTAAGGCGTCCGACTTGACTTAACGGCTGCCATCTATCGACGGCAGCCGGCACCAACTGCTTAACGTGTCTTGCAAAGGAAAAATGCCGCTAGCGTTAGTCTCTAATATACTAATTGTGAAACATATTTGTTATGACAGTAAATGGTTATTCATTATTCTAGATACACTTTTTTGATTTTTTGTGGAAGAGTCTGACCAAATCAAGATGAGTAGGGACAAAGCGTCGTCGGTTGCTGGTCTCTGACGTTGTCTTATTGTTGCGTGGTAAATCTTCTCTGTATTACTATTCTATGGCCCGAGTTCCGCATGCAGGCGGACTGAGGAAAACTTGCGGAATACGCGGAGAGTATGCAGTTGGATGCAATTTCGTGTTTGCGAAAAGTTTGCGATTTATTGGTTCGCACTGTGTGGTGAGACGAGATTTTTGAGGGAAGCGTTTGGACGGAGATGCCTTCTACTGTATTTTTGATATCTGCATTCAAAAACTAATGTTTTCGTACTTTGATAAAAGAATTAGACAGGCGTTGGCCGCTAAGCCAAGGAGAGGATAAGGATGAGATAAGAGAGAAAAAAGACTTAGTATGATGCATAAGTAGCTTCCATATTTAAGCACGCGTAGGTCTACAGACTCAAAGCTCAAGAAAACGTTACTAGGTAATTACGAAATATTCATCATCATCATTCAGCCACAAGAAGTCCACTGCTGGATCTAGGGTTCCTCCATGGATTTCCAAAAAGACCGGTTGGAAGCGGCTTGCATCCAGCGTCTCCCTGCCATTCGGATGAGAAATATACGAAATATTATTTTGGTCTCTCTTATTATAATGCAGAATTATGTACAGAACTCCTTTAAACCACCATTGCTTTCAAGTAGAAATTAAAGCCAAACAAACTGAAAATCCACGTGATTAAACCAATACTCTTTTCTCTCTGAGAGAAGACCTGTGCCCTATAATTGGACGTACAGAAACGAGCAATAATAAATATACACTGACACATTTTCTAAAAATATTAACTTAAAATAATCTGTAAACTGCAGGCAGATGCTGGATGCGGCAAGCCGAAGACAGGGCGCTATGGCGCTCATTAGGGGAGGGCTACGTCCAGCAGTGGACTAATATAGCCTGATGATGATGATGATGATGGTGATGAATCTAGAAAGAAGTGTAGAACAATGTAACCAATGGTTAGATAATTTAAGACAAATTGTACACATACGCAGTACAAAAAAAATGTGACAGTGTATATATAGTATTACTTGTGACGTACATCGCTTGCAAGTACAGTACCCTGGTTCCGCAAGTTATCCTTGCACTTTTCTATTTTATCTTACAATCCTCCGTATAAATCATCTCTTTTATAACGAAGTCAATAATTAAGCAGACTATTTCCTGAACACTGAGATCAGATATAATAATATCCCTTTCACCTCATTACCTTTTCTCATAGCTGAGCAATATTACTAACTCTCCCGGTCACGATGAAATGACCCATAACTTAACCCTAAATAGGTAAGGGTGACTTGCCCTCCCGTATGACATTATACGCAGGTGACGGTCATAGGTACAGCCACCCTATTGATAAGAGGGTACCGGATATACCGCTATAACAGTAATCATTAATACGTATTTTATCTGCCTTCTATGGCGTGGAGTAACTATCTTGTTATAAATATAGAAGTAACATTAGGAAGCCATACAGTCATAGACCGGATGCAGGAAGTAGAGGAAGGAGTTGCAAAGTTGAGTTGTTATTAATTGTCTAGAAGTTTCGGATTCTTATTAGTTGTTTAAATATTTTTAATACTACCTAATATTTAACTTATACTTACCAAGTATAAATTGATTGACATTTTTTATGGTATTGACTGTCATGTAATTTTTGACATTTGTTAATTTGTTTTTTAATTTTTTTTATCATTTGTATTTCTAACATACTCGTACATAATGCATGTTAGAAATATAAATGATAAAAATCTTTACAAAATGTCAAAACTTACATAAGCTCACGCCCGTATTCCTGAAGGGTGGACAGAGACCAGGGACTGCCACCTGCCACGATCCTGACAGATCACTTTCGCTTCATCGACATTCAATAGTCGTTGAATGCAGACACGCCGGATACGAGTACTTTTTAGCTTGCCCTTTTTCTATTTCTAAATTTTAACTAATAATGTATTTTTTTATTTACTTGTAATTAACACTATGTATTGTATAAATGATGTCTTTGTCTATGTCTGAGAACACGATACATTAAAGAAATCGTTTCTTTAAATGCAGTTTCAATCGTCTATAGAAAATCATTTAATTCGACTGATTATGATAAATTACAGTAAAAAGGTCTAAACTAGTTTTAGTTTTGCATTTGAAATGTATTAAATGTCGAGTTTAGCAATAACCGTGGCATATGGCAGTCTCTGGTGTCTGTTTACCCCTCTGAGATGCAAGCGTGAGCTTATGTATTTAAAGCAATTATGTTTTACTAGCTGTTGCCCGCGACTACGTCCGCGTGGGCTTTAGTTGAGTAAAGTGTTTGCAAATAAGATAGAGATACTTTTAGCGCATGCGAAAAAGCTTTCATACTAACTTTGCAACCCCCTCTTACCCCCTAAGGGATGATTTTCGAAAAACTACTTTACACGTCTTTCATGACTTTCAATGAAGAACCTTCATGCTGAATTTCATTCGAATAACTCCATAAATGGCAAAGTTTCATACTAACTTTGCACACCCCTTTTACCCCCTTAGGGGGTGAATTCACAAAAACGGATATCGGAAATAATCATTATTGAAAACTTATAACCCAAATACCACTTTTTATTGAAATAACTTTGAAAATCAGAGAACTTTCATACTAACTTTACACCCCCCTTTTTCCCCCTTAAGGGATGATTTTTAAAAAACTATTTTACACGTGTTTCATAATTTTAAATGAAGAACATACGTACCAAATTTCATTTGAATAACTTCAAAAACGGCAAAGTTTCATACTAACTTTGAACCCCCATCCCCCTTAGGGGATGAATTTTCAAAAATCCTTTCTTAGTGCTACCCTATGTTACAAAAAGAACCCCTGTGCAAAATTTCAAGTTTCTAACCCTTATAGTTTGGGCCCTGCGTTGATTCTAAGTCAGTCAGTCAGCTTCTCGTTTTATATATATAGAAGATAACGTTAACTGTATCCTATAGACTTACATTTCCTTCTTTCTGTCTGTCGAATAATTCTTTATTTTAGGCAGTTACTACTTATAATTATAATGTCAGTAATAATGGTGACTTAAAATAACGTTACTAGTACTAAAACGAAGCAAGCCTCCTCAATAAAAAAAAGTATATCATCAACCCATTATGTCCCCAAAAAAACGTATGAAAATCCAAAATCAAGACAAAATCCTGAAAGGACACAATCCTGCATCACAACATCTCAACACTTCCGCCATCTTAAAAGCTCGCTATGGCCATAAACATTCACACACAGGCACATACATTGCTTCTGGCCCCACTCTAGGATACCCTTTGTCGTGGGAACCATAAACAGCGACATCACAAACATGTAAACATCTAAGAACTGAGTTTTAATGTCTAAAGGTTCTAACCCGGGAGCTCTCATGGTAGGCAGATGCACAAACCGCTGCGCCAAAGAGGTCGTAAAGCAAGCATAATTACTTAGTCTATAGCTACATTAGCAAGGGAGGGATTAGCATTATTAGAGAGGGCAAGTGGGATCATAAGGGTAGCCATATCAATAATTAATGTGCGGCATCTGGTGAAGCCAATGGCAGGCGCTCGTTATGATATGATACTCGAGCTAGATGCAAAGTTGCGTGGAGAAGCTCTGCTTATAACAACATAACATTTACATACAGGCACATACATTGCTTCTGGCCCCACACTAGGATACCCTGTGTCGTGGGAACCAGAAACAGCGACGTCACAAACATTTAAACATCCAAGACCTGGAGTTTTTTTTTACTCCCCAGCCGGGGATCGAACCCGGGATCTCTCGCATGGTAAGCAGATGCGCTAACCACTACGCCACAGAGGTCGTCATCTTGTAGATCATCTTTTAAAAAATAAGATTAGATTAGCAACCTAATTTCGGAATCATACATACATGCTCACGCCTGTTTCCAAGAGCGGTAGGCAGAGACCAGGGAATACTGCTTGCCACGATCCTGAAAAAATTACTTTCGCTTCATCGACATGCATTAGTCGTTGCATGCAGGCACGCCGGTTTCGGGTACTTTTTATCTTGCTTTTTCTATTCATATTTTTTTCAAAAAAGTTTATGTGCTAATGACTTCAAAGGGTTAAAGGGTTTACTAAATTAATTATTATGTGCACAAAATGTTAGTTATTAGTTCTGATGTTTCTTATATGTAGACACAGAGACGAACCTATATATATATATCTATTTTTATAGATAGGTTCGTCTACACATGTAGATATGTATATGGCGACAAATAAGTAAATATTCCTTCTTCAAAAAAAAAAAGGAAAATTTAAATGTTAATTAAATTATTCATTGCCGTAGGTCAATAAAGTGCCTAGAAGGCTGGCAGCATTACCCCGCTGAAATAGGTACCAGACCTTTGACCACCTTTTTTCTGTTACTGTGCCGAATGCGACCGGACATTCAAAATAAAGTTAGGATGTTCCAACCACCTTAGAGCGCACGCCAGGAAGCAGTGACGGTCGCTGTCGTCGGACACGACGAGGAGGCCATCATCATAATTTCTCATTACTTTTTATTCATTTTTCTCATTACTCATACTCACTTGTACACTCATATTTCTCATTACTCATACTTATGTTTCTGATCGTAACGTGAGGGGCCAAAAGCAATGTATGAGCCTGTATGTAAATTTTTAAGTTCAACTCAAACCGCTAAGCCGCAACTTACGAACAATTTCACTAAAAATTGAGTGGAAACTTTAAAACTAAGAACGGAATTGGTTAATATACCGTCGAGCAACTATGCGGGGTGTGCTCCGCCCGGTATTTCATTTTGAGAAGTGATGTGGCCGGCGGGACCACCGCAACAGATTACGGGACCAACTGAGGGACCAAATGAATTGCCGGCTAAGACAACGGAATACTTTGGGTACGTGGAACTGGGATAAGCTCTAAAATTTTAAATCGCGAAATATAGCAAAAAGTCTAGTGGCGGGCAGTGTGAGAAACTTTGTTGTATACAAGGTGTTGATTTACATAATACTGAAGAAGAAAAAAAAAAGGAATCGCTACAATACGTATTGTAGCAATTCCTCTTTATAGTAAGTGGCCGGCACAGCCGTCTAGGATGATTTTAAAATAATTGACAGGGAATTGCTACGTTTTTGTTTACATGTCAGTCGATGACTATGTAGGCTAGGTAAAATATCAAATAATAGTTTTATTGCTAAAAAGCATCTTTCAATCAAAGAAAATTATTACAGTATATTCATACCATACACACATGAGCTCACCCCTGTATCCCACAGGGGTAGGCAGAGACAAGGGACTGCCACTTACCACGATTCTGACAGATCACTTTGGATACATCCTAGATGTATTAGCAAAAAGCAAGATAAGCTTAAATATAACATACAGGCACATACATTGCTTCTGACTCCACACTAGGATATTGTACGGGCTTGCCGTATGCAAATACGTGACGTCAGCACTTAGCTCCCGTAATGTTTAGTTTACTTTTGTAAAAGGAGACGGGGATCTTTGGGCCCAATTATAATAAGCTGAAATATGGTTTAAAAAAAGCGGTATTTTTTTCTGTTTTAAAATATAAAAAAATCTGCTTAATTAACAAGCTGGGAGACGAGAAATCTTAAAAACAAGTTTATTGCACTGATGAAATAAAGTATCGATTACTGTGAATGATTTCAACAATTTTTATTGAACATAAAAACACTCGTATCGGATAATGGATTCAATCAAAGTGAACAAAATCTACGGAATAAATTATTATATTGTCAATAGTTTACAATAAAAAAGGATATCAACTTTCAAATCGATTCTCGTAGATTCTCGTTTACAGATCGATTTACTACTTCTGTTTGTCAAATGTATTTAATCTGTGCTGACAGTGACAGCTCCCGGACTTTCAATCTATGATCATGATCACCGGATTACCTACTCGTCTTGTATCGGTTATCGTTTGCGTATTTCAATTATATTCCCCGACCAGTGCTTTCTCTCTACGGACTTCTAGTATATTGTTTAACTTGTATGACTGTGGCATACCGACTAATGATGTAATACACTGGGCCGACGAGTTTTAGAGGATGAAATGACACAAATCCTTGTCTTCCCTGTCTTTTAATCTATTTGTCAGTTTCGTTACATTTTCCCACTCAATACAATAAGAACTACAATTAATGTAATAAATAACTGTCTATCATATGATCATAGTTATAAAACCAGCTGTTAAGTATAGGTTATTGTCAATTTGTTGCATAGCCTCACTTTTACTAAATCTCTTAACTTTGCCCTCAGATTGCTAAAATCTGCAATTTTTTCAAAGATGGTTTGACAATATATAAGCTCTCGTCTTTTTACATCTGGGCCCAAGAATGTATGAAAGCGTATCCGTCTCCTTTGTTAAATCAAATCAAGATATCTTTAAGCGGATTTCACATGTTAGTGATAGACTGCAGCGAGATAGTAGTAGAGTCTGCATCCGTAGAGAAAATACTGCTTTAATGCAAAAGAGTCTGTTTAGCATGGGGCCTAAAATATATAACAAATTACCTAGTGTTCTAAGAAAACTCGATACTGTTAAAAAGAAAATTAAAGAAAATGTTATCCGAAAAGTGTTATTACACTGTAATGGAATATCTGTCTGAAAGATTGTAGTTCTTCTGACACATATACTTGACGTACCTGTACTAAGTTTGACATTATTTTTAATGATTGACAATTTAATATTTAGTGAGAATTGTGATTGTATTTTTTTTTTATTGTTTTGAATATAATAACTAATATTTTTATTGTAATTACTGGCTATGAAACGAAATTAACGGTAGGTACTCTCTCTCTTATATTTGTATGTCTACAATGACAAAACATGCAGAACTAACAAGTATTATTGTATTATCTATTCATACTCATGTTTCACAAATAATTCATTTTATTTATTTATTTTCATTTATTTATTTCTTTACAGCTTACTATTTTTACGGGATGAGTCCTAATACAATAGTGAAGCGCACACACAAAAACAAGAATAATTTAACATTTATAAACAATACACACTACTTACGATTACAATTACTTACAGCGGCTACCGTACATTGATTTTCAACAAGCATAATGTAAATTCTTTACGTTGAAATAAATTTTTGATTTCTGATTTCTGATTTCTCACTTTACTTATAATTATAACACAAAACAAAAAGAGTGGTCTTTGTGAACTCATTAAGAGAACAACAGAAGATATCTATTGTCTCACTGATCGAATTGAGTGTGCGTAGGGCTCGCATAAGGGGCGCATTTTGCAGCAAGTCCGGGTTGCAAAGCTTACCCCGTATGACCTTAAATAAATACGTTGCTAAAGACAACTCGCGTCTAACTTCCAGTTGATTGTATCCGACCATACCCAAGATGAATAAAGTCGGATACATCAATGGGTAGAACGGATAAACACCATACAACTTCAAATACAAAAGTCTAATAAATTTATTCTGGATTCGTTCCAACATAAGTCTATGTTTAGCCTCATGTGGACTCCAGATGACTGCATTACATTCTAGATTACTTCTCACTATGGCGTCATAAAGGGGCCCAAATAGCATTAATGTTTGTAAACTCCCGTGATTGACGCATAATAAATCCTAGGTTGCGGAATGATTTTTTACAAACGCCAATAATGTGCGCTCTGAAGTTCAGGTCCGAGGTAAAATTAACGGCCAGATCTCTCAACTCTGAGACACGGTTCATCGGGGCCCCATCGACAACGTAAAGGTGATGAAGCGGCCTTCGCGATTGGCTAAACGAGGTGACTTGGCACTTCGCTACGTTGAAGTAAAGCCGGTTTTCATGACTCCACTTCACCACCCTATCGATATCGTCCTGCAGCTCGGTACAGTCAGAGTCATTTTAAATTTTGCGGACTAGTTTTAGTCTATAAATATCTTTTATCTTTATTTATCTTTTACTTTATCGACCTAACTTCATATCACTATAAAGTCACGCGTATCAAAATTAGACCTTCCAACTGTAATTATCCGTGAATGGTTTATTATCGATATCGAATAAACTCTATAGTGTTCTCAATATGAAGATCTATAATTTCTATCAATCAAGCAATCAAATCATCTATTCTATTGATGTTTGGGAAACCCATACAGATACCCTCTTCTGTGGGAACCAGAAATACCGACATCATATACAGGTAAACATCCAAGACTAAGGGTTTTATTTTCGTCCCCAGCAGGGATTCAAACCTGGGACCACTCGGACCTTATTATTCATTATCATCAACCCATAATGTCCCCACAAAGGATCACGGGTGTTTTCCCTGAGGAGGGTATAGACCATACTCTACCACGGGGGCCAAGTTCGGATTGGTGGAGGCTTGTAAGACTAGTGGCTAGTCTTACTGTCAGAAGTTTTCAAGCCGCCCTAAGGCCTCTGACTTGGCTTAATGACTGCCATCTATCGACGATATATGCGACTTATTTTAAACCGGACCATCTTTATTCATGTTTTATTGAGAATAATATACTCTCGACTTTATTTCTCACTACCTCACTGCTTACTATAACTGCGTCTCACTAACCACCTTAGTAACTTTGAATTGGAGCGTTCTGCCTCGACAACAGCTTGCTTACGAGATCCCGACACATCGACCACTATCTTACCCCTCATCTGCCGCAATTTCAACTTTACGACTGTCCATTTAAGAAACATTAACATCCGATTGACGAATCTTTGGAGACTGGTTCTTGACAAAGCGTGACTGGGGACTCAAGTGGAAACTAAACTCGATCTTCCGCCTGGTAACTTTAAGGACTTCGGATGGTTCAATGGGGGATCAAGAAAGAGTGGTGTTGGGCCGTGAAGGTTGGTACGTGAGAATATGTGGCGGTTCGGCACGTACGTAGCGACTCGGATCACGTCGAGGTCTCGGGTTCGATGCGTGACGTTTAACGTAGTTGTTTTGTTTTAGTTCTACAGGGTGAGAGGCGAGGAATTATTAATGATAGTTTTATACGCAAGGAGATGTTTTAATTCTTCTCGCGCCTTATATATATGTATGTTTGTTTGTTCGTTTATAACCACGCAGAGGCTAAAATAATATATTAAGATTAAAAGTGTTCAGAGGATTAAAAGTATTTAGTGTTCAACATAGTTTTTTGATTTGAAACTTTTTTAATTAGAAGGAAAAAAGAAAAACATATTTATTTCAAGCGTCTACCTGTTGTCGGTATCAATATCAAGAAAAAACAGCAAAGAAATCACGTTTGTTGTATGGGAGCCCCCTTAAATATTTATTTTATTCTGTTTTTTAGTATTTGTTGTTATAGCGACAACAGAAATAAATCATTATGTGAAAAAAACAACTATCTAACTATCAAGGTTTTTAAAATATAGCCTGGTGACAGTTGGACGGACAGTGGTGTCTCAGTAATATGGTCCATATTACTATGACATATATTTAAGAAATATATGAAAGACCATATATTTCAAAAGTGCGGGCACTAATATGTAGGTACATTGGCGACATAAAAAAAATATAAATAGTTAATATTGGATAGGTAAATAATAATCGACTGACATCTTTACCAAATGTAGTAAAAGAATACATCAAGGTGTTAAAGACTCATAAAAGTTGCGTAGTTTATCCAGCTACCGTGGCATCTGTAAAATAAAACTCAATCATAGCCTAATAATAGCTTTAAGCACCATCTTAAAAGTGCAGTAAATAAAGCCATTTTCTTGGCTATAATCCTGGTGCAGCCCTCCGGGATTAAGCAACGACTTTAGTCATAAAAGTGTTTCTTGTCTATTACGAAACCAATTCCACAGATTCCAATTCCATACAAATTTCTAACACGGACGTTAGAATTTTGAAAGGATTTGGTGCGAATATTGGCCATCGGCGTATAAAAATTGTTCTGTTTTAACATGACTTTTCAAGATAATAAGTTTCTAAGAAAATCTTCTACTTCTTCTTCCGGTGCCATCTCCTATCGTAGGTCGGCTACATAGGCTGCGCCTTATGTATGCGGAATCTGGGATTCCAATAATTTTAAACGCAATGTCTGACCTCCATGGTCAAATTCGTTACTTTTTTAAATACTGGCCGCTAATATTTTTCTCTTATATACGTTAGTGTTTTGTTTTTGTTGGGTTTAAAATGTCATATCGCTGAAAAAATGGAACTCACTCGTGAAAATATTCGTGCTATGATTTATTACGATTTTTGACGTGGTTTAACGCAACAACAGTGCGTAGATCAATTAACTTCAACTTTTGGTGGTGAAGCTTAATCAAAAACGACTGTGTATCACTGGTTTAGTGAGTTTAATCGCGGGCGCAGTAAGCTCACGGACGAAGTTAAAGAAGGTCGCCCTAAATCGGTGGTTGTGCCACAAAATATTGAAGCTGTGCGAAAACTAATAATGCAAGACCGCCATGTTACGTATCGCGAGATAGAAGCTATTCTGGGCATATGTATGACGAGCATTCATAGGATATTACATGAACATTTGTCTGTAAAAAAAATTTGTTCGCGTTGGATTCCGCACAACTTAACTCAGGATCAAAAAGATGCTCGCGTCGAATGGTGCAAGAAAACCTTAAAAAAATTCTACGGAGGAGACTCAAAATCTGTTTGTAATATCTACACAGGTGACGAATCCTGGATCTACGCGTACGATCCCAAAACTAAACAACAATCAACAGTTTGGGTGTTTCAAAATGAGCCGAACCCTACGAAAGTGGCTCGTGCAAAAAGCACTGTAAAGCAAATGGTGGCCTGCTTTTTTGGTATTAATGGCCATGTGGCTACAATACCACTGGAGAATCGCAGAACGGTTTATTCGGAGTGGTACACGACCATTTGTTTGCCGGAATTATTTGAAGAAATACGCCAAAACAACCAGCGACGCAGAATCATACTTCACCATAACACCTGAGATGTATGAGATGATATGTATCTGATGATATGAGATGTATCTGAGGAAACAACTACATTTTTGGATGGAGATGCTAAACAGCACGTTTTGGAGATACCTCAATCAGAGTGGAAAAAGTGTTTTACAAATTGGTTTCATCGATCATAGTGGAGAATACTTTGAAAAACAATAAAAGCATATTTAGCCATATACATTTGTTTATTTTTTCTATTCCGCATACATAAGTAGCAGCCCTCGTATCATTTTGGCTACACTGTCACGCGATGTAGCTGCTCGCAGAAGTTCTACATTTCTGGGGCTGAACCACTCTGATGCCATGATGTTTTTCTTCGGCCAGGTCCAAGAGAATAAAAGAAGCTTATTCTACGAAACCGAAAGCACTTCATCTAACGAGGTATCAGTCTCTAATGATACAATGGCTGATACAATCTTCGCGAACATAAAAGAAAATGTATTTTTTTCTTGAATCTGAGACGTAAAAATCTCGGCGTTTTCTTCAAAGCATAATATTGAACCATGCTTGAAAGTTACGTGTGAAATTTAGGTCATCCTAGTGTGGGGCCAGAAGCAATGTATGTGCCTGTGTGTAAATGTTATGTTATGTTATAATTAATATCATGATTTTGCCTAAAAACCAAAAAATAATGTAGTAAAATGAAATGTGGTTTACTATTCCGCCATCAGTTTGCATTCATAAAAATACATTAAAATGTATTCAAAATTTGTCGTTTTCCCTAAAAGTAACCTATCGCTGCGTTGGCAATACTTCAAAACAAACACCGACAGAAGTGCAAAGAGGAGCACTTTTACGTTATGGCTGCTACACACTATGCCGGTGGCACGGCCGGCGGGTTTTTGCCGCGCGGGTATGCCGCCGGGTTAGTCAGGCCGCTGGCATTTGCCGCTGGCTACCGCAGAGCGTCATTGTCTCTGTGGCATCATTTTCAATTGGTCGGCCGGGTAGACCAGTAGTGTTGTACGGTTTGTGTTCGTGGTTCTTATCAATAAACAAGGAAGCTGTTGACATCACCATAGCGGCTATAATATTAATTTTAATTAGCAAAAGACTCAAAAGAAAAATGTGATTTTGTGCGGGAGCTGCCGCCGGCTCACCGCGCAAACGGCTTGTGCGGAAACACCTTACACACATATTCACTAAAAGTATTTTTTGTCTATATTCGTAGCATTATATTTACTGACCTTTAGTCTTAAAAATTGATTGTTATATATTAACTGTCCACAATGTCAAGGTTGAGATCTAGGCTCATCTTCGTGCATCTTTACCATGACCAAAAACTATAACTTTCCCCTTTCACTTTTTCTTTGAAATATTTCATTTCAAATATTAAAGATCAGTGACTTCATTTATTCTATGAGAGTATGTCCATGAGAGTATCTAGATATAGCTTGTTGAGCTTTTTAACTCGGAACAAAACTCACTTTTTCTTAGGATCTGATGATTTTTCGATTTCAAGAGAGAGGCCTATGTACTGCAGTGGATGTCAAATCGTTGATGATGACGATGAATACTCTTTACAAAGTTGTTGTAAAATAATAGCTCTGTTATTTCCTAAAGACTCACACAAACTCACGCTGCGTTGCTTTATTGCTTCGTAGTTTTGAAAAGTTTTGGCTATTCAAATACTCGAAACGTCTTCGCTTTAAGTGTAGTTTCTCCTCTTACAAGGAAACCTTTATTAAGATAGTCCGTTTGGATTTATACCCTGATGTTTGTAAAACTTACAATTATAGTTATTTCTCAATTTAAATAGTCACGCCTTTATTACCATCCTTTGTAAGCTTATTTTCTTTCTTCCGTTCCATTTTTTCGTCACTAACAAAGTATGTGACTTTGTCATGGATATGCGAAAAATCTAGAGATTTCATATTTAATTAAAGTAAGTTTTTTAATTAAATGCAAAAAAAACTGTCACGTTGACAAAGCCAAAGGCTGTCAACGTATGAGTTTTGCTAGAATGTAAAAATTAAACAACCCCATTTTATTTCTAAGTAAAAATTGTTTGTGCTACGTAGTTGCTGTTTTTTTAAGACTGAGGGGGTGGGGGAAATGTGGTAATACAATTATAACTATACTACACAGATAAGGTAAGATTGAACAAACCTATTTATATAATGTTGTGCAGATCATTTAAGAACAAGGCAATGATACATATAATTTACCAGACATCTAAAAACGAAGTGTGTGAAAATAATAGAATATGCAGATAAACAAGAATCTACTTATCGTGTCGGTATCAAAACCAATTGATGGTTAATATTAACGATTTCCTAAATGAATACTCGTACTTAAGCTAATCAATCATACTTTTATGTAATGTGAAAATGTACAATTTGTAAGCAAGTGGTCTAAATATTTTTTTTATCTTTTATCTTATATTTTAATTAGATTTTTTTTGGCCCAGAAATCAGCCACGCGCCTCCACCAAATCTTCTCGGATTCGAATTCAAAATTCAGAATTGTTTTATTGAGCAGTACAAAACTTAACAATATATACAGTAACTCTGAACCCCAAACTAAATTAAATTGTATCTTGGGGCTCAGTGGTCCATTCAGGGTGAACTTAAATATATCACAATTATAATATTTGTACGGTAATAAAATAAAAATAAACGTGCACACAGCAAACTATTATGGCTCAAATCCTTTATTTAAGATAAAATAAACATATGCTAATTATAATTTTATACACACATACATAATATATTATTTTATATAAATACGAAATTAGATAATAGACTATTACGTAAACATAAGTAGGTATAAGCTTGTTCAAGTTAATATGATCTACACAAAACAATTTGTAAATATATGTATACTGTGGTAGAATTGTCCTGGTCCTAGATTCCACAAATGCATCGCAGCACGATGACAACTGCATGGACATGGCAACTTAGCTTCATATCACTTCAAGTCTACGCGCGCACTGAAATCGAGGAATCCAGGCGTCAATGGTATGGAAAAACATGTCACGTGATCCGACCATTTATGTCATCAAACTACAACGCACCAACAGATGTTACAAAAAAAAAACACGTTTATGCATAAAACGTAAACACACTTATTTTTAGTAACTACTGAAAATCGGCGGTCATTTTGGTGTCATCTACGAGTGCCTAATTTACACGCTAAGCCAGCGTTATTTTATTTAGCTCGTTTTGGTACCAAATAAACGTTTGCTATTCTGTCCTGTTATGCCCCATCCCGTCCTGTCTCGTCCCGTCTTATCCTGTCCTTTTCTCTCCTGTCTGTTCTGCTCTGTTTTATTCACTCTGCAATGGCAGCGCAAGTGATGTAAACACCGCTGGAGATTCTTCATTCGCTCCGAAAGTTCCCAACTCATTGTTTTATAGAGCTCGTAATATTAGAGGAATAAAATGAGTTAACGTCGGGAAGGTCCCGGTTTTACCCTCTCTCGTAAACTTCCGGTAACAATGCGAAATATAAGTCACAGATGGTCTGTTCTAGGCTGAGATTAGCAGCCAAAATAGTGTAGTAAAATGGGACCAATAGGCTATTTCACAGATTTCTAAATACCATCTCAGTATCTTTATTAGTGTTCATTGAGTGCTCAGTAAGTGTTAATTTCATATTTTTTTGTGTATTTCTTCTAAAAAAAGAAAATAAATATTAATTTTAAAAAGGTGCCAAAACGCCATCTTGAACAATATGGCGTCATGACGTCACAAGTCAGTAAGCAAAACCAATGAAAGTAAGAACGACATGAATGCCGGACGCCATTTTTATTGAGCTATGTCGTCATCATAGATTCGGCCAATTCAAGCCGTTTTCGATAAAATGGCTGCATATAGAAAATTATCAAACTTTATCTCGGTTTTTTGGACAAGATCCATTACTTTTAAGTAGAACTGCCTTGAAACGGTTTGAATACTTATAATTTAGACGAATATACATAAAGAACACTTTTTTTCTCACACTGTCAAATAGTTTATTCCAAAGATATACATATTTGAATAGAAAATCAATGCCCCTACCTCGGTGGCACCCGAGGCAGGCAGGCAGTAGTGGATAGAACTATAGACTCGGAAGCGAGAGACCCAGGTTTGATCGTTCAAAGTAAGCATGTACCTATAACTTTGTTTTCTAACATTGTAAATTAGTTTTTGTGAAGTTATGATAACAATCATCATCAACCCATTATGTCCCTACCGAGGGGCTATCACTAATACTACTTTTAATAGTATTCAAAAATGTTGGTGTTGTGACATCCTTAGAAGAGCATGTTTAAAGAAAGAGATAGCCTATATAAAAAAATCTCATTTGTTTTTTTTTCAACTATGACATTTGTTTTTTTTAATAAGGTAAATAATTTAAAATAAGTTTTTAATTAAATAATGTATGTTTGACGAAGCTTTTTGCATATAAATTGTGTTTCCTTTTTTTAAATTTATTACCATGACTATAATGCCTTTAAGAAACCATTTTATAGGTAAAGAATTCTTACTCCTACTGTATTTGGCGACGTCATAGAAAAGTTAATTAAGAGCAAGGCTTTTCCCTGAATTATTATTTAATTACAAAACTGATGAATAAGAAATGTCCTGAAAACATAATTCTCGACATGCTTTTGAGATTTCCGTTCATGTTCAAAACTATAGCATGGCCTTCAAATCGCATTCAAAATCTATTCAGCCGTCAAAGCGAGGTTGTGTGCGTTTTTAAGTGAAAAAAAAGCTCAAACTCCCTACATCCTATCGATAAGTGGAGTTAAAGCTTGTTTAGTAGTTTGGACGGCGGTAGAACGTCGGCCTTACATTTGAAAGGTTGTGCGTTCGAATCCCGGGATGTAACATGGCTTTGTTACGTACTACTCGATAACTGTGAAGTAAAATATCTTGAGGAAACCCGGGTGTACAAGAACCAAATTGCCATTCCGCGGTGGGAACGTGTGGAAATCAGTTCATTATCTTTCTCTCTGAGAGAAAACCCTACAAAGAAGTACTTTCTCTACGAGAAGGTCCTAGAAAGAAGGTGTTTCTCTGAGACAAGGTACTAGAAATAAGGACCTTCTCTGAGAAAAGGTCCTAGAAAAAAGGACCTTCTCTGAGAGAAAGTCCTAAAAAAAGGTTCTAGAAAAAGGTCCTTCTCTAAGAGAATGTCCTATAAAGAAGGACCTACTCTGAGAGAAGGTCCTACAAAAAAGCACGTTTTCTGAGAGATAGTTCTAGAAAGTAGATCTTTCTCTAAAACAAGGTCTTAGAAAGTAGGTCCTTCTCTGAAATAAAATACTCTGTAGTATGTAAGCCACTACTACGAATATTGTGTGCTACTTAAAAAAGTAGTTTCGAGCGGTGCTTTTGGAAGTATTTCGTGAGTGTGCGGGATTTGTTTTAGCATTTGGCCATTTATTTTTAATATCCCCGTTTTCATGAGACCCTGGCTGAGCCTCGTTTAATTGGGTTGCGCTTGTTTTTATTTGCGCCCTGATTCGCAGTGTGGATGAAGCAAATCCAGTTTCGTAGTTTATTACGTTTAATAATAAACTCGTATTAAATGCGAACGTGTTTTGAAAAAAAAATATAATAGGTAATAATAAATAATAACTTGACTTGGTCCCAAACTAGGATACCCTGTGCTGTGGTGACCAGGGAAGGACACCACAAACATGTAAATACACTCAAACTGAGACCATTTGCACAATTATGTATGGCAGCCCCCAGTGGGAATCGAATCCATGACCTCTGTTTTGGTAAGCGTCTTGACGGCTACACCAACAAGGCTTTTATAATAAATGTAGAGTTTGTTTGTCAACACGGTCTATTAATTCTGAAACTAACAGATTTGATATTCATGAAGTATTTATAGTGAACATTTATGTTTAAGAAGTACATATTTCAAACCGATTGTGTTTGGCCTACTTTGTTATTATTATTATTAAAATTCTTCATTGCACCAATACTTCTACAAGGGCGTACTTAATGCAGGAAGCATTTTCTTCCAGCAATCCTTTGTTTTGGAGAGACTGGCGATAGTTTGTTGGTTGTTTTTCTGCTGTAACTGTAGAATAGAATTTTAACCTCTAGAATTTTTGGGTGGGCCAATCGGTTCACTTTTTCATTGATCTTTTCAAGGTCATTTGAGGGATTTGAACAAGGTCATTGATTTGTAAACAAAAATTTAAAACAGAATATGGTCAAAAATAATTTTCTTAACTTAATGAAGTTCAGTGAAGTAGCGATCGCCAGGTCCGCCCAAACTCCCATTTGCAACTGCCATTTCAAATAAGCAATTAAGTTCCTTAAGTATAATTTTAGATTTACAAGTCTTTCTTGGCGACCTCTGTGGTGCAGCGGTAGCGGATCTGCTTACCATGCGAGGGGACCCGGGTTCGAAGTACGGCTTGATAAAAAAAAAACCCCATGTCTTGCAAGTTTACACGTTTTTAATGCCGCTATTTCTGGTTCCTATGATACAGGATATCCTAGTGTAGAGCCAGAAGAATGTTTCTGCCTGTATGTAAATGTTTATATTTCATCATCATCATCATCATCATCGGCCTACGGTTGTCCACTGCTGGACATAGGCCTCTCCCATTGCACGCCACTGAGCACGGTCCTCGGCTACTCTCATCCAGCTCTTGCCAGCCGCCCTGCGAAGATCATCGCTCCAAAACAATTTATTACAAGATGTTTAGTAAGGCTGGTATTGTCATAACAAAATTTCATCATCATTATTTTGAGATCATACTAGTCCACTGCTGGACATAGCCCTCCCCTAATGAGCGCCATAGCGCCCTGTCTTCAGCTTGCCGCATCCAGCACCTGCCTGCAGTGTTTCGCAGATCGTCATCCCACCAGGTCGGAGGGCGTCCTACACTACGTTTGTTGAGTCGCGGTTTCCACTCAAGAACACTTTTACCCCGGTGGTTGTCGGTTCTTTGCCAAATATGGCCAGCCCACTGCCACTTCAGCTTGCTAATCACAAAACGAAATTTCAGCTAGTATGTTAACAGTCCCAAAACATCAGTTATCTATAATAATTATGGCGGGGGATTAATCCCGGATTCGTTAGTGGCAGGCTCCGGCCGTATATCACTCATAAATTGACATTCATATGGGCTGGTTTAACGCGAGTACTTGGTACCTACATTTTGGACAAAGTGTGTATTCTCTTTCCACTTTTGTCCGACACTTATAACTTATAAAAATTTTAAGCGTTTTTTCGTACAATAACGCCAAGCTACTACAAAGCAACCTACTAACCTACTAAGCAACCTACGACCTACTGCATAGTAAATAGACGTAATACAGCTAGGCTAGCGAGGCAATCACGCTGTAACAACCTTTTTTTTTTTTTTAACTTTTAATGCTTTTCATTCTGATGCAAATTTATAGGTAAGTGGCAAGTGGTAGTTCCTGGTCTCTGACTACCCCTTTGGGATACAGACGTTAGCTTATGTATGTATGTATAAATTTATGCTTAAGTGAAATAAGAGGCCAAAGGTCAGAGGCCTTAGGGCGGCTTGAAAACTTCTGACAGTAAGACCAGCCACTAGCCTTACAAGCCTCCATCAATCCGGACTTGGCCCACGTTGTAGAGTATAGCTTATACCTTCCTCAGAAAAGAGACCCGTGCCCTCGGTCAGGACATAATGGTTTGATGATGATAAATATGAAATAGTTTAAAGGTATCCACCAATATTTTAATCACAGCACCGTAGATTTTGTAATAAAATGCCGTCTTGAAAATGGTTAATGAAATCAACTGGAAGTAAGTTACCCTGTAGTTACTAAGTTGCCACACAGTAACCGTGACGACAAAGATTATCGGAAGACAATACCGCGATTCAATTAACCCTATGATGTTATCCAGTATGTGTCTTAACGCGGTTAGGCGGGACGATTATGAGGGTCCGACAGACCCACGCGGCTCACTGTTAATTGGGTACAAACGGGTTAACTTGCCGACCTCTAACGCTGTTATTATTTGATACGTTTAGCTTATGAAATTATTGAAAGACGGGTCAGTGGGCTTATTGGAATTGTTCATGTGTTGTGGGCTCAGAGAGTACGACAGAATCACTAAAACCTGGTTTTATCATCAACCCATTATGTCCCCACTGAGGGGCACGGGTCTCTTCCCGGAAGGTATAGGCCATACTCCACCATAGGGACCAATTCCGTATTGTTAGAGGCTTGTAAGACTAGTGGCGGGTCTTACCGTCAGAAGTTTTCAAGCCGCCGCAAGGCCTCTGACTTGGCTTAACGACTGATTAAAACCTGGTTTACATTCGCTTTATTTTCATACTCTTTAAGCATGCTGTAAGTAGAGGTAGATTAAAGTAAAGACAGGAAAAAGGTAAGCCGATTCATAGTTTTTATTACGCACTATACGTTATAAGAGTCAATAATGTATCAAGTGACATAATTAACTTTTGCGGTCATAAAAATAATGAAAGACTTTGCATTTACAGAACCGTTCATATTTTTTTTCCTTTATCTTCCACTCTCTTTAACAACATTATAGCAAATTTATAAAAAAAAGTACCCGAAATTTTTGACTTCAGAAAATTTCTTTTACTTCAGAATCAGAATTATTCCTTTTTCTCATCACATTTTAATTTAATATTTCTGCAAAGCGAAATCAGCATCACACAGAGCCTCAATCGCCGATAATCCGGCGCCCAAGTGCCTCGTTATCAGTTTCTAATGATGCGATAATGATCCCTCGAGTGGTCAGTACAGTCATTATTTGTCAAGAGCTGTTGACTGTTGGAACTCGTTTATTTTATCCTGAGTAAAAAAATTACGTTTTTATCGTGTTAATATTAATATAATACGATAATTTTTCAAAATTAATCTGTAAGAGGAGATTGTGTTTTTCACTCGTGGTGCTAGTAAGCCTCATAAAAAACATTATTTAATTTTTTTTAGAGTACAGTGAAGAGTATTTTTATCCTATATTTATTTCTACACTAGATAAAAACCCGGCTTCGCTCGGCTAAAACGTAGTCTAATAATAATATTATACATTGTATCGACCACATATTGTTGTTCAGAATTTAATTTTTGGTACTTTTCATATGCATTTGCTTTTTTATTTCAACCAATTAGACCTTAAAGTTCACAATGGACACCTGTGACACGTGATGACGTGACAACAATGCAACATTGGTGACATTGACATGGTTACTTAACAACGCCATTACATTATATCGCACCTTCTCTATAAAACCGTCGTATCACAAAAAACATAGTTTTGAGAAAAAGGCAATTAAGTGATTTCGGTCGTATATTTTTTGCCATTGTGGTAAATTTCTTATAAGATTACATTGTGGTAAATATAATATTTACTACAATGGCAAAAAATATAAGACCGAAATCACTTGATTTGCGTTTTTCTCAAAACTATGTTTTTTCTGTGATATGACAATTTTCTAGAGGAGGTGCGATATAGCAATTTAGTATTTCATTTCTATATTGAAAAGTACTGGATGATCCGAATTTTCCGACTTATGTAATTGTCGAATCGGATCGACTAATTTTTTACGCACCATTTGATGTGAATTTCATTCGAGTCTACCATAGACCGGTACAACATTATTAATATAGGTAGTCCAAGTACTATGAAACAAACCAAAGTTACTTTAATCTTGTATTACACCTTTTTGACAATATTTATTTTAGGTTTAGTAGTCAATGAAAGCCAAGGTGGGCTGAAACACGTGAAGATTTAGCCCATACTCTCTCTCTGTCTCTCTGAGAGAGGGTCTGTGCCCTATGTGGGACTTCTATAAGTTTTTTTATAAAAGTCAATGAATGAGTAAAGTAAGCGACATCTGACTACCGTGAAAATTTCATACTCAAACAAATAACCAATCAACATTATCTTTCTGCTTTGGTCATATTGGGTGAAACGTCTACCATCTCACTACAGCAGTTTCAACACGTATTCGACCATAATACTACAATAATGATTCGATTGTTCCACTAGATGTTCACTATTAAAATTGCCAACAAATTATATGCTGGTGACCTCTCAGTTCCGTTCCCTCAGCATGCTCGCAGAGTGACCGGAAACTTAACGAGCTGAAGCTACATTATTGCCCTGACGCCATTATTCGCTGAGCGGATTCCGCTCGGCTTGTAATTGGCAAATATTTAAACTAAATAATTAGTCTCAAATTCAAGCTGAATTCGGCCTTAAAATGTGCGGTCAGAAGGTGTTTTTTTCAGTAAGTCGAGCTTTAAACTCGTTAGCGTCTACTAATATTGGATCGGTGCAGTATTGACGCTGCGCGTCTGACTATTCCAGACTTTGTACTTTTTATTCAATTGATTGTCTTGAGTCTTTTGTGGAATGGTAGCCTAGTGGGTAGAGCAATGGGCTCGGAAGAGGGAGACACAGGTTCGATTCCCAGTGCGGGCATGTACCTATGACTTTGTTTTCAAAGTCATGTGCATTTGTGAAGTTCGTAGCAAAACCTCTTGCTAAAAATGCAGGAAATAATCGTGAGAAAACCCGAATGCCTGAGCTTTTTAATACCTCAGCGCTTGGTCAATGATACCATCTCATACAGCCATACGATTGATATTTTTTGGCTTATGTAAAATAAAATCTTTGTATTCGTTAACAAAAGATAGTAAAGCTTGAGGACTGTTTTATTTTAATTACATTGATTAAAGGTTTTAAAACTCAGTAATAAGATTTACCGGTAAATTGAACTAAAATCCCAACAGAATATACCTCGTTAGGTGTCACTTAGGTTGGTGAAAGTGAATTTAAGTTGGAGAGTACGTTAAAAGGTCACCTAAAAAAAGGGTTACCTAGTTATAAGGAGCTTAAGAGTTGGTTGGTGAAAACAGGCATTATTTTCTTACTTTAGTCTGTATATCTATAGCAATGACAAAATCGTGGTATGTATATAGATTCATAGATAGATAATGTAGAACAGTATATAAAATAGGATATTAAACAAGTATTAATAAATCTAAGAGTACAGACGGCAGCCTTATCTCCTACCTAAAAGTGATCTCTCCCAGATAACCTATATCACGTTGCTTGATAATAGCCTTTTTCTGGGCTATAATTCCGGCACATGCAAGTATTATTGCACCATTGAGATACTTTTGTGACGTGACTTTTTCTGGTTCTCAGGGTATCCTAGTGAGAGGTTAAAAGCAATGTATGTGCCTTCAGTACCTGTAATTCAGTAATTTTGTTTACTTGGCAAGTAAAGACAATTTTTATTTTTTTTATTTATTTACGTATATAACTACGCATATTGGATTTGCAGTTCTGAAACCGACGGTAACAAGATTATTTACAAGAGATCCTGACACTAACATAGTCTTATACATTATTTTTTAACTCGTTCGCAAGTTTTATCGGCCCCACGCGACGCTACGATGTGCTACGTTGTGCTACGCCACCGCGGGACCGCGCCGAGGGATTCCTATGGGCTTTTTGCCCCGCTACGAACTGCTACGAGTGCTACGCGAGACTGCTTTGAATGTATCAGTTAGCGTTATTTATTTATTGAGTTTCACAAAGTTGCTTTGGGATGTTTTCTGGCGGACCTTTGTAGATTTTTGTGACATAAAGGGACGCTTGTTTTCCCGAAATAGAATACAGAGACATTAGAAGTGATAATCATCATGCAGCCTAGTTACGTCTTACGTTTTTCTGTACGGCACAGACCTTCTCTCAGAGAGAAAGAGTTTGGGCTTGATTCGCTATTTTATATTATTAGATTCGATTGGCAATATTGAGCGCTGAGGTGCTTAAAAATTTCAGGCACTCAGGTTTCCTCACGATATTTTCCTTCACGGTTAGCGAGTGAAATTTGAATTTGAAATTGAAAATTGTTTATTTTTATAATAGAAATATATCAAATACATAAGAATTATTATTTTAAAACTTGCTGGTATTAATAAAATTAAATAATAAAAATTAAAAAATGACAAAAAAAGGAGTATGCTCAGCCTAAATGTTGTGTGAGTCATCAACACAACGCTGATTTTCAGCAAACCCCTATTAAATTACGTGCTATTGCTACTATAACTTTACAATGTTTAGTAACTTAGAAAAAGTGGACACATGGAGAGGATGACGAAAGAAAGAGTTACGAAACAAATATATAAAGCAAATACGGGTGGAAGGGCCGTAAGGTCCTCACATGCGGACATATGTTGACCAAATAGGGGACGTATTAGCAAAAGGCAAGATAAAAAAATCCCGAATAAGGTGTGTGTGCATGCAATGACAAAATAATATCAGTGAAGTTAAATTCACCTGTCAAGGTCTTAGCAAATGGCATTCTATGTTTTCTGTCGACTCTTCTGGGAAACCGGCGTTAATATACGTATGTTACTCGTAAATTACAATAAAATGTCTTACGATAAAGAGACCCTCTTGTCGCGCGTTATCAAAATTTTAATAACAGTATAAAACGTCGCACGAGTAAAGTGTTATAGCGCGTTTAGACCATCCAACTCGCTTTCCGATTCCAATTCCGTATCCAACTTACTTTAACTTACTACCAAAACGTTTTAGACTAAAAGGTTAGAAATCAGAAATGTAATTCAACGTACAGAATTCACATTATGTTTGTTGAATATCAACATACTTATAATGTTAATATTAACCGCTGCTTTGGGGCTTAATATAGTGCACTCCAATCTGACCTTGTCTGATCTTTCCTCTCATCACCTTAAATTTAATACACATATGTTGGTACAAATATCTAACTACCTACGAAGCTCAAGAAACTCAAAAGTGCAAATCAACAACTTGCCATGTCCAAACATTATTTACTAGATATTTCTACAAAAGTAGGAAAATAGCAATGCTGTAGCTAGACACACGGATGTCAACCGTTCACGAGCATAACGCAGGGATTAGCCATCGCCAGTCTCAATTATATTAGAGGGAAATAGGCAACCCAACCAATTGACATGGCCTTGGCAAACTTGTATGATGAAGTTCTTGTCAGTTATGTTTGCATCATCAACCAATTGTGTCCTCACCGAAGGGCACGGGTCTCTTCCCTGAGGATGGTATTGGCCATACTCCACCACGGGGGCCAAGTAAGACTAGTGGCTGGTCTGGAACCAACTGCTTATTGTGCCTTAAGTAGCACGGAACCGGTCGGAAAAATGCCACTAGCGTTAGTCATTGACGGTTGCCCATCCATGCACTGAACGCGCCCTATGTTGCTTAACATTCGTGATCGTTTAAGACCACTCAGGCAGTTGGGGCTGCGAGCGATTCGCTCTATTTCAGAGGACTTAATCATGGTGAGTAGAGACGTAGCTCTCGACGTACGTTTTTTTTTACATGTAACATTTACATACAGGCACATATATTGCTTCTGGCCCCACACTAGGATACCTAGTTACGTCTGCCGACTCAACAAATAGAGCTGGACCAAGCAAAATCTTCTCGTCGGTCTAGACGCTGAATCGGCAAGCGGATGTTTGTTCAACGGCCACCTGCGGCGGCCGAGCTTAGCGATAGCAACTAGAAATAAGTTAGTCTTAGACCAGAGTTTGTGACAAATACACGTCTCTATTAATTAAAAATTGTATTTTTAAAACGTCCTCCCGCTCGCACGACGCTTGACTGGCGCAGCCGGTAGGATTTCCGGGTCGCGTAAACTATAAATCAGTATACGACGGCGAACGTTTTCACGCGTTTTCAGCGGAAATCCTCGAACCAAACAAATTCGTCAAGAAAAACCTATCGAAGGTGTAAATGCAGCCAAGGAAGGACGACGTCTAAGACTCAAGGAGGGACATGGGCAGCCTGTAAGTAGATCTTAATCACTACTCCAGTCTCTTACCCTATCCTATTCCACTATAGATATAAGTGTCTGAAAGTGTTGTTAGTGTTTTTCCAAAAATCGATTAACCTAAACTGAAGCATTTTGTAAGACGTAGTTATTAAGAAAAATTAAAGAAAAGTTAAAGAATTTGAATAAATAAATAAAAGTGAATAAATAAATAAGTATAATAAAGTATAATTAAATAATAAATATAAAGTGTAATTAAGTAAAAGAAAATGGAAAATATAACTCAGATTCCGAAGGAAATTGCCGGCGTCATCCCCAAATTTGATGGTGATGAAAAGCTGTTAAACTTATTTATAAGAAAATGTGAATATGTAATACAATGCTGTAGAGTGGAAGGCAATGCTGATCAGGACTTGTATGTTTTTCACATAATCACGTCAAAACTCACGGGTAAAGCAGCAGCTTTAATAAGTGAAAGACAAGACCTAGATACCTGGCCCGCATTGAAAGCCGCCTTAGAGCAACATTTCGGTGATCCGCGTTCAGAAGAATGCATAGCAATCGAGCTAGAAACACTGAAAATAAACAATGGCGAGTCTTATCTTGATTTCTGTAATAGGATTCAACACACGCGAAGTACCTTAATCGCTAAGGTTAACACCATACAAAATGACCACTTGCGAGCAAGCAAAGTAACCATTTACGACAACATGGCGTTAAACGTCTTTCTCTACAACTTGCCAGAGGACCTTTTACGCATCGTGCGATTAAAGGGTGCTACTTCACTGGAAAATGCATTAAGCATAGTTCTAGAGGAGGTGAACTTCTTATTTCAGTATAACGCCCGAAACAAAATGACAAAAATGCCAACCGTCATGCCACCCAGACCAATGGCTTTTCCCCAAAATAGTCAACCGCAACATGCCTTTAAATTCGGCATCCCCAATAGTGCGCCTAACGCAGCCCCTAGGCCTTATAACCCGTTAGTGCAGGCACAACCACAGCAACAGTTTAAATTTGGTATCCCACATAGCAAACAAGTAAAACTACCCTCTGCGGCCCCTCAACAGTTCGGATTTAGACCGCAACTACCCCATCAACCCTTAGGCTATAAGCCTCAATTCGGAATTACACCCCAAGTTGGATATCGACCACCCTTGAACCAAACGCAGCAGCAGTTTGGATACAGACCTAATCACGGACAGCAGCAGTTCGGCTTCAGGCCAAGCTTCAACCAAGGCCAATTCGGCTATAGACCGAACTTCAACCAAGGTCAAGTTGGCAATAAGCCCCTTACTGCGCAACAGACGACGGACGTGAGCATGCGTACCGCACCGCCCGCACGTCCAGGGTTCCGTATGAACGAGCTTTATAACATCTATGAGGACGAAAATGACGAGTACTACTGCGACCAAGTGTACACGCAGGAGTCATACGAAACGGAAGATAACATGTACACAGAGATTTACGAGGACAATGCTGAGGTCCAGGAAGACCCAAGCTCATCACAGGAGTCAACCCAGAATTTTCAGATAGCCAAGAACAAAAACATAGACAGATAGTTTACCTAAACTGTACAAAATTAAAGTTGCCATATATTGAAATTCCAGAATTACAGTCTAAATTCATGGTGGATACGGGAAGTCAACGCTCATTTATTAGCCCCGCTAAGGCAAATGAGTTCTTTTACAACTATAAAAGGTACGAACCTTTCGAAGTAATAAGCACTCACGCCTCTAGCCAGCACAGCGAAGTAATCGAAGTTCCACTTTTTCCAACTTTCAACAGCCCCGAAATTCACAAGTTTTACGTATACGACGTGGACGGACGCTATGACGGACTCATAGGCAGCGACCTCTTAAAACAGATAGATGCGAAAATCGACATGAAAAATAACATCATTTTCACAAGATCGGCGAACATACCAATGGTGTATAACCCCGATGACGTCATATGCATAGCTCCTCGATGCGAACAAAGAGTGAAGCTACCCACGGACTTACAATACGGCGAAGCTATTATCAACTATGTAGCGTTCACAGAAGGCGTCAGAATGCCTAGCGCTATAGTTAAATGCGAAGACGGCTACGCAACTACCGTAATACAAAATACGCTAGATGAAGACATTACACTGACCATAACCAGCCCTTTTATTGTAGAAAAATACAATAGCGAAAAATGCGAACTTAACAGCTTAGTTTCCCCTCAAAACAAAGAGAAAATACTCACGGAAAACCTAGAAAAATTACGCCTCGACCATATGAACTCAGAAGAACGAGAAGGCATACAAAAGCTTTGCAGAGAGTACAAGGACATTTTTTACACCGAACAACTACCCTTAACTTTCACTAATGAAGTAAAACACAGAATAAGGACTCGTAATGAGGACCCCATCTATATCAGGCCGTACAGACAACCACAGGCAGTAAACGAGGAAATCGGAAAACAGGTTGAGAAAATGCTTGCGAACGACATCATACAAGAGTCGCACTCTCCCTGGAGCGCCCCTGTACACCTGGTGCCCAAGAAACCAGATGCATCCGGTGAAAGGAAACACAGACTTGTAATCGACTACAGAAAGTTAAACGAACAGACCATAGATGATAAATACCCCCTACCGAATATAACAGACCTCTTCGACAAATTAGGTAAAAGTACCTACTTTACCACCCTTGATTTGGCAAGCGGCTACCATCAGATAGAAGTGGCTGAGGAGGACCGCCAAAAAACGGCTTTTACAACCCAAACAGGCCACTACGAGTTTTCCCGCATGCCTTTCGGTTTAAAAACCGCACCAGCTACCTTTCAAAGAGCAATTAACAACGTGCTACGAGGACTACAAGGACTACACTGTTTAGTGTATCTAGACGACATCATTATCTATTCGTCTAGCTTACAAGAACATCTACAGAAGCTACGTCTAGTTTTCGACAGACTACGTAAAATTAACCTCAAGGTTCAACTAGACAAGTCAGAATTTCTACGGAAGGAAGTTCTATACCTAGGACATACTATAACCAGCCAAGGACTCAAGCCCAATAATGAGAAAATTAAGGCAATCCTTAATTATCCTCTACCTCGAACAACAACCGAGATTAAAAGCTTCCTCGGATTAATTGGTTACTACAGGAGGTTCATAAAGGACTTTGCAAAAGTTACACAGCCTATGACAGCCAGGCTAAAGAAAAAACGCGCTATGCCCATCAGCGACGAAAAGTACATAGAGTCTTTTGAGAAGTGCAAGGAACTGCTTGTCAATGCACCGATCTTACAATACCCGGACTTAGACAAACCCTTTATATTGACAACAGACGCCTCAGACTTTGCCCTTGGAGCTGTTCTCTCACAAGGACCAGTCGGGAGCGACAAACCAGTCGCGTACGCGAGCCGTACCCTTAATGACGCTGAAAGAAGATACAGCGTGACTGAAAAGGAATTACTAGCAATCGTCTGGGCAGTAAAACACTTCCGCCCTTACCTGTATGGTAGAAAATTCCTGGTCATCACCGATCATAAGCCCCTCCAATGGCTTAAGTCCCTAACCGACACAAACAGTAGGCTCACCCGTTGGCGCCTAAGGTTAGCTGAATACGACTTTGACACCATGTATAAAAAAGGAAAATTAAATTGCAATGCAGACGCCCTTTCACGTATTCGAATCAACGCATTAGACAACTTGTCGACTCAAGCAAACGTAGACAAGAAGGAAAACAAGGAAAAGTCCATAAAACAACTCACGAAGGAAATAAGAAAATTAGGAAAACTGCAAAAGAAAACTCTCGCACAAATTCCGGAAAAACCAATTACTATATCAGACTCTAGTTCAGAACACCCTATAACTATTGACTCTGATACAGACAGGACACTATCATTAGGCCGTAGATCTCCATATTCTATTGCCAGCCCTTCTAGTGCAACCCTTACAGCAACCGAAAGATCATCCTGCACAGAGACCGCACATTCTGGTGAAAACTTGGAATCCCAAGGCATCCCGATTTTACAGGAAGCTGTAGATACAAAACCCAATCAAATCTTGGTGTTTACCTGGTTAATAGATAAACTCTCTGTAAAAGATATTTCCCGAGAAAAACAGAGAATCCTAGAAGTACACTTACCCATACATAGACCAGACTTAATAAAACAGTTTCTCAAGGAATACGTGAAAAACAAGACAAAATACTACATCTATTTTGAAGACGAGCAGCACCGTAGACAGTTTACTGAAGCCGTTATATTCCTTTTTAAGAAAGAACTAGTACAGTTCTACGAATGCACGAAAAGAGTTATCTATGTTGACGACGAAAACGAACAACTAGATATTGTACGAAAATACCACCACGGAAAAACATGTCATCGTGGAATTAGGGAAACTCTCGCGCACATTAAACGCACATATTTTTGGCGAAACATGGACCAAATTATATCGAGCGTAATAAACTCATGCGAACTCTGTCTGAAGATGAAATATGACAGAAAGCCCCTGAAACCACAACTTCAACTCACACAAACACAGACGAAACCCTTAGAGGAAATCTTTATTGACCTATTTTCCATCGAAGGTCACTATTACCTTACTATTATAGATGCGTTTAGTAAGCTCGGACAAGCTTTCGAAATAGCCAACCGATCTACACCTGAAGTGGTTAGAGCCCTCATAAGATACTTCTCTTTTTACGGCTTACCCCTGAAAATTAGTGCAGACCCCGGATCTGAATTTAATAACACCTTAATGAAGGAACTTCTCTCTTTATATAAAATAGACATCCACATAGGCACCCCGAACAACCCTAACTCTATGGGCCTTATAGAGAGGTTTCATTCAACCATAATTGAAATATATAGATTGGCCAAGTACGAACACAAGTTCACTGACGCCGCGTCAGTAATGACGTATGCAGTTATGGCGTATAATCATAGTATACATTCAACTACAGGTTTAACCCCTTTCGAAGTTTTATTAGGACATACCGATTCGCGGCACGCCTTTGACGCGAACTTTGAAAAACAGTACACCCAACAGCTAGTTAAAGAGCACGCCAAACGCACTAGGTACCTGTACCAGCATCTAGCTGATCAGACCATCAAAAAGAAGGAGAACATAATTAAGAAAAGAGGAGGAGAGGCTGAATTCCAGATAGAGCCCGGAGACACTGTTTACGCCAAAGGGACGAATAAGCGGTGTAGTAAGGACAAACCCCGTTACTCCCAGGCTTTAGTGACTGGAGACGCCGTTAGGAACATAGTCCCCATTCAAGTTGGTAACCGTGTCACAACAGTGCCAATTAAGAATGTGAAACGCCCTCCACAGACACCTGCTCGTCGTGGCCCTGGTCCTGATGATGAGGAGCCAGGCCCTTCAACTTCAAGAGCTAAATAAAAACCCAGGTATATTACCCGTTAAACACGGAGTTGCTGTTCTTAGCAAGGACAAATGGGTCATCGCGAAGACGCTCGACTTTAAGTCAGTCGCAGACGATTTGCAGACTAATGTCGCAAGAACATCGCAGCTAAATAGGTTAATTAGTACTTTAAGTGATAATTTTACGTGTAATTTTGTAGATTTAAGGATACAAACAGAGTTTGTTAAGAATTTAACTATTGACAAGTTTCGGCAAGTAGCACCCTCTATTCGAATTAAACGTGGACTCATTAACCCTATTGGTTCAATAATTAAACTAATTACCGGAAACCTCGATAACGACGACGCCCTTAGGTATGATAAAATGATAAGCGACTTGAAATCCAATCAAAACCGTAACGACAGAAAACTAACGCTAATTACCGAAATGGTCCATACTTTAGCAAACTCTACATTTAGATTAAACGATAACCTCATTCAGATTAATACGGAAATTAAAAGGTTAACCGCCGACGTAAACAACATTTTGGAAAAGGAGTTTTCTAATCATCTGGAAAACCAAATTATTAACACCTATAACATGTTAATACATAACTTTCAGGCGATCCATATTAAACTGAATGAAATAGAAACTAGCTTAGCATTAAGTAGATTAGGTATTTTACACCAATCTGTTATAGAGTCGAGTAAGCTACTGCAACTTCTGAAAAAGGTAAACGAAGTGGAAAAATTAGTTTTCCCGCCTAACATGGAAAATTTAGTTAAAATTGAACAAAGCATTATGTTAAAAGCCTATTCTAAAATGAATTCAATAACTTACCTTTTGGAAATACCACTAATTGAAACGGACACATATATCTATTATAGACTCTATCCTTTACCTGTTTTGTCCCAGAACCGCACCATTGTTATCCTACCCAAATATCCTTACATCCTAGTGAAAGGATCTAAAATCAGGTTGCTTACTCGCCCATGCAAGGAGATCGACGAATCCAGCTTTCTATGTCTCGATGACGACATCTCGCACTATGTACAAGACACATGTATCATAGAGCTTATGACGTATGCTGAAAGAGTGACGTCATGCTCTCAGGTTCCTGTAACTATTGAAAACGTTAAGATCCAGCCAATACAACCCTATAGATGGATATTATATAGCAAGGAAGAAAGACTGTTATCCCGAACCTGTGCCGACGAAACGTTTCACCAGAAGATCCATGGCACCTATATACTCACCCTAAATGACCTATGTGAGGTAAACATCGGCAACTTAAGCCTGAAAATGCGGCAAATGGACGTGGATAACTTCGATTACCGGAAACTGCCTTTAGTGAACTTACCCACTGTAAAACAACCCCCAGTCAGTACACCTGCAACCCCTGTAAACCTGGAAGGCGTGGATCTTGATGACCTGAAGTTCCTGTCATTAGCATTGAAGAAAAGTTTCAGTGAAAATAGTGAAAATGAAAAGCCCATTATCATAGTGAAAAGTGTCAGCATCTGGACAGTTGGACTTTATGTAGTGCTCCTTATATTACTGTGTATTTTAGCTTATAAGCATCGTATTAAGATTTTGCAGATGTGTCCTCGAAGTTCTGCTCCTTCAGAAGAGAACTTCGATCCTAAGGAGGGAGGAGTTACGTCTGCCGACTCAACGAATAGAGCTGGACCAAGCAAAATCTTCTCGTCGGTCTAGACGCTGAATCGGCAAGCGGATGTTTGTTCAACGGCCACCTGCGGCGGCCGAGCTTAGCGATAGCAACTAGAAATAAGTTAGTCTTAGACCAGAGTTTGTGACAAATACACGTCTCTATTAATTAAAAATTGTATTTTTAAAACGTCCTCCCGCTCGCACGACGCTTGACTACCTTGTGTCGTGGGAAACAGAAACAGCGACGTCACAAAAATGTAAACATCCAAAACCTGGGTTTCTTTTTTTTGTCCCCACCCGGGATTCGAACCCCGGACCTCTCGCATGAAAGGCAGATGCGCTAACCACTGCGCCACAGAGGTCGTCACGATGTCCGACGTCCGTACGGCTCAGAGTGCTTATACTGAGTTTTTCATTTCACTTTCGATAGCGAGAGCGTTTGCAATTTGTATAATAGGAGTGACAAAGCGCGCCACCTTGTCTCTTTGTCACTCCTATACAAATTGCAAACGCTCTCGCTATCGAAAGTGAAATGAAAAAACTCTGTTCGTTTTCTGATCGCCCGGTATAAGCTTGTGATGTGAATAATTTCGCATGTAATCCCGGCGCGTAACTTACGTATTTAATTAGTGGCACAATTGTCCCGGAACGGGGAGACGCGTATAACAGTTAATTAATTTTATTGCGGGTGCGGTTTTATCACCGCTACCTGACGGCTGTCACAATCTGTCTAGGGAAACCAGGGCAGGACCATATTTGTTACGGTCTTCCATAGAACAATAGTTAGAAATTTACATCTAAGCTCTGATGGGGCAAAAAAATTGTGACCTGGTGACCGCGGACCGGGCGACGGAGCGTGGGCAGGCCGTCCACCAGATGCTCGGACGACCTGGTTACGGTAGCGGGCAGTTGTTGGTTCCAGCACTACACCTGGAAGCTTGAAAAATCACGAAAGAGGCCTATGTCCTGCAGTGGTGGGCTAATGATGATGAATATATTAGAAAACTCTTTTTGTCACTTGTAATTTGGTGTCACTGGTACTAGGTATATGTAATTTATAAAAATAACATTTACATACAAGCACATACATTGCTTCTGGCCCCACACTAGGATACCCTGACTCGAGCGACGTCACAAACATGTAAACACCCAAGTCCTGGGTTTTTTTTTGTTCACAGCCGGGATTCGAACCCGATACCTCTCGCATGGTAATCAAATTGTTGTTCCTTTCATTATTTGTTTGGTGTTCAGTTATAATATTATTCTACGTAATTGTATTAAAGCAATTCAATGATGGAAATTTGAAAACAAAATCATTTGTTGTAGTCGTGACATATTTGCTTAAAATAGTCTGAACGATTAGGTACGTCACGACTACAACAATGATTTTGTTTTCAAATGATGTGACGAAACGCTCTAAGCCCCATCTGCCTGAGTGATCTTAAACGATCACAAAGGTTAAGCAACATAGGGCGTTCAGTGCATGGATGTGTGACCGTCTATGACTAACGCTAGTGACATTTTTCCGAGCGGTTCCGTGCTTCGCAAGGCACGTTAAGCAGTTAGTGCCATCTGCCGTCGATAGATGGCCGTCATTAAGCCAAGGCCTTAGGGCGGCTTGAAAACTTCTGACAACAAGACCAGCCACTAGTCTTACAAGCCTCTACCACAAGACCCCCTTGGATTAAACTTTCCTCAGGGAATAAACCCGTGTTCCTCGGTAGAGACATAAAGGGTTGATGATGATAATGAGATCGGTAGGTTGGTCTGTCAACTACTAGTATATTGCAATTATTTTGTGAAGTTTGAAAAACAGAATATAAAAACCTGGGAGTTAACCAGCCGTTCACGTTTCCATTCCCGCAGCTTTAATTCTTATTTCCTCCATTACTCGGCGCTCGGAGTAGATAGTTGGAGGGCTCTCGGCCAAAGCCGCACCAACTAATATAGAGTTGCTTTGTGAACTGAACGAGCTACTGTAGACTTTTTTTAAACCGTAACATTAAAGAGTGTTTTAGACACGTTTCAGCTTCGACGATAAGTGTATTTCTGAAGGCATAGAAGCACTAAGCCAAATCACTGTCTTTTGTATTTTCATATTAGTATTCAAACTTAATAACACGGTGAAATAATGAAAGTCGCTCTCCAAATAACTTATTTATTTCTTCAGAATTATATGTTTTACAATACAGTAAATGTCAGATGCCTCAGGGTGGCTCGAAAACTTCTAACAGTTAAACCAGCCACTAGTCTTACAAGCCTCCACCAATCCGGACTTGGCCCTCTGGTGGGCCAGGAAAGAGACTTGTGCCTCTCGGTGGGGACATAATGGGTTGATGATGATGAAGTGCCTGAATACTTTACCAGGCTAGCTTCCACTGAAGTGATCATATTTCAATATCAATTGCTTTGTAAATACGTAGATAAACTGACTGATAAAATGTTTTCATTGTGAAATCGATCACGTTTCCCAAAAGTTACTCTCATAAGTAGAACTAGGCGGTTTTTTTTTTTCTTAGTAGTCATGCAATATGTAGAACTAAGTGTATGACTAGATGGAATAAGCTAGCAATCCCTAGAACTTGTTTTATGTCTCACAGTGAGATTCGGCCGGCCGTAGGTGACGTGGAAAGTATAAGAGGTAGTGTAAGAGAAGTTTTTGAGAAAAATGAAAAATTACTTACAAATGACTAGTGATGTAATATCAATATAAAAGACTAGACATGATTTATTCATAATATTACAAGTCACAATTACATGAACACGTTAACACATGAACTTCTAAAGTCCCTGGTCTCTGCCTAACCCTATGGGATACAGGCGTAGGCTTATGTATGTACATAAACTTCTAATACATACACTACACACAAGTAAATACATACAAGCTCTAGCTTATCATAGGCCTTCGCGTCCGTTACGGACGATTCAAGCAGTAGTTTCTGAGCCTTTTCATTACATACAAACTTACAAAACTTTTCTCTTCATATTATTAGTATAGAAGTACAAATTTATTTTTGTGTAAATCTTGAAGAGTACCTACTGGGCTCGTAGTAGGGAGTTATAGTACTGCTACTCTTGACTTGAGTCTAGGTGACGTAGAAGTAGAAGAAACTCGCACCAACAGTAGTAGAATAAATATATTGGTAAATCTACAGATAGGTAGAATACTGACGGTTTCTCTCTCTAGTACAGTATACGATAGACTAACTTAATTATACAAGATTACCTAATAATGTAAACTGCTTAACGTGCCTAAAGACTATGGTAGCTAAAAGTAGGTTAAACCCGTAAGCAAAATGTGTGACGTTAGATCGTAGAAATCTTTTTGGTGATCCTTAATAAAATAAAATAAAGTACGTACACACTATATCATTATGCTATTTTCTAAAATATTCGCCATTTTTATATGCACACAATAAATAAAGTTTACACTGCTATTCGATATTAACGAAGGAAACAACTGATACCTGCATCGATAGAAAATCGTTTCCACTATCCTCCAATCTTACTAACAAGACGTCGGCTAAATCCCCAGCGTACGTGTCTTGCCGCTATTGTCAAAAATAACGACCTGCCACGCCGAAACAGCTTTTATTACAAGGGCACAGGGCAAAAAGCATAGGGCTTGAGGATAATGAGTTATCGACTTCGCTTAGGAAGGACCGGGAGGTTAAATTTTATTGTATTGGCGCAATTGTCTTTGTTTTTTTTTGTAACTTCCATTAACCTGTAGAATTTTTTATAAGCCGATAGCTCAATATAACAATGGATTTGAATTATTATTTCAAGTTCTTAACTCGTTTGTTACTTAAGAAACGAGACACAATATATTTATTTTCGTCAAATATAGTACATTTCAGGCGTAAGATTATGTATGTGGGTACGTACATACATACATAAGCTCACGCCTGTATCTCAGAGGGGCAGGCAGAGATCAGGTACTGCCACTTGCCACGATCCTGACAAATCACTTTCGCTTCATCGATATTCATTAGTCGTTGCATGCAGGCGCGCTGCGCTGATTTCGGCCAAATATACACAAATATAATAACATCAAAGTACAATCCAATAAAAACTAGATAAAATTCATAATACGGATATCGTACTGTGACTAACGCTAGTGGCATTATTCCGAGCGGTTCCGTGCTTTGCAAGCCACGTTAATCAGTTGGTGCCGGCTGCCGTCAGAGGCTTTCTGACAGTAAGACCAGGCACAAGTCTTACAAGCCTCTACCAATCTGGACTAGGTCCCCGTGGTGGAGTATGGCATGTACTTTCTTTAGGGAAGCAACCCGTGCCCCTCGGTGGGGACATAATGTGTTGATAATGATGTCGTACTGTGATATTTCTCACTTCCATTGGGACTTTTTTTTATGAAACAATTCAATTTCACCTTTCATGAAAAAAATACTTCCAGTCCTCAATTCTGAACCCCTCAAGCCTGATCCGTGTGGATAGCGTTGACAAAGTATCTTTCTGTTCGCAGGTACGTTGCACACCAATCTGCCTGGCCCAAAAAGGACGCAGACTGATGTTATTGGTACGTGAGCTATTTACAATTTCCGAGTGAGCCTAGGGACGGAGCTATTATGTAAACATGCAGGAAAAAAATACCAGCTGGTGTTTACTTAGTCTAGCAACTAGTGATAACAAGGATGAACGGAATGCAGTTATTGCCTTACTCAATATAAAATGTTTTAGATGTGGGTATAATCCAGACTTTTAAAACAAACACGTACATTAACATACAAGCACATACATTTCTTCTGGCCCCACACTAGGATACCCTGTGTCGTGGGAACCAGAAACAGAGACTTCGCAAACACGTAAACATCCAAGAGCTGGGTTTTTTTTTTGTCCACCTACCGGGGTTCGAACCCAGGATCATTCGCATGGTAGGTAGATGCACTAACCACTGCGCCACAGAGGTCGTCACCCAACTGGACATTGCCTATTTAGAGAGGCATTGTTAATTTATAAATATGTTAGAGTTTATTAAGCACTGATTTATCCTATACGTAGTTTTGTTAATTTGAGGATGAGTTACAATTAGGCTGACTTGTGGCCATACGGTGCTTAAGTCCCAAAATAAAATAAAAAGTTAAAACCAAATAATCGTTGATGGTTCACATGAGTTTGAGCTAAACACTGGTCAAATTGGAAAACTGATATTTCCAAATTAATTACTATAAATATTGACACATATTTAAACGATTGACACATATTTATACCTTCCTCAGGTAAGAGAATGGGTTGATGATGATGATGATGATGATGATTTAAACAACTATTTTACTTAAACAATAGTACTGGTTATGAAATGCAAGCTTAACATATACGTGGATAGGGACGGCTATAGCAGTCTATAACAATAAAAATAACAATAGATCACATATGACTGTCCGGCAAAGTGTTAATCTTCACCGTGTAAAGGAGAGTTTACTGTCTCTTTTTATTAACACAATATAAGAAAAAAGTTTTAACAATATAAAATAAGAATAGTCTTAGGAACCAGAACAAGTGCAAACAATCGATCATGTATAAAGTAAATTAAAACGAATAAAATCTGTATGCAAAAACATATGGCTTGAAACGTTCTCTACCTACATACCGCACACGGCCGTAACGCAGTGGAAAGCACTCCGCCCTATCAGCTCAGTCTCATGTCCTCTCCGTTACAGCTTTTTCCAATTTTCGTCAAAGTCACATCCTTTACAGCTGGGACGGTGATCTCCTCTCTATACCGAGCGGGACGAGTGAAGCAAAAAATTCAAACGATGGATTAAATAAGAGGCGTAAATGCAATATTCATACCCTCGATAAAAACTGGCGAATTTGCTCAGCTTTTTCGACATTCATAGGGCTTTCATGAAGCTTGTATGTTATAGATAGATAACCCAGATCGATGAAGCGAAAATGATTTGTCAGAGTCGTGATAGGTGGCAGTCCCTGGTCTCTGCCTACCTCTCTGGGATACAGGCATGAGCTTATGTATGTAATTATTTAATTAAAATATCAGTTTATTAAAATAGCAATTATTTATTTAAAATAGCGACTGGCTAATTAAATAGGTACCCACAACACAACAAAAAATTAAAATGTGTACTAAAGGCAAGCCTATTTAATAGGCCACATTTGACATGTGTCTGTCTTAGCTTCATAGTGAGGTGACATGCTAAAAAACATCGAATAAATCGAATGAATCGATACGGACTTCAAACATTTGTGAATCGAATGCAGTTATTGTGAAAAAGTATGTATAGCTACTGTAATTTTAATTGAGTTCCATTGAAAATCAAATCAAATAAACAATTATTAATTAAAACCCTGTCCCATTATTGTCTAACCTAAAGTTATAAAACAAAATAAGACACGTATATAATTTAACCAAGAAAAAATGCATTTAGTCACTAAAACTAATAGAATTATAACGAACGAGTGTTGTCTTTAGGATCCTTCCCACTCCCGTGTCACACAATATCGCACTTCATCGACCGCCTCCTTAACATGGATGGCCCTTATGAATGACAAAATAAATCACTTTTCCACTTGATTATACTCACGATGAAATTCACAGCAAATTTAAAAGTACAGCCAGGCATTTAATGCAAACTAAAGTTGCCTGTAGATCTATATTGCGTATCAGTCCACGGGCGGAATATATTTTGACACTTGCTGTACTGAGCTGAAATTACATCGCATGCCATTTAATTTTGGAACTAAAAGTATTTGCAATAAAGAAGGTATTCCACAACAGTTTAAAATACAAATTAAATATTTATCAGTTTAATATACACCTGATTTTCGAGTACAATTAAATAACATCGATCGTAGTAAAGTTAGTATACTGTCGTCAATTATTTAGCTAACTCGTTGATTCAGCTGTCTATACAAACAATAACTTCCACAGAACACAATCATTTGACTTGGTCCCAAACCAGGATACCGTGTGCTATGGTATCGCTCGTAGCCCCGGCTGCCAGAGTGATCTTAAACGATCACGAAGGTTAAGCAACATTGGGCGCGTTTAGTGCATGGATGGGTGACCGTCTATGACTAACGCTAGTGTAATTTTTCCGAGCGGTTCCGTGTTTCGCAAGGCGTGTTAAGCAGTTGGTGCCGGCTGTCGTCGATAGATGGCAGTCGTTAAGCCAAGTCAGAGGCTTAAATAGGGCGGCTTGAAGACTTCTGACAGTAAGATCAGCCACTAGTCTTACAAGCCTCCACCAATCCGGACTTGGCACCCTTGGCAGAGTTTGGCCTATGTGCCTATGGCCCGGTGGGGACAAAAGTGTTGATGATGATGGTAACCAGGCAAGGACATTACAAACATGGAAAAACACCCAGGCTGACGCCATTTGTACAAATAAATGGCGGCCCCCATTCGGGATAGAATCCACGACCTGTCTTGGAAGGTAAATGCTTTAACGGCTAGACTGATAAAGCAGTAATTTAGCCATAAAGCGGCTATCACGTCTGATTACCATTTCGAAGGTTGAAGATGCAATTTCCACTGGGGATTTCCGTACATTATTACAAATGTTTGCAATTTGTTTAGAATTTCCTTATGAATGTGTTGAACACTATACTTGAGCCATTACAAACTTACATTACATTACATTACAAAACTGCTAACCTAGCCTGTAGTAACTGAATTAGTAGGTGACATAGACATAGATTAATATTCTAAGCTGATCAATAATAATTGATTATTTGTAATATTGTATGTTTTAGAAGCAGAAATAAAAAAATCATGCTTAAAAATATTTTGCATCATTTCCTAAACATTTTACTCATTCATTACCTGCTATTGACTATCGACAAATCCTTTTTTTGTTGTTACACATGACACTAGAAGTGCGAGCAAGAGTTCCGATATGCCTATAAGTGTGAGAGAGAGGTCTGATAAAAATTACTTATGACTCAGTTCACACGTTTGTAATGGCCCAAGTATAGACTTAATTTGTCCTTTCTATCTATCTTTCAAAACTTCATACTCGTGAAACTTCAGCGGTGGTCGGCTGCAAAAAAAAATCTAACTAAAAACCTATTACTGGCAGGGTAGGCTCACAAACTGCAGTAATATGAAAAGTTCACCAGAAGTCAAAGCTTCAACTTGGAACATTTTTCAGCCGTTGGGGGATTGGAACCTGCGCTCCTTACTCCGTGATAGAGAAGCTACTAACTAATCGCCCTAACACACTCGTGGCTCAGTGGGTCCTGTTTTAATAATGTGCTCTATTGTATTTTTTGAGAATATTACTTTGGAAGAAACACTGGTGCTCTATACAACAGGCCCTGCCTAGTTTAGACATCAGGAATTCATTATTTGTGAGTGGTTGACCAAAAAGGGACCTCAAGGGAAAATAATTGATTTCGAGAAAATCGCGTTTGAAGTTTCGTGTATAGACAGGTTTTGACTCGGCTCGGCTCACAAAAAAAATCATAAAAAATTAACTAAGGCACCTAAAATATTTTGGTTACACCAAAACAAAACTAAAATACCACAGATTAAAAATTCAAATAAAAAAAATAACGGTTTCCAATCCCTCCAGGTCCTTTTTTGGTCAACCACTCACATTTATGTATAAGCCTTGTAACCTAATGTCGAAAATGTACTTTACATAATGTTATTGTACCATAGCTGTGTATCTCTGTTTTTGATAAAATCTTATCATAACTTACCTAAAATCTTATCTTAGTTTTACTCGCAAGCTAATCCGAGGCACTGAATTGGCCATGCTACATTTTTGAACATGACTGAAAATCGCAAAACCATTTTGAGAAGAGTCCCCACCGAGGGGCGCGGGTCTCTTCCCTCATGAAGGTATAAGCCATACTCCACCACGGGGGCCAAGTCCGGATTGGTGGAGGCTTGTAAGACTAGTGGCTGGTCTTCCTTTCAGAAGTTTTCAAACCGCCCTAAGGCCTCTGACTTAGCTTAAAGACTGCCATCTATCGACGGCAGCCGGCACCAACTGCTTAACGTGCCTTGCGAAGCACGGAACCGCTCGGAAAAATGCTTATCCATGGACTGAACGCGCCCTATGTTGCTTAGCCTTAGTGACCGTTTAAGATCTCTCAGCCCAGGCTACGAGCGATTCGTAGCCCAGGCTACAAGCGATTCACTTGTTATAATTATTTTCTGTCAATAAATTTTACTTTGTTTATTATTATTACATTCTTCTTCTTCTTATATATAAAAAAGGATTGTTGTTCGTTAGTCTCACTAAAACTCGAGAACGGCTGGACCTATTTGGTTGATTTTTGGTTATTTATATTTTAGTATTCCAGAGAAGGCTTGAATGGTGACGAAACCTCTGGCGGTACGAATTTTGCCGGGACAGCTAGTTTATTATAAAAACATATATTAAAAATAAGTGGCATGGTTAATTACAGAAAAAAAAACTTGAATGACATCGAACACCATTAACCACGGCCTTCTGCAAAATCCTGAACAACTGTGCTGAAAGTTGGCATCCATTGCTCTTTCAGACCGTTGAGTCGGTTCGAGAGGTTTATAAATACGCAGCGGGCACGAGGTGAATGGATGGAGCCGTTTTTGTGAATTCGGTCCGGTGCGGCCTTGGTGATAAGCGGTGGCTATACTGGAGGGCACAGGCCTCCTTTCAGGGAGAGAGCATGGGCTTAATTGCCACGCGTGCCCGCTGGGGATTAGAGGCTTTGAACGCTGAACGATGTAACAAGCTCAAACAATCAGGTTTCCTACGGTGTTTGCCTTCATAGTTATCGAGTGATATTAATACTACGGGCCCGAGCCCGTGGATGGCAATCGCGTGATGGGGAAGCGACAGAATGAAAAAGAAAGAACGAAATATTTCTTTGATGACACAATACTCTAAAACATAAAACCACGCAACAAAATACAACAGTCAACAGGAAACAAAAAATCCTCAAAAGAAAAAAACGATGCTTCTATGGGATCACTTTGTTGTATATCAGTCCATCTTTCTCTTAAGATCTCTTATCTAGAGATTGCCTAGGTTCCTTTAAGCTGTGAAAAAATCAAAAAAATCTGAAAACTGTACATTTTCCATTAAATCACTACAAAAATTGTCATTAAAGCGAGTACGCAACACTAGGTGGACGAGCCCGACTCGTTTTTGTCCAGGTTTTGAAATAATAAATTAACTCAATGCCATTCTCAAGTCATCAACGATTCAGCTGGTTAACCAAAAAATCTAAGGCAAAGCTTTCAATTATGTTACTCATTTAAAACTTTTATTATCGAATCTACTTTTCCAAAAGCGGTTGCGCAAACGCTACCGCCACTCACGGACTCTGTCTTTATTGCGCCATTTCATTCCATACGTGATACTGCTACAAAAATACGAAATGCGCGCGCTTAAAGAAAATTGAACTCTCGGACAACGTGCGTAGAGACTACGACAACTGAATAATAAGAAGGAAGTTATTTAAAATGCGAAATGGCGGGGGCAAGAGCAATCAATCCGCTTTACTGTGATCGAATTTTTTACGCCAAATTTTTACTTCATTTCCAGCCTTAAGCGGAATTGGTTTTAATATTCGTAGGCCTTTAAGTGTTATTAAAAATGTTTTGATGACAGTTCAAATTAATACCAATGATTAACACCGATGACTTTTGATAAAATACTTATAATATCTTCCACACAACACTATCACTATTCGCTCTGATTCGCAGATCTAACTATAGTGAGGAGAGACGGAGCAGACGGACTGTAAAATCAAGTATTTTTATAAGTAAATTTTTTAAGTAATTTAATCTTGTTCTTCTTCTTCAAATGTAGAAAATTATCATGTCACCGTGATAGTGCGCATACTCCTCCGAAACGGCTCGGCCTATTTTGATGAAACTGTATATACACAATCGTTAGATCTGAGAATAGGTTGTTATCTATTTTTCACACCCCTATCTGGTAAAACAACGTTTGCGGGCTCAGCTAGTCTTCTAATATTATATAAAATTTTTGTGTCACCATCTCCTCCTTCGAAACGGCTTGACCGATTTTGTAAAATTTTATGTGTTTATTAGGTAGTTCTGAGAATAGGTTTACACCTAGGAATACACCTGTTTCGCCTCGCTAGGGATCGAGTGGAATATGCCAGATTGACTGCCAACCTTCGCTAGTCGGAGAGGTACCTTAAGAAGAAGAAGAAGAATACAGGTTGTTATCTATTTTTATAGCCCTGAGTGAAAAAATATATATACGGCAAAACAACGTTTGCCGGGTGATCTAGTAATGATATATGAATAACGACTGACTGCCTCGTTGATCTAGCCGTTAAAGCGCTTACCTACTAAGACAGAGGTCGTGGGTTCAATTTCCACTGGAGGTCGCCATACATTCGTACATATGGCCTCAGTCTGGATGTTTTTCCATATTTGTAATGTCCTTGCCTGGTTACCAATAGCACAGGGTATCCTAGTTTGGGACTGGTTGAAGCGATAATATTATGTGGAAGTTATTATTACAACAAGAAAACATCATTCATCGTCATCTTTTATTATGTAAAACAAAGTGTTCTCTATCTATCGAGGTATTAAAGATAACATTGTCGATACAGAATATCCGGGCTTAAGTTGTGTCTAGTGGTTACGAAAGATTTGGTTAAAAACAATATTCTAAATTAATTTTATAGGCGTTTTAGAAAAAGCCTGCTACACTAGTAAAGCATTGTCATAGTTACCGCATGTGCCATAGATCAGTAACAACCGCTTTATTTTCCCTCACACACGCAATAAATCTCGTAATAAATGACAGTACAAACCGGCCACTAAATAGTGGCATACAAATGGCACATTACAGGCAAAGTGTGCTGCGTTTGCAATAAATTGAATAGTCACGATAACATCACTCCCTGGGCACGTAATAGAGAGTGGTAGAAGCTTAAGGCTCTAATTATATGCGTCCGCGCTACTGAGCGGTTTGGCCGCAGATTCCAGCGGCCGCGGCCAAGTCGCTTTTTGATTTATATGAAGCGGCCCGAGCGTCTCCGCTCTCCACACGTTCTCACAAACAACGAAAGAGCATCCCGTTCGCTTCAAATGCACCGATACAAGTGAACAGTTGAAACTCGTCCAAGCGGCCGGGCCGCGCGACCATGCCACTCGAAGGCGCGACCACGCCGCTCGAAGGCACGACTGCGCCGCTATTTAAATAAATCGTTACACAATTGCTTGTAATTTCGTGGTGTAGCGGCCGGGCCGCTCGGTCGTGCGGACGCATATAATTAGAGCCTTAGTATCAGGATTTGTAGTATCGTAAGGGTGGCTCATTTAGATCAGTCAGAACGGGAAAGTCTGAAACAATAAGATAATTATACGAAGATCTGTCCTAGGAACAAAAAAAAACTGCATTCATACATTTAAAAAAAACTGCGCTCAGGTCGGTAATCAAATAGGAAAATTTTGAAAAAAAAAACATTATTTTCATTTAGATATCGATTGTGTAGGTCTTAAGCAGTAAACGTTATTATGAAACATAAAATGCATTGTTTTCACATATTTAAAACAGTTTTTTTGTAATGGCCTACAGTGCTCGTTGTTATAAATTTAAATCAATCAATCGGGCAGTATTCATCCCCTGCTGCTTATTACTGATATGCAGTAAATAGTTATCTATCTATCTATCAAGATTTGTCGGCTAAAGCAAGATATTTATTTCCATTAATCTCGGTTCGATCACCCTCATGCAACTCAACTCCTTAATAACCGCTTATTTAAAAAAAAGCGGTGGTGACGTAGTGGAGTTGACCCTTGCTTCTTGATCATGAGGGTCTGGGTACGAACCACGCATGTACCAATGACTTTTAGTTACGTACATTTGTTTTTTTGTACAGCAAAACCTAATAAACCCGGACCTAATAAACCCGGCAAAACGTGGGCCCAGTCTAGTGATTGGTACCTCTGCCTACCCCCTGGGGGAAAACGGGCGAGAGTTTATTTATTCATTTTTATTTATAATTGTCTACAAAAAAATACTCGAAACCAGTGTGGGTGCATGCAACGACTCATCAACCCATTATGTCCCCACCGAGGGACACGGGTCTCTTCCCTGAGGAAGGTATAGGCCATACTCCACCACGGGGGCCAAGTCCGGATTGGTGGAGGCTTGTAAGACTAGTGGTTTTCAAGCCGCCCTAATGCCTCTGACTTGGCTTAACGACTGCCATCTATCGACGGCAGCCGGCACCAACTGCTTAACGTGCCTTGCGAAACACGGAACCGCTCGGAAAAATGCCACTAGCGTTAGTCATAGACGGTGACCCATCCATGGACTGAACGCGCCGTATGTTGCTTAACCTTAGTGATCGTTTAAGATCACTCAGGCAGCCCAGGCTACGAGCGATTCATTGCAACGACTAATGAATGTCAATGAAGCGAAAATGAAAATGATCGTGGCAGGCGGCAGTCCCTGGCCTCTGATTACCCTTCCGGGATACAAGCGTGGGATTATGTATGTATATCTACTCTTAAGTTTTTTAATCTGTATTTTTTGTGGGCCAATCGGCTCAGCGTAACAATAGTTTTAATTGTTATTTTCAAGGTCTTCACCCAACTGATTACAAAAATATAAATCAAAATTGACATAACTTAAAATCATATTTCTTTTTTAGATTATATTATCCTACCATGCCGGCAGTGATTATGTTTTAATAAATTCAATTTTAACGCATTACCTCTTATCAGAGCAAGAGGACTCTGGAGGGTCGTAAGTCCGGTCCTGGTCCCGGGGGGAGGATTTGCTTCTGACGAGATAGATAATGCTTTATTGAATTTATTATCGAGATGCTTCGGATTGATAGATAGGGTTTTACGATGGGCTTTGGGAATTGAGCTGTGAGATAGACTCTAGTTACTACTTATAAAGTTTTTATTAGTTGTAAGGTTTTTGACGACCTCTGTGGCGCTGCGGTAGCGCATTAGCTTACCGTGTGAGAGGTCCCGAGTTTGAATCCCGGCCGGGGACAAAAATACAGCCCCAGGTCTTGGATGTTTTCATATCTGTGTTCCCTGTGTCGTGGGAACTTCTATTATTCTAGTGTCGGGAAAAAAATTCAATTTTTGTGCCATAAAGAGCTTCACATGATGTGAAATTAACGATTTGACACTAAAGTCTCGCGATGGAATGAAGGAGTAGTTTATTAGTTTAGTTTAGAAAGGATGAATAGTTTTTTTATTACTGTTAATACTTTTATTGCACAAAGATTTAAAATAAAAATATAGTAAAATGCGGCGGACTTAATGCATTGTGCATGCATTAGCAAGTTTTTTACACATAGTTTTTGCAAAAAAGTGTCTGTATATTTTCCCTCAAACATGATAACAGTGATTTTTAATGGACGGACGGGCGGACTTATGAACCTCCGTTCGTTAAAATTCACTGTAATTATGATTGAGAAATTAACAAAATCATAGTTCTTTTCTCCAGCTAGGGTTCGAACCCAGGACATTTTGCATGTTAGGCAGATGTCCTAACCGTTGCGTCACGGGGGGCGTCGAATGAACAGACACTTTTTGTAAATACGACAGACAAATAGACAGACGGACATTGAAGCTTTATTAATAGTGTCCCTTACTCTTAGGGCTACGAAACCCAAAGAACTAACAGTCACGTAAAGTTAATAACGCTTTATAACGGTATAAAATAGCTCTATAACGATATAAAAGTAAATCATATTTACCGTTACTACCAACAAACTTCCCGTAACTGTTATTCAATAATAAATACAGCGGCAAGCGATATAAACAAAGTTTCCCGTAACTCAGTTACCCCTAGCCCGCAAAACGACCAATGAACTAACTTTCGCAACGTACGCAACTGTTCAAGTTACAAATACAAACTAAAGACACGGACAAGGATCGGTGCAGGTTGAAATATAAGTGAAGTTTTGGAAATAATGTGAGCTAACTAACTTAATCGAACTTCTTAGATTTGATTCATCGTCAACCCATAATGTCCCCACCGAGGGGCACGGGACTCTTCCCCGGGGAAAGTATAGGCCATACACCACCATGGGGCCTAGTCGAGATTGGTGGAGGCTTGTAAGACTAGTGGCTGGTCTTACTGTCAGAAGTTTTCAAGCCGCCTTAAGGCCTCTGACTTAGCTTAACGACCACCATCTATTGACGGCAGCCGGTACCAACTGCTTAATGTGCCTTGCGAAGCACAGATCCGATTGGAAAATACCACTTGCGTTAGTTATAGACGGTCACCCACCCATGCACTGAAAGCGCCCTATGTTGCTTAACCTTTATGATCGTTTAAGATCTCAGGCATCCGAGGGTACAAGCGATAAAGATTTGAATTGAACTCTTTATTGTACACACTAGAAAAAAAATACATTAGCATATTCATATATTAAACAGGTCCTACCATGATTATTTATTAGCTAAAATTATAAAGTAACTTTGTATCCCCGACGTTATCGCGAGTTATTAAAAACAAGAACTTCGTAGCGCTGAGGCGTAGCAACTTATACGTCAAAGTGGCAGAAAGGATTAAAATCTTGAACTTATAATTTCCTACCGCCTTTAATTAATACAAAACATCTTTATTCTCCCAGACTTTTGATTGCACATAAATCAGTTAAAAGGAATAAAAATAATTATAATTCTGTTATAAATAAATCAATTATGCTAATGCAGCTTATAACGGTGCCCCAGATCACTATAATAAGCTGCTTTTAATTTATCATTTATTTATTTATCAGTATGGTAATGTTGCTAGCGTTATGGCACCATCGTGGTTGGATAAGTCTCGGGGCGGTTCGATTGACTGTTTTTTTATGTTTGAATTATGTGTTTATTATGTTAAAATTTATTATTTTATATATTTAATAAAACATTAGTAAGTAATGTTCGGTTGAATACGCTCGCAGTGTTTTTTAAATCCCCTATGACACATTAGACGAAATTACGTCGCGTTTGGCGTAGCGCCACACATAAGAAGATGACTTGGCTGAGTGGTATTAGACCATCTCAATGTGGCAGAATAATACTTAAGTATTTCTTTAGTGTAATTTCCAATTCAGAAACCGGCCCTCAGTCTGATATAAACGAGACCAAAAGTTCTTGAAAGCGATAAATTCGTACTTCATCAAGGTTCTTTTGTGTCCTATTATAAGTGTAACAGGTACGCCCTGAAACTGTTTGCGCGGGTGATTTGTCCCGGGTGTAACGGGATAATACCCGGATGGACTAATAAAATAACTTTTATAGTGGTGGCTGGGTAAACGGACCAAATCACGGCTTAACTGTCGTCCTAAGTAGCTCAAAGGAAGGGCTATAAATAAACAACCAATAACTTGCTTAAGATTTACATTAAAATATCAAAATTAAAAGAGAAAATTTGATAAGTACTTATTTAATCTTTTTTTTTATAAAACAACGTAATTTTTTAGTAACGGCGACAGGCTTGCCACTTGTCACGTTTGGGACCTAATAAACTCGGCAAAACGTGGGCCCAGTTCCAGTGACTGGTGCCTCTGCCTACCCCTTCGGGGATATCGTGGGCGTGAGCTTATTAATTTTTATTTTTATTTATGTCTTGGTACAAAACAAAGCATTCATTATTAAAAGAAACCACAATATTTTTGCATAATTTAGATTAGCTACGGTCACAAATAGAATATTAATGTGTTCATAATAAAAAAAAAATTTACTTTACGAACGTCAAATTATTTCGTTTCAAAATTTAAGATTATATAGAGAAGAAGGTAACAAAGAAAATCCACATTTATTAATTTCAAAACTGGTTTAGCTTATGTAACAAAGTTTAAACCCAATAAAATATTACTCATAAATGAGTTGATAAAAATTTAATGTTAACGTTTAACACAAAAGTCTTTGTCTTCTAAATGATCGTTGATTCTATAATAATCTTTTTGATGATGATGCACACAGAGTGTTCATAAGACTTTTGTAAAGCTGCATCAGAGGTAGTTCCTATATATTTTGGGGAATCTTGTTGTTAAACATTGTACCTCATAATTAATTTCCAAATTATGGAAACGACAAATTATGTTTATTTATAGTGTTACCACTTTGAATGCTACCAAACATTTTGAAATTCTTAATATTTTAAATAGTTCCCTCTTAAAATTATTACCTTTCAATTCTTTAGATGTTGGTTTCTTTACGAACATGTACACGAACAACACACTCGTATGTTCTTATCTTATACTAGGACCCAAACACCGTTATATTTTTTTAATAAAGTGAACGTATCTGTAAGTAATATGATGTTCGATCGAGAGATTGCCAGCGGATCGTTTACCATTTAGGACGATAACTAATTCCAACAGTTTTATAAACTTTCTTCAGCAGTATATTAAAAGTTCCTCGTACACGGTTCACTGCGGATTTTTTCCTAACTTACTTTTCCATACGTCGGTAGAATGGACCTTAAAGTTTTACTTCGTCCAACCATGATTAAAGTTAACGTTAAATAGCGTTTATTTATGTAAACGGGTAAATAAAATGTAATTTAACTTTAAGACTTTCAGTGCTTTGCCTGTGCTGTCCATCTGCGCGTCATAGAAATTCATGCAAGCATGCATCATTATGTGTGCCAAATTAAAAGTATAATTTTTTTTTTAGTGTAATATCATTATTATCATTGACCCATTATATCCCCACTGAGGGTCATGGGTCTCTTCCCTGAGGAAGGTATAGGCCATACTCCACAACGGAGGCCAAGTCCGGATTGGTGGAGAAAAAATATAAATTTTCTAAAGGTGAAAAGCCGTGCTCAGTGGCGTGCAATGGGAGATGATAGGTGAAAAAGTTTACACCCTTGTTTATTACCTCCAGATTTTACCATTTTATGTAGCACGTGCTGAGTTATGTAAGCATCTCAGGCACTAGGATATCCTCACACAGTTTTTCTTCACAATTGGGATGTGTCATTGCTACTACTATTTTGCAAATAAACGTTACTTATAAGTCTTTGATACGTGCCGCGATTCTAACTTACAACCTCTGGAAAATAGGGTTGCCATTAGACCTTTACTTTTATTTTGTTAACGGTTTTTTGTGAAAGTACAATAAAACAAATCAAAAAACCGTTTGTCTGTCAAGCCCTACGTTTGTCACTAACATTCACAAACTCGCTTATAAACTGAATAACAATCTTGCCTGCTAAAATCGATAAAAAAAACTCAATAGGAATCTTAATAAACATAAACACTTATAAACAGGCACATACATTGCTTCTGGCCCCGCACTAGGATACCCTGTGTGAAACAGTGACATCACAAACATGTCAATATCAAAGACTTGTTTTTTTTCCTTCAGCCGGGATTCGAGCCCTGCGCTGTGCCATAGAGGTCGCTAAATATTCTTTCATTTAAAAGCGAGAGTCAAACCTAAATCACGTATCTATGGAACAAACTAATTAACGAACAAGCTGTCCTCGCGTTGACACGTACAAACGATCAGCCAATAAGAACTGGACCACGCTATTTGCCTTACCCCTGTCGTACAGTCGTCAGCACGTCAATCTTCTCATTTTTGTTGCAAAGTCGCCCGTAATGCAACGGAGTAGAGTACATGGATGTATACCATGATGTGCTGTAGACTGTACATGCCCCTCTCATATTGCCATCAATTACTGCACCAGACGAGTCCGATCCTATTAGCGGGCGATGCCCAAAACAAACAAGTTGACAATGGGCGTAGAGTGGTATGGATTGAAAGGTCTGGACTATTCGTCCCATATTGCCATAGTCGTCAAGAGGAAATTGTTTTGACAGCAGCTACCTAGCTAAAGTGGCTTGGCTAAAGAATTATTTGTGATTTAAATACTCAACAATAAGTGATAAATTCTTGTTGAGCCTAAAATTAATTACTTTATTAAGTGTAAAATATAAAACAAACAGATCATCCTGGAAGAAATTGATTTTAGCAATAAGGCCACCTCATGTACTGCATCTTATTGTTAATGTTCTGTATTTGTTTTTCCTGGTACAATAAAGAATATTCTTATCTTATTTTATCTTATCATCGGTCCCACGTAAAAGCTAGTTCTAGCAAGCTTATTTTTTTGCTAACATACGTTCATAGAGACTTTTTAATGACTTCTACATAGTCGTACATAATCAGTTTCGTTAAGACTTTGAAAAAAAAACAATTAAAAACCTTTGTTATGGGGAACCGATCGGCCCAACAAAATTGTACAGGTTAAACGTGTCTACAGTCTGTTAGCTTTAAGAATATACCTCGAGTTCTAGAGTAGGCTTCGGTTTTTGCCGAAAGCACACGAGTACGCACTGATGTTCGAGTTCTGATTTCGAAATTAAGTGTCATATTAGTTCCAATATTTTTATTACACGAATATATCCGATTCAATCCGATAGTAGGCGACGTATACTCTAAAAGCTAACAGACTGTAACTCCATAGAATATTCAATTTAACCTCTTTACAATAAGTGACAGTACTCACCAGTTTAGTCTACATTCGACCAAAGCATTAGCAAGGTTTCTGTACGTCCGGAATGAATTACCGAATAAATAATATAACTATGGGTTTATCATTTCCGCATACTTATTATTATAGCTTGCTACTAACATTCTTTAAATGAACTAAGCTTACTACATCTGTATGTGTATGTGACACACACGCCTGTATCCCACAGGAGTAGGCAAGACCAAGGACTGCCACCTGGCACGATGCTGACAGACCACTTTCGCCTCATCGACATTTAGTCGTTGCATGCACGCACGTCGGTTACAGGTACTTTTTAGGCCCTTTCTGCACTGCTCCGGTCCGGCGTCGGAACCAAAATCAGTCATGAGAAAAATATCGGATGCCGGATCATGCTTCTCCACTTCATCCGACTATAATCGGCAATGGACGTGACTCAGTGCTTTATTAAAATTCCGCGGTTTTTCTATTCAAGGCAGGGGACTTTTTCCTCACGTTCTATTAATATAAATCTGTTCTGTCACACAGGATGTTTCCTAGTATGGACTCCAGCCTCTCACATAGGATTAAGTGTAGATTATTCAAATTGTTCAAATTTGTAGTGTTTCATACCTCTGTGAGAAGGAAATAAATCAATTACTTACTTACTTACTTAAATAAAATAGTTTGGAAACATTTTCGGGTTATATGCGCGGTGCAAAAACGTGTATTGTTTTTGTACGTCGATCACTTCGGCTCGGTAAAGTACCGTTACGATCTACTAAATTATCGGACCGTTAAAAACCGGATGCCGGAGTAGTGGAAAAGCTTACTAGTATTATTGTAGTGTTTCTATATCGGACCGGTAATTAACGTTTGCCGGACCGGAGAAGTTGAGAAGGGCTTAGTCTTATTAATGTCACCGTAAAGTTGACCTTTTACAACTCTTTATCATATGCCTCTGTCACTACCCTAAAATGCAAAAAGCAGGCGCGAACCGGGTGGATATCCATTAGGGTGCTGATCCCTGCTGAGTTACCTGCATTGACGCATTCCAATGGGACTGGACGCGATGGTGCGATGTCTGAGCGAGTGTACTGACAGCTATAGAAATATTTACTCATTAAGCAAAAAGACCTATAGTAAAACTGTTTCGTACTTTTGTTATTGCGTCTTAGTCTAGTACATTAAGTTCTCGTGTCACCGAGTTAGTGCGCATACTCCTCCGAAACGGCTCGACCGATTTTGATGAAATTTTATATGTATAATTGGTATGTCTAAGAATAGGTTGTTATATGTGTTTCATACCCCTATCTGGCAAAACAACGTTTGCGGGGTCAGCTAGTATTAGTATATAATTGGGTAGTTGACAAAATGCCAAATAAGTTACTTTTAAAACGGAATTTTGTATGGAAGTGCCAGTTTGTGACGTCACATTTCAGAGCACTATTTTTATGTTTCATCTATTTAGAAATTGTAATAACTAGTAATTGACTAAAAGATATACATTCTCCGAAGTATTTTGTAATTTTTGTTTTGGTCGAGCATATCAAATAGTTTATTGTTGGTCGTGTCAACTACCGTATTTGTAAGTGTAAGGCATCCGCTGAAAATCAGCGCCATGGCCTAACCATGGCATAAAGCTGAGCGGAGACCTTTTTGGTACATATGCATATAATAATTGTTAATAGGTATGTTAAGTTTATACATTTTTTGTAATTTTATGTGCCAAATAAAGATTATTCTATTCTATTCTATTCTATTCTATACAGCCGTCCTAACTAAGAGTGCAATAACTAGGTTTTGACTACTTTCGAGATACTCGCGGTTAAAGATTTAATTTTTGTTTTGTGTGTACCTTCGTAACTATTGTCGCGCTTTAAAATTTTGGAAGGTAGTAAAATGAGTAGACAGCGGTTAAAATTAACGACACAAATTTATTTAACGTGGGTTCACAGGATAAGCCCTACACACGGTCAGTCACTTTTCGATTGGCACGGATAGGTACTCCCCTGAAGTCGACAGGCACGTAGCGTGACCCTGGATAGTGCGACTCACAAGCTTGGAGGTCTTCCGTCCAGTGTACAGGTGGAGCTTGCAGTCTGCAGCTTCAGTAACGTCAGGCCGGAGGTTAGCGTCCGGTCCAGGTTCAGATTTGGAGCTTAGTAAAGGCCAGGCCAGCGGTTAGAGCCCGGTCCTGGTTCCTGTAAAATCCAACCGCATGAGTACGCAGCTATCACAAGGGTCTTAGTCTGCCGCCACATACTATCATTAAGGAGGACCTATCTGGCATGATTGTGGCGGCAGCGGAAACCAGAAGCGGAGTACTACTACTACAATAGTTACAAGGTAGAAATATTAGAGAAAACATCAAAGTTACAAGCTAGCTGTAGCATAATTTAGATTTGAAGAAAGTTTAGACAGGAAAACATTTAGTTAAAACAAAATAAGCAGGCTAGCGCATACCGAACTATCGCTAAAAGTTTACAATGTGTTGTGCTTACGAAAGTTTTAGTTTAAACATTACGATGATGGTGCGTATTTAGTGAGCCGCCATTTTGACAAGCAATGGCGAGCGCATTACAAAAGCCTCGCACAGCTAGCGATACGTTATGTTCGGCAGAAAGAGATATTCTTATTATTTAACTCTTATTATTATTATTTTATTTAATTTCTGGCGACCTCTGTGGCGTAGTGGTTAGCGCATCTGCTTACCATGCGAGAGGTCCCGGTTTCGATCCCCGGCTGGGGAGAAAAAAAAAACTCCAGGTCTTGGATGTTTACATGTTTGTGACGTCGCTGTTTCTAGTTCCCACGACACAGGGTATCCTAGTGTGGGGCCAGAAGCAATGTATGTGCATGTATAAAAAAAACAAAAAAAAAACACTAATAAAACACACACGAGACCAATTCTTCAAATCAATCTTAATTTACTTAAAGTACTTATGTACTTGCTTAACCTAAACCAACGTTGTTGCGTAAGAAAACATTAATTAATAAGTTATTTACCTATTGCAGAAAATATTAAAACCTACAAAATCACCTCTTGAAAATAAAATCAATTAAAGTGTTTTCTTTCCTAATAATTTCAACAGTTACTAATGCAATCACAACTTAGATTCTTTGTATTAGCACATAATATAGTAATAACTAACTAAAATCTTTTAGAATACTTTTCCCTTTGCTTATAGCAAAAAAATTAAACACTCAATCTAAAAAGGCACATTGTGATATCATTCTTAAAATCAGTCAATCAATCTTAATTCAATTAAAGTAACCTATTATATGGCAACTTAAAAAGCAGTTTGTAATTTAAATTTAATCTATGTTTGACACTTGCGAAGATTCTGATAAGTTTAACCAAGAACTCCTTTTCGTCTCTGGCATCAGAGACCATTCTAATAATTATTATTCTTTCGTTTCGATCATTTGATATACCTCTGAATACTGTTTTATTTTTAATATCTGGAAAATTTTATTTTTGATAATTTTCATTTGTAAGAAATCTACCTAATTCTGTCCAATCAGCTGCATGTTTTTTTTACTTTCAATGAAAATTGTCCCCTTTCAACCTTGACAGCCAAAATATCCTTTAAGTATATCCATATTGTTAACTCTTACTTATTGCGCTTATGACTAGTAAATGTGCCAACAAATTATAAAACGTTCTGGTGCAATAATACGGTACTTGTTGCGGTTATTTTATCTAATATTACAATATATCAAAGCTATCCAAGTCATAACTCAAGATATTTCGGTTATGATTAGCTACATAGAAATCGTAATATTAGATATTGCAGTTATGATATAGGTCAGTTAAGTAAAGCTGGCACGTTCAACACATTTACACGTTGCGCTTGTGTAGTGTCTGTGAATAGCGCGCGGCGTGACGTGTACTGCATGCGCATCATGAAAAGTCTGCCCGTCTCTCTTGCGCGCGGTCTAGCTTATGAGTGTGAAGGGGATAGTTATAGTTTTACTTTTACTACTGTTTATATATACAGCGTGATCTTTTTGGTATTCAACCGTATGTGCGTTTGAATGAGGGATTTTTCTGACAGCTAAGAAAGGTAGTTCCAAATGAGCCGCTTTCAGAAGAACTAAAAAAAAAACGAATGGCTGTCAAAGGAATGCAATTTTGGACCTCAGTCCAATACATCATCGAATAGGTCTCGGCGAGCTGAATAAAAGTTACTAGAGTCTGACAAGCGAGTCCTGGGACGCGATTTATTTCGAATTCTTCATATGGCCACACTCTGACTGTCAAACTTAGGTATTTCAGCTGCAAGTAGTACAGCCCAAACAGTTTGATACTCGTCCTAGATTTAAACAAGCACTTTTGTTTCTATTCAACATAATTTTACCTATGTTTTAGTATATACATACGAGTAATAATGTTTTAAAACAAACATGAATTATTTCTTGTTATAAGGTCTGTCGGATGACGAAAATTTTAAACGTCAGATCGAAGACTTATTCAAAGAACTCAAAGATGTTGGAGAAAAAAGATATGAATCAGATTTTGATTATGGTTCAGCATTAATAAATGTTTATAAGTTTATGTGGTGCATCTTTATTATCCCTGTTTTTGGTGGAGTGGAAATGTTGGTTTTGATGTAGTTAATGTTTTCGTTTTGCTTATATTTATTTATGTTTGGACAAAATTCATTGGAGACTCCAAACTAATTAAACAAATAATAAACTTAAGCAAAAGTATCAAGATGGTTTATGGCATATAGATGCAGGGTTATCAACTAAAAGATTTTTAAATTTCCCGCCAAAGGCTTGTGCCAGGACTCACTTGTCGCACTCTATGACGTCAACAGCCAAATGTTTGTCCTTTCGGAGTTATATTGTATTGAAAAAAACTAACATTTTCAATTTCAAAAAAATAACATGTATACATCACACATGGCTATTGGGCTGAGGTCCAAAACTGCATTCCTTTGACAGCCATTCGTTTTTTTTTCTTCTTAAAACGGCTCATTAGTCAGTAGATGGCATTTTTAAGAGAGGGTTTTTCTTTTTCTAATGGGAATTGCCAGTTTATTCTGTGGTCTTTCCTCTTTTCTTTTGGTTCTTGCATTTGATTGTGATTGGACTTCGAACAACTGCTACTGGTGCTAAAATCATGGAAAAAACGTTGAAAAAAAGAAGAAGAATAGGAGAACAGAACATTCGCGTAACCACAATAGAAACCGAATGATGTTGCTCAGTTGATCACAGATTCCTTCCAGTTGATGAAATTACAGAACAGTAATAAAGTTTTTATCTGTGGCAAGCAATTAGAAAAAAAGGTAGGGTAATTCATCCAGTAACTGACCACTGAGCGTCCGTTAGCCTTTGTTACATAATTAAATTATAATTAAATTGTTGAGGATTTCTGGGATAATTATTTTCTGTTTTGGTAAAGATTTTCTTAGGTGAAATTATTTTTGTTCATGTGAAAATTTACTGAAATTTAAAAATATTTTGTGACCATTGATTCCACCTTGTTTTTAATATTTTTCGCTCGAATTTGCTAAAAATATGTTATAACAAGTAACCCATATATTTGTATTTATTTATCTACAACGCACTTATCTTACTAAAACCTAACTCTAGTCTACACTTAAACTTGAGTCGCATTTTGAATAAAAATCATATATTTTTAAACATCCTGTATAGTGAAATTGCATAAGTGTGAGTACTGTGAACGTGCTAGCTTTAGATAGCGGACCTGTAACCTGCGGAACCTAAACTACTGAAAATACAAAAAAGACGTCAAAGGCGAAAATATAGAGCTCATTTTCCTGCTTACGGATATGGTCTTAACTCAATTTGCCCAAAAACTCGAGTTATTGCACTCTTCGTTAGGACGGCAGTATAGCGATTCGTGTTTCTTTAAAGAACAGTTTTTTTAAATAGTTGCATTATGGCATTGAAATTAACAATTCAAAAACGGTAAAGAGTAATTATAAAACAAAGATATGCACGATAACATGCTAATTGTATTTGTTTGGAAGTTTTACCTAGAATAAACAATAATTGAACTAGCGTTTAAGATAAGTGACTATAATCTTTGAAGTTGTTAATTTAGGTAGAATAGATGTCTGCTATTACAGAAGGTGTGGCGTTTGGTTGGGTATTTAAAGTAGAATTAGATCTATGTCCAAGACAATCATGATTAGATAAATTAGATTAAATTAAATCTCTTATTTGCACACCATACATAAGTAATAATTTGATAAATCAATAAGTTGAAAACTTGTGTAAGTTAAAATAATGGACCCTGAAACCAAAGACTCAGGATCGATTCGATTTCAAAGTTACGTAGGTACATCTACAAATTAATAGCAGCAATATAGCGTTAAAGCGTTATAGCGCTAGCGGTGAAGGAAGAAAGTCGTGAGAAAACCCGCGGCCTGGTTTTGTCCAAATCAAATCAATTTTTTCTAAGAAAATAGAAACTGTGCCTTAATGAACGTTAAAAGTTTAATTAGGTTTTTATTGAAAAATGCAGATAATTTAAGAGAATTTCCTGTAGGCTACGCCGAATAAACTGTCAAGATGGTGTCGTGCTTCAATCAGCATCAGACTGTAATCAAACTGTTGTTTAATATGACATCAAACTCGTATAACCGAAGAATAATGCATACATTTATTAACTACGTCCCTACTATCATACAGTATTTAGAGTTCGCATTTAGTACTATCATCTATCTACTACTATCATGAGCGAGTATGAAGTAGCTCTGTCTTGCTCGCACATCGGCTCGCGCGATAAGGAAAAGTCTGTTTGTGACAATGCTATAGGCAAGCCTTTATCTAACCAACTCATCTCCATCTACTCCATCGAACCAATGTCCTAGGCTCCGCAGTATCCGAGTGATTCCTTCACCGATCTAGTTTTAATAAAGGTGCGAATCTATGGCAAAAGTGACCGTGGCTATTGACGAATAAAACTGGGTTATTTAACAAAAACATTTACTAATAGTTTTAGCAAAATTGAGCAACTTCTAAGCGAACAAAGTCCCCCAGCTGATTCCTGTACCGCGTCCCTGATTATCCCTTCGGTCCCTTGCGTGATGCAAACCCACTCGGAACAACCTATACTATTGTCTCCGAAGAATTAGTGAGTGTCTGTCAATGGCAGATTATAAATTAAACTACGCACTGCAGTGTTAGCTAAGCTACTAAGCTATGAGAATAGGGTAGTTTCCAGGGTCAAAATAATTAAATTCTATTTGGTCCATATTTTAGGTCATAAAAAAAAATTGGACACGTATTTTTTTGTTTTCGATTAAGCAAAAAATAACAAAGATATAGCCCATTAAAGTTACGTGTGACGCCACTCCGTGCTAAAAAATAGCAGCACGGCGTGACGTCACACGTAACTTTAATGGGCTATATCTTTTTCATTTTTGGTCTAATTTACAAATAAAAAATACGTGTCCCTTATTTTTGAATAATCTAAAAGACGGACTAATTAATTTTTTTAGGGCAACTAGCCCATTGTTATAACCTATGACGTAGACTTTTTGTCCTGGTCTGTGCAAATTTAGAGCGTAACCTGCAGAAGTTATTTGGACGTAGTTTAGCAAAAAGGTTCCCACACACACAAAGTGAATTTTGACATATTTACTTTTGAGCTTTAAACATAAACATTAAAAAAATCACATACAGGCACATACACCGCTTCCGGCCCCAGACTAGGAGACCCTGTGTCGTGGGAACCAGAAACAGCGACGTCACAAACATGTGAACATCGAAGACCTGGAGTTTTTTTTTTTTACCCCAGCCGGGGATCGAGCCCGGGACCTCTCGCATAGGTAGTAGATGCGCTAACTGCTAAGCCAGAGAGGTCGTCGTTTAAGTTGATTTACGCTTTAGATACATGTGGGTTGCACTACCATGTGCCATAACTTTGCACATACTCATCAGATCGCTACGAAAGTCCTTGATTCCTAAAATTAAGAGCATATTGATAATTTTGGTATATTTAACTAAAAATTATCTATAAATTCCTGCTTTGGTATATTTAACTAAAAATTATCTTTATAAAAGTTATCTCATATTTAATATTCGTTGAAAAATATGTCAATGAAACTTAAGAGTTGTATGCGCAGTTTTTTAAAGTGGTTTGAATTGAAAAAAAGTAGCAGTTTTCGAACTATTACACTTTATTACATGATTTTTATGACATATTTTTCCAAAACCTAGAACTTTGCTTCTGGCCCCACATTAGGATACCCTGTGTCATGGGAACCAGAAACAGTGACATCACAAACATGTAAACATCCAAGACCTAGGGGAAACTCGTGCATTGAACTTGCTTCATCTTTTTTGTGGGCATCTTTGTCATCTAAATAAGCTTTTATGTCATAGTATCCACAAAGTGTGCTTTACACATTTTTTTAAACGTATTCCTGGTAATCTTATTATATCTTCATTGATCTTGTTATAGATAGATAGAATATTCTTTATGGTACACATTTATTACATTTACAGATTTTTTTTATAAATCAAAGTACCTACAATTGGCGGCAAAAACGTACCTCACGTGCGTTAGAAACGTATTACAGTTTATGAACGTATAATTTACTTAGATTATTTTTCCATTCACGTTTCTCAGCTCGCAGTAAGCATTTACCTTTTCACCAAGAGCGCACGAAACCGGGATCTCTAATAGAAATGCCGAACGTCCCCTTTAATTGCCGGGATATGCTAATTTTATCACATTCGTCGTTCCGGAGGGCATTCAATTGTATTATTTTAATCACTGACTTTAGAACAATATAGAGAAAGAGACGGAGATATAGGTATAATAGTTCTCCGTAGAGGTCATGGACCTGAGTTGGCAAAATTAACTAAGGAAGAAAGTTTGACAACTTAATTATAGCAACGGAATAAAATTAATTAAACTTGTTTAATTTGTAAAGGAACTCAAAGGAATATACAGAAATCAGTTTTATAGATTATATAGCACAAAAATACATGTGTGATAATTTATTAATTTAAGTTTTGTTATGTTTGTTAGTGGTTTTCAGTTTTTCTTATATACTAGCAACACTGTTCAGAAAAAGAATATAAACGAGTGACAGATTTCCCAAGTGAAATTAATTTAATTATTATTTGCCTCAAAATGTGCGTGTATCCGCAGGTCCCACATATACGTTTAAACTTTCACACAATATAACGTACTCGTATATTCTGTGCCATATATTCTATGCCGGGCAAGGACGTTACAAACATAGAAAAATACCCAGATAAATAGCCTCAGATAAATACCCAAATAGCCTTTGCATAAATATACAACGGCCTCTAAGTGGGAATCGAACCCATGACCGATATCGGTAAGTAAGCGTCTTAACGGCTAGACCAACGAAACAGCGTTTCACTACTTCACACGATCTTATGATACAACGATGCTAGCTGACCCGGCAAACGTAGTTTTTCCATATTTATTAGTCCCGGCAAATGTTTTGCCAAATTAGTTATCCTTATTAGTTATACTTAGGTGTATAAAAGTGAATTAACAGCTTATTCTCAGACCTATCAAATACACAAATAAAATTTCAGTAAAATCGATCAAGCCGTTGGAGTATGCGCACTAATACTGTGTGACACGAGAATGTTGTATATTAGACAAGAAAGATTGTTCCAATTCGTGTTGTAAATGAGTCTCGTTATCCTACTACATACAGGGTCATAAGCCGTAATATTCAGCGGGGCATAAAATACTGAAATTTAATAAAAGCCACTCATGAAACCAAAAGTCAGAAAAAGTGCCCGTTTTAATTTGATTTTCCCGCGACTCCCATAATAGGTTTTGGGTTTACACCTCGAAAGGAACTTCAGAAGGACGACTCTGAAAAGGGCTAAGGTTTTTCAGCGCCAGTTAAAAAAAAATGTTTTTACTTTTCATCTTAATTTTATTTATATCATTATTTAGAATCGCTCGTAGTCGCTACTTTTGTGCTGTTGGATTTATAAAGAATAATAATAATGATATGGTAGGCAGAGGGGCTAACCGATCCGCTAAAGAGTGCTTATACTGAGATTTTTCCTTCACTTTCGATCGCGAAAGCGTTTGCAATTTGTATAGGAGTGACAAAGCGCGCCACATAGTTGTCTCTTTGTCACTCCTATGCAAATCGCAAACGCTCTCGCTATCGAAAGTGAATGAAAAAACTCAGTATACGCAGTCTGAGCTCTTCAAACGCAAAATCGCGGACTTCTGTCTGTACACAAATACCTACAGTTCAAAATAATTTTTTAGCGCTAACGCTTTCTTATGCAGGGTTTACTCGTATTTTTCTATGTGTTACGACTAAAGGTCTAAAAAATTACTGATGAATTTTTTAATTTTAAATAGATTTTATTTTAAATAATAGGCATTCAAAGTATCTCATAAAGAGTCTAATGATGATATCAGAGTTTTTGTATATTGTTTTATTGCGTCATTGAGCCAAACTTCTCGCTATATTGCTCTGTGCCCTCCCAGTAACAAGCCATTTAAAACACGCGTTAAAAATAAAACCTCCTATTAAAGGGAGAGCTCTGTCGACGAGTGTCATAAAACGTTTGAGGCCTGCGAAAAATTTTGGTCAAGCACGACGCGAAATTATATAGCAGACAATATAATAATAATAATAACATTTACATACAGGCACATACCTACATACGTTACTGGCATTAACTGGCCGTTGGTAAAATAAAACAAAAACCATCCAAGTGCGAGTAGAATTCGCGCACGAAGGGTCCCGTACCATAACCTATACAACTTAAGAATATTTTAAGAGCCTTATTTTCTGAATTGCGAATTTTACTAAGTTCATCATCAACCCTTTCTGTCCCCACCGAGGGGCACGGGTCTCTTCCCTAAGGAAGATATAGACAATACTCCACCACGGGGGCAAAGTCCGCATTGGTGGAGGCTTGTAAGACTAGTGGCTGGTCTTACTGTCAGAAGTTTTCAGCCGCCCTATTAAGGCCCTCTGACTTGGCTTAACGACTGCTATCTATCGACGGCAGCCGCTACCAACTGCTTAAAGTGCCTTGCGAAGCACGGAACCACTCGGAATATTGCCCCTAGCGTTAGTCATAGATGGTCACCCATCCATGCACTAAACGCGCCCAATGTTGCTTAACCTTAGTGATCGTTTAAGATCACTCAGGGAGCCGGAGCTACGAGTTATTTACTAAGTTACTTAGCTACAGACATTGTAACATCCAAGACCTGGGGTTTTTATTGTCCCCAGCCGGGTTTCGAACCCGGAACCTCTCGCATGGTACGCAGATGCGCTATCCATTTTTTTATGAAATTTCCTGAATTAAGTGAAATTTTCAATTCAGAAACCAGTCCTTTGGCACTTCATTGGTTCAACAACACAGTTAAACAACAGTAGCAAAATGTCATTAAATTCCTATGAAGCCTGCGTCCCGCCGTCACAGAGTTAGCTCTATCAACACAAACCCAATTTCCCCGCGCAAAAGAGCGTACGGGCGGCACACGGCGCACACCTCGTATCCATTTCCTATGAAAATTTTATTACGCTTGGGACCGAATCATAGAAGAAAAAGAATGAAAAGTGGATTTCTCGGCTTGTAAGCTGCCTATTTTCGATCCACTGTGGAGTACAGGCCTTCTTCCGGGCTTGTAAGGATGTTTTACTAGTGCAAGAGAACGTGAGATAGATAAAAAGAGATAGAGAGAAATTTTAAGATGGTGTAATCAAATTAGTCAGTATATTAATTATTAATAAGGCCGCCAATTTTACTTCAATTTTCCTATAAAAGTTTTGTAAATGAAATTTATGTGTATTGTACACATAAATTTCCATACATGCACAACATTATTTGCTACAACATTATTTACAAAATCTGCGATGATATTAATTGATGATGATGATGAGATTAATATCTCTCAATCAATTCGTCATCATCAACGCATTATGTCCCCACCGAGGGCACGGGTCTCTTCCCTGTGGAAGATATAGGCCATGGGGGCCAAGTCCGGATTGATGGAGGCTTGTAAGAAATCAAATCAAAAATTTACGCGTGAACCTTTTGAACATTCCTGTTTTAAGGCCTGCTGGCAGACAAATGCAATCCCGCTACTGACTCGACATATGACGCTGCGGGGTAAGTGATTGCATTTTTCACTTTCATAGTGCGTTTAAATGAACGCACGCGTCGGCGGAAGTCGTTTTCAACAAATTCTAACTCTAGGAGCGAGGCTAGAACTCCCATGTACGGCCATTGGTTAATGCGCGTAGCCATCAATAACATAACATAACATTTACATACAGGCATATACATTGCTTCTGGCCCCACACTAGGATACCCTGTGCCGTGGGAACCAGAGACAGCGATCATAGCCAATGTTGATTTATTTATATATGAGGTACACCAGCAGCAAATCATGTAAAATAATTATGGTAAGCTTAATTAATATTAGTATTGGAACATACACGTTTGTCCCTTATTGGTAAGCACAACTTTGACAAATATTTGTTTCGGATCATGCAACTACATATACAGTAAATGTTATCAGTTTACGTAAGTTAGCTATTAAGTTAAATCAATTAATTGGGTACTACATTAACAGGCCCCAGGTACAACCTTAACATAATGTTCTGCCCTATTAAGCGGACATGCCAGATTAACATGGTATATTGACATTCTTCAATCAGTGCGTCCTACCCGTCATGACATGCGGTGGCGAAACGTGGACACTCACGGTGGGGCTGGTCCACAAGTTTAAAGTCGCTCAGCGAGCTATGCTCGGCGTTTCTCTGAAAGATCGAATTCGAAACGAGGTGATCCGATAGAGAACCAAAGTCACCGACATAGCCCACCGATTAGCATGCTGAAGTGGCAGTGGGCCGGCCATATAACCCGAAGAACTGATAACCGATGGGGTAGACGAGTTCTTGAGTAGAGACCGCGGATCGGTAAACGTAGTGTAGGACGTCCTCAGACTCGGGGGAGCGATGATCTTTGCAGGGCGGCTGCCAAAAACTGGATGAGATTAGCCGAGGATCGTGCTCAGTGGGGTGCAATGGAAGAGGCCTATGTCCGGACAAGTATAGGCCGATGATGATGAAAACAGAAATTTATTTCAAGGTAAAGAATTCACATTGTTGAATGTCAATATACTTATGATAATCTTAGCTGCTGCCTTGGGGCCAAATGTAGTGGAGAAAAAGGCAGCAAAAAAAACTCCACTCTGACCATCATTTCTCAAATCACCTTAAATCTAATACAAAGTTTGGTACTAATGTCCATCTGCCTAACTAAAAAAGCCAAAATTGATGCCAAAGATGATGATTGAAATTGAGCAAACAGAATGTAAATTATTTTGATTTTATTTTATTTCCAGTGCGTGCTTGTACTTATTACTTTGTTTTCTATGTGATGTGTGAAGTTATAGTAGCGATACCTTGTGAAGTTATAGTAGCGATACCACTCGCTAACTGTGAAAGAAAACATCGTGAGGAAACCTGAGTGTCTGAGCTATTCAATACCTCAGCTCTTGAAATCGCCAATCCGCGGTGGACTCGCGTGGTGATTAAGCCCATACTCTCTCTCTGAGAGAAGGCCAGTGCCCGATAGTGGGACGTATATAGTCTGCTTACAATCTGATCAATATAACTAGTGGTAGATGATTTATAAATGAGAATATGAATGACGTAATGCGAATGACTGTCACAGCCGGTGATGCTGTACAAATTCACACGAATGAATTAGTCTGCGGCTTAGATTACGCCAAAAACTGGCAGATACGTACCTAAATAAGGTAATTTTAATATTAGCCATTACCTATGTTGTATTTACAAATGTGAAATTAACAGCCCTGACAGTAAATAATTTAATTCGAGTTCGATTCTATGGAGAGAGCGATGAAAACATTTACATAACATAACATAAAATTAACATGATACAGGCACATACATTGCTTCTGGCCCCACACTAGGCTACCCTGTGTCATGTGAACCAGAAACAGCGATGTCTCAAACATGTTAATATCCAAGACCAAGGGTTTTTTTATCCCCTGCCGGGATTTGAACCCGGGACCTCTCGCACGGCACCAAATAGTTTGACTTTATAGTTTTTCATCTTCTACGGAATACCGTATTTCCCTCCATTGCTTAGATCGCAGGTCGGCCGATTTGCATCGCATCTTCCGATGCATTATGCAGGCTTAGCCCCACAGTCATTGTGCGGAATACCGCGTGTGTAGACACTTTGTCGAGTGGTCGGCCTTGCATATGTGTGCGTCGAACGTAGTAAGCAGCAGCATCAAATTAAACACTTTTTAAAAACACAAAGAAGCGATTAATGAATTAATTTGCAATAGCTCATACATTAAAGGCAGTAACTGAAAGCTCTGTGTTACCAACCAACAAATGTACATTTATTATCATAAGGAGTATAATTTTTATGACAGTAAGACCAGCCACTAATCTTACAAGCCTCCACCAATCTGGACTTGGCCCCCGTGGTGGAGTATGGCCTATACCTTCCTCAGGAAAGAGACTTGTGCCCCTCGGTGGGAACATAATGGGTTTATGATGACGATTACACTATTTGTATTATATGGCCACCCTTCTGAAGTATTTTTTTGTTCACTGTTGAAATTGATATACAGAAATTGATATAAGACCTTTTCTTGTGATTTGCGTGTGCATAAAAGTTCGTATAAGTAGAAAAATTTCAGCATACTTTGCAGTCAAAACAAACAAACGCACGTATACTTTGTTAATAGTCCCCCGCAGCGTTCTGTAAAATCCAAGTTGCTCAATTATTTATTCTAGTCGCAACCTAAAAGACCGTTTAATATACTAACCAGACAAATCCAATCATAATTCATATTAAAGCTATTAGCATCGTTCTACAAGATAAGTTGAGATGAGATGAAATTAAATGAGACAAAAATACTGTACTGAAACAATAATTCACGCCCGTTATCACCGAGGGGGTAGGCAGAGGCATAAATCACTAGAATCACTGTACTTTACTACACATTGATGTTAATCAGAATGTGAATTCTTGTCGTTGATTTATATCAGGCTTATTAATTATTATTTATTATTATTATTTTGAATTAGGCAATTATTATTTTCTTATAAACATAAATATTTACATACAGGGACATACATTGCTTCTGGCCCCACATTAGGATACCCTGTGTCGTGGGAACCAGAAACAGCGATGTCACAAACATGTAAACGTCCAAGACCTAGAGTTTTTTTTTCCCCAGCCGGGGATCGAACCCGGGACCTCTCACATCGTAAGCAGATGCGCTAACCGTTACGCCACAGAGGTCGTCAAGTTATGAAAGTTCCCAGCGGGAATCGAACTAACCACGCCTGTCTTTGTAATCAAACATGTTACCGACGTGTCTCGCTAGCACTCAGCCGTTGAGGCAGTGTATTGTTATCCTAAGTTGCTTATATCAGAGTGCAACGACGACATTCATGTCACAACTGGCCTGTAGAGTGTATTCTAAAAACCAGCGCTCGCTCAGTGATCTGATTGTAGGTACTCTGCTACGGCCTTTGTGGGAAACCCCGGCATCTAATTGGCTATGTGCATACCTGACTAGCAGTTAAGTTTAGAACACAGCAGCGAACAAAACAGTGTTAAGTATTTATGGCTTAATGGTCAGCGAACAAAACAGTTAATTGTTATAAAATATCGTAAAACCAAATAAATCTTATTGCAACTCACACACATACACACACACACATAGTCACCACTCACTCAAAATTTTGTTTAGTTTCCTAGAAAATTGTATCTTAATATTGCTTTCATAATATTCTACGATTGTCAACGTCGTCGTCGTGAGATATTTAATGAAAGATACTTTAATGTGTCACTTAAAGTAAATAAAGATTTTTATTTTTAAATTACTTTTACAATTATGTTTATAATCCACCAATAATAATCCATCAATCGTTGGTCAGTTTTTAATAAAAAACAAAAAAAAAAAAAATTGGAAAAAAGTTAAGAACAATTTGTTTGTAGGGTGTATGACAATACGGTATTTGACATTATCAACAATAAACTATTTGAGATGCTCGATTAAAACCAAAATTACAAAATGTTTCGGAAAATGTATTTCTTTTAATCATGTATTAGTTATTACAATTTTTAAATACATGAAACACACAAACAGTGCTCCGAAATGTGACGTCACAAGCAAGTATTTTCATACAAAATTCCGTTTTAAAAGTAACTCATTTGACATTTGGTCAAATACCCAATTAAGCTGCAGAGCACTGCCGCATGCCGTGTAGAAAATAAGCCTGATGGTAGGTAATTATTTAAGTAGTTTACTTTTGGCTCGCAAGGGTGAGACTAAAAGAGCTCAAAGCAATCGAGGGTCCTCCAAACTCTGTCAAATAAATAAACAAACAGCGTCACGTGTCATAACCACAACGACACGGTGTAACGAAGCCGAGTAAGGATTCAATATTTGCATAGATTTTGGCAAGGGGAACAGAAATCAGAAAAAAAAGTCAACATAAAAAATATATTATTGAACTTAAACTTTCGTAAGTATTATGCGTTTTTATACCCGAGCTTTCTTAGTTACTAATATAGCTTGTGCGTGGTGAAAGAAGGATTATAATTAAATACAAATATTGCAGCCTGCGTGTGTATGTGTATAATGTAGATAAACATAAATATTCACATTGCTTCTGGCCCCAAACTAGGACACCCTGTAGATACCAGATAGTGGACAAGGACATTAAAAACATTGACAACACACCCAGGCTGAGGGCATTTCTACAAATGTACGGCGGCCCTCTATGGGAATCGAACCTATAACCTCTTTGTCAGCTAGGCACTTTAACGGCTCGACCAACAAAAATAAAAAAATCAAAATCACGACTTTCGTTTTAGTAATAAGCAGAATTTATAATACTAGTAATAATACTATGTCACGCCAAAACGATACTCAAAAACTGTTTGCTGACATTCTCCCTTCGCTCGAAACAAAGCTTTTTTAATTAATTCAAGCACTGGCATCTATACAGCGTTTTAATTTCGGTAAAAACGTCGTTTCGTCTATTCAAATCCAGCTCCAATGAGGATTCCAAACACCTCAGCCAAAGCTAACCGTCCAGCGCAGACAATAGGCACAAAAGACCCCACGCTTTCAATTTGCACCGTGCAGTCGGTGCGGCGATATTTACGAGCCCGTACCATTACGCCCGGCGCAAGGGGCCGGCCAGGGCGCATAAATTAGCGCAGGAAGGGTGATCGGCCAGAGATTATGCAATGTGTCTGTGAGACCGCGTGAAAAGAATTACTCTTTTGTGTACTGCACAGGTTAGTGGGTGGAAAAGATAAATAACATAATTTTAAAGGGATCATTTATATCCCTCGTTAATATCTATATCTGTAGTAAGAATATGGTTGGTTAATTTATTTATACTTTGCGAGAGGTAAGTAATATGTACCTTTGCGAATAGTTTGTTTGCTTTTATATTCACAATAAAGTATATTCTTATGTTAATACATACACACGCTCATGTCTGGGACTGCCTCTTGCCACGCTCCTGACTGATCATTTTCTAATATGGTGTTGGTTTGAACATGTAGAGGGGATGAAGGAAGAAAGACTGACGAAACAAATATCAAGTTTATGTGAATAGAAAGGCTGGTAAGGGACGCCCCAGGCAGACATACTTCGTCCAAATAGGAGATGTTTTAGAAAAGGACAAGATGAAAAGTACCTAAAACCAGCCTACATGTGAATGTAGCGCAAGTGATCTTATGATAATTTATCTTATATTTATAAAATAAGCTCGATAAACTGCACATCAGAGGCATCAGTCTTGTTAATTTAGGTTGTTTGGTACTAAAACATGAATTATTGAAACCATCATGAAATTGATTTCAAAATTAGCTTAACTTTAACTTGTAACCTATCCAATCTTTGATACATACAAAAGCTATATGTTCTTCGATACGTACGTAGGTACGTACCAAAAAGCAATGCACCTATTCCTACTCACCCGTCGACATGGGAACACTTTCGTGCGGGCGGAGGGTTAAAAATCGTGAATTACGACTCTTTATCCGGTTTTGGTATGATTTATTCTATTTAACCCTTCCCAATCCGCAGGCCTGATAGCTCGCAAAAGACCCTCGAAGTACTATTTTAGCATTTTAAACATAAGACCCGATTTGTACTTGACGTTGATTATGAGTACTTATGGGGCAGCTCTGTTTACCCTTCTAGGGCTTAAGCACGCGAGGGTAGTTAACACATACACAAATACACTCACGGCACTTTTAACCCTAGTAGCATTGACTCGATTGATCATGATTTTGTACAATTTTAATGAAAACAAAATAGCATTTCATGATTCTGGCATTAGTTTGCATTGATGTTGTTACCCGATTGCTTTATTCAATGCCACGATATCACTTCTTCTTAGCGTGTCGATGGCAAACAATTTTTATCTTGGTATACGAACACTCATACCTTATTTGTATTAGCTTTAAGGTGTTTGAAAATGTTTGATTTCTGATTTCCATCAGTCTTTACTAGACAGTTGCGGCAGTTCAGTTCAATCATTAGGTCCTCCTGAGTGCAGGTGTTAGGGCACGCAGGGCACGATGAGAGGTGGTCGATCATCTGGGAAGTACCGCACAGACAGTTCAAATTGTCGCTGGCGGAATCCACAAGCCCCCACCTGGACATGTTATCCTTACTTCAGCCAGTACGGGTCCGCAGCCGGTTCAGGAATTTTTACGATAATACTGATGAAAGTAAATAAAATAAACACGAAAGAAATCGCGTCTCAAACCAATAAGTCTCGCAAACACACAAACCTACTTTTTAATTTCAACTGAAAGTAAAAGAGGCTTTAAGGCAGTCTCTCAGTGAGAGAAGTACACGGCTGGTGCCTTTTAAATTCAGTAGGAGGAGGTAATGACAGGGCTATGCACTTAGCGCGGCGAGTAGCGACTTATTCGCGCCATCTGGGCGGCCACGCACAGGGCGGTGTAACAAGCGGAAAGATCATACGGAGCGAAATAATTTTGTTTTTATCGTTTTGATACGTGCACATGCAAATGCACACATTTCTTAGTTTCTTAGTGATTATATAACCGCAACAGAGGGAATCGATTGATTAATGGTACTAGATATCATTAAGATGATAACATTTAACCCGACTTGCGCTGCCTGTTAGTTATTACTTGTATTTAACAAAATTAAACTACTTGTGTATCCATTTTTGTAAGAACGGCGCATGTCAGCCACAGAATAAGAGTTCAAATAAGATGTGTGCTATCATTTCCTAACAAGTTGCTATTTATTTTTTTAATATAAAAAATAAAAAAATCAGCTCAAACACAGCTGAACAAAGGTTTTCCCCATTGTGAGCTATTTCCTTCCATTCTTGGCAATTTTAAGCCAACCTCTCTGCCAAGATTCAGCTTTAAATCGTCGTTTCAGCCAAGTAGCGCATGTAATATAACGTTAATGAGTACATACGAGTAGATTCCATTTGGAAACATTTTTTCCCCATCGATTATGGTTCTCCGGCTAATTCGACTAGAACTTTATGATTTAACTTGCCAATCTTATCGGTTACATGACTTTAGTTGTTGTTGAATTATTTTATTTGAATGACGCCAGTTGTCAAACAATGATTTCGTTAAGTAGCGATTTTTTTTTCATTATTTGTTATGGCTCTTTTTAATTACTGTGCGTCACAAAAAATACCATGAATCATATAAGTAGATAAAGTAATCCTTGGATCAGCAAAACTAGGCTTATATCAGTTGTGCTATCGCATTGAAAATAACATTTAAAAATCATTGCTATAGTACGCCGTTCGGTCAAAATAAAATCTTCATGTTAAGTCAGTCATAATTTTCTGAATACCCATTAGTTTGTATAGCATTTAGTTCTTTTAAAAGTATTAAAGATTGCTCACCACTAAAGTCACACATGACTTTAATGCGCAAAAATCGCTACCTCTTATCAAAACGCTTATCCCAAGATTTTGCAGCCGTGTACTCCCGCGCTCGGCATCTGCAATGTTTCCCAAAAGGTACTGCGCTTTTAAGAGTTAAGGAAAAGGAAGTGGATTAAAAATATCATGAGGAGACGGAGACGCCTCCGTAAGACGGAGTTAACAACCTGATTTAAGCGCTCAAAGCTCTAAAGTTGGCTGTTGGGCTTGCTAGACGTATTATTAAATTAATGTGTACATCAATGTTTTGTAGACAAATAATGAGTCATTAGATAAGATGCCCAGTTTATACTTGCCATCTTGCTCAAAAATTCTATCAGAAATTATATCTCACTAGGCAATCTTATCTCTAATTCCAGATCAAGACCTAATAAGAAGATAGTCTCAAAGGTTGTCTGAAACAAACTTAAACTATGTAATAACTGATATTTTGAAAAAACATTTATTTGAGAAAAATCTCATAGCACAACAATTTGTAGTTAAAAAATCGATCTAAATTGGGGTGTTTCAGAAGCCAGAAGCAACCCTGTATAATTCACACCACACAATCCTAAGTCTCCCCTTCGGTCAGTCTTGGTCATTCGCTTCCGTAACGGCAATCTTCCCCCAACGGCCAATATTACGCTATACAGCGCAGCGGTAAGCAGTGGCCCAGAGAATAAGAGGCAATCTATGCAGTTTTACGCCTCTTTTACAGCTTAACTTACGAGGTCTGGTTTTCGCTGTCACGTTGCTAAAACAACGTACATTCTGAAAATCGTCACTTCAGTGTCAGTAAATTAAAATTGAATAAATGAAAAATCTTTATTTGACCGCTACATAAAAGCCAACTTTGCTTATAATATATCTATTATAACAGGTTTCTACAAGACGAGACATAGATTTAATAAAAATAACGCTAATAACTAACATATGAATGTTAGTTATTATCCCCCTCGGGGATGACGGGCGTGAGTTTATTATTATTATAATTGAATGTTTGTTTAACGTTAATTCTTATCTTCTATATCTATACTAATATTATAAAGAGGAAACATTTGTAATTTCGTGTGTATGTTTGTAATGAATAGGCTCTGAAACTACCTATGCCGATTTTAATTTTTTTTCACCATTAGAAAGCTGCATTTTTCGTAAGTAATTAGTATACCTAGGTTATATTGAATTTGGAGAAGTTTAGGGTTCCGTTCGAAATCTCGAATAATGTAACCTCAGATGTAAAAAAAATACTACCACGGGAATTTTCCATGGAACTAATATAGCTATTTCCACGGAAACGTTTTTGTCACTCGTGCAAAGCCGGGGCTACAATTATAAGGAGATTATTTAAGATCGAGATCTATAAATTGATCGCCTTTTGTGTATTAAATCATGCGTGGTATGGCGGAGCTTGTATGTTTTACCCAGGGGCACGCCCCGGTTCCGCGCGGTTTGACGAAATTCGCGCGCGGAACGCGCTCTCACGTGGTGAAAAGGCGGCAATGATTTAGTAGTAATATAGCAAAATACGCCTAAGACAACTTAGGCGTATTTTGCTATACTAAAAAAATCGTGGCTTTACGCTACGCGTTGAAGCGCGGTGCAGTGTGATAATTATTTCCATAAAATCGAAAGGTATTTTGTTTTATAAAAGAAAGGAACTTTTCATGACTAACAAAAACCATATCTATTAACCTTTGACGTCTCAACACGTATCAACTCTTTACTAAATTAATGTTTTATTTTTCTTTTCAGGTAAGGACGAGCTTTGTCTCAGCACCGTTGAAGCGGGTTTGGAAACACTTTAGATTTGAGCGGCTTTCGCAGCAACCGCGTCTTAACACGCTAATGTATAATATTTATTTATTTTCGCATATAATCAACAAGGGCTTTTACCTAAATGGTTACGAGCGTATGTTACTTACCTAATCTACATAAAGGAGGGCCTTTAGGTACTCTAACACCGTGCATTACCAAACAAAAATGTTTATTGTATTTTTGTTTAGTATTGAGTATCGTAACCATTTTTGCTCAGTTTACAGACAAAATGTAAATCTCGATGGGCTTACTGATAATTGAAAGCATTATCTTATAGCACTGTGAAGACCTCTAACAGAGTAGAAAAATACTGATTGTTGACAAAAAAATACCTATGAAAATTAGAAAAACGATTCCTTCCAATAATTAAACTATCTTCGTAACATAGTAAGTAAATGTTTGTAATCACTTCAAAGTCTATTAAAAAGTTTATAACAAAACTTTAGGATACGTACGTAGAAATGCGTAGAAAAAATACAAGCATAAAAAAACCGCCACAAAAATCATTCAAAATAAATTATATATATTAAACAAAACGCAGTAACTGCAAATAAATAAATACCTATTGCGCGTTAAACTAGGAAGGATTTATAGGAATTAAAAAACTATTCCATACGAATATCATCATCATCATCATCAGCCCAACTCTGCTCACTGTTAGGTATAGGCCTTTTCCCTATCACTCCAAACCTCGCGGTATCTCCCCATTCGCATCCACGGGTCAACCTGGCCACATCTTTAGACCATCGGGCTGTGGGCCGCCACTGCGAATTTATTTTGCCAATATGTATCACCTTCAGCAGCAGCTGCTCTTTAACGAAATTACATTCTAAATGTTGCCCGGCATTAGAATAACCAAACGGCGAATTAGTCCCTAGCAATGCCAGCCTAGGAGGCAGGCTACAAATTTAGCCCAACATTTAGCAGCCCCGCTAATTGCCCGAATTTGAATTAATTTTCAAAATGGCGGAATGCTGCCGCTGTCACGTGACTAATGTCATTAGTTTGCGCGGATATACCGTAGGCGAGGATGTGAGTTTTATGGCTAGGGTGTAAAGACTTTTGTTTATTTTTTTTTACTGCGACAGCAAAGAAAAGTTGATGAAAGAGAGCTTGATGGTTGACGGATCTTTTATGTTTGATGAAAATTAAAAAAAAAAGTAACAAGTACACGTCACTAGTTATTAGACATGTAATAGCAGAATTTTTTTAATTTGAGACTTTTTAAAGAAGCTAATACTGTTATGAAAAGAATAAATGTAGAGTTTATTTGTTAGCTTCTTCTTCACATAGGGCCCGTTTCTGAATTGAGATTTTCACTAAGTAAACGGTTAGTTAACGTTGTGTCATGCCCTTTTCTGAGAACTTTGACGAGACAGCACTATAGTAGAAACTTAGCGAAATGCTCAATTCAGAAACTAGCCCATAATCTATCTATCTAATCTCTTAAACGAGCAAACGAGCTCGGAAACGGCTCCAACGATTTTCACGAAATTTTGTAGGAAGATGCTTTCGGGGGCGTTTAATTGATATAACTAGGTTACATTTTTTTAAAGAAAAGTAAAGTAGTAAGTAAAAAAGATTTTATTGCCACCAACAATAGATTAACATTGAGCTAATCTTAGCGAGGTAACAATTTAGAAGTTTAGAAATTTTTAGTAAACGTTGTTTTATCCGAGTCAACGCAATAGAAATTTGCTATAATAACATACAGAGGTAAATTTCGCGTCTATCTGCAAGGTTGGGATAATCCTGTTTTTTTCCAAGTACTTTTTTTGGTCGAAAAGGATTGTTTTTATTTTATATTACATATTGTATATTACAAAAAAAGTACCGAGAAAATCTCGGTCACCCAGGTACTTAATTGTAAAACAAACAACGCTGTCGTTCATAAATTAAATATTTTGGTATTTGTTACGACTAAAAATATTAACGTCCTCTGTGGCGCAGCGGTTTGCGCATCTGCCTACCATGCTAGAGGGAGGTGTTTGAATCCCGGCTAGGGACATAAAAAAAATCCCAGGTCTTACATGTCATGTTTACATGTTTGTGATGTCGCTGTTTCTGGTTCTCACGACAATGACAATGTATGTCATCATGTCATCATCAACCCATTATTTCCCCACCGAGGGGCATGGGTCTCTTCCCTCAGGAAGTTGTAGGTCATACTCCACCACGAGGGCCAAGTCCGGATTGATGGAGGCTTGTAAAACATGTGACTGGTCTTACTGTCAGAAGTTTTCAAGCCGCCAGAAGTTTTAAGGCCTCTGACTTGGCTTAACGACTACGATCTATCGACGGCAGCCGGCACCAACTGCTTAAAGTGCGTCGCGAAGTACGGAACCACTCAGAAAAATGCCACTAGCGTTAGTCGTAGTCAGAGTATCAATTTTAAGTAATTATTATTAAAAAAGGTTCTTTAGCGCATGTAAACTCGACTGAAGAGACAACCTTGTCTTCTAACTCCACAATGAAGGCCACATATGAACACGCGAGCTCTTACGCAAAGGTTCGAGTGGTTTCCGTTTCCTGCACTAAAGCGGGCGAAGCCGGGGGGCGCGGTAGTCGACAATTTATATCGCATTAACGTCTTTGTTGGACGATTGGAATACACAGAAGGTATCCTGAGCATTGGAATACTCGTATTTACTGAGAGTAATTTTCTTGAGAGTAAATCCTCTTTTCAATTTTTTCGTGATAAGAATATGAAATCGTGCAATAAAGATGACAATGCGATATAAATTGTCGACTACCGCGCCCCGTGGCTTTGCCCGTTTACTACCTAAGGATGTTTAACTATTTGGGTATTGTTTTTTTTTAAATAAACCAGCATATTCGATGATTATTGTCAAGACGCGTTCATTTTGCACTAGCTTTCAATCCATAAAAAATACATGGTATTTTTTTTATTAATACGTTAAATAAACAGAACAGTTGCAATGCAGAGGACTTCATTCTATGAGCATTTTCTAACAGCCAGCCGCAGGAGGTGAATGACAATAACTGGTAGGCGTAAGGAAGTGTGAAAAAGCTAATTCTATATATATAAAACGAGAAGCTGACTGACTGACTTAGAATCAACGCAGAGCCCAAACTACTGAACCTAGGGGGTTGATATTTGGCATGGGAGTTCCTTAGGAAGCCTAGGGGAGCACTAAGAAAGGATTTTTGAAAATTCATCCCCTAAAGGGGTAAAATGGGGGTTCAAAGTTAGTATGAAACTTTGCCGTTTTTGAAGTTATTCGAATGAAATTTGGTACGAAGGTTCTTCATTTAAAATTATGAAATACGTGTAAAATAGTTTTTTAAAAATCATCCCTTAAGGGGGAAAAAGGGGGGTGCAAACTTAGTATGAAACTTAGCCATTTTTGAAGTTATTCGAATGAAATTCAGCATGAAGGTCCTTCATTGAAAGTCATGCAACACAGGTAAAATATATTTTCAAAAATCATCCCTTAAGGGTGTAAGAGGGGGTTGCGAAGTTAGTATGAAAGCTCTTTCGCATGCGCTAAAAGTATCCCTATCTTATTTTCAAGCTCTTTACTCAACTAAAGCCCACGCGGACGTAGTCGCGGGCAACAGCTAGTTAAATAAATAAACTATGAAATAAAACAATAGTAAAAGACATAATATATAGAGACAATAAAAGACGAGTATACAAATATGTTACATATAACTACTTATAAGATGTCGAAATAAAATACATAATTATACAAAATTCTATAATATACACGTCATATTACCGTAATGTTAGACAATTTAACAAATAAATAATGCGGAATAAACCTATACCTATTTCAAATATAAAAATAGTGTTGCATGCAGTCTATGTATACTGTGCAGTCGACAGCACATCATAGTATATACCCATGCACTCTACTCCGTTGCATTACGGGCGAATTTGCAACTAAAATGTGAAGGTTGACGTGCTGTCGACTGTTCATCCCATTGTAAAGCGCAAGCCTTTTTCTAGAAGAGAAAGTGTGGGGTGGCCAGGTGTGGGCTCAAACATCAGGGTTGCCCACTGTGGATTGGTATGTATGAATCTTCTACGGCGTGAAGCTTTTGTCACCCCATTAGTGGGTCGCCGATAAAGCCTACGCCATTGTAATGTGACGCCAATTCTTTCCTCTTTAGCCGGAAGAGATGCGCGATAAAAAAGGATTGTTGGGCGTTCCCAATAATACAATATGTGTGCGGAAAAAACCTACTTTCGCGCGGGGAAAAAGTTTCGGGAAGTTATGAAAGGGTAAAGTTTGAAGGGTCGTATCACTGCGTGAACTGGGATGCCTTCTTTGAGGGTTAAGAAAGTTTTATTATTACGCAGTAAAGAACTGACACTGATACATCTTTGTACACTCATTTTGCATGCTACTTTCTTTTGAGCGTAGCTTTGATTTTATTGACTTTATTACGGATACACTTACTTGAGTTTTTGTCGGAAGAGTCTGACCAGGTTTTGCTCTGATTCGCTGAGCTCAATGATGGTGAGCAGAGACGGAATTCGCATCTTCGGTTACTCGTCTTGTATTAGTATATGCAGAATAAAGTTAGAAATTTCCAGTGCTTACAAAAGTTTTAGCTTTGAAAGCAGGATGATCTTTACGAAGGTTAAGCAACATAGGGCGCGTTCAGTCCATGGATGGGTAACTGTCTGTGACTAAACGCTCCTCAGCGAAGAGACCCGTGATCCTCGGTTGGGACATAATGGGTTGATGGTGATGATTATTATGTGAATACCGTAGTGTTTGGCATTATTTTTTCCTGCCATTAAAATTTCCAAAGAAACGGGCCGTTACAGACTGACAGGACAGACGGACAGACAATAAAATTATCTATCTATTCTATGAATTTTACTTTACATTTTGTGCTACTGGATTCTTTCGGACAACCACTGAAACACAGCGGTTATCGCATCTGCCTACCAAGTGAGAGGTCCCGGGTTTAAACCCCGGCGGGGTTTTCAAAAAAACCCCAAGTCTTGGATGTTTACATGTTTGTGATGTCGCTGTTCCCACGACACAAGGTACCCTAGTGCGGGGCCAGAAGCAATATTTGTGTCTATTTTAAAGTTTATGTTTGCTAACTGTAAAAAAATGTAGAAATGACGCTCTTATATTTTTCTCTTTACTTGATATTTTTTAGCGCTATAATCAGAAATAATCGGAAATTTATTTAAACGTAAATAATTTATATTTTGTTAGTTGAAAGTCAATGTACTTAGTGATGTTAGCCACTGCCTTGTGGTCAAGTGTAGTGTAGAAAAAGGCAGTGAAAAATAAACCACTCCGATCATCTTTATCTCAAACCACCTTAAATCTAATACATAAGTAATCAAATACATAATTATGCTGTCATCCCTTTATCACGCATTTTCTAACAATGTTCCATCATCGCCCGCATCCCTCACTTAAGAAACGATTCCCCGGTACAGTGGGCGGCGCGTCGACCTATACGTTTCAGATAATTATTTATGGGGCTTAGGAGAGCAAGAAGAAAGAAGAAAAATCTAATCTTTTTATCTCTTTAAACGAGCAATTCTTGTATATATGTATGTATTAATATAATCAGAATCTCGGAAACGGCTCCAACGATTTTCGTGAAATTTTGTATGCAGGGGGTTTCGGGGGCAATTAATTAATCCAACTAGGTTTCATTTTTATAAAACGTCGTTTTACTCGTGTTTTAAGGCAAAGAAATAACTGCTACACTACAAAAAGGTAATTTTCGCAATCATCTGTAAGGTTGTCATAGTTCAAGTGGGAAATAGGACGATACCGTAAATAGAAGACTCTGGTTCGAGACTTGATAATATTTTTTCTTTTTTTTTTTCAAGTTCCTCCTTTTGTGTGAAAACCTACATACCGAGCAAAGCTCGGTCATCCAGGTACTATTTATTTAACTCCACAGAAATGTAAAAAGTAAAGAAAACGTAAGGCCGTTATTTCTAGATTTTTTTACAGTTATTAAAATCCCGTAGCACAGAAAGTAAAATTAAATTCATAGAATAGATGGGATCATTTCATTGTCTGTCCGTCTGTATGTCTGCTTTCTGATTTTTGATTTCAGCTGCTTATTCGCCCGTAATGTAGGTAACTGAGTAGTGTTCGGATGTGAAGTTTGATGAATTGTTACTTCGCTAAAATTAGCTCGTAGTTCATTTGTTGTTGGTGGCAATAAAATCTTTTTTTACTCTTTTTTACTTTTTAGTTTTACTATGTGCTGCCGACTGTACAGCTCACGCAATTCCCCTTCGTTTGTCCGCAGTTTTTTTCGCATTAAGAGGATAATGGCTCTCGTGTTGAGATACGTCGCCGGTTACCACGCAACGCTTGAGTCCACGTTTTTTTTTTCATTTTAGGGATTTATAAAAAGCACATTAGGGCTGAAGAAGGCTGTGCTAGGAAGTGAGAGCTATCCGCTCAGGAGGAAATTAAAAAAAAAAACTGAGATCAAAACGAAAAAGAAAACTTAAACTCTGTCACACATCATCATCGGCCCGTATCGCTCGTAGCCTGAGCTGCCTGAGTGATCTTAAGCGATCACTACGGTCAAGCAACATACGGCGCGTTCAGTCCATGGATGGGTCACCGTCTATGACTCATGATAGTGGCATTTTTCAGGGCGGTTCCGTGCTTCGCAAGGCACGTTAAGCTGTTGGTGCCGGCTGCCGTCGATAGATGGCAGCCGTTAAGCCAAGTCTGAGGCCTTAGGGCGGCTTGAAAACTTCTGACAGAATGACCAGCCTCTTGCTAGCCTCCACTAATCCGGACTTGGCGCCCGTGGTGGAGTATGGCCTATACCTTCCTCAGGGAAGAGACCCGTGCCTTTCGGTGGGGACATAATGGATTGATGATGATGATCATCGGCCCAACTCTGGGTGTGTTGGCCTATACCCCACCACTGTGGTTGGGGTATAGACCTTTTCCCCATCCATAGTGCCTATCGACACGGACTAATTATCTAGATGTATCACCGAAAGTCATCTCTGTAAGATGGCCAATAGCCTTGTTAAGCGGAATAGTTAAGGGGAAATGATGCGGAACCATCACGACATTTTCGTCGTTTGCATCAATACAATGTCACTGCTGGTCTCAGAATACTGTTGTGTAACTTAACCTGTAGAATTTTTCGTGGGCTCATCACCTCACTTTAACATTGGTTATTAATTTAAAGATAAAAATGTTGGTTTTTTTTTTTTTTTTTTTTTAATTTATGAATATTATTTCTAGATTTTTTACAGTTCTAGTGTGGGGCCAGAAGCAATGTATGAGCATATAGAAAAATGTTATTTATTAATTTACATACTACATATAAATAAATTTGCATCGTTACAGTACTTGCGATATCTGCACTAGACTCTAAGTCTGTATTTCAGAGACCTGGTGAAATTTACGTACTGTAATCATTTTCGACAGGTTTGGCAACGCTACAAGTAATAGCTAAAGCTACAAAACTAGTACAAAAGCTACTAAAGCTACATAAAAAGGAAACATTGTATAGGAAGTTGTTATGAAAAAACATGACTGCGTGAAAAAGCATGAAAACTTGCGTGCGTATGTGTGTGTGTGTGTGTGTGTGTGTGTGTGTGTGTGTGTGTGTCTGTGACAGTGAAATGGGGGCATGGTATTTTTTTTAGAGAGAAGCGTTAAGGATCTTTTCCGTTTTTTGATAGTCCAAATCATGGATCCACACCTCTATAGCTCATTTAGCTTTGCTCGTTGGAAGATTTTTTTATATCAGGTACCTATTTTTAAAGGTTCTTTTCAACGCAATTGATTAAATAAAATTTATTCACAGGGTGTAATTTCACCCCAGCCTACCGGGCATCGATCCCAGGCCCTCACGGTCCGCTGCACAAGCGAGACTCGCCAGGTGCTCGTTAAGTGCCAACCCATGTCATGCTACATTATGTAGTACATAGCTGCACCCGAATTAGTCTGGTGACCTCTGCTTAGCAAGCAATAGTCAGCAAACACATGTCTCCAGATTGGTCAGCGGTGGACGTTTATTGGTGATCGAACATTGAAGCGTTTTGTAGAGATAGTTTTGTAGGTAAAATGTTTGAGTTAAGAGTACAGATATCGTCAATTATGTATGGATGAGAATTCGTTGGACTGGTTTCTTGTTTTGGTAAACTTGCTGGAAATATTAAATACTAAATTGAGAACCCAGCTTTGCTCGGCTAAAATGTAGTGTCATAATGATATTCCACATTGTATCGACCATGTATCCTCGTGTGGCCCAATGTCAAATAAAATGTACAAAAACATATTGTTATTTTCAAGGTCGGCCCGCAAGAGGATATTATATTTTTTGTTCAGGATTCAATTTTTGGTATTTTTCCTGTCCATTTGCTTTTTCATTTCAACTTAGGCCTAATAGCTGCTACACACTATGCCGGCGGCACGGCCGAGCGGCTTTGCCGTCTGCATTTTTAGGCCGCCGGCACTTGCCGCTGGTGCCGCAGAGCATCATTGGTATCATTTTCTAGCACAGCACATTGAATCGAATGCCGGGAGCGAACTGCCGCCGGCTTGCCGCGTAACTCGCCGGCAAGACCCGCCGGACGGCCGGCGGCTCCGCTTGTGCGGCATTGCCGGTGGCTTTCTACCCTCCAGCAGAGCCGACGGCACGGCCAGCGGCATAGTGTGTAGGAGTCATTTGAATTCATAATGGATACCTGTGACGCTTGATGACGTGACACCAACGCAACATTGGTGATATTGACATGTTTACTTCGAAACGCCACTAGATGGAAAGATAATTTTTACGTTGAAAATACTCAGTAATAAGAATTTTCCGCCTCGACTTTTTGTCGACTCGATTTGACCAATTTTTTACGCTGTTTAATTTGATGAAATGAAATGAAAATAGAAAATAGTGACGTCAGGAATAAGATTAAACATTGAAAAAATAAACTGCGATAGTAGCGAATAGGTAGGACGCCTTCGCAATCGGGAGGTCGTAGGTACGATTACCGGCATGTACCATTTGACTTTGTCTGCTAAGTAATGTACATTTGTGAAGTTATAATTGCAATACCACTTGCTAACGGTGTAGGAAAATATCGTGAGCAAAGTTGAGTGCCTGAGGTATTTACGTACCCCAACGTTTAAAATTGCGTGACTTTAGATGACTTTAAGTGCTGTAAAAGTATTAGTTACTAAATTCAAGTGATCTGATTCAACTTAACCCCTCAAGGTCAGACAGATAGTTGCCCGCATGGAGGATGAAGCCAGTACCAAGCCGCGGGAGTTTATTCCCTTCTCCCAGCACGAGCTCTCGGGCGTCTTGAAGGGCATTCACCCCAAAAAGGCGCCCGGGGGGGACGGCCTCACGGCCGACATCTGCAGTGCGGCCATCCGGGCAAGAAATGATGTATTTGTTGCCCTGATGAACGCCTGCCTCTCTCTAGGGTACTTCCCCAAGGATTGGAAGGCCGCTGTAGTCAAAATCCTGCCTAAGCCCAACAGAGATGACTACACGCGGCCTAAGTCATACAGGCCAATTGGGCTCCTGTCCGTCCTGGGGAAGATCCTGGAGAAGATGATGGCCGGGAGGCTGCTCTGGCAGCTCGGGGTGGGCGGAGGACTGAGCCCGCGCCAATATGGCTTCATGCCGCAACGCAGCACGGAGGATGCCTTGTATGACGCTGTACAGCTCATCAGAGATCACGTTGGGCAAAAACGCATTGTCGGAGTAGTCTCCCTCGATATCGAAGGGGCCTTCGACACTGCGTGGTGGCCGGGAATAAAACACCAGATCCTGGCCACAGGATGCGACCAGTCTGTCTACCGACTTCTGTGCAGCTACCTGAGCGAAAGACAGGTCACAGTCAGGTATGCTGGAGCACAAGTAGACAAACCCACTTCTAAAGGTTGCATCCAAAGCTCAACGTGCGGTCCCCTGCTGTGGAACCTGTTACTCGACCCTTTGCTCCGGCGAGGTGGGGACCTCGAAGCTCACCTGCAGGCGTTCGCGGATGATATTTTAATTATCGCCGCGGCGCAGACTTCGGGTGAGCTTGGAAGGATCCTGAACACCGCGCTGGAGTGGGGAGAGGCGGCTAAGATGAGGTTCGCCGCTCGGAAGACCCAAGCTATGGTGGTCACCAGGAAGCGCGATGTAATCCCACCCAAACTGAGTCTTGGAGGGGAGGACATCGCGTTCTCGGACGTGATCACCGTACTGGGTCTAACGATCGACAAGAACCTCAATTTTCATAGCCACCTCAACAGAGTCTGCGGCAAAGCCATGGCTAGGTTCCAGATGGTGTCTAGAGCGGCCAGGGCGACCTGGGGCTTAAATGCCGATATCATCCGGCTGCTCTACACTACCGTCATAGAGCCGACCATCCTCTATGCGGCCAACGTCTGGGCACCTGTCACGCAGCGCGCGGGCGTCAGGGCCGTACTCGACAGAGTGACCAGGGCCTTTGCGATCCGCATTGCGAAGGCCCATCGCACCACCTCCCTCACAGCAGCCGTCCTACTGGCGAGGATCCTTCCCCTCGACTTAAGGGCCGAGGAGGCCCTTCGACTCTATGAGTTGAAAAGGGGGAGGCCCCTCGCCTTGCTCCCGGGCTGGGACGTCGAGAGCCGCTGCAGCCCGTTCACGCTGGCACACCCCGCTTGCAGGATTCCGGTCGAATTCGAGGAGGTGGCCAGCGTGGAGGAGCTCAGCAAGGTGCCCGACGACTGGCCCCGGGCCTACACGGACGGCAGTAAGATCGAGGGTAAGGTGGGGGGAGCGGTCACTCTGTGGAGAGATGGCGCTGAAGTCCGCACCAGGGGGTTCAGGCTCGAGGGATTCGCCTTCGTCTTCCAAGCGGAGATGGTGGCGATTTCCAAGGCTCTCGACCTCGTTGCCGGGGGACCCGTTCCCATCAGGGCGAGTATCCTGAGCGACTCCAGATCTGCTCTGGAGTTACTCAGGAGCACCTCGCCCACACACCCGCTGGCCGTGAAGATCCACGGCCAGCTGGCGAACATAGAAAAAAACGGAGGCCTGATCCGGTTTTACTGGATCAAGGCCCACGTCGGGATCCCCGGCAACGAACGAGTGGATGAGTTGGCCAAGAGGGCGGCGTTGTCCCGCAAAGACGCGGCAGCCTATGACCTGTATCCCGTCTCACACGCAAAACTGCAGGTGAGACGGGAGACGGTGGCAAAGTGGCAGACCAGATACAGTGAGTCTGCCATAGGCCGCGTCACCTCACTGTTCTTCCCGGACGTGGCAGCGGCCCACAAAGTCCTTGACAAATTCACCATGTGCAATGCCAAGGCGCAGCTCCTGACGGGGCACGGCGGCTTCCGAGCGTACCTCCACAGGTTCAAGCTCGCGGGGAGTCCGTCCTGCATCTGTGATGACGTGACTCCCGCTGGAGCACCTGCTGGAGGAGTGCCCCCGTTTCGGAGCTGCAAGGGCCGATTGCGAGATACTCCTGGGAGAGGCGGTGAGGTGCGAGGCATTCGCCGCCTTTATGGCCGACTCCAAGAGTCGAGACGCCTTCCTCGCCTTCGCCCTGGGCGTGACGCGCGCGGCTTCAAAGGCGAATGGGAGCCGGGTTTTACCTGGGCGACCCAAATACCCATTTCTACAACTTCTACAAATTTAACCTTGTCAGGCCGAGCGAGAGGGGAAGACTGTTAAATGCCTGTAAATAGAAATGTAAGATTTTAAGTTGCCAAACATCATAGGACCCCGGTGCCTTGCTTGTGACTACTCGATGGAGTAGACAGAGATAAGGTGCCGGGGAACACACCTTTTAATAACATGATAACCTGGCAATTCTATTTTTAATTCAATGTAATTCTATTTTATTTCAATCTTGTGACATTTCATCTTAATTTAAGATAATTTTAATTTAATTTAATTCTTATCAGAATGATATTACATTCCCATTGTAATTTTATTTTGTTTGAATTGAACTAATGTTAATTTTAACTATATTGACATTTAAATCGTGTAAATAATGTTATTTGAATCTAAGTAATTTAGTTTTAATGTATTTTTTTTTATAGTAATTAAATTTTAATTTCATTATTGACATTTGATAATCTAACATTGATAAAAATGTTTTTTTTGACTGACATTATGTGAATGGGTTTACGAAAAAAAAAGAAAAAAAAACAAGGAAAGGGGAAAAAAAATAATAATAATAAATTAAAGACAAATAAATGACGGAAAAGACACAAATATACCCCATAAACAGACACAAAACCCATTAGATTAAGTATAACATCATTATTAAACAACTCTTGTATCCCATACCATGAAACATATTGAAATTAAAGATATTTTAAAATAAACAAATGACAAAAAGGTTGCCACATTATTAATAGTGGCAGGACCTTACAGAAAAAAAAAACCCCTCAAGGTCCCAAGATCCGCCGGTGGGTCGGTCTTACAGCTGCACTTTGAATTGAATTTTGAAGATGATATAGACCACAGTTGTTTTATTCTTTGAAAACCGTAACTTTCAAATATTACTCTGTGCATAACTAACTTAGCCGTGAAAGAAAAAGTGTTCTAGGCCTGAGGGGTTAATCAATTAGGATGGCGTGCAAAATTACCTACGATTAAAGCCATCCGCCGGGAATCCCCGCGAGATGATCCCCATATCCCGCCCATCCCTGGTGTAACTATTCATTACCTTATTATCCGTCTGTCACTGCCCCATTCTCGGAAACATCCATATGGGAAAGTTGTAGAAGGTCGAACAAGTTCAGCTGATAGTTTTAATTTGGTATTTGACACTACGGGAAATAAAATATTCTATATGCTCGATTAAAACAAAACTTACAAAAGTTTCGGCACATGTACCTATATCTTTTAATCATTTACAAGTTATCACAACTTTTAAATCGATGCAACATAAAAAGAGTGCTCTGAAGTGTGACGTCATATTTTATTTAAATCTAGTTTTAAGCCAGTATTTTAATACAAAATTCCGTTTTAAAGTAACTCATTTGACATTTTAAAAATACACAATTGCAAACGGCGAACCAAGCCACGGGTTTTCTCACGATATTTTCCTTCACCGTTAGCGTGTGCAAATTCCCTCATGTAAGTAAGTTTGAGTATCAACAAATTCAAATTAAAATAATTCATTCATAGTAAAAATAAAATATTTCATTTATTAACGTCAAAGTTGTTAGTTTCATAGTTAATAGATTATGTGGAGAAGAACCTAACAAAGAAACTCTACATTTATCCTTTTCAAAACAGTTATAGCTTAATTGAAAAATTTTCAAACTAAAAAATATTACTCATGAATATGTTGAGATGTTGCCGGGCGTGCGTGCATGCAACGATTAATGAATGTCGATGAAGCAAAAGTGATATGTCAGGATCGTGGCAGGTGGCAGTCCCTGGTCTCTGCCTACCCCTCTGGGATACATCTATTAGCTTATGTCAGTTTCTATGCAACATAAGAGCAATTATTTCTTTCCTAAAAGAACACTAATCATCATCATCATCATCATCATCGTCATTCAGCCACAAGAAGTCCACTGCTGGACATAGGCCTCCTTCATGGATTTCCAAAAAGCCCGTTGGAAGCGGCTTGCATCCAGCGTCTCCCTGCCACTTGGATGAGATCGTCCTACGCTGTGCTTGTCGATGCGTGGTCTCCATTCAAGAACCTTTCGGCCCCATTGGCCACCAGTTCTTCGACCACTAATACCCATAAATTTTTGGATATGTTCATGCTTTTGTACTCAATTTGTTCTATGGCCGGTCGGCAAGACCCCGGAGCCCTCTGTGCGAGTAAATTGATGGATCACCGTTCGCTTGGCGCTGTGCCAACCCCACTGGACCTTTCGCTTGAAGGTAGAGCTTCGGTGGCAGGACTTTAAACTTTGAGAGTTATTCAAAAGGATTTTTCTTAAGAAGTGCTTTGTTTAAGGAATGTGGAATGACGTTTAAATAACTTTCTTTTAAACTAACACTATTAACAGTTTTATGAATCTGCATAAATAAAATTTCATTTGTATTTTGGAAGATTTGCCATAAACCAAGTTTATAACAAACTTTTTTTTTTCTTCTCTGACAGGGCGCTATGGCGCTCATTAGGGGAGGGCTATGTCCAGCAGTAGACTAGAACAGCCTGATGATTATGATGATGACAAGTCGTGCAATTAAGAAATAGCTTTACTACAGCGGTGTGTACTAACACAACATTGCTAATTTAAACTACAAATCCCACATAGTAATTCACTCCAATTACCTATTAGTCAAACATTTAACTCTCCCCAATACGGAACTCGGTAGTGGTCTGTATTTAGCAGAGTGTACACAATTAATACAGCGTTGAGTAAACACGCTGATTAGAGGTTAGCTCGAGTATGCTATAAAACAATTATAATTTTGTCCATTTAAGCTAAAACTGTTTTGACAAGAATAAACGAGGAGTTTCTTTGTTATACTTGAGCCATTACAAACGTGCAAACTGAGTCATAAACATTTGTACCAGAACTCTCTCTCACACATAATATGTGTGAGAGAGAGGAGGATTACCTATATTATAGGAGGCATATCATGCATATCGGAACTCTCGATCGCACTTTTATAACTCGGTTCGCACGTTTTTAATGGCTCAAGTATAGTTTCTTTTCCACATAATTTATTAATTGTGAAACTAACAACTTTGACGTTCTTAAAGTAAACATTTTGTTTGTACTATAAATGAAACCCAAACCAAAATATAGATTTCTTGGAAAAATGGGAAATGCATGTGAGACGGACCATAAGTTTAAAGCAGCCGAGAAAAAGATCCCTATCTTTATCACAAATGTACACAAAGATACGACCGAGTCTGACATTGTGGACTATATATCCTTAAAAATAAAGGAAAACGTTGTCTTAGAAATAATTAATATAAATAAGGTAGGAGCAACCGACGACGCCAGCTCCGTCTCGACTCACCACGATTAAGCTCTCAAGAATCAGAGCGAAACATGGTCGGACTCTGCCGATGAAAAAGTCAAGTATATCCGGAAATTTAATAATTAAACAGTTAATAATGTCTAGTGCTTACGAAAGTTGTATTTAAAAAATATTTTAATTTACATTTTATTCCAATAACATTCATAACAACAGAAAATAAAATTTATGCCGACCATGTCAGCCATGTCACTAGAATCTACCAATTATTATAAAAATAAAAAGTGCAACTACTAATGTATGTCGATAAAGCAAAAGTGATCTGCCACATTCGTGGCAAGTGGCAGTCCCAAACAAAAGACAAAATTTGTCCTTATTATTGTAAACGGAAAGAGGATGCAGTTGAGAGATTTGAGTCAGCAATTTTGCGTGAGTTTGGACATGTGGAGAAGACGAAGGAAAAAAGATTGACGAAACAAATATATCAAGTGATGTGAGTGGAAAGGCCTCAGAGTTCGACCAAATAAGGGATGTATTACCACAGAACAAGATAAAAAATAATCCGAAACTGGCAGGCGTCCATTCAACGACTACAATGTATCGATGAAGCGAAAGTGATCAGAGGATCGTGGCAAATGGCAGTCCCTGGTCTCTGCCTACCCCTCTGGGATACAGGTAAGAATGTATGTATGTATTTTTGTATACAGTGACTGCATTAGAACGTGTAAACGTCAACCAGCACGTAAAATGCTAACTGTGTTTGTTCGAAACGGCGATGCATTTTGATGACGGACTTTAACATGGATGGGTCACTGCGGTTAGGTAACTACTGCGCTAAATATAGAGCAAATGTTTCAGATAGAATATTTGTTATAACCTTACCAAAATTCCTATTTAAAACCTAAAATCATCATCAACCAATTATGTTCCAACCGAGGGGCACGGGTCTCTGCCCTGAGGAAGTTATAGGCCATACTCCACCACGGGGGCCAAGTCCGGATTGGTGGAGGCTTGTGAGACTAGTGGCTGGTCTCACTTTTGTTGGTGTCCAATTAGTTAGTGTAATTCAGATTCACTGAAAATACATACGTACATACTTATGTATGCTCACACCTGTATCCCAGAGGGGTAGGCAGAGACCAGGGACCACCACTTGCCACGATCCTGACAAATCACTTTCCCGTCACCCACATTCATTAGTCGTTGCATGCACGCACGTCGGTTTCGGGTAAACACTAAATATAAAAAAACGACTTCAAATAAAAAAGTAGAAAATAATTGCATTTTCCTCCATTTTCCTCCTCCTTCCTCGCATATTGACTCCAATACCAGCAATAATTGTTACGCAAGTAAGTAAGAATATACCATTATTTTAAACTTTTTTGTTTAAAGCTTTTTTTTGTTAAATTTTTTTTAGTTTCCTTCTCAAATAGCGAAAATGTTACTACCAGGAGGCGTACCTACAGATATTATTATACAGTTATGAAAACAGAAATAAGCTCGTAAGTTCACTTGGTCTCCGACTTAAGTTGGATTGTTTGCCATGTCTCCTGTTTGCTTAAAGCTAGGAAACCAGTCTAAGTTCTGGTAACCTCCTTGTCTAGCTGGCGAAGTGAAGGGAGGGGTCACCAACTCCGGTCGGTTGATGAGGCTTCAGTACAGTTATTAAGACCCACCAGTTGCTAAGCAAACTCGGCGTACCTCATATCTTTTGTTTTGTATAGAGACAGCAAACCAATAAAATTATTAAAACATTATGTACGTTAAAGCTAAAGAAAAAAGATGAAAATATTACTTGTAAAACATGAGTAATAATTTGTCGTCGTAAAAGTCATTAGATAGTCCAGCATGTTTTGCCAGTTGAGGCGTACAAATATTGAAAATTTAAAAACATTAAAATTCAAAACAGTAATTTTTTTAAATTCTAGAGGTTAAATACACCTGTAATGTCAAATAAATGGCGCCTGAATTTTCAAATCCACAGTTGGCAGGCATGATAATTAACCTCATACTTGAAGAAAAGAACCGAAGGAATCTTGAGTGTCTAAGGTGTGCATCACACTAATATTATAAACGTGAAAGTTTGTGTGTGTGTTTATATGTTTGTCAGTCTTTAGCGCTGAAACGGCTAGACGGATTTTAATAAAATTTGGTATGGAGTTAGCCGATACCCTGGATTAAAACATAGGCTACGTTTCACCGCGGGGAAATATCTTATTCCTACGGGAAAATCGATGAACCGCGGGTAACACCGCGGGGCACAGCTAGTAATAATATACGGCAACGCCTGAGGCCTGGTTTACTCTTTGATTTTTAGCACGCTTTTCATAGAGCTATAATAGAATAGAGACGCCAATTCCTTTTATGAGAACATAAGCAAACAATAAATCACTAATGGTTGGTTGTATACTATCGGCCTTATTTTTATTTTTTATTTTTATTTACTAGGAAACCAACAGACACGGTACAAAACAAAACAGTACATGAAAAAGGTGCTATATAAGGCCCAATAATAACATTAAAATACTTAAGAAAAATCAATACACATTACACGAGAACTTACTACTGCTTACAGCTAATAAAGACTGCGGAACATTACATAATTAAGATTTTTCCCTTATACTCCTGAACAGACGGTTTTTAAATGAGTTCTTAGTAAGGTAAAATAAATCTATGTCATTGAAAATATTATTATAAGTGCTCATAATTCGACAGATTACACTATTTTGCTTACTAATAAAGGTTATGAGCTGTGTATACAGCCGTTATGCGAGGTCTGACAAACTGGTTATTTTTACGCTAAATGCAATTAAACAAGTATAAATTGATATACTTCAAATAGTTATTCAGAGTGTATAACTTATTTATTAGTAAGGCCGTATGTATTTAGGATTTTTTAAAGTACTTCTACAAAACATGGTGCTCACTAAGAGGTATGAATCGGCATAATATGTTTGTCAGTTCAACACTTGATGCGGGTACATAGCTCCGGCTATTGTCAATAAAGTTTGATCGTGCAGGGCTCCAGTGTCCGCGTCACGCATTATTTATGCAGAGCGGGACGCTGTCACGTCGCACGTGAAATTAATTTACAGAGATGGCCAATAGCCCTGCGCAGCGGGACAGTTAAGGGGAAACTATGCGGGATCATTTTCGTCATTTCTTTCAATAAACGTCACTACTGGGTTTAAGATACAGTTGTGGAACTTAAATGGCAATGAAAATTACCTAAAAATCATAAAGTTATATGGCTCAGCTTCTATCGCTTGCACTTGACGGGTCCGGCAGGGGTTTTGCGGGGCGTGGCGGGGAAGTGCGCCCGCGCACCCCCCTGTGACGTAAATAACTTTAGGATTTTTAGGTGATTTTCACTACAAAAAAAAATTAAAATATGTTTATGCTTCAGTATCATGTAAATAACCACCCCTGAGTCGGACGAAACTGTACAAATCAATAACCTGTATACACGTTTATTTAAAAAGCCTCTGTTTATTCTAGTGGACAGAAATCAATTGCGTCTATATCTTTATTCCGTATAAAATTCGCCTAAAAATCCACTTAATCTTCGTTCACGCGTAATCCGTGCGTCAAACTGACGTGAGCTCCAAATTCAAAGCGCTTGCCGTTAAGCGCCCGCATGCCTACAGCATCAGCAAATCGATCAGGCCGATGTTTCAGCTTGTTTTGAAACAAATAGAGTCTGATTTAGACGTAATTGCATCACGATTGATGGTACATGACCGCCAATATTTACAAGTGACCAAACACGCTGTCTATTTGGCATTATTTTACAAATCAACCGAATCAACCGAATATATGTTTGGTGGGTCTATGAGGTTCACTGGCGCCATCTTGGGAAGATTTAATAACATCGCCTTTTCTCATTCATTCTTTGTTATTGACTGCCTCGTTGGTCTAGTAGGCGTTTAGCTATCAAGACAGAGGTCGTAGGTTCAATTCCCAGTGGCAAGTACCATACATTTCCACAAATAGCCCCATACTGGGTGTAATTTAGATAAAAGACATTACTAGTTGCATTTATTTTGCTGTTTTTTTCGCTGTTTGAGGCGTGGTTTACATTTGGTTTATTTTCGTGCTTTTTAGCATGTTTTCCATAGAGCTATAATAGAATAGATACCCGAATTCCTTTTATAAGCACATAAGTAAATAACAAATCAGTAATGATTGGTTGTATACTACGTATTTAGGATTTTTTAAAGTACTTTTATAATATAATGGTGCGTAATAAAAGCTATGAATCGGCATATGTTTTTGCCGTCTCTATTTTATTCTTTTTCTATGAAAAGCATGCTATAAAAGCATGAAAATAAAGCAAAATAAATGTAAACCAGACCTTACCCAATCCTTTCACTAGAGGCCCCGATGAAGGAGCGACAAAAGTTATAATTTTATTGTTATATCATTTAGTAATTAGTTGTAAAACATATTGTGACATGAAGTTGTAAACACTATTGTAGCCAAAGAAACTGGCCAAGTTCAAGTCGAACTCGCGCACGAAGGGCTCCGTACGATTATATAATTAAAATCACGTTTGTTGTATAGGATCTCCCTTAAATATATTTTTTATACTGTTATAGTACTTGTTGTTATAGCGGCAACAGAAATACATCATCTGTGAAAATTCCGACTATCTTACTATCACGGTTCATGTGATACAGCCTGGTGACAGACGAACGGACGGACAGTGAGTCTCAGTATTAGGGTCCGTTTTACCCTTTGGCTACGGAACCCCAAAGCCTCGAGAAGTTAACTCAATTATTCACATCGGTTACAATGTCGACATTCCACGTACAATTTCGCCTTAAAAAGTGACTGTTAGAACATTACAGGGCTTGTTAAGGGCAAGTTAAATTGCAGTGAACACGCATTTAGCGTCACTAGGGCGATGTTATCTGCACACGGCTTTCATACGGCTATGTTCTTATTCAGTAACTTTTTACTACGATTTGTATAGTTTTTCTCTCTTCATCATCATCAACCCATTATGTCTCCACCTAGGGGGCCAAGTTCGAATTGGTGGAGGCTTGTAAGACTAGTGGCTGGTTTTATTGGATTTATTGTCAGAAGTTTTCAAGCCGCCCTAAGGCCTCTGACTTGGCTTAACGACTGCCATCTATCGACGCTAGCCGTCACCAACTGCTTAACGTGCCCTGCGAAGCATGGAACCGCTGCGAAAAATGTCACTAGCATTAGTCATTGAACGGTCACCCATCCATACACTGAACGCGCCGAATGTTACTTACCTTCGTGATTGCTTAAGATCACTCAGGCGGGCGGTGCTACGAGCGATTTATTTACATTCACATACAACTACTAACTAAATCAACTGTACAACAAAACACTAACTCAATCCGAAACAAACTAAACGGGTTACCCTTATCACCGAAAAACGTAACCATTTCCAAACCATCTTCATTCCTGTGAAAGGTTAGCTAGACAGAACGGGTTGAACCAAGAAAGAGGCATGAAATGTAGCGGGTAGTGCAACCAAAAGCACGCCAAAGCGCTTAGTCAGCAATCCGAACCGTTTTGTTTGGGCTCGAACACGTAATTTCTAATTACCGCGGTATGCGGCATGCGGCAAGCGGGGTGCAGGCGCATGGTTTGGCCGCTGTGAAATATTGTGACCGGGCACGCGACTTGTATCACGCGCTTATTAGGCAACTGGATTCTTATGGTAACCGGGCAAGCACGTTACGAACATGGCTAAACACCCGGGCCTCGTACTCCACTTCGAATGACGTTAGCTCGATGCTCGATACCTCGATGTCCCTACCTCGATGGAACGTTTTGTCGAAGGATCATTACCTCGAAAAATAGATTGAATGAAGAATAGAGAACCTATTCTTAAAGCTACGGAATATAAATATAAAATTTCATCAAAATTGGTCAAGCCGTTTCGGAAGAGTATGCGCACTAACACTGTGATACGAGAATTTCATATATTTGATTTTAGATAAAAAGTAACCCAAACCGACGTGCGTTCATGCAAAGACTAATGAATTTCGATGAAGCGAAAGTGATTTGTCAGGATCATGGCAGGTGGTAGTAGTCTTTGCCTACCCCTCTGGGATTCAAGCGTGACCGTATGTATGTATGTAGTGTTCCGAAGTATGTTAAGAGATTTCAACGCTTCACTATCATATCCAACACGCTATCACAAAAGCCCCACTAACAATTTGAAAACTACAATCAAGTCAAACATTGACTCGGTTACAGCTTGCGGTGGTCAAAGTTTGGGCATCGCTAGCGGTTCGGAAGTTTAACCAACCATGTCAGGCACTAGTCAGTGGCTTCCAACAGTCGTCATTCCGTCTGGGCCTAAAGGGATTCGAACTTGGGACGATGCCGGCGGTAACCGGGGCCCTCAGAGTTAGGATGAGGATTAGAGGTTACAATCTAGTCTAATGCAAATTGTGAATTCGGTTGATGATGGCGGAGCACGATGTAGTGAGATTTTGGCACAAGATACTGGTACCACCTTGACTAAGAAAGAAATAAAGAAAGAAAGAAAAAAGGGTTTATTTTACGCCACATAATTATACAAGAAAAGTAGATACAGAAAAATATGTCTGTGTATGTTCCTGCTAGTTTCAAGCTTAAGAATTTCTTATATTAGAAATATTTGTTCTTGTTAAACTTTATTGCTCAAGTTAAAAATAGCAGAATTTAAGTTAAATAACATTTTTGTGATAGAAATTACGCGCAAAGGCTTTTATTATATGCCTTTTAAAAACCCTGTCCATTGAATAGTTAAACTCTGTGAATCAGAACGAAACCTGGTCGGACTCCCGACAAAAAGTCAAGTATGTATCCGGAATAAAATTAATAATAGCTATACAGGTTCTTGTCTAGTGTGGAATCCACTGTGTAACTAGGTGTATTTTTTTATTTTATTTTATATTGTTATACAAAAACGTTAGCGTAACTTATGGTTAGTATTAATGTTAATTAGATGTACAACGAACAGCGTTTTCTACAGTTTACGTATTAAAAAGTTATGTATGCATTTTCTTACGTATGAGAAATTACAAAAATGTTTATTTTATTTGGATGAAACATGAAACACGCGTTCTACGCGACGATATTAATAATTAAGGCTCATTCTTAGTTCTCATCTGCTTTTTTTAAACACAGTTGAAAATCTTTACTGACAATAAAAGTAACCAACCAATAACAAAAAACAACGATTTAACAAACATAGTAGCTACCTACATTTGATTTCATTTGTTTTATCTTTTTTCTCATAGATGTTATCTATGTAGTTTATCAAAAATTTTGGCGCCGCAAAAGATGAAACTTTTTACTTAATTTTTATTTTGTAAGGAACACTAAGAAACCTCAAAAGCGTTGCCGAACATTTCCTTGTTATAAACTCCTACTCCCAACTAAGAAGTTGTCGCGACACAACCAAGCAGGAACTCAAACAAATAATATCAAAAGTAAACCACTCCGCTTGTATCAGATGCTGTACAACTACCACAACTTGCCGCAAACAAGGCTCACTTCTCTTACTCCTCCTTACCTCGTTGCGCTGTGCTTGTGAACTTAACCTCTAGCTGCCATGAAATAAGGTTTTTAATTGCATAGCAAATTTTTGAAGATATGTGGCTACTTTTGTGATGGAAAAGTTGAAGTGTGTGTTGCACTTTTAGGCCCATATATTTTTAAGCGAAACTAAATGTTACACCGCTCAGACCGTACATAAGTTGCAGGAAATAATTAAGAGATGTAATCTATGAGGTGTGAACACTTCATTGAGTTATCAACCCTTTTTTTTTTCAAAGTATCATCATCATCAACCCCACCGTGGGGCACGGGTCTCTTCCCTGAGGAAGGTGTAGGTCATAGTCAACCACCGGGGCCTAGTCCGGATTTGTGGAGGCTTCTAAGTCTAGTGGCTGGTCTTAATGTCCGAAGTTTTCATGCCGCCTTAAGGCCTCTGACTTGGCTTAGCGTGCCTCGCGAAGCACGGAACCGCTCGGAAAAATGCCACTAGCGTTAGTCATAGACGCTCACCCACCCATGCACTGAACGAGCCCTATATTGTTTAACCTTTGTGATCGTTTAAGATCACTCAGACGGCTGTAGCTACGAGCGATTCATGCTTAATGTCTCAGGAAAATAGTTTCTGTGTAACGAAACACAAACTGTGAATCCTGTCACTCAGTTACTTTGAAGTAATTCGCAGCCAGAATAAGTTTGTGAGGACTCCAGAAGCAACTTCGTTCAAGGTGCTCGCATGATAAGTTTGTTTTAACTTTTTCTATCGTCTCGCGAGATGGAAGGTTCTTGATACTGCGGTTGAACTTACGTCTTTTTCTTTTTCCGCTCAGCGACCCCGCAAGAAGTAACTGCTAGTTAAAGAAAGTTGTACGTTATTCTTTTGCACTCTTTGGAAAAAGATGAATGCATTTAACAAAATTGAAAAATAAATATGGAGTTTCTTTGTTAAGGAATAAATGTGGAGTTCCTTTGTGAGCTTCTTCTCCACATAATCTATTATTTGTGAAACGAATAACTTTGACGTCATAAATTAAAAAAAAATCCTTTAAATTAACAATTTACTGTGAAGAAAAATATTTGAATTTGAAAAAAATAAGTTTGTTACTCGTGACTACAGTATAAGTGATAAAATGAGAAAATTACTTTGCTAAGTTCCGCCAAAATTCCACAAACACCATGCGGTTAGTTAATGCACCGCCCTCCCGCCCATTTTTTCAAGCAGAAGCCAGACACGAACACACCACCACCGACAACAATACTTGTGTGAGACAATGCGCGACGCGTTTCGCCTCTGACACGAGGCATCTTGCTTCTGCTTGAAAAAGTGGGCGGTGCATTAACTAACCGCATGGTGCTTGGGGGATATTGGCGGAATTTAGCAACGTAATTTTCTCATTTAACGCTTTTATGGATTTCCGCAAATTAACGCCTGATTCTATACAATACAGTATAAGTTACTAAATAATATTAATGGTGTGCTTGTCCAATCACTAAGGTATAGTAGCGAGTCTTGGCTATGGCAGAAGAATCACGAAAGTAGGATTAATGCAGTAGAAACGGGGTCTGACGGAATGCGCCGTAGTCTAGATTGGACCCACCGGCGGGTCCTCAAGGCTTGAGAAGTTAATATTAGCATACTGTCCAATACTATTAGCCTACTACTCTACCAAATACACAAAAATTCCGACCAAATCGGTGAAGCTCTTTCAGAGGAGTTCGATAACAAACACTTTTGATACGAGATTTTTTTACATAATTATAAATTTACAAATTGTGGTTAGTAAATATTGAGCAATAAAGTAGGTGATGCCTACCAAAGGATAAGTGAGAATGATAAAAACCTGAAAGTTATCGAAAAGGCGTTGCCATTGTAATTTTTACTTATGTGCAATAAACGTATTAATAAATTAATAAATAAATCCCACGGTCTATTTGATTATGAAATACGTGTGTTAATTTCTGTGTAAAAGAGAGTTTTATATCTCTTTTTAGCAACAGAAGAAAATAATATTTTATATGATACACAATAATAACTCTCACACAACTCAATCACTTGACCTGGTCCCAAATTAGGATACCCTGCGCTAAGAACCAGGTAAGGACATTATAAACATTGAACAACACCCAGACTTAGGCCGTTTCTACAAAACGTACGGCGGCCCCCAGAGGGGTCCAACCCACGACCTCTGTCAAGTTAGGTAAGCGCCTTAACGGCTAGACCTATGAGGCACTCGGAACAATAATTTTTAATTATTAGTTTCAATGTCATTAAGCCACTGAATTAAAGAAACGCCATGTAAATAGCACACTTTTTACTTTTTACGTCACAAAAGTGTTGAAAAACTTATTCAAAGAACGGAGGTACGGGAGCACTCAGCAAAGTTATATTGAACATCGCTCCTTATGCCTGCTCAAGTTTTTGCAAAGCGCCTCCAGAGATTTATAAATCACAACCGACTTCCTCCGAAAACTAAGCCAAAACCCACTTTATTTCCAAGGAATTAGGTCCATACGAGATGAAGCAAGTAAGTCTGCAGATGCAAACAAAGATCGAAGAGTCACTTTAGGTGGGAACGTCCGGGAAGATTAAAAACGTTTGTAAAAATGTCCCGATTGAATGGCGCCGTTCCGAACTAGTTCGACTAGTTGCGAGTCCAACTAGTTGGAGAGCGAGCGCTTTCAATATCAATCAACTGGTGCTGCATTCTAACGAGACTGTTCCGATCTATTGTTTTTAAACTATTTTTCTACTAACGCATGATACCATTAGAGAAATTTAATAGGAATGTTTTTCACAGATGTTTGGAGAAATTTCACAAGCTGTTTTCATCATTATCAGCCATTTGATTTCCAATGCAGGACATAGGCCTCCTTCATTGTTTTTTTGGTCATAAGCCTCCACCCATCCGGACTGGGCCCCCGTGGTGGAGCCTATACATTCTCTAGGGAAGAGACTCATGGCAGTATGTGGTCATCATTATTTCGAGCCAGACCGACTTATTCCATCTTGCTCTGAGGGAATTCAAGAGAACAGCACTGTTTGTTATATGTTATAAGGACATTTTGTGAAAATAGCAATTATATTGAATTTATTAGAGAATTTATCGTTGGTCTGTTTTTAATAAAAAAAAAAAAAAAATTATAAAATTATTTTTAAGAAGCATACCTACCATTCGCATTAAGTGAAGCCTGTTATGAAAGGTATTTTATGGAGCCTCAATAAATAAATAATGGATTGATGATGATGATGATGATGATGATTAAAGTACAATGGCAGTTGCATGGATGCGTCGATTTTATTTCATTGCCGCCTCAAGTCATCTCGCGATCGTGTGTCGATAATTCTAGGCGTAGTGATCCAACTTATCGTAGAGGGTCTACCTACGCTGTGTCGTTCGGTTCACAGTCGCCAGGTCAGAACTTTTCCGCCTCAACAATAAACAAAAATTTTAACAAAGAAATAACTGATTTCATACAAAAAACTGAAAATAAATTGTATGCACTGAAAATTAAACTTTTTGGCCTATTCTCACACGCGCGTTACAATTATTGCTAGCTTTGGAGTCGGTTTCAGCCAGGGAAACACTACAATATACCTAACCATAATGACACCAACTCCAAGACTAACAATAACTGGCCACGCTACTTATTTTTTGTAATTTTTTATGAAAATATTGACCATTAAGAAACATATTTCGGTATTTTTGAGTTTTATTTATTATATATTATGTCCAGTTTTGATATTTTTCTAAAGTGTTGTTGTTTGTGACGTCATCAAAAGATGACTAATGCCCGGTCCAAATAACCTATCTATAGATAACTGACAGTTAACAGTCAACGCGAGTGATGGCCTATCAATAGAAAAGAAAAACGGGACATTTCAATATCGCGTTGACAGATAACTGTCAGTTATCTGTAGATAGGTTATTGGGACCGGGCTAAGACAGTATTTGCGTACATGCAAAAAAAAAACAAAATATCTTTAACGTCAGTATGATTTCTTTTGTTTTTTTTTGTAAGTATAGCCTAGGTTTAATACTCATTTTGTATTTTCCGACGTCATAGAAAAGTCATTTAAGGTCAAGGCTTTTTTTTTAATATCATAAATATCTAATATTTAATATCTGACTCCTAAGATACAGGGTCCCCTAGTTTAGGAGTCAGGGACTATGGGGCTATGTAAGATAAACTGTAATTTTGTAAGTGCTTCCTGAACTGTAATTAACTTGGTCAATAAATTATTATTATTAAATTATTATTAAGTGACGGAAGAAAATGTTGAACTGGAAGAACTACCAACGAAGCAACCACAGCTCGATATTAAACACAAAAAAATATTAAACACTAAAATAAAAAATATAGACTTATTTACAAACCCGATAAATAGAAATTGTACTGAAAGCATCATTCTCGAAATGGTTTTCAAATTACTGTTCATCATCATCATCATCATCATCATCATCAAGATAATTATATTAATCCACTGCTGGACGTAGCCCTCCCCTAATGAGCGCCGTAGCGCCCTGTCTTCAGCTTGCCGCATCAGCATCTGCCTGCAATTACCGTTCATGTTTAAAGCCGCAGCCCCGCAGATGACATCTTGATACAACCCCAGGTTTATCTTAGGGCTAAGTTTATTTAGGTTAGTCTGAATGCACCATAACATTCCAACAACGATCATTCCAAGCCAAACCATCCTCTGCACCCCTCTCATTCAAAAGCGACTTTGAATATGAATAGAGCCGAAGTAAGCATAATAAATGAAGCGCTCGAAAGTACGGGGCTACACTTAAACATGTTCCTTTTAGGCAATCCCGAATGCAGTGTATAGTAATTCAAAGTAATGCATCTCGCAATTAACTTGGATAAAGGTGCTTGTATGTTGCTAGATTTTACATTTTTTTAACTGTGGATAAATAGGGCTGCCAGACCACTGGATCTCAATCCTTGTAAAATTTAATTATGAATCAAATGTAAATGTAGGATTATGTATGATTGATGGTGATTGTGTCAGAAAGATTTTTTCTTGTAAATTCGTAAAACAAAATTGACAAAGTTTTTTTTTATAGTTTGCGTTTTGTACAGATATTGTATTTTTATTATAATTTTAAAAATATTTATTTATTATTTCAACATTAATTATTCCTAAAAACTATAAACACATGCACAAAATCCACCAAATGTTTCGTCAACAAAATTAAAATTCAGTTTTTATGTTCTTTCGGTTTAGATCTAATCTAATGTCATAATCAAAAGTGTGTAATAAAAGTAGTGGACTAACAGATAAGCCGTTTGCACCATTATTACTCACTTCAAGTATCAAAAACACTTATCGATAGGAACCACACGTGATATAAAAGTTACTTTTAACGGGCTTGTGTTCAATAAATAAAGCCTTGTTCATATTAGGCCTTCCTTTCCACATTTCGTGGAAAGGAAGCTGTCAATGTTAAGCAGTGAGCAAGGTTCTTAAAGACGGAATGAAAAGGAGTCTGTGGGTATTGTGGGGTCCCCGTTGCGGGCCTGCAGGGGAAGGGGTGAGGGGCGAGAGGGGAGGGCACGCTGAAAAGTCCAAAGGATTCAGATGCAAATGTTTCTGCATGCGCTTAGTGAATAGTGGCGGATGGGCTGGGCTGCTTACAAGAGCGGAGAATATTCTCGCGATTCGAATTAAGAACGCTACCAATGAGTGGATCTGCCTACCACGCGAGAGGTCTTTGGTTCGAACCCCGGTTGGGGACAAAAAACAGGTACAACGTGTCCACATATTTGTGATGTCGCTGTTTCTGGTTCCCATGACGTAGGGTATCCTAGTGTGGGGCCAGAAGCAATGTATGTGCCTGTATGTAAATGTTTATGTTGTTTGTTGGTTTGTTTAACTCGATTGTAAGCAGCCGCAGCCTATACAACACGTGCATATTATCTAGATTGAACTACTGTGATGTCGTTTATGGTGATTGTATTTTTGGCAGGACAAGAAAATTAATACAACGTGTGCAAAACGCATGCGCACGTTTTTGCTTCAAAATCCCTCCCAGATCCCATATCACCCCGAACTTGGACGACGCAAAACTCCTGAACATGGAGGCTCGACGACGACTACACCTTGCTAAGCTCCTCTTTGGTATAGTGCGCACTAAAACACCGTTTTATCTTTACAGCAAGCTTGAGTTTTCGTCCAGACAACGCATAGTACACAAGGATAGGATTGTCATCCCTGTGCACCGTACAAAGGCATTTCGAGGTAGTTTCCGTTTTACGGCGTCCAAGTGCTGGAATGATATACCTCCCCCAGTCCGTGACGCTTCCAGTAGATGTACCTTCGGGCGCAAGCTCAAGGTATATTTGCTTGAACAGCAGAGACTCTCCCTCCCAATTTTTCGCCGCTTCTGACTACTAACTTCTAACTTCTGACTGCTGACTTACTTTTACTAAAATGACCGACTATGTAATCGCATCAACTAATTTATGGGCTGCCATCGCGTATTGTTAGGTACTTCATTTACTATGGCGTTTATATTCATTTATTATGACTTATTGTTATTACGTATATTTACTCCTTCGATTTTGTTTATTATGATTTTCTGATCTGATCGTCACATAATATCTTAACACTAATATATGTATTGAATACAATCCATGTTTTTTCTTTTATTGAATGTAGGTATATTACTTATTGTATTTATTTTAAATTACTCGCAAATGCACCACGTCACGCAATTTTGGAGTATTTTTGTGAGTTACCGTAGGCACTGACTGAAAATCAGCGCTGAGGGTTCACACCCTCAGCACAACGCTGAGTCAGTTGCCTTTTGTGGCGACTTAGACACACCACAGACTAAGGTTTTTGTTTAAATTTATTTGTTTTACGTCTGTTGCCTTACTTATTTATTATGTTACTTTTTTTGTGTGTTTTGTTTCTGTGATGTGTCTTGTTGGTACAATAAACTTTCTTTCTTTCTTTTTTTCTTCTTTACGTGCCACAGTTGATATGACATGGGCCTTCTTTTAGAGAGAGAGATGGAGTATGGTTTTAATCTGTACGTGGGCCGCGGCTTGCCGATTTCAAGCGCTAAAGTATGTGAATACCACAGACAGTCAGGTTTCCCCACCATATTCTCATTTCCAATTCCATTACTGTCAATTCATTTTGCATACTTTGCAACAGTATTGTTTTAGTGGTTTCATGCAGCCTGTCAGAAAACAGAGGTCTTACCCCCGGTTTCTAGAACGCTAACGGTTTGTTAATCTATTGTTAACAGCTGCCAGTTGGCAAAAGTACATACCTACAAAAAAAACAACTGACATAATGTGTTGGGACATAATGGGGACATAATGAGTTAATGAGGAAGTTGAGTTACCGTGGAAGAGACTTTCCCAGTTTGTGACCAAGATAAGTCATTGTGTTTTGTAGAAGTTATTTTTTATTTTGTAATAAAAATCGTCACCAGTAACGGCTCTAGCTATCGTCCCGAATTATACAATGCACCCGCATCTGTCAGCGTCTCATCAGCGCCAGAAAACATGGCATTTACTGGCTTTACAGCTGAGAGCACCGCGTTACGTCTATGAATAATAATTCATTTTACGTGTATGCACATGGCTTGCAATGATGGGAATAAGCTGCAAACACATACCTAATTCAATTAATTACCCACTGCATAGTAAATGAAAAAAATTGCTTCTTTGGGCTATTTTGTGTTTATATATGTTTTTATATACTTTACAAAAATTCAATTGGCCCTAGATTGGCAAACGCGTTCCCGGAAGATGCACACAGTCAATACTGGTTAGCAGACTATCTTAGATGACCTGTAGTCACGATTTACTGTCTTCAGAAGATAGCGTAACATGACATTTGCATTTTATAAATAATTTGGCCGAGACTGCTGCGATGCAGAAACGTATCGGCGCCATCTAGTTGTAAAGTTGTGAACTAGAGTTGCGTTGCTGTGTTACATCACTGCTATACTCTCGGAAAGATAGTGGAAGATAGTAGAGGAGGAGTTTTTTTCGCTGCATTTTACCCTATCACAAACTCGACCCGAAGGCAATGGTTAAGATTGTATGTACCTACATTGATATTCAATAAAATCAATAAAAAATATTTAGGTTTATTTTTTGTTTATTTCCAGATTTTATTATGTGCATATCGCATATGATTTATCGTTAGTTAGGTACATACATTAACTCTCGCCTCTATCCCAGAAGGGTAGGCAGAGACCAAGGACTGCCTATTGCCACGATCCTGCCAGATCACTTTCATCAACATCACAAATTCATCGTTGTATGCGCACACGATAGCTTCTGCTATTGTTCCAAAAAGATGTGCCGCAAGAGAACAACGATATGTACTCACTTGAACACTGTAAAAATACACTTAAAATACTTTCTTAACTCTCTGCAAGTAATAACATCGCACCCAAAGTAACTATACAACACTTTGTCGACGGAACTTCTAAAGTGACAATAAATAGTTAGGTCTTGGTTGCCTAGGCAGTCCATCGTCCAGATACTTCTAGGCATACAGTTGTATTTTTACGTCTGCTGACAGAATGCGAACAATTTTTATTAAGTCTTCGTCTAAGACGATACAAATGCTTTACTAGTGAGCTCCAGTTGGTTAGGGGAGGTTTTGGTAACAGTATGCTGGTAACACACACACAAACACACACACAAACACACACTCACACACACACACACACACACACACACACACACACACACACACACACACACAATACACACACACAATACACACACACTTATTTTTTCTAATTATATCATTAGCTTAAGGTATTTTACAGGATCAATAACTCTTCAACAAATCTGCATGAAATGTCATAGTCCAAATAACGTTTTTTAATTTTAATTTACCAGTACTGTACAATAATTTGGTTTCATATATAAATATTTTTGATAGGTACCTGCACTTCTTAAAAAGCATTTGCTAAACATATTACTCATTTAGTCGAATGGCTTATTAGGTACAATAAATTTAAATATTTACATCTTTTAATTGGATAATAATTTTAAGTTCATTAAATGTAACTGTGTGCACGTAACTAGATATAATGCTTACTTATAGCTGTTAATACAAATGTACGAATTACAACGTGGTTGCCCGCGTCACAGGCTCGGCCTAGTGCGGCAGCCCGCGAGTCCGTAGTAGCACCATATTTTGTGTACACCTATGACTCCACACTCGACTCGTCTCGTTCTGTCAACCGGTGCTAATAATGATTTTGCCTTACTACCCGACTTCCACGACACAGGCTGTGCCTAGTGTGGGAGTTGCAATCTGTTCCTAACTGTAATACTTGGATTTTTAATTAAAGGATTTTTATTTTATTTTATTTATTTTATTTTTATATAGAAAGTTGGTGAATTCTTTATTTACGTCGCAAAATTACGTTGTGCCAGGCAAATCGTAATAATTTTAACAATTGCTTTATATCTTTGCAAATATCAGCCGTGACAGTTTTCTTTGATCCACTTCCTTGAGCAAAAAAACACGATTGCTCATTAGAAGGTAATATTAATTGCAATTAATTTCTTAACACATTTTTAAACCGTGCATGTAATAACTCTAATATATCATGAGAAAACTTTTTGTTTCAGCTCTGAATAAAATCATTTTGATTATGGTTCTCGATATCGGTCACATGCAAAATAAAATTAATTATACAAGTTGTCTTTGCGAGTGTCTGAATTAAGCTGCAAAAGGAATTATAAAATTTGTTCCGTATACACTTATTAGACTTTTAGTCCGAAGAGTCCGACCTAAATGTTGCTTTGATTCGCAGAGCTTTTGTCTCATTTCGAAACGAGCAACCGACGACGCGAGCTCTGTCTCTGCTCACTATAATTAGGCTTGTAACATGTAAGAAGGAATAAAAGTAAATAAAGCGTCGGCCAAATTGAGGCACTCCCTACGCTAGCGTTGTTTAGATCCTATTCTGTCCTTTGATCAATCAGCTCCTGATAGGCATAGATAAAAAATGCTTACGTACGACTTCTTAGATTCTTATGAATAGGCTTAGAATTTACTTCAGAAAATCGTCTTTGTACAAAATCAATATAAACGAAACCATGACAACATTTGGAAAAGAACAGCCTTTTTTTGTCCCCAGCTGTGAGTCGAACCCGGGATCTCTCGCATGGTCTCGCAGAGTTGCGAACTCTACTTAACTGTAAATTTCTCACAATACTATCATTTGATCTGGTCCCAAACTAGGATACCCTATGCTATGATAACCAGGCAAGGACATCACAAACATGGACATGCGCCGAGACTAAGCAACCAAATTAATTTTGAAATACTAGGAAGACTAACTGCCCATTTTCTCCACAGCGTTGTACGGAATACGTCACTACAGTACCGAAACAGGCAGGTAGGGCGCGGGTATCAAACCCCATTACCGTCGGCAACGCGAAGCGAGTTTGACAACGCTGGCTTCGGCCGCCGAGAATTAGATGACGCGGCGAGATTCACTCGTAGGCATGGGACGAGTGTCGATATTACTAATCGATAAACTACATCGCATCGGTAGTACGATGACGAGAGTCGAGTGTTTTGTGGCGCTAAAATGACAGAATTTCATCATAAATGCCTAATTTATTTGGTAAACCTTTATAGACCCGTTTTTAGGATTCCGTATGCAAGGAATAAATGGGCCCTAATACTGAGACTCCGCTGTCCGTCCATCTGTCACCAGGTTTAAATTTTCACACACGATGTATTTTTGTTGCCGCTGTAGCAAAAAGTACTAAAAAACAGAATATAATAAATATTGATCGGTGCTCTCATACAACAGACATATATTTTTTTACGTTTTCATAGATAATTTTACGGAACCCTTCGTGCGCTAGTCCGACTCACATTTGGCCGGTTTTTACAGTTTTACTGCTTCTCCGAGTCTCCAAGACTTGCTGGGAGAAATCCCTTACATAAGCTTGCCTTTGTACACGCTATTTCTTATGTATCCTGTTAAATATTTGTGTGCAATAAAAAAAGTAAAATCGCAACTTTTAAAAGTTATTACGCTAACGCGTGATTAGCGTTATAGCGTGTTGTAATAACAAATAACTATACTTATTTATGATAGGTTTATTTGTTTTTCATAAAATTATTTAAAATTTAATTTTAAAGGGATAGTGCAAGGTGGCTGGAGACAAAAAGAGATGAAAAGTAGGAGGGAAGACCTTTGCCCAGCAGTGGGACACAAAAGCGGCTATATCGGGTGTCCCAAAACTCAACGTCAAGCCGAAATTGGGGGAAAAGGCAAGTCATATTGGTTATCAGAAAAATAAAACAGAAAATTGCATGCAAAAAAATTATAGACATTTAAAAAAATATTTAGAAATCTTGTTGCCACAAATCTTTACTTTTTCCAATTTTTTTTTGTTTTGTAACTCTGAATACGTAATGCTTCTTTAAACTGGTAACAAAATTTCAAAACCAGCTGCTCCAGATTGGAAGAAAAGGAGACTTTTAAAAAAAGTAACTAATAAATTGCCCATTTGTAATTTTTATTTTAGTTTCCATTAGGCTTGTGAAATTTCTTAAATAAATAATAAAAAAAAATATAAATGAAAAAAAATGTATTTTTTTTATATTTTTCTAATAACCAGTATGACTTGCCTTTTCACCCGGTTCCGGCTTGACATTGAGTTTTGGGATATCCTGTAGTAAAAAAAAATAACGGCACAAAAGCATCTTAAAATCAGCACTCGTAACAACTCCCTCCTTACCACCGCGATGCAATCGCGAAGCTATCGACATCCGGCCAGCCCTCCCGCGGAACAAGTCAGCAATTCCGAGGCTGCAGTAATTTATTCCATAACTCCACGCCAGAGCTCGTTACACCGTGTATGGACGGCCGTTTGTTAGTGCTTGCCAGGAAGTGCATTTCGAAAAACATTGAATATGAAACAAACAGAATGATAATACAGCCTATTTAAAACTTATTGTAGGCCGTCTCTCAGAGAGAGAGACAAAAATTTTAACTTTTAATTACAGGCACATAAATTCTTTCTGGTCCCACACTAGGATACCCTGTGTCGTGGGAACCAGAAACAGCGACATCACTAACATGTAAACACCCAAGATCTGGAGGTTTTTTGTTCCCATGCGGGATTCGAACCAGGGACCTCCCGCATGGTAGGCACATGCGGTAATACAACCAATTTATTTGTCTTTATCCCGAACCTAGGCCACACTATGCTGTGGTTGTTGGCGACAGACCTTTTTTTATTGCCATAGGTTTCCTTGTTACAGATATTATTAATTAATTAATTATTTATTGCACAAAAAAATAGTGTACTGTAGATTAAATTAATGCTTTAAAATGAGAACATTACTTTGCTAAAGTGGGAGGGGGGGCGGTGCATTAACTAACCGCATGGTGCTTGTGGGATATTGGCGGAATTTAGCAAAGTAATTTTCTCATTTTAATGCTATTATGGTTTTCCGCAAAGAAACGCCTGATTCTATACAATATCTAAATTAATTCTAATGGCATTTCCTACCAGTCAACTCATAGGAGGTACGGGAGAGGCAAAAATATATATTGTTTTTACTATTGTGATGTAAAAAAAATTGTTTGTGTTCCTTCGGTTTATTTGCTATATTTAATGTCAGCGTCAGCATTCATGTATTCCGATAATCAGTTGCGTTATGATCTTGAAAAGAACAACAATTGGTGACCCAACCAGCCCACAAGGTTACAGGTTACAGGTTTATTGTCTAGTTCATATAAATATAGCATTAATAAAAATAATTTCCATACAACACAATCACTAGTCCCAAACTAGGATACACTGTGCTATGGTAACAAGGCAAGCACGTCACAAATACGCAAATACACCCAGGCAAAGGCCAAATAAACGGCGGCCCCCTGTGGTAATCGAACCCACATACTCTGCTTTGACGACCTCTGTGGCGCAGTGGTTAGTGCATCTGACTACTATGCGAGAGGTCTATGTCTATTGTCTATGTCTATGTCTGTGTCTATGTCTATGTCTATGTCTATGTCTATGTATATGTCTATGTCTATGTCTATTTCTATGTCTATGTCTATGTCTATGTCTATGTCTATGTCTATGTCTATGTCTATGTCTATGTCTATGTCTATGTCTATGTCTATGTCTATGTCTATGTCTATGTCTATGTCTATGTCTATGGCTATGTCGATTTCTATTTCTATGTCTATGTCTATGTCTATGTCTATGTGTATGTCTATGTCTATGTATATGTCTATGTCTATGTATATGTATATGTCTATGTCTATGTATATGTCTATGTCTATGTCTATGTCTATGTCTATGTCTATGTCTATGTCTATGTCTATGTCTATGTCTATGTCTATGTCTATGTCTATGTCTATGTCTATGTCTATGTCTATGTCTATGTCTATGTATATGTCTATGTCTATGTCTATGTCTATGTATATGTATATGTCTATGTCTATGTCTATGTCTATGTCTATGTCTATGTCTATGTCTATGTCTATGTCTATGTCTATGTCTATGTATATGTATATGTCTATGTCTATGTCTATGTATATGACTATCCTCGTAAGGCCCGACCTTGAAAATAACAATTGTTTTCATACTTTTTTTAGTATATTGGGCCTTACGGGGTTAAGTCTACTTCTATGTCTATGTCTATGTCTATGTCTATGTCTATGTCTATGTCTATGTCTATGTCTATGTCTATGTCTATGTCTATGTCTATGTCTATGTCTATGTCTATGTCTATGTCTATGTCTATGTCTATGTCTATGTCTATGTCTATGTCTATGTCTATGTCTATGTCTATGTCTATGTCTATGTCTATGTCTATGTCTATGTCTATGTCTATGTCTATGTCTATGTCTATGTCTATGTCTATGTCTATGTCTATGTCTATGTCTATGTCTATGTCTATGTCTATGTCTATGTCTATGTCTATGTCTATGTCTATGTCTATGTCTATGTCTATGTCTATGTATATGTCTGTCTATGTATATGTCTATGTCTATGTCTGTCTATGTCTATGTCTATGTCTATGTCTATGTCTATGTCTATGTCTATGTCTATGTCTATGTCTATGTCTATGTCTATGTCTATGTCTATGTCTATGTCTATGTCTATGTCTATGTCTATGTCTATGTCTATGTCTATGTCTATGTCTATGTCTATGTCTATGTCTATGTCTATGTCTATGTCTATGTCTATGTCTATGTCTATGTCTATCTCTATTGTCTATGTCTATGTCTATGTCTATGTCTATGTCTATGTCTATGTCTATGTCTATGTCTATGTCTATGTCTATGTCTATGTCTATGTCTATGTCTATGTCTATGTCTATGTCTATGTCTATGTCTATGTCTATGTCTATGTCTATGTCTATGTCTATGTCTATGTCTATGTCTATGTCTATGTCTATGTCTATGTCTATGTCTATGTCTATGTCTATGTCTATCTCTATTGTCTATGTCTATGTCTATCTCTATGTCTATGTCTATGCTCTGTAGTTAAGCACCTCAATGACTAGACCAACGGGGCGGTCGTTTACATTAGTGGACATTGCTTTTCCAATATTGATATTATCCTTGTAAATTGCTTATAGAGTCCTAAACAAGCACGTATTCCACCGAAGCAATTAAATAATACACTGATTAAACGAATTAAATCTGACCCAGCGATAAATATTAGCACAAAAACCGCGACATTCTAGTACCAACTTTGCATTATTAAAAGGAATTATCTGGACACGTTGATCCTATACGTCATATCGCATTCACACGGAACGAATCGTAGATTAAGATTAATAGAGTCGCCACAAGTTAAGTTTATCCATATACCAAAAGTCTGGATTTGTATCTAAGACTATCTCAACATTAGATAAATTCAAATTCAAACATTTTATTCAAAATAAAAAACAATGTTTACTTTATGAACGTCAAAGTTGTTAGTTTCACAATTAATATATTACATGTAAAAGAAACTAACAGAGAAACTCCACAATTGTATTCTTTTTAAAACAGTTTTAGCCTAATTAACTTCAAACTTAAAAAAATATTACTCCTTGATGTGTTGAACACTAGACACAGTTATTTTCCGATTAAAATTAATATTAAACTGCTGTTTAACACCAGACATCTTTCTCTTCTAAATAATCGTTGATTTTATAATAAGTTTTTTTTGCACAGAGTGTGATTAACACAATTCTTAAACAGCGTCGGAGGCAACTCTTATATATCTTACTGGCGATCCGCCCCAACTTTCCACGGGTAGCAAAAACGCTTCCGTGAAAATAGCTATATTAGTTCCGTGGAAAATTCCCAGGGTAGTAATTTTTTACACCTTGGGTACATCATTCGAGATTTCGTACGGAACCCTAAACTATTGAAAATCTAATATAGCCTATGTTACTCATGAAGAATGTAGCTTTTTAATTGGGAAAGAATTTTTAAAATCTCTTTAGTTTTGGAGCCTAGTCATTACAAACATACACACAAAAATACAAATATTTCCTCTTTATAATATTAAGTTTAGAATTAGATACTTTAGATTATATTGTAGAACCTTACACAGTGCCCCATAAAGGAAGTACTAACCTTTCAAGTCTAAAAAGATACGTACTCGTTAAGTCTAAACGCACTTTAGACTCAGTGAACCGGCACCATGTGTCGTAAATACGTGTGGGGTGGACAGAGGGAAGGGAAAATAATTTGCAGCGCGTGCCCTTACACGGCCGTCTGGATATTTTAATAAGAGGACTATTTATGGAGGTTGCTACGGTTAGCAGGAAGCCTTCTTTTATTTGCATTGGGTTAATGAGTGTAAAAAGAGTCAGTTATGACATATTTTTTATGAAACGGCGTTGATAAGCTGATATGGTTATTTGTGTTGTTTCCTGTAAAACCTGTTAGACGAAAACTGCTACAGTCTGTTAGCTTTTAGAATATACCTCGGGCTCTAGAGTAGGCTTCGGTTTTCGCAGAAAGCACACGAGTATACTATTTCCTGCTCTGTATAAAACGTTTCTTCCCTATTTTGAAAAATTATGTCATATTAGTTCCGACATTTCTGTTACAAGAATATATCCGATTCTATCCGATAGTAGCCGAGGTATATTCTAAAAGCCAAAAGACTGTACACAGGTATAATATCCACGTTTAGTTGGTAAGTATTTCTTATTGTAAAGCACTTTATTATTATGTAGTTTGCAAGTAGCCTGGCTACCCATAGCATAGGGAATCCTAGTTTGGGAGCCAGTAACCATTTTTCGTGACCGTTTTACAATATAAAGTTATTTTCATTTCATTTTCATTTCATATATACGTCCCACGATAGTACATAAGCCTTCTATTGAAGAGAGAGCTTTTTTTTAAATTAAAAACTGACCAACGATTGACCCCGATCTCACCTGATGGTAAGTGAAGCTTGCACTCAATTAGTCAATAACTTTCTTTTTTTACATTTACATTAAGGCACATGCATTGTTTCTGGCCCCACACTAGGATACCCTGTGCCGTGGTAACCAGAAACAGCGACGTCACAAACATGTAAACATGTAAAAAATTTAAGAACCTAGCTTTAATTTACGATTCATAGACACGAGTTTTGAATTGTGTACAAGTTAACATAAACATCTAAGCCTAAGGTTTTATTCTTGGAACTCGTCTTGCCATGAAGCGAAATTTCAATGTGCCTATTTGTAAAACTGTGACTCTCTGTTGCCAAAATAAAAAAAAATAGTTAACCATTTTTTACCCCGGATAAAGGCGACAGGCTTGCCACTGGTCACGTTCAGACCTAAATAAACTCGGCAAAACGTGGATCCAGTTCTAGTGATTGGTGCCTCTGCTTACCCCCTCGAAGACAACGGGCGTGAGTTTATTTTCAAACCTTTTTTATGATGTTTTGGTTTTGTACATGTGTTTATCGGTCTCTCTATCTATCTAAGATAATTGGTAGTGTAAAGGAACAGAAAACATTATTATCAAATAAAAACCATCGTATAACAATGTTTTGTTCACCAACTTTTTACTGTTGGACCATTCGTATATTTTGTGCCAGTAATACTGTGTCTTTCAGCGATGATTCATTGTAAGGGCCTACTGCATTAATTGAATGATAATATTATTTTGCCAAACCCGAAAAGTTTCGAACCATTTGCATACTTTGAACAAATACCCACCGCACGTAAGTAATTGAAATATTTTGCATAACTTCAGAGATAAGAAGCATGGAAGTTGTGCCTATAGATGATTCAAAGTTATGATTTACAGAAGGTACACTCCAGCTACCGTTGAGGATCAAATAACGAAATTTTTACTTTATTGCAAACAACATCATAAGACACGATACAAAAAAATTAAAAGTGTACAAGGCAAGCTTATCTCTGCAGAAATCTTTTCCAGGCATCCCTTGATGTGGTGATTCAAACCTTGCGATCGAGGGCGGGCAGCGTACAATAATTATTAAGTTTTATATAGTAACCTCGATACAACTATACATAATGTAGGTAATGAGGAACGTATTGTCGTAATTAAGTAGATATTGTTTGTGTCCTAAGATAAACAAAATGCTTTTTATCCAAAATAAACACGAATAAAGTCACTGGTGCCGCCTGTGAATTAACCTCTCCACAGCACAATAACCTAGCCAGGAAAGATAAGCCATTTATTTTATTTATTTATTCAGTTAAAAACAAGTAAGCTAACAGATTTATATCCAAATCTCACAGCATATTGCCAAACTAAGATTTAACGAGAAAAGGACGTGCATGCGTGGTCTGTGTGCGTGTGTGTATATGGATATATTTGTGGGTTGTGTGGTCGAAAGTTCTTTTTAGTTGAGTTATCCTTCTTTGTTCGCAATAAATTGCATCGCTGATACATGGTAATAATATTCAACAGCAAATGCCGCCCTCCGCGGGATAAAAAGGGTTGCAGCACATCCGCTGCAGCGGCGGATTATGCCGCGGAATTTATGGCGCTTATGCTAATGTCGAACGGAATTAGCATTCATTTGTCTCAAAATAAATACTGCCGCGTCCAACCCCATCCTCCTTTCATAGCCGCTTTGAAATTTAACCGTGAAGGAAAATTAAAGTTATGATTTGAAATTAGCAAGGCTAGGCCATAGAACGGTTTTACATTGAAAGTTAACGACATGACGTCCGGTTTCATTCTTTTGATACAGCCTTGGCTTGGTTTGTTTCCTTTAGTTAGCGTTATAATGATGCGGCTGCCATTGAAGGGGCCTTCCTACCAAGAGAACTGCCGTTCATTTGTATAAATGGCCTCAGTCGGGATTTCATGTTTGTAATATTCTTGTCTGGATACCACAGCACAGGGTATCCTAGTTTAAGGCAGCTTAGGGGTTCATATAGAGCCATCGCAAACAGGGCGACTTGTCGCCGCGTCAACGTTGTCATTTGATTCTGGCGTCTTGTCGTCGCGACTCCGCGACTCTGACGCCAAGTGTGCGGAGATTCTAACAAAATTTATGAAAATTGACGGCCGTAGCCTGTCGTCGCGTCTAGTCGCCAAGCTGTCGCCTGTCGCGTGTCACTAGTGTGCGCCTAGGCTAAATCTTTGAACGAAACATCACCGAAGCGTCTCACTGGGCAGGGTCAGGAGGAAGTTCAAACTGGAGGTTAGTTAAACCAGGAGTTAGTGCAAGTGAGCTTTGGAAATTCCAGTCGACACACAATGCGCTTTGAAACTCTACCGCAGCGGGTATCGGGGCCTACCACCGATCTGTTTAAGACCAGGAAATCAGAAATCAATAATGTATTTCCACGTAACAAACTCACACTCTAATGGTGCGTACAGACTGGTGAAACGTAACATGCAATGCAACATTCTGCCTTTCATTTAACTATGAGAATCGGTATCAAAATGTGTTACTTTTTATGATACATTGCGGCAATGTGTATGGCAAATTCTTTCATTGCATGTTATGTTTCACCAATCTGTACGCACCATTATTGCCGAATGTCAATGTATTGTAAACCGCTACCTTTCACCCGTATTTGTAGTGGAGAAAAAGGCAGTGGGAAAAAACTCCGTCGACAAGAAAAAGACAAGTAATCTGGCAGCGATTAGGGGCTACTTTCATTAAACTACGAGTACGCTCACATTATACAACGTAGATTGGTACAGTGGTCAAGTAGAAGCTATAACGCCTGGAATTAAATCAACTAGTCAACTTCGACACCTAGAAACTCGCGCCAAAGTCATGCTTAAAAGTACCAATTATGTGTTATTCTACGTGCATTGTCTAAATCGCTAAAAATAAAGACTGGAATATTAATTACATAATATGTTATTAATATTCAATATTCAATATTCTTTATTTAACACAAAAAGTTGGAAACATTAATAACCTCCACTTAAACTATTATAATTTTAATATACTTACAAGCTAAATGTTTTGTATGTGTTCCTCGTGGCACAATAAATAACATTCTCGCTTTATCTTCCATTCTTTATTTCTAGCGATTTATATGTGAATAAACGCACGCCTATATATTCTAGAGGGGAATTTCATTACAACATTTTATGTTATTTAAGCTAAACATCTGCTTAGATCTTGTATTTTTAAAAGTATTTGACGATTTTGTTAAGGGGCCGGTAAACGGGCCATGCTTTTCTGGAATATGTGGCTGCACTTTCAGCAAATCATTTCCCGGCCACCACAAAAATGTTTGATTGCAACTGATGGCCGAGGATTCTATGGCTGGGCCATATGTTGCAATAGCCTTCAATAATATGGCCCACAATGCCCAAAAAAAAATCCCAATGACATAACCATGCAGAGCGACTGAAACACTAAAAGAACAAGCTGGGCAGTGTTGCACAAATATCGCCATCGCTCAGCGATCGTTCGCAACCCCTAAAAACAATACTGGCCATATGTGGCCATACCAAAAATGTTTTGCTACATGGCCGAGACATAACTGCAATATTGCATAGTATGGCTGGTATTACACGGAATGTTCCAGGCCATTGTATTGCAGCCACAAATTGCAGTAAAACATGACCCGTTTAGAAGCCCCATTATCTAAAGTGAATAGGCAAATGGATACTTTCAAGCTTAGATAGATAGAATATTCCTTATTGTGGGTATACCAGGAATTACACATAACAGCTTAACCCAATCCAAAGTAGGTAGGACAAGGTTAGGTTCGTTCGGCGAAGTGCGCTCCGGGGTCTGGACGCATTCCGTCGCAGCCTTCGGAATGCGCCGAATGTATCCTAACTTGGACTATTAACGCCTAGGATTAACTTCGGCTGCAATTTAAGTTATACGTAGATAGGCGATAAATAAAGAACCCATAACAAAAGCATAATTATACAGAATAAAAAAATATATATTTAAGTTAATATTATACTTTATGGTACAGTACAAAATACACTCAAAACTTGAAAAATAATAAAATAGGATTGGTGGTTTAGTTACTAATAAAACTTCTAGACGGTTCAAAAGAGAAAATAACTTTATATAAATATGCAAAAATAACATGGATCAAAGAAACGTAATTATATATGAATAAGGAATGAAAAGATGAGCCGTTCTTTTTTTTCCAGCATTAAATTAGCATTAGCATGCTTCCGATGCTATCCTCCCCTTGCTCCTTCATTCCACGTCATATTCTACTGTGTATTAACACGTATTCAGTTTACTAGGAATTATATTTGGTTAACGTATGGTAGATATTATCTTTTATTTTGTTAATGTATTCTATTATCACTTCTCTTCTATATCGGTTGAAGCTCCGTGTGTCACCAAAACCCCGCGCTGAAAATTAGTGTTGTGCTTAAAACCGCAGCGTATACTGAGCTCAAAGCCATTTTATCACTGCATAGACATACCCTATGTCTATAATAATTTTGAAAAAAATTATATTTTATTTATTTTGTTTGTGTTAAAACACGGCGACATACCTTCGTATTGTTAAATAAATGTTTTGTTTCTTTTTCTGAAAATAAAACCATAAAAATTACTCAAATATACCTACACACAGAACTGATCTATGTTGGAATGGAACGTAAGAAATGAAACTCAAGAGAAAGGAAAGAGAGGGGAAGGTGTGCGAGGGAGAGGAGAGTAATGGCGGACGAATAAAAAAGGTTACTGTTAAAAGAAGTGTAGATTGAAGTTGGAAATAAAAGAAAGACTTTAAAGATGCTCGGTTAATTTACGCGGTTTAATTTTGTATCCCACATCTATGTGTGCCTACTTTCCAATTACATCCTTTAAGTTCCAAAAAAGCAGTAAAATGCATAGAGATCACACAAAATTATCATAATTTCCAATTTAGTTCTTAAATATGGCTGACTGAAACTAAGGAACAATATATTTTCCCGCACAAGTAGCCTGTCACCTGGCTACTCGTATACACAGGGTGTTTGCGAGATGAATGCTGTATGTGTCACAAGATAGGAGCGGCGAATTTGTGGCCACACAAAAGGTTATAAGGACAACGGGAGAGCGGTACTACTTTACAATTTTATCTTAGCTTAAAACAGGGCTTCCTACATTGCAGACCAATGGTCTTCTTTCAGAGAGAGATAGCGCCCAGCGTGGATTTGAACTCCTCCGAAATAGCTTAAAAATCTAAAAAAAAAGTTAAAAATCTTATTTTTCTTATTTTTAAGATTTTTCTTGGTTATATTTAGTAAGTCTGAGTGTAAGACATAGGCTTATTAAGACGGCAAAACAATATTTACGACTAATATTTACATCATCATCTGTGAAGTGAAACAAATGCGTCTTTTCTAAGCCCGCATACTATGTACGGTTTATGTTACCGTAACTATCTATCAACAGTGTTCAATGGATCGTTTTGTATTCTCCTGTCACAAATTTCCGAAAAGTTGTAAGTACTGGTGAAATGCTTTAGATTAAGGAATAAATAAATGTTGACTGTGTTAGAATCCATGACAGTTACATTACAGCACATGACAGTTACAACAAATATTATCTATGATTAAAATAACGGAATTTGAAACAACAACATCATCATCTAAAACTTTCGTAAGTAACTTTATTACAGATTCACTTACATCAGAAACGAGCAATCGACGGCGCGAGCTCCGTCTCTGCTCATCATGATTAAGCTCTGCGAATCAGAATCAATCTAAACCTGGTCAGACTCTGGTGACAAAAAGTCAAGTAAGTAAATCCGGAATAAAGTTAATAATACTAATTATTCCTACTATCCGCTCCCGCTACTTTCATGGCTCCAACCGCAGAGGCGCGTGGTCACCCTATCACAGATATTTCTCTTCCACTCGAGTTATCAGAAGTCCCGCGTGTTTTATTGTTATGGCCGAGCCAGACACCCAACGCCGAGATAAATGATTTGTCCCGTGTCGCCAAGTCACACGTGCTGCCGCTTTCCACTTGTTAATGTTTTTAGTTTTGACTCGACTAGTTTTATGGGTTTGGTCTTGGCTGTAAGGTCTAGGATTGTTGTTTACTTTAAAACACAGATTTAAATTTATACGTTATAATTATGAGTGTCTGGCATTAAACAGTAGTTTAATATAAAATTTTATCAGGGGTTAACTGTGTCTAGTATTCAACACATCAAAGAGTAGTATTTTTTAAGTTTGAAAGTTGATAAATGTGGAGTTTCTTTGTTAGTTTCTTCTCAATGTAATCTAATAATTGTGAAACTAACAACTTTGTAAACGTTAAGTAACGTTAAATGTTAAGTAAACATTTTGTTTGTACTATAAATAAAATAGTTGACTTTGAATTAAACATAGATTTTATTTCAAAGAAGGTCTTTAGATTGTTCTGTAAATAAAGGCACTTTTCAAAGACACAAATTGTCTAAATTGGCAACAAACTTTTAAAATACATACAAACATAAGCTCACGCTTGTATCCCAAAGGCGTAGGCATACACAATGAACTGCCACTTAGTCGCCGCATGCATGCACGCAGGTTTCGGCAAAAAAGTTGTGAGATTGCTACCTCAGAACTGTTTAACATAAAAAATACAGTCGAATTGAGAGAGAGAGACAGATAGAAATAATTACAATTGAGAACCTCCTCATTTTTTTAAGTCGGATAAAAACAGTGTTGTGGGTGCAAACCCTCAGCTAATACTGAGCTTGAGGCATTTTTCGTTTGAGGCCTTTAGTCAATCTGTTTAAACATCTCAGACTGGACTAATATCAATGAGTAAAACTACAGCCTAAACGAAAATGTCTGTAGTAACCGAAAAGAACAAAGCAAGAGAAATAAGTCCTTAGTGAAGGTAAAAGAGATCGTGAAGTTGTCCGTATCCTAGTTAAAAATGCATCCAGTTTGCATTAGCCAGAGAGTCTCCGTAAAATGTAGTTTTCAAATGCATTTTTAAACCGAGCAAGCGTCTAATACTGCATTTTCTAATTTGAAATGAAATGAAACGAAATGAAAAAACTTTATTGTAAAACGGTTACAAAAAATGGTTACTGGCTCCCAGACTAGGATTCTCTGTGCTATGGGTAGCCAGGCTTCTCCCAAAATAAATAACAATATAGGTAGTGTTTTACAATAATAACTATATTTATTTACATTTCACATATTTTGTCTCATTTTCATTTAGCATTCACTAATTTACTTATTTAAATTACAGAAAGAAAGGCTAACGAAACAAACTGGCTACAGTCTGGGTGTATCTGCATGACGACCTCTGTGGCGCAGCGGTTAGCGCATCTGAGTACCATGCGAGAGGTCCCGGGTTCGAATCCCGGCTGGGGAAAAAAAAAGAAACCTAGGTCTTGGATGTTTACATGTTTGTGACGTCGCTGTTTCTGGTTCCCACGACACAGGGTATCCTAGTGTGGGGCCAGAATCAATGTAAGTGCCTGTATGTAAATGTTATGTTATGTTTATGTTTAATATAATGCCTAGATGCCACAGCACAGGCTATGTTTGTGCTATCCGTAGTTTGGGACCTGCCATTTAGGCATTTAGGCAAATCAAGAGAGTCAAAATATGAATGTATCCTCGTGAGGCCCAATGTCTTCAAGTGATCACAAAATCAATTGTTCTTTTTAAGGTCGGGCCTTACGAGGGTTACTTATTTGCACCCCAGGTCAGGTGATTCTGGAAGTTATTATTATTAATTGTAATTGATACTGCTGTTACGAATTTTCAAAAAGTCTAATAACCAATATCATTGAAACATGCTGGGTTTTAAACCTGGGACTGTGAAGATATGTGAAGCGACCTTTGACTGAGCTGCCATCGACCCATTTATTTTATAAAATAAAATAAAATAAAATAATAAACTCACGCCCGTTATCCCCGAAAAAAATACAAAATTTTGTATTAACGGTGCAAAAAATGATTTTTCTATTGTTTCATCGTGATATTTTTTTCTTAATCAAGAACCAAGTGTTGCAAAATTCTAGTTCCTAAAACAAAAAGCGATTAGTTTTTAAGTACAGACGACGATTTATATTAATCTTTAGATTTTAGAATCGTAAAAGTAATAGAGTGTACACGACCGTAACAGTTGATGTACTGTCGACTCTACCACGTTTCACCAAACTAACGAGGCAACAATATCTACCGCACGTTATTCGAAACATTTTAAACGAGATTAACAGCAATTCAGCTTCTCCAAGAGCGAAGCCTCCAAAACGGAAAAATGGGATTAAATTAAAAAAGCAGCAGCCCCGTCAAAGGCTCTACATAATACACTTATCAATTTGAGTGTCCCGGGATAGACCGGTAGCGTTGCGCCGGGTCCTTACTCCGGAGTCGCTTTGGAATCTGAAATTTGTTTTTTTTTTCTGTCTTCCGCAAAATGGCCGACGCAGTGAGAGACGCCAACCGGGGCTTCGACACAAATCAGAAATTTATTTCAACGTAAAGAATTTACATTCTGCTTGTTGAATGTCAATGTACAATGTTAAATTATAATGTTAGATACTATTAATAAAAAAAGATAAATACTGATTTGGCCAACGTCATAAAGGGCGTCTAGCCATAAAGGCGCTTAAATACCACAAAAAGAGGTCGTTGGTTTTATTCTCAATGGGGGATCGACGTCCATTTGTACAAATCGCCTCAGTCTGGGTGTATTTCCATGTTTGTAAAGTTCTTGCCGGGTCACCATAGCCCCGGGGATTCTAGTTTGGGACCAGGTCAAGTGATTGTGATGTGTGGAAGTTATTATTATTATTCATATTTATTTGCATAGACTCTGTCAATAGTATAATGGCATGCGATAATACGGGCTTAAATACAGTGAATGCTTATGGCATTAAGTCCACCGCATTGTACTATATTTTTAACTAAAATGTAAGTGCAATAAAAGTATCAATAAATAAATAAATATACTGCGTCGTTGGTCAAGGTGCTAAAGCGTGTCACAACCAATAAAGTGATAGTGGGTTCGATTACCACTGGGGGGTCTATTTGACCGGCTCTCTGGTCCGACGATGTGAGGCAGATTAGTGGCAATGGCTAGATGAAGGCCATAGAATATAGGAAAATAGTTTTATTGCAGATCCTCCAGAGAAAACCCCCGGCCAGTGTAAAGGCTGTAAAAGCTCGCTCGCGTTTAAGCTCAACAAAACATCACATTTTCATTAGCTAATTGAGTTGTGCTCATTGCCTCCCTAAAGCTTCATAAAAGCGCCCATCCGATTATCCCTCTGGACACCATTTAAATATTCAGCCATGTTTTGCTCTCGGCGTTTTGGACACGCCAGCGCTTGTGTTTACCTATTTTGTTAATTTGATGAACGAAACGGATCACAAGCCTTACATGATATAATAATAACTTATGTTTTTTCTTGTTTGTTGTAATAGCGGCTACAAAAATATATCTTTTGCGAAAATTTCAAGTGCTTATCTATCAAGTTTCATGATATTCAGACTGGTGACAGACGGACGGACGGATTAAGAACCCTAAGAACATATCATAGTTAAAAGTACCCCACATTCGCGCGTGCACTCAGTGATTTGACTCGACAATTTTCATTGCACAGCAATGTTTCACTAGAATATTTACTCAGGATACAATACAGGCAAGCGTTTATACGGGGTGTCCCAAAAATGACACGTCACAGTGACACCGGAGGTAGACCTGCTCAAAAGGCATCGAACCAACGTAACGTGACCTCAGTAAAAGTTGCACGGTTTTTGAGATACAGCCAAGTTAAACTTGTTCTAAATTTTCACTTTTTTTAACAAGTTTAGTGCTAGCATTAAGTTAGATAGCCCTCGTGTTTGGTTTTTTTTTATTAGTACTAGGTCACAAACTAACTAACTTAGTGTAAGTGCTAGCGTAGCACTAAAGTTGTTAAAAACAGTAAAAATTTAGAATAAATGAAAATTGGCCATATCTCGAAAACCGTGCAACTTTTACTGAGGTGATCTTAGGTTGGTTTGACGCCTCTTGAGCAGGTCTACCTCCAGTGTCACTGTGACGTGTTATTTTTGGGACACGCTGTATACGTAGGTCTATGCATTGTGTAGACAGGATCAGTTGGGTATAGCCCATCGCATCTAATTCCGCGCCGTGTACGCTGTTATAAAACTCACTGTATTTATTGGGGAGCGAACATTTATGTTTAAGTAGACACATGATGTAAAGAGAGGGAGGAATTTAGAGCTAATACATTATTCCAACTGGTAAATGTCTTCAAAGACGTCTGGATGGGTTTTTTGAATTTTCAAGCTCGACAAGAAAGAACATCCATTCTTTTTTGGTAAAAACATGTGAATCAAAAGGTTCCTGCACCCAAACCTGCACTAAAAATCACTGCCAAAATCAGTGAGCCGTAATGAAGTGCGTTCAGAAGACAGATATCTTATCGTAAAAAAGCATCGCACGAATCGCTCGTAGCCCCGGCCGCCTGAGTGATCTTAAACAATCACGAAGGTTAAGCAACATAGAGCGCGTTCAGTGCATTTATGGGGGACCGTTCTATGACTAACGCTACTGGATTTTTTTCCGAGCAGTTCCGCGCTTCGCAAAGGACGTTAATAAGTTGGTGCGGGCTGCCGTCGATAGTTGGCAGTCCTTAAGCCAAGTCAGAGGCCTTAGGGCGGTTTGAAAATTTCTGAGAGTAACACCAGCCACTAGTCTTACAAGCCTCCACCAATCCGGACTTAGCCCCCGTGGTGGAATATGGCCTATACTTTCCTTAGAGAAAAGACCCGTGCACTTCGGTGGGGACATACGAGCTATTCTGAAAATATAAACATATACCTACATGTTTCAAATAGTCTAGAAGCGTATGCTAAGGTTAGAAATAACTACACAGTTATCTTACTGCCGGTTATTTGAACGCTTGTATATAATATAGTAAAACAACTGCAGGCTTTTGATAGTAAATTAACAAGCTGTTAGCGTTCGAGAAACCGGGGTTTAACCGTGTACCTACAAGAACCGTTCAATAAAACTAATCCAACACACTCTCTAGGCCGGAATCTTGAGTGATGGTCCCACTGATCACAAAAGCGCTTTCCAGCGCATTATGCTCCGGTCACACAGTCGCCATTATTGTGCCGCCGCCACATTCGCGTCTAAGTGACTTCTTATGTAGCGGCTGCGTTTGTATGATGAATCGAGGTTGTAATAAATGAGCTGGAGGTCAGGGAGGGTTTACATTTTATTCGGGTCACACTGAGTCCTGTTGGTTTTTTGCAAGTCACGCTCGGAATAACAAAGTTGTCGGTTGCATGTTCTTTGACCAAAAAACAAAATGTCATCACCAACCTAGCGTCTTAACGCTTATGTCCTTTTGTTCTGAAATTCAAGTCCCGGCTGCCTGGGTGATCTTAAACGATCACCAAAGTTAAGCAACATAGGGCGCCTTCAGTGCATGGATGGGTGACCGTCTATGACTAACGCTAGTGTCATTATTCTGAGCGGTCCCATGTTTCGCAAGGCACGTTAAGCAGTTGGTGCCCACTGCCGTCGATAGATGGCAGTGGTTAAGCCAAGTCGGAGGCCTTAGGGCGACTTGAGAACTTCTGACAGTAAGACCAGCCACTAGTCTTACAAGCCTCCACCAATCCAGACTTGGCTCTCGTGGTGGAGTATGGCCTATACCTTCCTCAGAAAAGAGAGCCGTCCCCCTCGGTGGGGACGTAATGGGTTGATGATAATAATTTATTCTCAGGTCAATATTGTTTTTAAGTTAAGCAGAAGTAACTACACTCTCGGAGTCGCCTGCGTGCAATAGTGGCTAAAATAAAACTGCACACAGCATTATTCAAAGGCTTTGCCTGAATAAAATCACCTGTAGGGTTTCCGGAATTTTGTACTTTTTCTAAAAAAGCTGAATACATCGTTGATGAACGATTCATGGCTCTAGACTTCCTTTGGGAATGCGAAGGGTAAAATACGAGCTTTGGGGAAAAGTCCATATTTTACCCATGATGTATTTCAGATAAAGAAAAGATCGGCATGCCACATAAAATAATTACATGATGTATTATACTTTGCCTCCTATTCCGTGGGAAAGAATAATTCTAAATAATTTTTAGGGCAATAAATAATTCATCCTTTGTGAACAACTACAGAAAATTATTAAACTAACAACAATATTTTTTACATACATGAGCTAAATGTAATTTAAACAAGTACATAGATAATCTATGAGGATCAATAACACAAATTAAAATATTTCTTACACACACCAATAAACTAGCAATAGGTTCGCATGTACGTGTGACTGTGTGTGCGCGCGCGTGTGTGTGTGAGTGTGTGTGTGTGTGTGTGTGTGTGTGTGTATGTGTGTGTGTGTGTGTGTGTGTGTGTGTGTGTGTGTGTGTGTGGGCAGGCATACGTATCTTAAATTAATAGCCGAAACAAATGTTAAACGTCGTCTTTGTGTCAAATATTTAGGCACGATTTCACGGGCCCAGACCCCGGGCCCTAAGGAGTGTTCCCGGGAAAATTACCGGAAACATTCTGGGAAATACGCGCGGGAACTGGACGGAATATAGTAGGACATATTTACCGGCACGCCGCGTGCCGCAGGGCATAATAGGCCGGGAGCTAAAAGTCAATAGCGAGGAAATTATAAAAAAATCAGCGTACAGAATTTACGTCTTGTTCGTTGAATCTATAAGGTACAATTTTAGCTGTTACCCTAGGGTCGAGTTGTAGAAGAAAAAAGGCTGCAAAAATAAACCTCTACTCTGGGGTACAATTGCACAAATCCTGCAATGTTTAGAGTTATCTGACTAAACTTACTCTGAACTGCCAAATACATAATACTTTGGATATGTCTAAATAATTATCCTTATAGATTGAGTGGGATACGTCGCTGACGGATATAGTAAAAAAATTGTTTTATTTTTATTCTTATCGCCATAAAAAAACATGTTGTAAAAAATATTACTACACAAAAAAGTATCCGCAAAAAGTAGTTTTGGCACCTCAACTCCCAGCCTATTGCGTACTTCATCGTTGTCTCCTAAGAGCTGTCCCACAAATTGAATAGGCAAATTGTACAGAAACATCTCTGCTCGCTCTCTGGGGGCACAGGCGCAATGATGACGTCACACAACCGATTCGCGCAAAAGTAAGGTATAGAACTACCACTTCAGTTGACCAAGTTTTATTTCTTCTGGACTGATAATCGGATCTTAGAACAAAAGAAACTTCTTAAATATTCGACCTAAAATTATATTTATTTCGGTATTATTAGTTGATCCATTTAAATTTTTTTTCTATATTAAAGCCTCAATATCCATAGTTATGTTTGCTATGTTTATCGCTAAAAATGTTTCCGATTTTACCTTTTTGATTTTTTTTTAAATGTTACCGGTTTCGATTTTTTTTTTACATTGCCTTTTTGTGTTCACTGCTGGGTAAAGGCCGCCGCCAATTTTATTTGGATATTTGGTTCTTTTTGGTTTCTTATTTGGTTCTTTGCCAAACTTATCTCTTAAGTTCAAAAATACATCATCAATCATCATCATCTTCTGTCCACGGCCATCCTCAACCAGCTGTTGACAACTATCTACCTCAGATGGTCAGACCAGCGAGCTGGTGGGCGTCTTACACGTTTACCAGACCAAGATCTCTAGCTGAGACGCTTTGCACCTCATCATTTCGTCACGACCTCTGTGGCGCAGCGGTAGCGCATCTGTCTACTATGGGAGAGGTCCCGGGTCCAGAGGTCCCAAAACATACCCAGATCTTGGATGTTTGTGTTGTCGCTGTTTCTAGTTCCCACGAATCAGGGAATCCTAGTGTGGGGCCAGAAGCTATGCATGTGCCGATATGTAAATGGATACAAAGCATTATTTTGAGTTCATCTTTTGTCGTCTAACTGTTTTGTGATCGCAACTGTTGAAGATGTTATGAGGAGCAATTTGCACTTGACGCTCTAAATCGTCGATTTGTTTGTCACGCGTCATCACATTCACATTCTGCTGTCAGCGAGAATAATAAAATTACAGCACGAACTAACGTGGTATCTAAATCTCAACAAGTTTAGATTTTTCTGAGAACTTCCCAAGGTCAATAAGACTTTATTTGAAATAAGAAAGGATTATAAAAATTTGTTGCAACAGCAGTTACACACACATTAAACTTTGGGGGACCGATTGACTCACGTAACAATGGATTTTATTATTCTTTTCAAGGTCAATCTTTTTTCCGCTGCCTGTGTTATTAGTACTATAAATACGTCCAGAATGCAGCGGCTAAAAGAATAATAGAAAACCTCAGACTACTCCGGCAGATGTTGGTTAAGATCGCCTCTCCATCTATGTCCGTCTTGTGACACCCACTTGGTGGCGAGTTTTGCCCACCTTGATTTAGCCGTCTGGCGTCTACTGACCAGACATTTTAGTCTTTTGAATAACCCTTAAGCATTTTCGCATTGAGTGTGCTAAACAAAAATTGTATCCAGACAGTAGTTATTCTATAAATTATGCTGGATAAACAAAACTGGTATTCCCATTTTCTCTGCTACAATGTATCAAAGGAAATCATGTGTAGATTTGTACCCAATTCTGCTCCGCTTCCAAATGCCAGTGCCAGCTCATGGCTTGACTTATGATATCCTTTATCCGTCCTGTGAACCCTCCAGCCATGACGACCCACTTGCAACATTATTTCAATAATGTTAGGGTATAACTTTGTCTAACCCGAGCTCTCACAACGGCCCGTATGTTTATATGAGGTTTGAATCGTCGATTATGCGAGATGTGTTTTTGTTTCAAGTTGTTTGCTTCTGCAGCTGCTACCACACTCTCGTCGAGTGTGAAAATTGTGAAGAATATTGAATTCAGACATTTTGTATGATTTTGTTTGTTTTTCTGAGACCCACAGCTCCTAAATGATTAAGGTAATCAAAAGTATTTTCTTTTTGGTATTCTCTTCTTAGTAAAGTTATCTATCGGTTGTATCGTTGACAACTGAAATCATTGTTATGGTAGGCCTGTCGACCCCCCTAAAATTCTACAGGTTAATAAAGGTGTAAGCAAAGTCAGAGGCCTTAGGGCGGCTTGAAAACTTCTGACAGTAAGACTTTTAAGAGAACAGTAAGTAAGAATAAGACGATATCTTTGCACGCGTCGACTCAAAGCGGCGATGAAACTAAATCGCCACGTACATTCAGTGGTCATTGTTCTACGATGCATTAACAGAATCTAGATTCAGGTAGGTAATATCGTTACTCAAAAAAAAAAGAGTGTGCTCTGAGCACTAACGTTACTAGAACATTTGGACCGATTGGCCAAATTGTTTAATGGACGGAGGATTAAAAACCACTTTGCCGTGACATTTTGTGTGCTTCCCCGTTAGGGTAACATGCTTGTTTGTTTTTAATTTGCAACTGCAGCAGTAATTACTTTTGTTCGGTCACAAACAATGTTAAAGTTATTGAGTTTTTATTCGGGTTGACAGCGGCTATATTTGTTTTACGCGGGATCACGTGTGTCATTAGCTCTAAGCTCCAATGTTTACATCTATATCCCGCCATAGAACAAGAGATTAAATTGATAGATTATTTACCACAGAGGTGTAGGCAGAGGGATCCAGAGATCAGGGACTGTCACTTGATACGATGCCATTTTCTGGTTTTTTTGTTGGTGTTATTTGAAATTCTGTAATTTTCAGTAAGATAATAACATTATTTTAGTTTTTCTATCTGGTAGGTATCCTAATGAGGGGACCACTGTTTACCTAAATGTAAGTAGTAGCATGCCTTATTATTACTAACTTATTGAATTTATTTTGTACATGTACCTAATACAAAAAATGTTTCTTTAATTTTTTTTTGTTCTTGTGTGCAATAAAGATATTTTTATCTTATCTTATAAAATTAATGTCAGCACTCACTTCCTATTTAATTTGAAGCAAGATGTAACAACCGCAGTGCCATCACTGTTAACCAATCTATCCAATATTTTTACAAAAAAACTAACTTCAGCTGATTCCTTTTAGGGTTGATCATCATCATCATAGATTTGAATTCCTCGAATGATAAATATATGGTTTTATGTTTTATTTCGATGTAATATTTTGCACACGTCTGTCTACAGGTCGTCAGACCATTTGGACCTCGATTCTGTTAGTGCATTAAAGTGCAATTACAGTTACATGGTAGGACCACCTGACAAGCTTTGTAATTTCATTGACGCTTTGAATTACGAATACGCGCGCGCGTTATTTCAACCGGCAATGAAATAAAATCAAGGCAGTGATGCAACTGTCATCGTACTACAATGCATTAGTAGAATCCTGCCCACCAAGATTGCCCACACAAGGTACATAGCTCCAAGAAATCATGTCTGACATCCGCTGTTTTCACCCTAGCTCGGCCAACTCGCACGCGTCGATCCCTTTGATTTATGTTAATCTCTTTTATATCCGTCCGTATGGATCGCCCCACCCCTCAGCTCCCCACCAGCTCGGAGCTTCGCAACTATTGTAGCGAACCTCTTTTGAATGTTGAATGTATCATCCCGGGTCAGACAGGCTAGTGAAAGGACAGCAGGGATGCTGTTTCTATGTTTCTAGATGTGTTTCGGCTTTTGACTGCGCAAAAATGTAATGGCTAAAAAGTAGATGTATTGTTAGCAGTAAAGTATTTGTAAAACTCTTATTGACTTTATTTGAAATAAGAAAGGATTATAAAAATTTGTTGCAACAGCAGTTACACACACATTAAACTTTGGGGGACCGATTGACTCACGTAACAATGGATTTTATTATTCTTTTCAAGGTCAATCTTTTTTCCGCTGCCTGTGTTATTAGTACTATAAATACGTCCAGAATGCAGCGGCTAAAAGAATAATAGAAAACCTCAGACTACTCCGGCAGATGTTGGTTAAGATCGCCTCTCCATCTATGTCCGTCTTGTGACACCCACTTGGTGGCGAGTTTTGCCCACCTTGATTTAGCCGTCTGGCGTCTACTGACCAGACATTTTAGTCTTTTGAATAACCCTTAAGCATTTTCGCATTGAGTGTGCTAAACAAAAATTGTATCCAGACAGTAGTTATTCTATAAATTATGCTGGATAAACAAAACTGGTATTCCCATTTTCTCTGCTACAATGTATCAAAGGAAATCATGTGTAGATTTGTACCCAATTCTGCTCCGCTTCCAAATGCCAGTGCCAGCTCATGGCTTGACTTATGATATCCTTTATCCGTCCTGTGAACCCTCCAGCCATGACGACCCACTTGCAACATTATTTCAATAATGTTAGGGTATAACTTTGTCTAACCCGAGCTCTCACAACGGCCCGTATGTTTATATGAGGTTTGAATCGTCGATTATGCGAGATGTGTTTTTGTTTCAAGTTGTTTGCTTCTGCAGCTGCTACCACACTCTCGTCGAGTGTGAAAATTGTGAAGAATATTGAATTCAGACATTTTGTATGATTTTGTTTGTTTTTCTGAGACCCACAGCTCCTAAATGATTAAGGTAATCAAAAGTATTTTCTTTTTGGTATTCTCTTCTTAGTAAAGTTATCTATCGGTTGTATCGTTGACAACTGAAATCATTGTTATGGTAGGCCTGTCGACCCCCCTAAAATTCTACAGGTTAATAAAGGTGTAAGCAAAGTCAGAGGCCTTAGGGCGGCTTGAAAACTTCTGACAGTAAGACTTTTAAGAGAACAGTAAGTAAGAATAAGACGATATCTTTGCACGCGTCGACTCAAAGCGGCGATGAAACTAAATCGCCACGTACATTCAGTGGTCATTGTTCTACGATGCATTAACAGAATCTAGATTCAGGTAGGTAATATCGTTACTCAAAAAAAAAAGAGTGTGCTCTGAGCACTAACGTTACTAGAACATTTGGACCGATTGGCCAAATTGTTTAATGGACGGAGGATTAAAAACCACTTTGCCGTGACATTTTGTGTGCTTCCCCGTTAGGGTAACATGCTTGTTTGTTTTTAATTTGCAACTGCAGCAGTAATTACTTTTGTTCGGTCACAAACAATGTTAAAGTTATTGAGTTTTTATTCGGGTTGACAGCGGTATATTTGTTTTACGCGGGATCACGTGTGTCATTAGCTCTAAGCTCCAATGTTTACATCTATATCCCGCCATAGAACAAGAGATTAAATTGATAGATTATTTACCACAGAGGTGTAGGCAGAGGGATCCAGAGATCAGGGACTGTCACTTGATACGATGCCATTTTCTGGTTTTTTTGTTGGTGTTATTTGAAATTCTGTAATTTTCAGTAAGATAATAACATTATTTTAGTTTTTCTATCTGGTAGGTATCCTAATGAGGGGACCACTGTTTACCTAAATGTAAGTAGTAGCATGCCTTATTATTACTAACTTATTGAATTTATTTTGTACATGTACCTAATACAAAAAATGTTTCTTTAATTTTTTTTTGTTCTTGTGTGCAATAAAGATATTTTTATCTTATCTTATAAAATTAATGTCAGCACTCACTTCCTATTTAATTTGAAGCAAGATGTAACAACCGCAGTGCCATCACTGTTAACCAATCTATCCAATATTTTTACAAAAAAACTAACTTCAGCTGATTCCTTTTAGGGTTGATCATCATCATCATAGATTTGAATTCCTCGAATGATAAATATATGGTTTTATGTTTTATTTCGATGTAATATTTTGCACACGTCTGTCTACAGGTCGTCAGACCATTTGGACCTCGATTCTGTTAGTGCATTAAAGTGCAATTACAGTTACATGGTAGGACCACCTGACAAGCTTTGTAATTTCATTGACGCTTTGAATTACGAATACGCGCGCGCGTTATTTCAACCGGCAATGAAATAAAATCAAGGCAGTGATGCAACTGTCATCGTACTACAATGCATTAGTAGAATCCTGCCCACCAAGATTGCCCACACAAGGTACATAGCTCCAAGAAATCATGTCTGACATCCGCTGTTTTCACCCTAGCTCGGCCAACTCGCACGCGTCGATCCCTTTGATTTATGTTAATCTCTTTTATATCCGTCCGTATGGATCGCCCCACCCCTCAGCTCCCCACCAGCTCGGAGCTTCGCAACTATTGTAGCGAACCTCTTTTGAATGTTGAATGTATCATCCCGGGTCAGACAGGCTAGTGAAAGGACAGCAGGGATGCTGTTTCTATGTTTCTAGATGTGTTTCGGCTTTTGACTGCGCAAAAATGTAATGGCTAAAAAGTAGATGTATTGTTAGCAGTAAAGTATTTGTAAAACTCTTATTGACTTTATTTGAAATAAGAAAGGATTATAAAAATTTGTTGCAACAGCAGTTACACACACATTAAACTTTGGGGGACCGATTGACTCACGTAACAATGGATTTTATTATTCTTTTCAAGGTCAATCTTTTTTCCGCTGCCTGTGTTATTAGTACTATAAATACGTCCAGAATGCAGCGGCTAAAAGAATAATAGAAAACCTCAGACTACTCCGGCAGATGTTGGTTAAGATCGCCTCTCCATCTATGTCCGTCTTGTGACACCCACTTGGTGGCGAGTTTTGCCCACCTTGATTTAGCCGTCTGGCGTCTACTGACCAGACATTTTAGTCTTTTGAATAACCCTTAAGCATTTTCGCATTGAGTGTGCTAAACAAAAATTGTATCCAGACAGTAGTTATTCTATAAATTATGCTGGATAAACAAAACTGGTATTCCCATTTTCTCTGCTACAATGTATCAAAGGAAATCATGTGTAGATTTGTACCCAATTCTGCTCCGCTTCCAAATGCCAGTGCCAGCTCATGGCTTGACTTATGATATCCTTTATCCGTCCTGTGAACCCTCCAGCCATGACGACCCACTTGCAACATTATTTCAATAATGTTAGGGTATAACTTTGTCTAACCCGAGCTCTCACAACGGCCCGTATGTTTATATGAGGTTTGAATCGTCGATTATGCGAGATGTGTTTTTGTTTCAAGTTGTTTGCTTCTGCAGCTGCTACCACACTCTCGTCGAGTGTGAAAATTGTGAAGAATATTGAATTCAGACATTTTGTATGATTTTGTTTGTTTTTCTGAGACCCACAGCTCCTAAATGATTAAGGTAATCAAAAGTATTTTCTTTTTGGTATTCTCTTCTTAGTAAAGTTATCTATCGGTTGTATCGTTGACAACTGAAATCATTGTTATGGTAGGCCTGTCGACCCCCCTAAAATTCTACAGGTTAATAAAGGTGTAAGCAAAGTCAGAGGCCTTAGGGCGGCTTGAAAACTTCTGACAGTAAGACTTTTAAGAGAACAGTAAGTAAGAATAAGACGATATCTTTGCACGCGTCGACTCAAAGCGGCGATGAAACTAAATCGCCACGTACATTCAGTGGTCATTGTTCTACGATGCATTAACAGAATCTAGATTCAGGTAGGTAATATCGTTACTCAAAAAAAAAAGAGTGTGCTCTGAGCACTAACGTTACTAGAACATTTGGACCGATTGGCCAAATTGTTTAATGGACGGAGGATTAAAAACCACTTTGCCGTGACATTTTGTGTGCTTCCCCGTTAGGGTAACATGCTTGTTTGTTTTTAATTTGCAACTGCAGCAGTAATTACTTTTGTTCGGTCACAAACAATGTTAAAGTTATTGAGTTTTTATTCGGGTTGACAGCGGCTATATTTGTTTTACGCGGGATCACGTGTGTCATTAGCTCTAAGCTCCAATGTTTACATCTATATCCCGCCATAGAACAAGAGATTAAATTGATAGATTATTTACCACAGAGGTGTAGGCAGAGGGATCCAGAGATCAGGGACTGTCACTTGATACGATGCCATTTTCTGGTTTTTTTGTTGGTGTTATTTGAAATTCTGTAATTTTCAGTAAGATAATAACATTATTTTAGTTTTTCTATCTGGTAGGTATCCTAATGAGGGGACCACTGTTTACCTAAATGTAAGTAGTAGCATGCCTTATTATTACTAACTTATTGAATTTATTTTGTACATGTACCTAATACAAAAAATGTTTCTTTAATTTTTTTTTGTTCTTGTGTGCAATAAAGATATTTTTATCTTATCTTATAAAATTAATGTCAGCACTCACTTCCTATTTAATTTGAAGCAAGATGTAACAACCGCAGTGCCATCACTGTTAACCAATCTATCCAATATTTTTACAAAAAAACTAACTTCAGCTGATTCCTTTTAGGGTTGATCATCATCATCATAGATTTGAATTCCTCGAATGATAAATATATGGTTTTATGTTTTATTTCGATGTAATATTTTGCACACGTCTGTCTACAGGTCGTCAGACCATTTGGACCTCGATTCTGTTAGTGCATTAAAGTGCAATTACAGTTACATGGTAGGACCACCTGACAAGCTTTGTAATTTCATTGACGCTTTGAATTACGAATACGCGCGCGCGTTATTTCAACCGGCAATGAAATAAAATCAAGGCAGTGATGCAACTGTCATCGTACTACAATGCATTAGTAGAATCCTGCCCACCAAGATTGCCCACACAAGGTACATAGCTCCAAGAAATCATGTCTGACATCCGCTGTTTTCACCCTAGCTCGGCCAACTCGCACGCGTCGATCCCTTTGATTTATGTTAATCTCTTTTATATCCGTCCGTATGGATCGCCCCACCCCTCAGCTCCCCACCAGCTCGGAGCTTCGCAACTATTGTAGCGAACCTCTTTTGAATGTTGAATGTATCATCCCGGGTCAGACAGGCTAGTGAAAGGACAGCAGGGATGCTGTTTCTATGTTTCTAGATGTGTTTCGGCTTTTGACTGCGCAAAAATGTAATGGCTAAAAAGTAGATGTATTGTTAGCAGTAAAGTATTTGTAAAACTCTTATTCATTATTGTTAACAGCAATATCTGCGAAACAATATTTACAAAAATACAGTTCAATTGTATTCAGGAATCCCTTACAGGCACCAAACACAAAAAACTATAAAATAAAATATCCAATAAAACAGGTTTTGATGCGTAATTTTGCAACGAAAATGCAAGAGTCTGTCCATTTACAATTTAGCTGGCCCAGCGAACTTTTTTGCACTAATAAACATGTTTCTCATGGCGTAATAATTATTCCACCCAGTACTCGGAGCATCGACAAATCCAAAAAATCAACACGACCAGCCGTTCTTCATTTTCAAATATGTTTATTATAACTGACCAAACTTCAATTTAATTGACTTCAAAAGAGGAAGAGTTCCTCAACTCAACAAACTTTGGAGGTACTCTGACTGTCCTGTGGGTACATCGGCCGGAAGGTCGATCGTTGCCGAGATATGGAAAGTTATGCAGGAGAAAGTTGGCGCTTATTTATCGGGACAGATCCGTTTGTCGCACGGAGTGCGGACGATGACAGCTCGTGTCGCTTCGAAGATTAAAACGCGCTGGATCGGAAATGTTTAGGCTTACAGATGTTGAATAGTGTCGGGAAGTATCAGGGAAAGTGTACAAAACTATGTAAAGAAATAGTGTGCTAGAGGTGCGTAGCGTTGTTCATTGTTAAAAGATCTACAAAACAGCATCATAGACGCAGCATTACAGCATTCTTACAAGATAAATGATCGTAAACAAAGTATCTATCCGTTCGTCGGCCCATCCATCGACTCATCCATCGATTCAGCTATTCGCACATCTATATACCAATCTATCTGATAGAGTTATAATGTAGAAAGATTCTAGTAACGTTACAAAATTGGTTTTTGCAGGGACTGAATAAATATATTTTCTCTCTTTTCCGTCAGCAACTTTCCATCGTCGGTTGCCTGGAAGAAATTGCTTTAAGCAATAAGGCCGCCTCTTATACTGCATCTTATTGTTAATGTTCTGTATTTGTTTTTCTGGTACAATAAAGAATATTCTTATCTTATCTTATATTTCGTTACCTTTGTAATTACATATATTGTGTTTTTTTGTTTTTCCGGTGTGCAATAAATAATATTTTTATGTTGTCTTATCTTATATCCACATACATACATAAACTCACACTTGTATCCCAGAGGGGCAGACAGAGGCTAGGGACCGCCGCTAAAAAGTATAATTATCCAATTATATCAAGAACGTTTTTGCCTATATTTTCTTGAATGTTAAAAAATAAAGTAACAATATTTAATATGTCAAATTTAAGACCATCTTGAATGAATTACTTTTGTAACCAAAATTATAAACACAAACATATATTATATATATATATTTGGCTACTCCATTCCATATTTGGAACATCCATCTGACATCAATTTATCTAAATGTCTAAGTATCTATCTCACTAACTCTTTTAGATAGATACTTAGACATTTAGATAAATTGATGTCAGATGGATGTTCCAAATATGGAATGGAGTAGCCAAACATAATAGTTATGTGTCAACTCTAAGAAATAAATAAAATAATAAAATTCGAATATTTCTAACTTCCCACGTAGCTTAACCGCAAAAGTATCCGGTCCTAAAATAATAGCTTTTGCCGTGACCTTTCGAACTTTTTCCGGCAAATGGGCTCAAAACATAGCCGAAAAAAGTCAACCCTTGTCGCGGCCGAAAAACGCATCACCCTCTCCGCCTCCGCCTTTGCCTCTTTAGGCGGAGGTAGAGCAAAAACGTTGCCTAATGAAATGCGGTGATTAAGGCGCTGGACAAAAACCATCAAGCAGCGCGCTCGGGGCGCGGGCTGACTTGACAAAAACCTGCTTGACTAATGGACTGTCAGAGGTGCTCTTGGCTCAATGACTTCATACTCATGACTGCCTTGTTATTCTAGAGGCTTCACGAACCAAGCCGGAGGTCAAGTAAAAATGTTTGACATTACAAGTATTGATTGCACACATGGGTCTTGAGTTTTGACATTCTTAGGTAGATAGACATTCGTACCTACCAAACTTTGTATAAGATGTATTTAAGATGATTTGAGATAAGATGGTCAGAGTGGAGTTTTTTTTGCTGCCTTTTTCTCCACTACATTCGGCCCTAAGTCAGCGGCTAACATTATCATTTTATGTACATTGACATTCAACAAGCAGAATGTAAATTGTTTACGTTGAAATAAATTTCTGATTTCTGATTACCGTTGGGAGCCGATGTGTATTTATACATAAAGAGATTTATCAAATTCAAATATTTTGATTCACAATAAATACATTGAAGCTCACGTCTGTATCCCAGAGGGGTAGACAGAGACCAGGGACTGCCACCTGCCACGATCCTGACAAATCACTTTCGCTTCATCGACATTCATTAGTCATTACATGCTCGCACATCGGTTGAATTGAGAGGGAAAATGTTGCGTTGGTTTGGACATGTGGAGAGGATGAAGGAAGAACATATAAATACATAAATCAAGCCAATGTGAGTGGAAGGGCCGGTAAAGGACACCCCAAGTGGACATACTTCAACCAAATAGGGGATGTATTAGCAAAGGGCAATACAAAAAGTACACGAAAGCGACGTCCGGCCCTGGTACCAGTCCCTTTTATCTTCCTACCCTTCTGTGATACAGGCGTAAGCGTATGTATTTATGTATGAATTATTCATTATTTACACCATTAAACTAATAGTTACAAAAGAGATACACACGTTAGCCTTATTGCTGATAGCAACTACTTCCAGGCATATTGTAAAAATCGGCAAAGGAGAAATTGGGATTGGTAGAAGATGTTAATACAAATAACGTAACCATTATTATTTATATTTATCAGTAAGCTCGTTATAAATCCTGAGAGCCACTAACGTTAGTGAAATAAGTGATAAAAATATTTCTTCAATTCAGGTACTCGCACAGCGAGTTTGTTATAAAACAACATACAAAAGCATGTCAGAGATTATTATCGCCGGGAAAATTCCATTCCGCTCCAACTGCACCCCTCTGGGATCGCTACATAAAATTTTAGCTAAACATTTGTAAACTTTTCCTGGAGCCGCCATCAATGATTCAGGGTATCTCGCGGCAACCGAACAACTTGTCAAGAATATCCATAATCGTTGTTCGGACGGCGCTCTTAGGGCCAAAATATGCACTTTGAGGGCCTTAGAGGCCCTTACGCCCGGCCATTTGCATACTTTTGTGCTATCATGACCTTTATTGAAACCGTTATATGGACTGACGGTCTGTCGGGCACTTTTTACTTGACGACCGGTGTTGTTATGCCCTGAAAGGGTGACGAGGTTTGGGGGAATGGGGGTCACAATCTGCTTTTATCTGCCTTTTGATTCGTGGCTATCTCACCCCAGAAGGTAATGTCCTTCCACTATCATAGGCCTTTCGTCCGTTATGGTTGATTCAAGCGGTGCCTAAGATTTTGACACTTTTTCGAGTGACTAAAAAGCCTGATTCGAAAGCGGCAGCCCCTACTGCAAGTTGGGCATATAAAGAAAAGGTCCGGAGTCAGATCAATACGGTTTTATTTTTTTGGAACAACAAACAACTGCATATTAAAATATTACAAAAAATAATAATCATAGAATTTTGGATTAATAAACATGTAGGTAGTTAACTACGTTATCGAAATTTTACTTATAGGCAAGTTGTAAACTGCGTGTGTATGTATGTAACTCATTAATTTACCATAATATAGTAATTCATTTGTATATAATAAAAAATGCTTAAAATAATTTATAATAAAATTACATCCATCCATCAATCCATTATGTCCCCATGAAGGGGCACGGGTATCTTCCCTGAGGAAGGTATAGGCCATACTCCACTACGAGGGTCAATTCCGGATTGGTGGAGGCTTGTAAGACTAGTGGCTGGTCTTACTGTCAGAAGATTTCAAGCTGCCCTAAGGCCTCTGACTTGGCTTAACGACTGCCGACCAACTATAGATGGCAGTCGCTAAGCTAATGGTCGAATACAATGACATAATTATGATATGTTAGTTGCAAATGAAATAATTAATTGGTGCCTCTTGGCTCTTTTGTCCACCAGTGCCGAGCACCATATTTTGTCGCAGGTCCTGCGGTCTTCTCATGCCATAGAGTGTTAGATATTAATTTCAGTTTATTTGTACAAACACGAGTATGACATGCATACAGCTAATACAATAAAATAAGGATCTTCGTGCTTTGCCATTTCTGTATACAATAAAATTATTGAGCTTGACTAAGACTCTAAATAGTAATAAAAACTTTGCCAAGTATCGAGTTCGCGTCGAATATTTTTGACCGATTTCAAAATCATTTCGACGCATGTATTATTTTTCTTACACACGGTGTTATGCCAAAGGGATAGGCTAAAAATGCTTTGCCGTAAGATTTCAAGATTTCCCGCACAAGAATACAAAGCTATTTCATTCACTTTACACAAATCTACACAATATATAGAGGCTATTGGCCTGCCACAGCCGTAAACACGTCCAGCGAGCCAGATTGCTAGTTCCTAGAACCTTTTCAATCCCACCAACGGCCGAGCTCGTGCTGTGTATAAATTCGATTTCGCTCGCGTGCCTGCCTCTACAAGTTTCCAGCTGTGTTACGTTAGAAGTACCGCTTTCCATTAAGTAGAAGGCCTGTATCGTAACAACTAATAGGCGTTCTCTCAGTAAAAATCGGCCTTTAATTTTTTAGCATACATAGATAAGCTCGCGCCTGTATCCCAGATGGATAGGCAGAGACCAGGGACTGCCAGACTTCGCTTCATTAACATTTATTAGTCGTTGCGTGCAAGCACGGCGGTTTTTGGTAACTTAATTAAATAAAAATTTGCACAAAAACTCACAGAACAGAAGTTGCTTTAAAACACGAACTGTAATTGGGTTGTTTAAATAATTGTATTCTATGATGAAGGCCACACATCGGCAAGCACAGCGTAGGACGACCAGCCACAATATGGACAGACGATCTCATCCAAGTGGCAAGAAAACGCTGGATGCTAGCCGCTTCCAACCAGAGTTTTTCGAAATCCATGGAGGAGGCATATGTCCAGCAGTGGACTTCTTGTGGCTGAATGATGATGATGATGATAATGAACGCTCAAAAACAATTTTTTATAGGATATTTCAGATAAAAGTACCAAAAACTGGCGTACATGCATGCAAAGACTAATGAATGTCGATCGTGGCAATTGGCAGTCCTTGGTCTCTGCCTACCCCTCTGGGATACAAGCGTGAGATTATATATGTTTTTTATATAAATGTGCAAAACCATCCATGGGTCTTCTATATTCATCCCTCTCCGCCGTTAGGTGTAAGTGCAAGCAATCAGCATACATCTTGCAGACGGACAGACAGACGGACCAACGCATTAGCATATGGTTAGGATAGGTTACCTGAGTGGCTGGCCAGAGGGGTGACTTCCAGGAAGCTATGCAAAAGGCTCTGTGCAAAATAGCCTGTAACGGTCTGTAACAAAATTGCCTATGCCAGGCTTGATTGGTTTGTCTTGTGACATTTTGAATTGTGGGCGATTTAAAATTCTAATTTGGTGTTTTATTGTCCCATATTACTTTTGATGTGGCAATATTGCAATAGCTCCTAAACATCGAAAAAAATACAGCTCGTTTCCTGTACCAGCATAAACAGAACGTATTTGTTTGATAGTCTGGTAAATCTCGTTTTAAACAGTAGATTAATGTTAGTCTGAAAAAAAGATACAATTGAGACATATTACATTGTAAAATTAGTGAGGGCCTAGAAATCTGTCACACAAGATCTTTCTTAGTATGGACTCCAGCCTCTCACATAGGATTAAGTCTAGATTATTCCAATTGTTAATATTTTTAATGTTTCGTTACCTCTGTGACAAGGAAATATATAAATTACTTACTTATTTTTAGTCTAAATGAAATATGCTTATAGAACGATTATGCATAACACATTTGTGTGAAATAATCATTAAATTGAAAACAGTCTAACAACAATTTTTTGAAAAGAATGTATGTTAAGTTCCTTACTTAGATTTTTCACTTTTTTTTATTGTAATAATATGTAAGTACTTTGACGTACGTTATTTAATTAATTTAAAAAACTGGAATTACTTATAAATTCACGTAATTTAAAATAAAAATCTCATGGTATAAAACCAAAGATTGCCTCGTTAGTCCAGCTGTTAAGGCCCTTAACTACCAAGAGCGAGGTCGTGGGTTCGATACCCACTGTGGGCCGTCGCACATTTGTACGAAAAGGCCTTAGTAAGGGTGTATTTATATGTTTGTAATGTCCTTGCCGGTTACCACAGCACAGGGTATCCTAGTTTGGGTCCAGGATAGGGGATTGTGTTGTGTGGATATTATTATTTTCTAAGCAGCCTGATTATACGGACAGACAGACTGAACATCTAGAGATTTTAGGAAAAAATTACTCGAGTATTACAATATCTACAACATGACTACGACGATGGCGCCGATGGCGCTACGAGAATATCACTGCTACGCACTACGAAAGTGCTACGGTAAACTGCAGCAATGCTACGGATAGTTGTGAGACGTTTTTATACAGGTCAGTTAAGTAAAGCTGGCACGTTCAACACATTTACACGTTGCGCTTGTGTAGTGTCTGTGAATAAGCGCGCGGCGTGACGTGTACTGCATGCGCATCATGAAATGTCTGCCCGTCTCTCTTGCGCGCGGTCTAGCTTATGAGTGTGAAGAGGACAGTTATAGTTTTACTTTTGCAACTGCTTATTAATACAGCGTGATCTTTTTGCTATTCAACCGTATGTGCGTTTCAATGAGGGATTTTTCTGACAGCTAAGAAAAGTAGTTCCAAATGAGCCGTTTTCAGAAGAACTAAAAAAAAACGAATGGCTGTCAAAGGAATGCAATTTTTGACCTCAGCCCAATAACCATGTGTGATACATAGAATAGAATAGAATAGAACATTTATTTGCATTTGCTTACACACATATACAACAGTTGAGAAAGAACAAATAAAAGAAACAAAAAAAACAGCAACAAAATTCATCTTAAAACACAGGGTAACAAATTGTGGGTGTGGCAAATGCAAAGGGGCTCTGACTCAGCATATGCTGGAGAGGCAGGCCACTCCAGCGCTGATCTGCCGTCAGTACCCGGTGGTGTGCCGACGTGCAGCACTCGGACAAACGACACTAAATCAGTAGGTAAATAGGTTGGCAGCAATTGGATAATCATATTATAAATAATTCGTGATATGAAATTATATTAAATAAGTAAATACTTAAATTGAACTAAATTGAATTGGAGTTAAATGTCAATGTAATGATAATAATAATTTAGATAGTACTTTTTTTTTTTGTATTTATTTGTCTCTGGTTTCTCTCACGTCATCATCATGCAATTTTGGACCTCAGCCCATACCTAGCCATGTGTGATACATCATAAAATAGGTCTCAGCGAGTTGAACAAAAGTTACTATGCCGCCAACAGCCAAATGTTAGTTTTTTTTTTCAATACAATATAACTCCGAAAGGACAAACATTTGGCTGTTGGCGTCATAGTAACTTTTGTTCAGCTCGCTGAGACCTATTTTATGATGTATCACACATGACTATTGGGCTGAGGTCCAAAATTGCATTCCTTTGACAGCCATTAGATTTTTTTTTAGTTCATCGGAAAGCGGCTCATTCATCCAGTAACTGACCACTGAGCGTCCGTGACCCTTTGTTACATAATTAAATTATAATTAAATTATTGAGGATTTCTAGGATAATTATTTTCTGTTTTGGTAAAGACTTTCTAGGTGAAATTATTTTTGGTCATGTGGAAATTAAAACTATTTTGTAACCATTGATTCCACCTTATTTCGCTCGAATTTCCAAAAAATATATTATAACAAGTAACACAAATAAATATTAAATAAGTAAATATTGAAACAAACACATCACATCAAACACTCTGAGAATAAATAAAGTTATAATTTAATATAATCTGAAAAAAAAAAAAACAAAACAAAAAAAGAAAAAAAAAAGTAACACATATATTTGTATTTATTTATCTACAACGCACCCATATTACTAAAACCTAACTCTAGTCTACACTTAAACTAGAGTCGCATTTTGAATCAAAATCATTTATTTTTAAACATACTGAACAGTGAAATTGCATAAGTGTGAGTACTGTGAACGTGCCAGCTTTAGATAACTGACCTGTACTATCTAGCAGTTGTATGAGAAAATTGGTTTGAGTGAGGTTTTTAAATCTAAGGTAGCTTATTTCACTCTGTAGCTTATTAATATCTATTTACGAAACATGCTCTACTATTATAAATAATGAAACTCAACGTATATACGCACAATGAAATTATTAGTATCGGTAGAAAAGTAAATAACAAAATATGAAAAATAATTAAAAAAATATCTACGCGCTAATTCAATAATAGCTTTTAGGATGATTATTGAAGTCAGTTGACCCAACTAGTACATTTCGTCGCGAGTGATGTTATGTTTACTTAAATCCAGACATTTGAGCATCGTTTGATAGACAATTTTATAATTTTCTTTACATTTAACCATATCGACGGCAGCCGGCACCAACTGCTTAACGTGGCTTGCGAAGCACGAAACCGCTCGGAAAAATGAAACTAGCGTTAGTCATAGACGGTGACCCATCCATAGACTGAACGCGCCATATGTTGCTTAGCCTTAGTTTTTGTTTTAGATCACTCAGGCAGCCCAGGCTACGAGCGATTCTATGTTAATTTATTCTAACCTAATTCTTTCAGCCACTTTATTGTTGGTGGCAATAATTTTGTTTTACTTATTTACTATTGCTTAGAGATAGAATAGAAAACATAAATATCATAAATACACAAAAACGAACAATATATCCCTCCGCTTGGGTTTCGCCACACTCACGCTACTTCAAACATTCACTGAAATATTACATTTTCACAATTTCGCACAATTCTTCAGTGATAAACAGCCTCAGGCTTGAAATATAAGAGAGATTTTCGTGTTGCGGTGCCAGTAGTTTATCGAGCAATAAGCGTAAGCAACATTGGCTTTTAAGGCCTCGTCATAAGGGTTAATGGGGCGGAAGGGTCGGCAAGTGGCTTTATATTGATACCGAGGCGACCTTTGTGTGGCGAGCGGAAGAATCACATCTGAGGGATATTGTTTGACGACACGATGTTAGTACACCCTCTTCGTTAATCGAATAGATTAGAACTATTTATAGTACACAGCAGGAAAAAAAGGATAACTCTTTTGCGAGAATGTATGTTTTTTTTTCATTTATATGATGTATTGAGCTATTGTCAGTCTAATCTATCTATGTATCTCTTTAAACGAGCAATTCTTGTATATATATTTATATATAATCAGAATCTCGGAAAAGGCTCCAACGATTTTCACGAAATTTTGTAGGCATATGCTTTCGGGAGCGTTTAATTGATCTAACTAGGTCACATTTTTAGAAAACGTTGTTTTATCCGTGTTTTAAGGCAATTTAAATTTGCTATAATAACATACAGAGGTAAATTTCGCGTCTATCTGCAATTGGAATAGTCCTGACGGGAAAACGGGCCGATTTCAAGAGACCCGGTTCGAGTCATGATGTTTTATTTCCAAGATCTTTTTTTGTTGGAAAATGATTATTTTAATTTTATATTACAAAAAAAGAACCAAGCAAAGCTCGGTCACCCAGGTACTAGTTTATTTAACTGTGGACATAGTACAGACACCCATGCTTATTTATTTGACAGGAAATCAAAAGCGAAAAATGCAACGCTTCATGGACGCTTCATTTTTCACAACAGTTATGCAACGACAATACTTTATACTTTATTGAACACGAGAAATTAAACATAACATTACATTGAAACAATATGTACAAAGACGAGCTTATCTCTGTAAGAGATTTCTTCCAGCAAGCCTTAGTGAGTCGGAGCAGCAGTAAAAAACGGGTCTATATACGTGTACAAAATAGACTACATAAACTACAAAATACCTAAACAGTTTCCTACGCTTTGCAAAAAATAAATCCTCTACATAGACTAAATACATGTAAAAATAATAGAATACATAATAAAAAATATATAAATAGATATATAGCTCGAAATTATGATAAAGATAGATAATGCTCTTTCAGCTGCTTCTTAAATAGACCAATTGTGGGGCTAGCGCATATTTTCTGTGGCAGTGCATTCCACAGTCTCACCGAATGGACTGTAAATGAGTCACCGTAAGCTCCAGTGTTATGAGCAGGGATTTTTAGAAGGTGGGAGTTTATATTTCTGATCGGTCTTTCTCCAGAATGCAGATACTGAAACCTTTCTCTGAGGTAGGAAGGAGAGGAGGGATAGTTTAAAATTTTATATAATAAAGAGAGTATATGTGCATTCCGGCGAAGTCGAATTGGGAGCCATTTTAACTCACGCCGAAAACGAGACACATGATCAAATTTGCGTAGTCCGTATATGAACCGGATAAACAAATTTTGTAATCGTTCAAGTTTATCTAGCGGCTCCTCATTGGCATCCAAGTAGCAGACATCCGCATAGTCACGAATGGGAAGTAGAAGTGATTGGGCAAGAGTAATTTTAGTGTAACGTAACAATACAATAACGTAAGGGCCTTACGTTCCCGTGTTTTAGTTTACGGTTTGTGAAAAATAGATTAGGTAGCGGAGCTTTCCTTTTTAATCTTCATTTATTTTAAATACTTACGTAGTAACGATGGCAGTCTCATCGTGCCTATTTTGATTACATCACCACCAAACAATATATTCTTAAAGCTAACTATTATGTACTAGCAGTAATATTAAAAGTGTACAAAAAGTGTAAGTGACTTTTGTCAGAAGAGTCCGACCAGGTTTCGCTCCGATTCGTAAAGCTTAATCATGGTGAGCAGAGATGGAGCGCAACCTGGTCGTACTTTCCGAAAAAAGGCAAGTAATATGGAACCCTAAGAAAACGAGATCCATAAAACACTCAGCGTATTTAGTGTCTATGTGCAAGAATGTTATTCACAATAAAAACAAAATATTTACTTTATGAACATCAAAGTTGTTAGTTTCACAATTAATAGATTATATGAAGCAGAAACTCCACATTCATTCTTTTCAAAACAGTAAGTCCCTACTACGTATCTTTGTTAGGCGGGGCGAAGTTTTGACCTCAGCGCTAGAGCCACTTTTCATTCCTTAGTCCTTAGTGTATGGTATGTTAAATTACACATTGTCAGTAGCTCACACGTCACAACATTACCGTCCCTCCCATTGTGGCACCGTCCGTACTGTCTATTGTACCAGCATTTTTCGGCAAAAATGTTGAGCCGAAAGCTCGAACGAATGGACGGGAACAATAGTGGTGCAAACTTGATTCCTGTCGGGCTGAACCCGCGTCAGTCGGATGCTCTGATTGGCATGAGTTATGGTTTTAAACTTGTTGTGGTTGGGCGGACGCGAGAGGCTTAAATTCCCCGCGTTTTAGTTTACGCTTTATGAGTTAAATAAAAGTCATTCCGGTCTTTCTGGAAATCCATGGAGGAGGCCTACGTCTAGCACTGGACTTCTTGTGGCAGAATGATGATGATGATTTTAATAAAAAAAACACTGGATATCTTGTGCAGAAAAAGGTCCCGCGACAGTGAAAGATTTCTTCATAAATTACATATTACATTGAATAATTTAATCAGACAAAAGACTTCATCAACAATCCATGTTGTCCCCACCGAGGGGCACGGGTCTCCTCCTTGAGGATCATATAGGCCACGTGGGCCAAGTCCGGATTGGTTAAGGCTTGTAAGACTAGTGGGGCCGTCCATAAATTACGTCATCGATTTTTTCATATTTTAGACCCCCCCCCCCCCTATAATCATCCTATCGTCATTTCTTAATGACCCCCCCCCCCCCTTCTCCCAAAATTGACGTCATTACTAGTTTGACAAAATAAAACATTGCAGATTTGAGAAAAATAGGGTATTATATGATTAAAACACTTGGTTATAGAATCACCTTTTATTATTTTCATCTATTTTATGATTGGGATATAATGTGTCCCGGTGATCAAAAATATGAGATATAACAACTCCCTCTAAGGACACACTTTGCGCAAGTCTAGAGCGCAGGCCGCAGGTCCGCACTGGTGGCGGTGCGCGCCAAAGACAAAGGAAGCAGACTTTGTTTAAACAGCGCCGATTTCTTTTATTCTCCGAGTCGCCGCCAATCTTCGTTTAATAAACACAGTGTCGCATACAAACTATTTTCATAGGTACGATGTTATTTATAGTTTTAAAAAATAATGTAGACATGCCTTGACCTTGTAATAAATAAATAAATAATGAGTTCAATAATTAATAACATTAAATACTTGCAAAATATCACAAGAACATTATCTTTCCTTAGTATGAGACATGTATTTAAGTATAAGTATAGTATTAATATGTACTTTTATTAATTATGTAATGTTGTAGTTATTATTTAAGTATTGTGTTTATTATCAAGACATAGTATAAAACAAAGTCGCTTTCGCTGTCTGTCCCTATGTATGCTTAGATCTTTAAAACTACGCAACGGATTTTGATGCGGTTTTTTTAAATAGATTCTTAAAGAAGGTTTATATGTATAATACATGTAAGTACCACGGGCGAAGCCGGGGCGGGCAGGTAGTATTTTACTAGGTGTGCTGGAAGAAATTTCTTTTTAGAAATAATCTTTTTGTGCGTGAAAAATAAACTATAAATAAATAAATAAGAATGACGTCAATTTCGAAACACCCCCCCCCCCCCCCCATCTATCATTTACCGTCATCCGCAGACCAACCCCCCCCCCCCCTAATTTAGAATGACGTAATATATGGACGGCCCCAGTAGTGAAGTTTTCAAGCCGCCCTAAGGCCTCTGACTTGACTTAACGACTGCCATCTAGCCGGCACCAACTGCTTAACGTGCCTTGCAAAGCACGGGACCGGTCGGAAACATGCCACTAGTGTTATTTATAGACGGTCACCCATCCATGTACTTCACGCGCACTGCATATAGATTACTTACATTACATTATCTTTTGTGTGCCAACATAATTGCTCACTACACAAATTAAAGCAATCTGGATTCCGATCATTGTCCCAATAATTGTGTGATAGCTCTCATTTATCTGGTTCACTGGGAACGAGCCCCCATTCGCGAATGAAGCACAAATGCAGTCGCGATCGATTTAACGCTAAATGAGATTGCTATTAAATGAAAGCAGGCGATCCAATAAAAGGAAAATCGCGTAAACACATTATTAATTTTATTTAATTTTTTTGCGTACACGCTCATGCAAGAAAGGCTACTATTATAAATATTAAGAATTATTTAGAAGACAAAACTTTGGCCTAAACGTTTGCATATTTTATACTCGTAGGTTCATAATAAGATGATTGTATTGTATGGTATTATTGTAATTGTATGGTTTATTGTAGACTTTTATTATTCAGAATTCTTTGTGTTTGTTCATTGCTGTAAGCTTAGCTATTGAATTCTTGAACTCCCTGTAATGATAGTTAAGTTTGTTAAAATAAATATAAAAAAAAACGTTGTCATATTCCATTTATTTATCCAGTGGCCCGTAGCAGCCTCACTCACGCTAGTTGAGTGAAGGGACCACTCGGACGTTGCAGTGCCTGGGATATTGTTAGATGCATGCTCGTAGTGGGAATCGTACCTGTGTATTAATAAACTCACGCCTGTATACCACAGGGGTAGGCAGAGACGGGAGAAAAAGGCAGCAAAAAAAACTCCACTCTGACCATCTTTTCTCATATCAACTTAATGAAAATAACTAAAACTGTGTTTTTGTTTCAGGTAAATATTTCATCAAATCTATCAGATCAACTTTACGGACATATCAGGTTTGATTTTGTAAGTCTTTACAGCATCTCAAAGTGCAAATGCATGAACTAATTATACATAAAAACTAAATATACTGTATTGAAAGATACTCGGCACTTCCATTTACATTTGATTTTTTTTTTTTTATTGCACAAGAAAAAAATATTTGTACAATGACGAGTTTAGAACTAAAAAGTATTTTCTTCCAGCTTACCATGCTAGAGTAAGGGGTAGTGCTAGAGAAGTCTTAAGAAAAATAAAAAATATAAATTCTCTTGTCATCGCGCATACTCCTCCGAAACGACTTGACCGATTTTGATGAAATTTTATATGTATTTTCGGTAGGTTTGAGAATAGGTTGTTATCTATTTATCATAGCCCTAAGTGAAAAAAAAAATGGCGAAACAACGTTTGCCCGGTCAGCTAGTATCAATGTAGAATAGAATCATCATCATTCAGCCACAAGAAGTCCACTGCTGGACATAGGCCTTCTCCATGGATTTCCAAAAAGACCGGTCGGAAGCGGCTTGCATCCAGCGTCTTCCCGCCACTTGGATGAGATCGTCGGTCCATCTTGTGGCTGGTCGTCCTACGCTGCGCTTGCCGATATGTGGTCTCCATTCGAGCCATCAGTTCTGCGTGCTATGTGCCCCGCCCACTGCCACTCTTTATTGTATGTACACCAGAAATTTCACATGAGATAAAAACAATACGTATACAATATAATACGTAAAATATACGTGTTTACGAATAGTCAGTCTCAATAGGTGTATCATCGCACTATTGGCCCAGGCCTTCTCTCAGAGAGAGAGACCGGGCTTAATCACCACGTGTGCCCACCGCGGTCAGGAGATTCCAATCGCTGAGGTATCTCCTATATCTCCTCTCGACGTTTTCCTTCATATTTAGTAAGTACACAAAGCGCAATGCACAAAGCGTTGCAATTCTCCTACGCCTATTAATGGAGCGGCTATCTTTGCATCTATCGCCAACTAAAGCTCCTAGTTAGTCGTTAGCGCTGCGAGTGAACTAATCACAAAGAGGCGTAATTTAGTGGTTAATAATCAGGCGAGTCCCGCGGGCGCTGTTCGCCTCGCCTCGCCTCGTACGCCTCGCCTCGTCTCGCCGCTCGCCTCACTACAAAGAGTGTAATGAGATTTCGCGCGACTGGGCTATTCTGTGCGTAAGTTTAGAAGGTTCACTTAGATCGTACTTGCGTGGAATTTTGTTGGACGTATATGTTCTGTACTGAATTTAATTTGAAAGTTTGTTTTATAGAGAAAAAAAATGAAACAAAGAAATAATAAAGAAATCTTATTGCACTTACATACGTCTTACATACTTATGAAAAACTAATAACATTCCGGAAATGTGTGATAAACTGTATGTTTAATACACGACACGTTGAAAATCTAACTAGGTCACCCTGTTCTATAATTTTCGACGCCACCTTAAAATTTAGTGTGACACACATTTATATTTGGCAAAATAGTCTTGTGAAGTGTATCTTTATTATTGTGTTAATATTATTTGTTATCTCTGTTGATGTCCCATATAACAAAAATAAAATAAAATAAATAGAGAAAAAAAAGTGGTTTGATGAAAGCCTGTGTCTAGCAGTGAATGAATTCTTAGAGATTGATCGATTGAGTTATTCCACAGCGCAAATTATAAATCAGTGGAGAAATTTTAAGATACATATTGTTTAGTAACGATTATCCCAATTATTTTATAAATAAAAAACATAGCAGTAAGTCCATACAAAAACCCATATTAGTTTTGTCTTATAGAAATAGGTAACGATGATTCCTGTGGTCAGATTACGGATATGGAACGTTTAGCTTTTTGAAATTTTTGGTAATCTTAACTGTTTTTTCGTCGGAAAAGTCTGACCAGGTTTCGCTCTAATTACTCATAGTTAGTTGCGGCAGATTTCTAGAAAACGGTTGCTCGTTAACAATGTGCTAAGAAAATATTGAATTCAAAAATTTTAATTGAGTTCAGCCCGTCTCAAAATTCATTTTTCTTACCAAATTCGAATGTTTTTATTCAAAGTTCAAACAAAATGTTTACTTTATCCTCTTCAGTCCTGACCTTGAAAATAACAATAATTTTCTATTGTTATGTTGTCGACACGGGACTGAGGAGGTTATGAACGTCAAAGTTGTAACGCACAGGATATCTTCCTTATGCTGAGTCGGGTCCTTTCACAAACGCAGTGCACTGACATTCCTTGCATGTTTTTTCTTAATTTAAATTTAAATTGTTTTACTTTGTATTTGTATTTTGTCATTGTACTGTGTTTTAAGTGAATCAACTATTTCAATTCAATTCAAATTCAATTTAGGTTCTTATCTTTCTGCGATACATTATAGCATTAAACCTCCGTTCTAGAACCTTCTACCCCCTATTTTGTGATAGCGACGACATTAATCGCTTAGTTCCGCTACTCGGAGCTCGTGTGGAGAGTGTTTACAAAGACTTTTTATGCTATTCTGTGTCGTAAGAGGCACAAATTGACAGCAATTGCTTTGTTTCACGTAACTAGGTTACTGGCGTCCTATTCGCTTTACTATGCAGTTTACGTGCTACTGTAAACGGAATGGAAGATGCATGTGGAGTATTGGTACGAATAGTAAAAGAGTGCATAAGGTCGTACGATAAGATTCCCTAAGATATATTAGAGTTACCTCCGACGCGGCTTAAGAAATTTGTCACACACTCTGCTTAGTATATTATTGGCGATTAATTATTTAGAAGACAAATATGTCTGGTGTTGTCATTAGATTAGAGGTAAATATATTCAGAGGAGAATTGTGTCTAGTGTGCTACACTTCCAGCAGTAATAATTTTTAAGTTTAAAAGTATGTTAATTAAGCTAAAACTGTTTTTCAGAAGTTTAAAAGTTTGTTAATTAAGCTAAAACTGTTCACATAATCTATTAGGTTACCTGAAAGAAATCCCTTTTAGTGATAAGGCCGCCGTCTGTGCTCTTAATAGATTAAGAAATACCTTTATCCTCCTTATTTATGTACTATAAAGTGTTTTGTGAAACTAGTACTAGACACTATTAACTTTATTCCGGATACACTGACTTGACTTTTTGTCGGAAGAGTCCGACCAGGTTTCGCTCTGATTCGCTGGGCTTAATCATGGTGATCAGAGACGGAGTTCGCGTAATGAAGCTCGAATAGAGCTCAAAAACTCTTCGGAAAAAAAGACAAAATACCTAAGTGAGTCCGGAAAAAAAGTTAATAATATTTTGGCATTGGTTCACATTGATATAGTTTTCCATTTGCTTTATTTCTCAATATTCTATATCACGATATTAAAAGTATTCGATAAAGTACTGTCATGATATTTCTAAAACCGGAAGTGTGGTTATGGTCACTATTCAAAAGTAATCGGTCGTTAGGTTGGCATGACTGCGATGAAGTATGGCGGGGTGCTTCGATTAGTTGGGAAGGTGAAAAGTGTTTTTGGTGGAGGATATGAGGAGGACTTGAGAATTATTACGGCACCCTAGCTACATATCCTAGTAGGAAGTGAAACTCCTTGAAAATCATTTAAATTACAATACCGAGCAAGCCGGGACGGTTGAAGTTTTATTCGAGCGCGCAATAAAAAGTAACGTCTCCGCTACGGGGGCACCAACCGGCTATGAAGGGACGCAGAAAAAGAGATAAAAAACAATAAATTACTCGTGAAACTCGCCTTGACGAGCCTTTTCTGCAGAATGACGAGAAGAAGAAGACCGATTTTAGTAAAACAAAAAAAATGTGCATACAGACAACGCAGTTCTTTGTCCAGTCCAATATACGGACTACTGACTAGTCTGACTTAAACTGAGTACTACTGACCATAAGCGCGCACCATATGCTGACTTTGTAACTGTCAAATTCCATGAAAATTGCTATCGCAAACGTTAGATTTTCATTTAGAGTCGCTGCGCATCGCCAGGCCCCTACTCTCAAACTAGGACGATCGTGTGCTATAGTAACATAGTAGGAGTACGCCCAGACTAAGGCAAGTACAAATTATACAGCCCCAATGGGAATCGAATCTATAACATTATACCCATATATCAATAATTCTATAATTCAACTGACTTACCATCTCCGGAAGCCGGCCACAGCTTGACTAAATAGCCAAAAAGCCAAAATATCTTTCTGACTAAAATAATACATAAGGCCAAATAAGGCTGAGTTTTTTCTCGATATTTCCGTCATCCAATGGTATTGACTCGTAGTAGGTTCATAAATACGTGGTGTGGTTATTATGAAAGTAAATAACACAATCACCAGTTTGGATAGAAAGAGGACAATAATTGTGAGGTTGGCGTGACGTGAAGCCGGGTGAAGCCATGTTCAAAGGCGGGTGTCACCCAGATTTTGAATGTTTACATAATTTGTGATGTCGCTGTTTCCAGTTCCCACGACACTAGTGTGGGGCCAGAAGCAATGCGTGTGCCTGTATGTAAATGTCTACGCGTACGTCTACGTCTACGTTTATGTCTATGTCATTGAGTTGATCTTCTGTGCAGCCACATTTGCTCCAACAAATGGCCGCCAGGAGTCTCGCAAGTAATCAACTTTGTGCCACAAATGTTATTAGGCGCTCAAACTTCCAATTATGCCGCGTTCTTGACGGGTGCGAGCCGTTGTCAGGGACTCAATAGGGCAGCCGTTGGCTTGTGTTTTATTTACGTTCTTACATACATACATAAGCTTAAGCCTGTATCCCAGAGGGGTAGGCAGAGACCATGGTCTGCCACCTGCCACGATCCTGATTTCGTCTAGTTACATTAACTAGAATTATTACATAGAATATTTTAACTAGTTACCAGCAGATGGCTAGTTACCATTGAAATGATGCTTATTAGAAAAACCACAATACATTGATAGGCACTAACAAATTGTTGCACATGTTAGGTACCAAATATAAGCGTTATAAATAATAAGCAACTTTGCATTACCTGTCCTAATGAACAATATAGTAGCGCTTAAGCACCCCAGGTCAGTTTCCGAATTCAGAATTTCGCTAAGGAACTATTTGGCTGTAGTTCTGTCTCGTCAAAATTCTCTAAAAAGAGCGTCCCTGTGGCTAGAAAAAATGCATTGGGTAAATAATGTTACTAGCGATCTGCACCGGAAAAATGTTTCCGAGGAAATATGTAGCTATATTAGTTCCATGGAAAATCCCCGGGTAGTATTTTTGTACACCTAGGGTTACATTATTAGAGACGACCTCTGTGGCGTAGTTGTTAGCGCATCTGCTTACCATGCGAGAGGTCTCGGGTTCGATCCCCGGCTGGGGAGAGAAAAAAAAACTCCAGGTCTTGGATGTTTACATGTTTGTGACGTCGCTGTTTCTGGTTCCCACGACACAGTGTATACTAGTGTGGGGCCAGAAGCAATGTATGTGCCTGTATGTAAATGTTATGTTATGGTATGTTATGTCTTACACAACCCAAAACTTTTTGAAAATGCAATATAGCTTGTTACTCAAGGAGAATGTAGCTTTCTAATGTGAAAGAATTTTTAAAATCGGCTTAGTAGTTTCTGACCTTATTCTTTACAAACATACACACAAAAATACAAATCCTTCCTCTTTATCATTTTAGTATAGATTAGTATAGATAATCTTAAAATACAGTTCAATTTAAATAATACTAACGAGGACGAGTATCTCGTGTAGTGTAACTTTATGTTGAAAACTCTGTTAATTTCTAGAATATCGGTTTCTTTGTTAGCTTCTTTCTGTATAGTCTATTGACTGTGAAATTAACAGATTTCACGTTCATTTAGAAAACATTTTGATCATAAAATGAGTTTTTTTTATTGCCGTTTAACGACCTCTGTGGCGCAGTGGTAGCGTATTCACCTACCATGCGAGAGGTCCCGAGTTCGAATCCTGGCTGGGGACAAAAAAAACCAAACGTCCTGGATGGTTACATGTTTGTGACGTCCTTGTTTCTGGTTCACAAACACAAGGGATCCTAGTGTGGGGCCAGAACTAATGTTTGTGCCTGTATATATATTGTATTAATATTGAATTCGACTTTTGAAAGACTGCCTTTTTCTCCACTACATTTGGCCCCAAGGCAGCGGCTAACATCAGCATTATAAGTACATTGACATTCAACAAACCAAATGTAAATTCTGTACGTTGAAATAAAATTGTGATATTTGATTTCTGACTGATTTTTATGTTAAATAAGTATAATAAGTGAAAATCTAAAATTCAGAAACCAACGCGCTCCTATTAAATTACCTTCTGAAACCACTGATTCTCGTAGTGGCTAAGCCATAACTCTCTCTATGCCCCTAAGACCAAAATCAATAGCCAATCCCACTAAACACTTAGACAAGGTTAATACCATCTCGCGAGCCCTCGGCGGGGTAGTCAGCGTGTCTCGAGCCAATTTCCGGAGTGACCGCGGTCGGTGAACTCACGGTAGAGGCTCTTCTCTGGAGATGCTACTAATGCCTGCTTAAGATATCGATTAAGGAATTCGGCTGACGCTTGTGAGAAAGGGGTATTTAGGAGGTGATTTTATAATAGTTTTGGTAGTGGCTAGCTACGGAATTATTTCATTTTCATGAATTAAACTAATAACGTGCCGTGCTTACGAACGTCATCGTTAAAAAAGAGAGTTTTGGTAATGGCGGAAATTCCCGACTTACCGGTGAGTTGATTACCGAGTTAAAATACGATTGTTGATAAGGTTTATTTAATATTGCAATGTTGGTTTGGTAATTTTAGTTACATAAGTTTTATGGCAGCAGTGGGCTGATGATGAAGTTTTGAACAAAAGATTTATTGTACCTACTTTGATTGATTGATTGAAAATTCTTTATTGCATAAAAAATATCTGCACAAAGGCAAGCTTCATACCAAGGGCCGATTTCTGAATTAAGAATTTCACTGTGTAAATACTTAAGTAACGTTCTGTCACGCTCTTTTCTGAGAAATTTGACGAGACAGCGCTACATTTAACCGACTGTCTCGTTGGTCTAGCTATTAAGGTGCTTACCAACCAAGACAGAGGCCGTGGTCTAATAAATAAACTCGGCAAAACATGGGCCCAGTTCTAGTGATTGGTGCCTCTGCCTACCCCCTCGGGGATAACGGGCGTGTTTTTTATTTTTTTTATTTTTTTTATTTTTTTACAGAGGCCGTGGCTTCAATTTCCACTGGAGGCCGCTGTACATTATTACGAATACGGTATACGAATAGCGTCAGTCTGGGTATTTTTCCAAGTTTGTAATGTCCTTGCCTGGTTACCATAGCACAGGGTATCCTAGTTTGGTACTAGGTCAAGGGATTTTGTTGTGTAGAAGTTATTAAATATTATTAATTAAATAATTTATTTTCCATGATATAGAATATAAAATGTTGTGAAAATAGCTGCAGCTTTTAAGTGTGATTTCGGAAGACGCTGTTAAATTTAGAAATTTTAAGATGTGAAAAAGCTATTATATCAATTACGGCAGTAACTAATAACAATTTATTTCAAACTTAACTTAATTAAATTTATTAATAAATAGAAAGAAATGCTTTTGTTTCTGTCACTAATTTCCATAAATTTTTATAGTCTATTAAGTTTCCGATATATTTTTTGTTCAAAATTTTAGATACCAATTATTTTTCGACCTAAATTTCTGAGTTCCTTTAGCCCAAAGTTAAATTGTTTCAGACAAAAATACCTTTTTAAATAGAGGATATATGTTTGCTTCGCTACCATGCTAACAAAGTGACTATCAAAAGAAACACTATCACAGCTATTCAGTACCAAAATTCAAATAGCGGTGCTTCAGTATTTATGAACGCAGACCAGCATGAAAAACCCAGCTGTTATTACAAAGTTGTGATATGTAAAACTCACTCCGGCCAACGGCGGGCATTTGTTGGTAATGCACTTTAATTCCGAATAACACTTTGGTCCAATATGTGTGCGGTAGAGGCGCGCGCCCACTGCGCGCTCGCCTGCGGATGCATCCGGCCTAGACGGGAAGCGGCGGCGAGGCGCAGGGGGCGCCGCCTCTAGAGGCCCCCAAGTCTAGACTTGAAACGAAGAAGCTGCGCTTCATCCGATGCTGGTCATGGTATAAAAATGTTTCCTGAACTATTTCTCACTGCCGATGCCGGACACAGGAATCCTATGTCCGGCCGAGAGAAATAAATCATGAGGGAGGCCAATGTCCTACAGTGGGCTTCAAATGGATGATGATGATTAAATATTTCACAGTAATATTCCTGTTCGATAAAACATTTTCCAACTCCGACATGTTTGTATCTTTACTTACGAACCTACCATTGAATACACTTAGAAAAACATCGTGAGAAAACCTGATTATATGAGCGCTTCACTCTTTCTTTCTTTCTTTCTCTGAGAGAAGGCATGTACCCTTTTCTCAGTGCAGTAGGGTGTATATCTATCTATAATAATCTCGTGTCACAATATTTGTTTTCGACCACCCCCGAAATATCTTGATTTTGATTTTTATGACTTTTTTGTTGTATTTTTGGTAGCTCTGAAAATAAGTCGTAGGCTACTTAATATGGCAAAATAACGGTGACTGGACTGGCAGCAGTTGGAAAGTAATATATATCATCATCATCAACCCAATATAACCCCACCGAGGGGCACGGGTATCTTCCCTGAGGAAGGTATAGGCCATACTCGACCACGGGGGCCAAGTTCGGAATGGTGGAGGCTTTTAAGACTAGTGGCCGGTCTTACTGTCAGAAGTTTTCAAGCCGCCCTAAGGCCTCTGACTTGGCTTAACGACTGCCATCTATCGACGGCAGCTGGCACCAACTACTTAACGTGCCTTGCGAAGCATATTATGCTGCTTGCTTATATCCACAGTGCGGACTCAGTGGTCCTTGTGTCTTTATTTATTCACGGAGCAAAACTGCGGGGAAATTGAGTTTTTACACAGCAAAGTGCACTTGGATGGAAATATGCGTTTTGGAGTGAAGTGTTCTTAACGTACGGGACTGTGACAGTTTCCACGGATTTAAACATATTTGTTGGTGCTGTGAGCGATTATAGAAAGCACAGCTTTTTATTGGAAAGTAACTCTTAGTAGCATGTGAAAAGAGATAATTTGTGTTAAAGAGTTCACATTTTATAGATACATAAACTCACGCGTGTGTCCCAGAGGGGTAGGCACAGACCAGGGACTGCCACTTGCCACGACCGTGACTTATCAGTTTCGCTTCATGGAAAGCGATTTTTGTTTAATGAAGTTTTGACGCTAGATATAAATTTTATTTTGATATTTTTTTTAGTTCTAGTGATTAGTGCCTCTGCCTACCCCCTCGGGGATTACGGGCGTGAGTTTATTTATTTATTTATTTTTATATAATGTTGGTCTTTATACTTTAGCGTCATGACCTTGAAAAGAACAAAATGAAAACTTTTATTATGGTGAGACGATCCAAAAATTCTACAGGTTAAGCATTATATAGGCATTAATACTTTTATTTTTGGTCTTTCTACTCTTAATTTGACACCTCAAAAAGAGCACATAAAATCATTGTAATTTGTTCTGCGGATACACTTACCTACCTGACTTATCGAGGGTAGAGTCCGACCAGGTTTCGCTCTGATTCGCAGAGCTTAATCAATTTGCAATGATAATTGCAATAATAATGATTTGCAATTTGTATGTGTGAGAAACTAAACCAAGATCTTTCGATCAAGACAAGTCGACAAGTCGTGTAACCATGACCTCGCCACCGCTATAGCTAACGAGCTAATTCAAAGCTCAAAGTGCTATAAAATAAAACTCCAACCGGGCCTGTTATGCATGAGGAACGCAGAGTGCCAAGCGGCGATCCAGAACCACTTCCTCAAACTGGAATTGCTCCGTCGGCAGAATGGCTAATTCCCGCCTTTATACCGCTCGGTTATGTCCCAAACTTGGTCTCTCGATGACAACGAGGTGGTGCATTTAGACCACTCGAACAAGAGACAAAAACCATAATTATCGCACCCTTGCAAGAACAACGTGATATTTCTAAGAAGACCATTTTTTATTCATAGAAATTGTTTTTATTAACGCGATTTTATTAACTCCGAAAAAGCCGGAATAATGAGCAAAAGAGACACTGCATCACGTTATAGCGCTATCTCTTTCGGCCATTACTTTGAAACCTTAAAAAAATGCTCTCATGTAACGTAAGGGTTCCGAAATAACACGTTGTTCTTGCAAGTGTGCGATAATATATGAATCAGATATGACGAAAAATTTAATTCACAATGTGGAATGCAACATATGAATAAACATAAACATTTACATGCAGGCACGAAAGGCAGGCAAGCTTTAAAATTGTGTTTAAAAACTCGCTGACCTGGCAAATATTGTTTTGCCGTATAAGTCTCTACCAATATACCAGGGAGTATATTTAAAAAACAATTGTGTGGATCACCCCAAATATTTCACTTATCACTTAGGGCTATGAAAAATGGATAACAATCTATTCTTAAGCCTACCAAATATACATATAAAATTTCATCAAAATCGATCAAGACGTTTTTGAGGAGTTTCCGCGTTAACACTATGATACGCGTGCCCACTGCGGATTGATAATTTTATCGTAGTGATTTCTGTAGGTAATGTTTTTCTTTGCCCGTTGGCGAATGGTATTGCTACTTTACAAATTGACATAATAGAAAAAAGTAACGTAACAGAGGTTGGTACATTGGTACACGTCGGGATTCGAATTTACAACCAAGGCTTTTTTATATTAATAAAATAATATAATACATTTTTTTTTAAATATTATTATCTATTTTATTAATTACAATAATAAGTTCCATACAACACAATCACTTGACCTGGTCCCAAACGAGGATACCCCGTGCTATGGTAACAAAGCAAGCACATCACAACATGGAAATACACCGTGACTGAGGGCGTTTGTGTAAATGTACGGTGGCCCCCAGTGGGAATCGAACTCACGACCTCTGTCTTGGTAGTTAAGCGCCTTAACGGCTAAACCAACGAGGCAGTAATTTTTTTGAATAATTATAATAAGTTCTGGACATTGAATTTATCTAAATTCAATGGTTCTGGACTTTTAGCTTCTGTTCGTTCGGTCTAAATAAACCTTGAAGTTTCACACGTTCGTTTGCACCTATAATTTGAGGGCCATTTTCGGTCGTTATACTTCAGCTAGAGCTTAGGACGCTTTGTTAGAAGACTTTGTGGTTTGCAGCTTCTTTTTTACGCAAATATGTAGGTACCTTGAAAGTTTCTGCAGACATTTTCTTTAAATAACTTGAGAATCCGGATTTTGAGAAAAAAAAGGAACTTTATACTACACTCAGAGGCACAATTAACCGCCCACTTTAATTTTCCGATGTAACTTGAAATATTCATTAGGGAATGATTTGCACTCGCCATGACCACTCACGTAGTACCTTGATGCCGTGGGTATACCCTATCGAACACGTTTGGGTCAATTTTAAAAGGCGAGTGGAAATCATACCTTAATTAATATTTTAAGTTACGTCGGAAAATTAAAGTGGGCGGTTAATTGTGCCTCTGAGTATATTATTCACTTTTCCGGATACTCTTACTTGATTACGAATCAGAGCGAAACATGTGCGGACTTTGGTGACAAAAAAATTAAGAATATAGTGCTTCCAAAGTAATTATTTATTTAATTATTTAAAAAAATGCTTTTCGCACGATGGATTTTGTAGATAAATTGTAGATATTTCAAACATGAAAATTCTTCACATGATGCTGAAATAGATTGATTCTTTTAACTAAGTAACTACTTAATGCACATTCATTTACTATATAATTAGCACCATAATTTGTTATTACCAGCGTTATGAAAACTTTTGCATTAGATATGCGCCGACGCGACAAAAAAATTTTTACAAAAAAATACTTGTTTAATTTTGGCTTCTTAATGTGACATGTTTATTAAATTTTCTTGGACGAAGTCCCTGGTATTTTTTTTTTGTTTTCTTACTTTTGTGACATGTAAACTTTTGATTAAATAAATAAACTGACAAAATTGTAGATATTTACATTCGAAGTATGTACGTTCGTTCGAAAAAATATAAAAAGACTACAAAAATATTAGTTCTTTCTATCCATCCCAAGCTTGTCTGGAAGTGATCGCTTTTAGCGATAAGACCGCCAATTATATACGGCAAGTTTTAGATATGTAAGATTTCTAATGTATATATCTCTTTATGGTAATGTAATAAACTCACGCCCATTATCCCCTAGGGGGTAGGCAGAGGCACCAATCATGGTGTGTACAATAAAGAGTTCTAATTTTTATTTTTATTTTTTTAGGTTGTAAACATTTATACATTGTTATTACTTACTTCAATGTACAAAAGTAGATTTCGTTTGAAGTTCACCAATATTCAAATCAATTTTACGCCACTTAGTTCCTAAATGTCAACAGACTAATTTGAACTTCACCCACATCAAAAGGCTAATAAAAGGGTATTTTTAAAGATCCTCTAAACTCCGTGAATACCCTGGAAAACTTGCACCAAAGAGGTTCGGCACAAAGTTAAGCCACACAAAGCTTCTGCTTATCTGACCTCTACTAAAGGGGCTATCTCATTATCGTAGTTTCATGAACCTGCTGCGAGTACAGTCGACAACACACTGACATTGACGTTTTTGGATTAAGAAGAATGTTTTTTTCTTATATTTTAATTGTTTTCGAGCTAGTCCAGTTTGCGCACCCGCCTAAATAGCACCTGCACAAAACGCACCTGGCCTAGTCCAGTTTGGGCACCTATTGAAATTTTTGGCAGGTGCTGTTAGTGAATTCAAATGTATTTATTCTGCCAAAAATAGCAGAATTTTAATCAATCTCTAACTAGTTTTATCCCTCTTTACATTACTCCCGCACAACATCTCAGGGAGAAGGCAGTGGCTGAAAACCAGCGCTACCCGCGGCTGTCCGGGGTAGCACCAGCTGAGCCACTACCTTTTGCAATATTTTAAACCTACTTTTTACTTAAATTTTTACTTTGAAAAGTCACTCGTAAGGTAACAGAGTGGCGTCTTCTACTTCTTACAGTGCCTCTCCATCACTGGAGGTTGGCAGTCAGCTCTACAACGTTCTCTGTTCAGTGCAATTCTGAACAGCTTTTTTTAATCAAATTAAAAACATACACGAAACTGCTGAAGTCGATTAAGTCGGTATTTTTTTGTAAATTAATTAATTAAATGCACAAAATGTGATCCCTCTTGTCTTACGCAAATCGCCAATCTTTTGATGAGTCCACTTAATTGACTACAGCAGTTTCATGTATGTTTTTAATTTGATTAATTTCATGCTGTTCTTTTCTTTTAAAATACTATATTACTTAAGAAGAGTTATTATTTTTTGGCCATTCTTTCGATTGGCATCATAAAAATTAGGGGTGTTTTTTTTACATTTAAGTCGGTTCGATTCTCAGACGAGGCAAGTGATTTTTAGAAAATCTTTAAATGCAGAATTACTGACTTTTAAAAATAACATAAAGTTTTCTTTCAGCAAAATACCCTATTACGATATTTAAGGTACTTTCCCTTCATGTCCCATAATTTTGGGACGCCCTGTATACGTCCCACTGTAGGGCACAGGCCTTCTCTCATAGAGACAGTATGGGTTTAATCACCACGTGCCCACCGCGGATTGCTAATTTCCAGCTCTGAGGTATGGAATATATTATATACCTCAGAGCTGGAAATCAGCAATCTAGCTAGCAATCAGCGAAGCTATAGCTCAGACACTCTTATTTCTTCAGAATGATTTTCTTCACAGTTAGCGAGTGGTATTGCTACTATAACTTCACAAATGCATATAGTTTTGAAAACATAAAACATACACAGAAACATTTACACACAGGCACATACATTGCTTCTGGCCCCACACTAGGATACCCTGTGTCGTGGGAACCAGAAACAGTGACGTCACAAACATGTAAACATCCAAGACACATGTCCGCTCTGGGCATCGAACCCGGGTCTCTCGCTTCCGAGTCTATTGCACTACCCACTGGGCTAGCTTGCTATAAAGGCCGTTCTGAATAATTAAATTGCTCAGGGATGTGAAAGCTCCTGAAATATTTAATGCGACGCTCCATCTAAAGAATGTAGGGTGCAAATGAGTTTCATGTTAGGACTAGACTCCGATCCTATCGGTTGAACCCTGAATTTTTCATACTGATTAATTCAGAATCTGAACTAATCAGTATCAAAATTCAGGTTCTGAACTTCAGATTACATTTTATCTGCCAGAAGAACTCGTTCAAATACAAACGTAACATTTGACGACCTCTGTGGCGAAGCGGTAAGCGCATCTACCTTGCGAGAGGTCCCGAGTTCGAATCCCGGTTGGTTGGTTTTTCCAAAAAAAACACCCAGGTGTCGGATGTTTCCATGTTTGTGATGTCGCTGTTTCTGGTTCCCACGACACAGGGTATCCTAGTGTGGGGCCAGAAGCAATGTAAGTGCCTGTATGTCAATGTTTATGTTTACAACTGTTAAATAGATAAGTTCCCCGTATGGCTTAAAAACGCTTCGAATCGCTCGTAGCCCCGGCCGCCTGAGTGAACTTAAACGATCACGAAGGTTAAGCAAGATAGGATGTGCTCAGTGGATGGATGGGTGACCATCTATGACTAAAGCTAGTGTCATTTTTCCGAGCGATTCCGTGCTTCGCAAGGCACGTTAAGTTGGTGCCGGCTGCCGTCAATAGATGGCAGTCGTTAAGCTAAGCCTTAGGGCGGCTTAAAAACTTCTTACAGTAAGACCAGCCACTAGTCTTACAAGCCTCCACCAATCTGGGCCAAGTCCCCGTGGTGGAGTATGGCCTATACATCCTTAGGGAAGAGACCTGTGGCCCTTGGTGGGGACATAATGGGTTGATGGTGATGACTTAAGAAAAAAGAGAGTTATAAAGTCCTATGCCTAATCAACTTGTCTGTGGAATAAACGTTAACTAACCGCAATTTATTCATTACTAAAGATCTTCTACCAGATATCCCACTTACTTTAAACTAGATCAGTTTATCAAACAACAATGGAACTGGTGACCTCTGTCCCAGAGTTATTCCGTTCGACTCGAAGGTAACTCGATTTTTAGTTCAGAGATTTCCCTAAGCTCATTTTCAAGTCCGGCCGCAACCTTGAAGATCGATTCCATTATTTATCCGAATAGTAAGTAGCCCTCCGATTTGCAATTGTAAATGAAATGGGTAGGGTTATGTGATTTCTCCTTGCCTCAATTTCCAATATAACGCTCCTTTCTTGAGGACTTTTCAATTACGCTTGGAATTGGCCATGGTACATTTCTGAACATGAACGGTAATCTCAAAACTATTTCGAGAATTATGCTATAATATAGAATTTATATATCTATCATATCGCTCGTAGCCACGGCTGCCTGAGTGAACTTAAACGATCACGAAGGTTAAGCAAGATAGGATGTGCTCAGTGCATGAATGGGTGACCGTCTATTACTAACGCTAGTGGCATTTTTCCGAGCGGTTCCGTGCTTCGCAAGGCACGTTAGGCAGGAGCAACAGCTCTCTTAACTTAAAGTAATTTTCTGAAATAACATAAATAACAATCTTTAATAACAATCTCTATAATAATTAAACTTTTTCAAACGCTTTATCTTAAAAACACTTTTTAAACTTATTTAAACACTTTATCTCAAAACTAAGTAACTAAGTTGAAATGAGATCAAAACATTGTAGGAGAAAATTCATTTTCGTAAATGAAGATTAGACCTGCACGTGGTTAGACGGTATAAAGGCATCGCGCGCTGGCGCGCGCCCCTTATTCCGCTCCGAACCGCCGTCGGTGTAACATCCATCTGATATTATTATTTTGCGTTACTTTGTTTCTGATTAATTTGTTCTTGCTAATTGTTTGCTAAATTGTTGAGGATTTATGGGCTAATTATTTTCTGTTTTGCTAAAGATTTCCGTATGAAATTATTTTTGTTCATGTGAAAATTGATTGAGAATTAAAACTATTCTGTGACTATTGATTCCACCTTGTTTTTAATACCTTTCGCTCGAATTTGCTAAAAACATATAATCACAGAACTTGACAATAATTATAGTAAGATAGGCCGCAGCATTTCCAACATCTAATCAACTACTAATCTATCACTATGAATAATAATATCCAGATCAAGTAGCCGTTCATGAGTTAATGTGTACAAAGGTCTGTATACAAACTTATACAATCTTATTTACCGCATAAGTCAGTCGATTTATACAAAACCGATCCCTCATTGGAATTCGAATCGGATAAAAACATACAAACAAAGCAGCGGCGACTCCCAAACTACATTACGTCAATTCTAATTTTGTTTGCCTCTGCGAGCGCCACTTAGCGCCTCAGCCTTTAATAACAAAGGATTTGAAGACTGTTTAAATAGAAGAGCCATTACTTAAACCTTTAGTTGCTAAGAAGTTAAGCCAAGTGAAATGCACAAACTAAATTGAAAAGTTGTTATAATTTGGACTGATGATTTTATGACGTCATTAAATTTTACTAGGATAGTGATGGTACAAGCCTTCACCAATCCGGACTTGGCCCCCGTGGTGGAGTATGGCCTATACCTTCCTCAGGAAAGAGACCCGTACCTCTCGGTGGGGAGATAATGGGTTGATGATGATGAATACAGTGATGGTACGTGTCATACGTGTCATTTATTCCTGGCTACATGATATTTAAGAAAATGTATGAAAATCACAGTATTTGAACTCTTCCGAAACGACTTCACCGATATTTATTACTAGCTTTCGCCCGCGACTCCGTCCGCGTGGACTTTAGTTCAAAATTTTGCAACCCCGTTCACTGCCTTAAGGGTTAAATTTAGAAAAACGGCAAAACACGTGTTCAATCAATTGTGTTGAAGAGTATTTATTTTAAGTTTCAAGAAAATTAAACGACATTCTCTATACCTCCCATACTAATTTTGGCAACCTTTTTCGCCTCCTTCGGGGTTGAATTTCAAAAAATCCGGTCTTATTCCTTGCCTATATTGTATGTAGACCCTCTGTGCATAGTTCAGCTTCCTAGGTCCAACGGCTTGGTTGGGTGTTGATGAGTGAGTCAGTCAGGACTTTGAATTGTATTTATACAGATTTTTTAAGGTTCCCTACCCAAAGGGTAAAACGGATCCATCCATTCGTCTCTCACCAGGCTGTATCTCATGAACCGTGATAGATAGTCTAATTAAAATAACCAAATGTTTGCCAGGTTAGCTAGTAATAATACATAATAATAAAACAATAATAATTACGGAGTAATGTGTTGACATTGTCAAGATTTTATTAATTTTAAGATGAAACCAAAAAGTTATTGAAATAAGGTTAAGAGGAAGAAAAACTGTAGCGAAAAAGGTACCAGTAACTTAATTACGGCATTGACTTAAGTTACATTTAGGTATCAAAAAATATTTTTAACAATTTTTTCGTTTTAATTCTGTTTGTTTAATTTTTATTTTTTGTGAATTTCAAGTACACTTATTAATTTCACGTCAACAAATTATACAATAGATCACATTTTGCGTAACCATCTCAATAGGAATTCGTTTACAAACGAACGCTCTAGCATTCTGGGGTACAATGACTGCTAGCACGTAGCTTGAGTTGAAACCTTTGTTCTAACTTGGTTCTAACTATCAGAATATCCGAAAAATAATGCTAAGATGACACCACTATTTCGGATTTTCTCATAGTTCAAGGTACTTCTGGGGTCTTATTTCAGAAACTGCATTAAGCGAGATACTGGTGGCGGTTTTCCCAGCTACGCCTCATCAATAGTGTACTCTATCACTTTGTGAAGTGAAGGAGCCCTACCACGAGTTGCTTTCGTGTTTAGTTCACGCGATAAATCAGTTGTCTATGTAAACATCTGTCTATGTTCAGCGAGATTTAATGTTATTGTTCAAAATTTTAAGATACTCTATTGACTGCCCACAGCTTATCTATCTATATCTTTAAACGAGCAATTCTTGTATCTATATTTGTATACAATCAGAATCTCGGAAACGGCTCCATCGATTTTCATGAAATTTAGTATGCAAAGGGTTTCTGGGGTGATTAGTCGATTAAGGTAGGTTTCATTTTTACAAAACGTCGTTTTAACCGTGTTTTTAGGCAAAGAAATAACTGCTACACTATAAGAAGGTAATTTTCGCAACAATGTGTCAGATTGCAGTAGCTCAAGTGGGAAGTAAGACGATACCGTAATCAGAAGACCTTGGTTCGAGACTTGACAAATAAATTTTTCTTTTTTTTTTCAAGTTCATTTTTTTTGTGTGAAAACCTATTATCAGGAGCCCTTCATCAACGCACCTAATTCGTATCCAAATACCTTTTGTTTCTAAAAGAAAGACGAAAAAAAATCAGGACAATCCTCATCAGAGATAAAACTTTGTTATTTAGAACCATTGAATTTAGAAGGAAATTCAATGTTTAGAACAATTTTTATTTAGTTTGTTATTTTTTTAAGCGCTGTTTGATGGAAAATGTTTGAAACCATACTTTTTAATCGTGTCACAACCCAAATTATTGTGGCATTTATTCGAAGCAAAACAAACATTTTCCTAAAGCTGTGGCATTGGTTGCAAAGCTCGAATTTATCTCGGGAACAACCAACGATTTTCATGAAATTTAGGATGCAGGGAGTTTCAGGGCCAATTAATTGATCCATGTAGGTTTAATTTTTAGAAAATGTTCTTTTATCAGTGTTTTGGGCAATAAATAACTGTTTATTAGAATGCGAAGGTAAACTTCTCTGAGCTACAACTTGATACCTAGCGCCATCTGTTGGAGAAATCTCCAAATCTTGATATAAATATATCAACCCAACAGGACATGTATCGCCATCTATTATCGAAAATAGGAACTAAAAATACCCCTACCTATGTCCCTGAGAATCTACAGCGCCACCAAGTTATCTGTTCAGGTGGGCAAAATAGTAGCTAACTTTCTAATTGTAAATCCTGTTCCCCATTTTTTGTTTTATTTTATCACTTACTAAGATTTATAGATCTATTTTCATTACAATCAAAAGACGGGTTAAAATATTCTCATTTTTCTTGGTAAATTTCATAAAACTTACTACTAAATTCTCCATAGCGCCGCTATCAACTGAACAGATAAGATGGTGGCACTGTACGTTTTTTATAGACACACTACTTGCTTGTCTGTTATGCTACGTTCGCACGCGCGCGTTCAACTCGACATTCAACGTGCACATTCACATTCCCGAGCTTGTAAACGGTATGCCCAAGCCCGTAAACGCGCTTGTGAAAGTAAATGCCGTGAACCGGGCGAGTGTCGGTTTTTTGGCAAAGTTCAAAGGATGAATGTGCGGGCGCCCGATGACTGTTTTCACACGCGCGGGCAGTCAGTCCAGCTTTGCCAGAATGTTACAAAAGTAACATTTTACGTTTTCATTTTGACCTTCTTATGTTACCTCCATGTTACACGACTCAATATGTTACTTTTGTGTTACTTTTTAGATTTTATAGCAAACAAAAAATACCGTGAATCAAAATGCATCCAAAAATTATAATTTTTTTGTTCGTCATGTTGGCGTATTTGATTTTGTGAACTTTTACCAATAAAAATAAGTTAAGCCAAAGGATATGGCAGCAACAACACCGAGATCCTCGCTGCTCGCCATGCTGGCACTGACTGACACGACGGCGTGCGTGTGAACAGCTTTAATTTTCGCCGGCCTGGGACGGGCTGCATGCCGCGCAGCCCGCCAGGCAGCCCGCCGGGCTGCACGGCGTGCATGTGAACATAGCATTACCTGTTCGAAGCTACGTTAGTAGCTTGAAATAAACCGTTTTGAATTTATAACGAATAAAATAAAATTATTGGCGAAGCGAGCACAAGAAATTTGCCAAGGCAAAACGAGGACGTGGAACTCCACCGAGGCGAGACCGAAGTCCGAGCTCCATCCAGTACCAGGTCGAAGACTAAGACGTTGCGAGGTCCAGCGTAAAAGAAACAATGCCAAATCCAGATAAGACAAACTTGCAAGGCCAAAGGCCGAGCCTCGCGAAGCGAGCACAAGAAACTTTGACAAGGCAGAACGAGGACGTGGAACTCCACCGAGGTGATGCCAAAGGCCGAGCTCCATCCAGTACCAGGTCGAAGGCTAAGACGTTGTGAGTTCCAGCGTAAAAGAAACAATGCCAAATCCAGATAAGACAAACTTGCAAGGCCGAAGGCCGAGCCCCGCAAAACGAGCACAAGAAACTTTGACAAGGCAAAACAAGGACGTGGCAACTCCACCGAGACGAGGCCGAAGGCCGAGCTCCATTTAGTACCTGGTCGAAGGCTGAAACCAAGAAACAATGCAAAATCCAGATGGGACCAACTTTCGAGGCCGAAGGCCAAGCCTGCGAAGCGAGCATGAAAAACTTTGATAAGGCAAAACGAGGATGAGGAACTCCACCGGGGCGAGGCCAAAGGCCGAACTCCATCCAGTACCAGGTCAAAGGCTAAGAAGTTGCGAGTTCCAGCGTAAAAGGAACAATGCAAAATCCATATGGGACAAACTTGCGAGGCCGAAGGCCGAGCCTCGCGAAGCGAGCACAAGAAACTTTGTCAAGGCAGAACGATGACGTGGAACTCCACTGAGGCGAGGCCGAAGGTCGAGCTCCATCCAGTACCAGGTCGAAGGCTAAGATGTTGTGAGTTCCAGCTTTAAAGAAACAATGCAAATTTCAGATGGGACAAACTTGCGAGGCCGAAGGCCGAGCCCCGCGAAACGAGCACAAGAAACTTTGACAAGGCAAAACGAGGATGTGGTAACTCCACCGAGGCAAGGCCGAAGGCCGAGCTCCATTCAGTACCAGGTCGAAGGCTAAGACGAAGAAACAATGCAAAGTCCAGATGGGACAAACTTGCGAGGCCGAAGGCCGAGCCTGCGAAGCGAGCACGAAAAACTTTGATAAGGCAAAACGAGGACGAGGAACTCCACCGAGTCCAAAGGCTGAGCTCCATCTAGTACCAGGTCAGGTTCCGGTGTAAAAGAAACAATGCAAAATCCAGATGGCACAAACTTGCGGGGCCGAAGGCCGAGCGATAGAACTCAGTTCAGGCCAAGGCTGAAAGCCAAGACGTCCCGTGTTCCGGCGTAAAATTAGCAATGAAAAGCCGGATGGGACAAATTTGCGAAGCCTCAAGCTCCGCGAAGCGGGCGGGCAAGAGAAACCTTGCTGAGGCTCCGTTGAGGCTGAGGCTGAAGGCCGAGACCATACATGTTCCCATGCGTCAAATCTCAATCAAAAGTATCTAGCGAGGCGCTAGGCCGACAGCAACGGAGAGTGAAACTGGGAGCGGCTGGGGGTTGGCGTGTGAAAGCGTGCAGGGGCTTGCCCCTTAGTCTGAGTGTGATTTCCTAAAAACACGATTTATCAAAAAAATCAGGTCATCCAGGTACTCAGTCTATTAAAGTTCAAAGTTCCCTGTTCATATCCTCGTAAAATCATCCCAAAACCTCTCTCAGTCCCTTACAGAAAAAAAGTGTTAGGCCAAAACTCACCGATTCCAAGTATAATGTTGTATTTATAATCAACTTAGTAGCATCCTAGATGTGCACTTCGACAAATTATCAAAAAAATATATTCAATAGTTTCATGTCGAGCACTTAAGTTACATTATTGTAATTAGACTTTAGTAACTTATTATTAAGCTCTAGCTGTAGGTACTTCTACTTTTGTTATGCGTGTGGTGTTTATCTATAATTAGTTATACATCTAGTTCACCATAACTGCATCACACTATTAGCAAGTAAGGATGTAAAAAAAAACTTACAACTGTCTCTCGGAGACATTGGTGGCCATTTACCACGATTCTGACAAACTTTTAGCCAGATGAATCGTAACCACTGGTCTTGTGGATGTGTACATGTTTGTGATGTCGCTGTTTCTGCCTATATGCAATAAAAAAAAATGTCAACACACCATACCTGTTATGTTAATATATGCATTGCTTTAAAACTCATTTTTTTAAGGTGTACTTTACTTACTTGTAAAAGCTTGCTTTTCCAGCGTTTCACGTAACTGCAACGGATTTAAAGTTGCTAAATATTTAATTCAATTGGGAGACCAATTGGTTTCAGCGGTATCAATTGTTTGTACCATTACTTGTTGAAAAAGCTGGTTTGGTGGCCAACCTCCGTTAGAAGTGAGCCACCAACTGTCTCGTTGGTCGAGCCTTTATGACCCTTACCTACCAAGAAAGGCGTCGTGGGTTCGATTCCCACTGGGGGTCGCCGTACATTTGTACGAATGGCCTCAGTCTTGGTGTTTTTCGATGTTTTTATTATCTTTGCCTGGTTACTATAGCACAGGGTATTCTAGTTTGAGACCAGGTCAAGTAATTGGGTTGTGCAGAAGTTATTATTATTATTATTGGTATTGCCAGTGTCAAAAAAACCGCTTTGGTGGCTAACCTGATAGGAATGAGCGTTTTTCCTTATATGTCAAATTTAGTTTTAAAAGAATCCCTAGGTGGCGCTGCCGTACCGTAGTAATAAACGTCAAAGCAAATAAATAATTCCATGGTTCTGTGTAGTTTGTGATGGTTGATTACGGAAAAACAAAAAAGCTGTTGTCGTTTGGTGATAAGTGCGCCTTTGGATATTTTGGAGTCTTTGCTGTGGATTGTGGGTTTGAATTTTTATTTTTATTACGAGAAACCTCGTCCGAATAGCAACCCTGGTTCCTTCTCTTGTTGAGTACTCTGTGGACTAACTTTGATATTGATTGCTACGAATCACAAATTTGTATGTAAAAACTAATGACGCCATCTAGATTGTCTCAAGGAACTAAGAAAAATAAACAAATGAAAAACGCTCATTGGCAAAAACTGGGGATTAAGAGTATACTCATGGTAACACCTTAGTCAATTCAGAGCCGTAACAAAGTGTGCCAGCGCAGCGGTAACCGGGACTAATTCTGTTTGCGATGAGTCCAGTGGCGTGCGATTGCAGCCTGCGGCTTCGGCTTTCGGCTGCGAGATGGAGTACGACGGATACGATCAAGTCTCTATCTACTGGGATTATTAATTTAAATCTATATCAATCTATATAAATAAAATTGAAAGTCCTGACTGACTGACTCATTCACTCATCAACGCCCAGCCCAAGCCGTCGAACCTAGGAAGCTGAAATTTTGCACAGAGGGTCTATATATAATGTAAGCAAGGAATAAGACGGGATTTTTTTAAATTCAACCCCGCAGAGGGCGAAAAGGGTTGCCAAAATTTGTATGAGAGCTATAAAAAATGTAGTCTAATTTTCTTGAAACTTAAAATAAATACTGTTCAACACAATTGATTGAACACGTGTTTCGCCGTTTTTTTTCAAAATTTAACCCTTAAGGGAGTGAACGGGGTAGCTAATTTTTTGAACTAAAGTCCACGCGGACGGAGTCGCGGGCGAAAGCTAGTAATGCATAATCTTCTTCTTCTAATGTGTAAAATTAATGTATAAAAATCAAATTTCAAACAAAACGAGTATTTTTAAATGCAGATGTCACATCATAATGAGTTCTTTCATGTTTTGCCATTTCTTAACCTATCACTAAACGGCGGAACGGTCACAATTTTCATGTATAATAAAAATTCATGAAATTTTATAAGTATAATTCAGTAGGTCTGAGTAAGGGAGTCCACTAGAAATATTTTCTCCGGCAAAACAACGTTTGCTGGGTCAGCTGGTAAAGGCTGTCCGATTAAGAGTGCACGATTTCAACTTGACGCCATTATTTTGCTTTAGACATTTAGTTTAGCAGCTGGCATTGACTAATAGTTCCACTTATAAAAAAATGCAGCGCCACACAATTTAACAAAGCGTCATAATTGTTAAGATGAGGTCAGATATGCAGTATCTTCGATGACAATCGGGCACGAAACAATGTTTTACCTTTAAGATTAAAGAAACAAAATGTTAAAATAAGTGTTGTGTGCTTTTATGGTAACATTTTTTTTCTTAAGGATCAAATTTAATATTTCGCAGAATATATTGTTTGGAATACCATTCGGCTCATAGTCTCAATTTCATCTTAAACGGAAATAGGAATTTGGTCAGAGCATTATTAGCGCTGGCGACTGCAACGGATGCCTAGGGTTACCTGAAGAAAATATTTTCTTGTTGTTATTCGGAATTAGTGTATGAAACTTTAAAAAAAACTTAAAGACTTTTAGGCTGAACGGACATGCTTATAAACAGAGCCCACTGTTGGGTATATCTTCTTTTAACACCCACCAGTCCGGTCCTTTGCCAATAGGCTATTTGACAGGTTTATAAAAAACTACTGAGATTTATCGTTGGAGTTCATTGATTAGGTACTCAGGAAGTGATAACTTTAAATTCTTTCGTGTATTTCTTCTAAGAATAGGAAACAAACATGGACTTTTAAAATAAGCCGTCAAAGCGTATAGCGTTGCAGGAATCATGACGGCATTGGTTAGTAAAGAAAACCAATGAACGTAACAACGACATGAATAAATGATGCCATATATACTCACCTGTGACGTCATCATAGATTCGGCCAATCCAGGCCATTAAAGAAAACTGGCTGCAAAATAATTATATATTTTATCCGGGTTTTTTTTTCACAAATGATAAGATTTTTTTTATAAAATGCCTTAAGGCGATTTTAATATTCATAATCTATACAAATGCATTGGTGACCGTCTATGACTCGCTAGTGGTATTTTTCCGAGCGGTTCCGTGCTTCGTAAGGCACGTTAATCAGTTGGTGCCGGTTGCCGTCGATACATGACAGTCGTTAAGCCAAGTCAGAGGCCTTAGGGTGACTTGAAAACTTCTGACAGTAAAATAGTCTTACAAGCCTCCACCAATCCGAACTAGGCCCCCGTGGTAGAGTATGGCCTATACCTTCCTCAGGGAAGAGACCCGTGCTCCTCGGTGGGGACATAATGGGTTCATGATAAATCTGAACGAATACGTATAAGTGATACTTTTGTTTCACACTGTCATAACGCCTATTGTACGAGAGAAGGCACAATGTCATTGACCCATCATGCTAATTTGGCTTGGATGATTTATTTTTGAATCTGGTAACCCTAGCTATGACAGACCAAAGGCAACGAGCACCGTAGCGGTGCTGGCCCGATGTCGTGCTCAAATCGAGTCTTTTGCAAAATAGCTTTGAGGTTCAGTTCTGACAACTTGTTTCCTTTGAGTTTCACGTGAAGATAAAATGTGTCTGAACATGTCTTTGTTTGGCCTCTATTAGAAATAATGAAGAGATATTGTGATGATTGTTCCGACCGATTTCGGCCATGGCGACCACTTTGACCCCTAATCAGGGATGTGGCGCTGGTGCGCTCAAAGATGGCTTATGTAGCCTATCTTCACGGCGAAACTCCGTGCACACTGAGGGCATGTGAGAATGCCGTTCTCATAATTATAAGTTATGGCAGCAGGTGGGCGAGCCTTTAACTGGTCGCGTTTGGTATCCAGGTCAGCTTTACGCTGAACTTCGAACTCGTGTACTTGGCTGTTCACCATCCTGTGCCATTCTGTCCTCTGTGCTGCCAAACGTTCCCAGTGGGAGGGCTCTATGTTGCATCTCTTCATGTGTCGCTTTTGGACATCCTTGTACCGGAGGAGGGGACCGCCATGATTCCGCTTGCCCTCCTCTAGTTCAGAATAGAAGATGCGTTTCGCCACTCTTTCCTCTGCCATACGAGATACGTGTCCGCTCCACCGAAGCTGTCGACGCATTAAATAGGCCTCAATGCCACCAACATTGGCTCGTCGCAGAACTTCGGTATTCCGCACTCTATCATACCATCTGATCTTCATTATGGCACGGAGGCATTTAAGGCAAAGAGATATTGTATTAGAAGTTTGTCAAAGGTCGTGGGTTTCAATTCCTACGGGGAACCACCGCGTACATTCATTGTGCAAATGGCATCAGTCTGGGATTATTTTCATATTTTCGATCTCCTTGCCTGGTTACCATAGCACAGTGTATCCTAATTTGGGACCTAGTCAAGTTATTGTGTTGAGTGGAAGTTATTATTGTTATAGAGAAGTCTTCTAGAAATTCCCGGAAAGGTCGCTGGGTCGATCCCCGGCTGGGGAGAAAAAAAGCTCCAGGTCTTGGATGTTTACATGTTTGTGACGTCGCTGTTTCTGGTTCCCACGACACAGGGTATTCTAGTGTGGGGCCAGAAGCAATGTATGTGCCTGTATGTAAATGTTTATGTTTCATTATGTAAAAAAAATAATAAAATTAATTAACTCACGCCCGATATACCCGAAGGGGTAGGCAGAGCCACCAGTCACTGGAACTGGGCCCACGTTTTGCCGAGTTTATTAGGTCCCAAACGTGACAAGTGGCAAGCCTGTCGCCGTTATCCGGGCACAATTTATCAGCGAATGGTGTTGCTTGCTGTACAAACAAATGTACGTAACTAAAAGTCATTGGTACATGCGTGGTTCGAACCCAGACTCTCAAGATCGAGAAGCAAGGGTCAACCCCACTACTATTATGTGTTTATGTTTTAATACGCCTAGGTGCTAATTAGACCTCCAAAGGAAAATCATTAGTATAATTGTAGTGGCAATTAGAATTGTCAAAAATTAAGAATGAATAATTAGGTGGGTTCCTCCACACCATGTTTTCCTTCACCCTTGCATGTTGTATAGGTAAAACCTCGCATTTGTACATAAAATTGAGAACAAAACACAGTCCCATTTGTGTCTTCTGTTGAATGTTATATTATGTTGCGTGATTTTGTGTTTTTGAGTATTGTGTCGTCAAATAAATATATTTTTCTTTCTTTCTTCTTTCTTTCAAAAATACATGCCCGCACTAGGAATCGAACTTGTGTCTCTCGCTTCCAAGTCCACTATTCTATCCACTGGTCTATCACCGCTCTCACTGCGTAATAAATGCTGGACATAAAGGACAAAAAGTTACGAAAAGAAAAATTGTGTAGAAAGTTTCTTTACAAAGAAGTTTGCTTAGCATCTTTTGCGAGAAATTAATGTTTCTTTAATAATGAAAATAAAGTCAAGAAGTTATCTTTCCTTGTTAGTAGTTCGCTACTTCGAGCTGAATTCTTATCAGGCTGCCACCATATTTTCCTTTGCGAGTAAAAACATTCTTTTCACAAGGATCTCCCAGTTTTTTTTTTCTCAATCTTGCTCGGGGTTGGACTAAAATATTCAAGAACGAATTTACGGAAAGCATATTTGAAATTAGGCCAAAGGGATGTGGGTTAAGTAGCGGCGAACGTGCAAAAAAGCGAGTGATCTTTTGGTGTATTTACACCGTGCGAACAATAGGCTATCTGACAGGTTTCTGATTTTAGTTGGTGTTCATTGAATGCTAAGAAAGTGGCAATGTAAAAATATTTCATGTAATTCTCTCAAACAAAGGCAAATAAAAATTAAATTTTAAAATAACCTCCCAAAACTGTTGTCTTGGGGAATATGGCGTCGCATCGAAATCAGTGACACCACTGATCAGTAAACAAAATCACTGAACACCATTGTCATCCATATCCTTTGACGTGCTGTTGAAAAATAAGAAAAACATTTATTATACCAATAAAACACTATATTATACCATTAAGATACATCACAGAAACAAAATAAACTGACAAGTAACATAATGTTTATGTTGTAGGTATAAGGCCAGATGAATATGGTCGGGGACAGAAAAAAGTGACCGAAAAATAGCTACAGAAGCAGACGATTCATTTTACTTTTTTTATTTTTGTTCTTAATTATAAAATACACATTTTTTTTCTAAGGATGTTTCAGAAGTTGTAAATACGAAGGGCAGTTTAAAAGTGCGTTCATATCACAGTACCTACGTTATAAAATAAAGAAATGAGAAATGTATTTCAACTTAAATAATTTACATTCGGTTTGTTGAATGGCAATGTACTTATAACGAATGTTAGCCGCTGCCTTGGGGTCGAATGTAGTGGAGAAAAATGAAAAAAAAAAAAATCTCCACTCAGACCATATTATGTTCTCAAATCACCTTAATTCTAATACATAAGTTGGTATGAATGTCCATCTACCTAAGAAGTTCATGACCAATGACTGCAATCAACGCTTCCAATGACAAATAAATTGACTATTCTTACAAAAAGTAGCATAACACCAATGCAGCGGCCGGACACACAGACGGCACCCATTCAGCCATCGCCAGTCTCAATTATATTAGAAAGACATAAGCGACCCGGCCACCACACAAAAGGCAAAGACAGCGTATCTTCAACAGGCCTGTTTTGTTTATGGGTAGAAACGGTGCTACACCAGATGGTGTAAACGCGTATTAGCAAATGTATTCCGTGAGCGTGCGTGAGTGCTCGGAAAACCGCGGGAATTACAACTGGGCGCGTAACGCATGGCGATAGGGGCTGATTATCGAATGGGTAATACAAGATATGGCCTTTTATCGAAAAACAGAATAATAACTACTATCCTGATTTCTGACAGAGAAAGCAAGCAAGAATGAATTTATTCATCTTTTGGTATAAATCGGCATCGAGAACAGAGAACTTGCAAAACAATTTTTTGGATCTGATTGAAGAGGCGCATGGGCTTTAAATGGTTTTATTTTTATTTTGTTTAGTCACCTAAAGAGGGACACAATGCCAGTTAAAAAGTCATCATCATCATGGTTGTCTGGAAGAAATTACTCTTAGTAATAAGGCCGCCAATTGTACTGTACTATGCTATTGTCAAATTTCATGTGTAATTCCTGGTGTACATACATTAAAGAATATTCTGTCTATCTATCTATCATCGTTTTCTTCTACGTGTCATAATTGTAGATAAATAAAAATTATTTTATCGGAGAATATGAAGGAAGAAAGACTGACGAAGCAAATATATCGCGCTCGATATCTGAGTTGAAGGGCAGGTAAGGGACGCCCCAGGTGGACATACTTTGACCAAATAGGGGATGTGCGTGCATGCAACGATAAATGAATGTCGATGTATGTGCCTGTGTGTAAATGTTGTTTGTTGTTGTTGTTGTTATAAGCGAAAGTGATTTGTCACGATCGTGTGAGGTGGCAGTCCCTAGTTTCTGCCTACCTCTCTGGAATACAGGTGTGAGGTTATAAAATAAAAAAATGAAAAAAACTCTAACTCATGCCCGTTATCCCTGAAGGGGTAGGCAGAGGCACCAGTCTCTAGAACTGGACCCACGTTTTGTCGAGTTTATTAGGTCCCAAACGTGACAAGTGGCAAGCCTGTCGCCGTTATCCGGGCACAATTTATCAGCGAATGGTGTTGATGTACAAACAAATGTACGTAACTAAAAGTCATTGGTACATGCGTGGTTCGAACCCAGACCCTCATGATCGAGAAGCAAGGGTCAACCCCACTACGCCACCACCGCTTTTGGCTTATGTATCTATATAATTATGTAATATTTAATAACGAGTTCAAACATAATATTACTCACATGGCACATGCGATCCACACAAATCGGACATAAAATGTGACATCTTTATTACATTTGTAAAGTTAGGCCCTAAAACAAATAGGTAAGTGAGTACAATAAAGAATATTCTATTCTATTCTATTCTATTCTATTCTATTGTAAAAGGGTAATAAAAAAATAACGCTTACAAATCTTGTGACTGATAATGATGAACATGATAAATCTTGTATCAAGTCACATCTCGATACAAAATGCCTTCTTTCAGTCGTCTGTTAGGACGCATTTCGCAGACAGAAATCTCGCATTGGATCGTTTGAAATAAGTTTTGACGCCAGCTGACGCCCTCTTATTGAACTTTCCCAAGTCAAATAAAACTATATTATTGCGAGAAGACGGGCGGATCACCGTGAATGGAGATATATTTAAAACCCTTATTTACGTAGGTTTACACTCTCGTAAGTTAAAACGTTTCTAAGTGTAAAAGGAGACGGATACGCTTTCATACATTCTTGGGCCCAGATGTAAAAAGATGAGAGTGGTGTCAATTAACAGCTTATATATTGTCAAACCATCTTTGAAGATTTTGCGGATTCTGGCAATCTGAGAGCAAAGTTAAGAGAGATTTAGTAAAAGTGAGGTGATGCAACAAATTAACAACAACATAATATACTTAACAGCTGATTTTTTTGACTATGAATGATATTTTGTTGTAATAGACAATCATTTACTACATTAATTGTAGTTCTTATTGTATTGTATTGAGTGGGAGAATGTAACGAAACTTACAAATGGATTAAAAGATAGGGAAGACCAGGAATTGTGTCATTTCATCATCAAATTCGTCGGCCCAGTGTATGACATCGATTAGTCGCTATGCCAGAGTCGTACAAGTTAAACAATATACTAGAAGTCCGTAGAGAGAAAGCACTGGTCGAGGAATATAATTGAAATACGCAAACGATCCGATACAAGACGAATATAATCCGGTGATTAATGATCATCATAGATTGAAAGTCCGGGAGCTGTCACTGTCAGCACAGATTAAATACTAAACAAGAATTTACCAGAATCGATTGTCTAAAGTCAGACCACAGCGGTCAAGTTGTGCATTTTGAAATAGATACAAAAAAGGCCGAACCTGTTATCCTCTGCCGGCCCGTAACAAGTAAAAAATTAGTTTCATTTAAATCAGACCTAGAAAGTAGTATAAGGACTCAAGAAAATTATGAAAATGCTAATGATCATAACAAAGAGTTATTCGAAGTGGTGTCGGGTAGTTTTAAAAAGATTTTTAAATTGCGCCATCTAAAAAGCAAGGACAATAGAGTAGGATTCAGTGAATGGGCTACGTCAGGTATTCGAAAGAGCAGAGACACACTTTATGAATTATATGACAAAAAGACTTATACATATGACGCCAACTTCATACAGTACGTAAAAAAATATTCAAAATTATTTAAGGCCGTCTGCCATAAAGCTAAATGCGATCATATAAAAGGTAAAATCCTACAATCACCGAATAAAGTAAAAACAATTTGGACCATAATAAATAGAGAAACGGGTAAAGCAAAGTTAGGAGACCGAGATATTTCACTTAAGATTGATGACAAAATAATAACATCAAATGAAGGTATCGCTGCAGCTTTCGAACAGTTCTTCACTAATGTCCCAATCATAACTACAGCTCCGTTAGACTCGTCACCTGATCGTGCGGCGACATTATTAAGGGACAATGTCCCCGTATGCGAACACGATTTTACGTTTAATTACATTGAGCCCCATGACATTGTTAAGAATTTTAAATTATTAAATCTTAAAAAAACCGAGGACTTATGGGGTATGTCAGTAACAATAGTTAGTTCAGTGATAAATATCCTAGCTTTGCCGTTAGCACAGATTTTCAATAAATGCGTAGATGAAGGAGTATTTCCAGACCTCATGAAATATAGTAGGTTAGTACCCTTATTTAAAAGCGGTGATAAACAAGATCCAACAAATTTTAGACCCGTTTCAGTCCTACCAGTATTGTAAAATATTTGAAAGAATTATCTTAGATCAATTACTTACTCATTTCAATAATTACGAACTCCTCCATAGTCAGCAGTTCGGTTTCATTAAAGGGCGGAATACAACAGACGCTGGAGTCATGTTAGTTAAACATATTTTCAGTGCGTGGGAGGATCATAATGATGCGATAGAAGTATTTTGTGATCTGTCAAAGGCATTCGATTGTGTAGACCACAAAACATTACTCTCAAAGTTAAAACACTATGGAATAAAAAAATTAAGTCTAGATCTTTTAAAATCATATTTAGAAGGAAGGGTTCAAAAAGCAGAAATAAATCGTATTAAATCGTCAGGCTCACTTGCAAAAATGGGAGTCCCGCAGCGATCTATCTTAGGGCCGTTCCTTTTCCTAGTCTATGTAAATGATTTACCGTTTTTGGTACAAAAAATGTGTGAGATAGTGCTATATGCTGATGACACGTCACTTGTTTTTAAAATAAAGAGACAGGAAAATAATCTTGCCGAAGCAAATAATGCTCTCTCGCACGTTCTAGATTGGTTTACAGTAAATAATCTATTGTTAAATTCAAAAAAGACAAAATGTATGAAATTTACCCTACCTAACGTAAAATTAAATGAAAAAAACATTGTAATTGAAAATAATAAACTAGAATTTGTTGAAGATACTGTATTTTTGGGCATCACAATCGATGCCAAACTACAATGGGGTCCACATATTATAAAATTGGCACATAGACTAAGCTCCGCAGCATATGCCGTGAAAAGAATTCGAGAACTTACTGTTGTTGCAACTGCTAGGCTTGTTTATTTTAGTTACTTCCATAGTATTATGTCCTATGGTATAATACTATGGGGCCGGGCAGCAGACATTGAGACTATCTTCATCTTGCAGAAGAGAGCGATCCGATTTATTTACAAGCTAGGTAGTAGGGACTCGCTAAGAGATTTTTTCAAAGAAACTAACATCTTAACAGTTGCAAGCCAATACATTTATGAAAATATTATGTACGTTCGGAAAAATATTAAGGACTTCGAAACTCTTGGTAGCCATCATAACGTTAATACTAGGAATAAACATAAATTGTCATTTCCACGATTTAGACTTGCAAAAGTTAATACTTCCTTTATGGGGCACTGTATAAGGTTCTACAACAAGATACCCCAAGATATATTAGAGTTACCCCCAACGCGATTTAAGAATTGTGTTAAGCACACTCTTTGCAAAAAAGCTTATTATAAAATCAACGATTATTTAGAAGACAAGGACATATGGCATTAAATAGTAGTTTAATATTAAATTAAATCAGAGGATAAATGTGTCTAGTGTTCAACACATCCAAGATATTATTTTGTATGTTTTATTTGTATTAGCTTTAAGGTGATTTGAGAAAAGATGGTCAGAGTGGAGTTTTTTTTTCGCTGCCTTTTTCTCCACTACAGACGGCCCCAAGGCAGCGGCTAACGTTATACATTACTGTATGTACATTGACATTCAACAAGCAGAATGTAAATTCTTTACGTTGAAATAAATTCTTGATTCTGATTCTGATTCTGATTTAAAGTTGATATTCTGTTTTATTTTAAATTATTGACTATATAATTATTTATTCCGTAGCATATTTTGTTCCCTTTGATTGAATCCATCATCCGGTGCTCTGTTTTTAAGTTCAATATAATTGTTGAAATCATTCACAGTAATCGATTATAGTAATCGATATTCTATTTCATCAGTGCAATAAACTTGTTTTCAAGATTTCTCGTCTCCCAGATTGTGAATTGGGCAGATTAAAAAAATATCGCTTTTCTTAAACCATATTTCAGCTTATTACATTTGGGCCCAGAGATCCCCGTCTCCTTTGTTCTCTAACTTATGTAAATTTGTGAAGTTGTAGTAGCAATACCACTCGCTAACCGTGAAGGAAATCATCGTAAGGAAACCTGAGTGTCTGAGCTATTCAATACCTCAGCGTTAAAAATCGCCAATACGCCGTGGGCTCGCGTGGTGGCCCATACTCTCTTTCTGAGAGAAGGCATGTGCCTTAAAGCAGGACGTATAAATAGGCTGCTTACTTAAAAAAATTACTACACAAAGTAATTTTAACTTGCTAAAATTCATTACTAATTAGGATAGTAATCGATGTTTTTTTTTATTTACTTTTTTTTTTTAATTTTTTTTCAATTGATTATTCTTGTGTTTTTATGACCTGGTTACACGACCTTTGAGCCATATCTTTATTTTATTTATTTTTTCAATTGATGTTTTTTTCACGTAGCCTCTATTATTGTATCCCACTGCAGGGCAAAGGCCTCCCCCAGTTCAGTCCAGATCGGTCCGGGGTCACCTCAGACTACTCCGGCAAATGTCGGTCCAGACGATATCACCTGTTAAAAAAGAGAGTGACTTAACGTTTCTGCCGAAGTAAATTGTGTCCTTAAAACTACTCATAGAATAGAATAGAAAAAGTTTTATTCACAAATTAAATTACACAGTACTTAAGAGCCAAAAAAACAATACATAAGCTCACGTCGGTAACCCAGAGGGGTAGACACAGACCTGACTAGGGTTGTTGAGGAACTTGTTATGAGGAAGAGGATGAGGAAGAGGAATTTTTTAAAGTCGATTTTGAGGAAGAGGATGAGGATGAGGAATCTAGCAGACTAAGAGGAAGAGGATGAGGAAGAGGATGCTAAAGACGAAGAACAAAATAACATTACGTAGATTACGCTAGTATTGAACTTCTTTACCTACATGTTTCCATCTCTGTCTTCCTTTAACTTTTTAATACGGCGAGACTTCTCTCTCTCTCTCTCTCTCAAACACATTTCGTTTCAACAAAACTTATAACTCTCCTTCCTCTTAAATTCCTTATGAGGCAAAGGAAGAGGATTTTTTTTAAATCAATTTTGAGGAAGAGGAAGTGGATGAGGAACCTCGAAAATATGAGGAAATTCCTCATTTTGAGGAAGAGGAAGAGGAATCCTCATCAACCCTACTCCTGACAGAATACTTTCGCTTCCTCGACTTTCAATAGTCGTTGCATGTACGCACGCCGGTTCGAATACTTTTAATCTTGCCCTTTGCTAATACATCCCTTATTTGGTCAAAGTATACCCGTCTGGGACGTCGCGTACCGGTATTTTAACTCACATTCGCTTGATATATTTGTTTCGTCAGTCTTTCTTCCTTCATCCTCTCCACATGTCCAAATCAACACAACACTTCTTTCTCAATAAAACATAAATACAACAACAATATCGATCCGCAGCCGTCAGGCAGCTTTCATACCGTCACACGACCAATTGCTTTCAAAACCCGTGATGTTCTTAAATAATGTTATGTCATACATCTTCCCTGAGCACATTGTCAAAGATAGCAGCCTTCCCGACGTCCCTTCGGGGCTGAAAGCGATGACGTCACCCGATACACGTATCTTCAAGCTTCACTGAGCCTTGACAGGTAAGCTGGGGGAACTTTTGTGCTTTCACCCCTCTGACGCACGATTTTCACCGTTACGCTAGAGGGTAATAAGACTCAGTTGGCCGCACTGATTGGGAGGTTCGGGAGTTCAGTTGAGAGTGAACAGAGATTGTTTGTTGGCAGTTGATTGTATTCACGACGCGTTATGTTGGTTGACTGTCTGTCTACATAGTTTTGTTTTGATGTACTGTTATAAATCGGTATACTAGTTTGGGACCAGGGAAAGTATTAGGGTTGTGTGAATGTTATTGTTATTTTTATATCACTGCTCCTTCTGAGGGTTCCGTACCTAAAACGGACCCTATTACGGAGACTCCGCTGTCCATCCATCCGTCCGTCTGTCACCAGGCCGTATCTCATGAACCGTGATAGTTACACACTTCAAATTTTCACAGATGATGTATTTCTGGTGCCGCTATAACAACAAATACTAAAAAATATAATAAAATAAATGTTTATGGGAGCCCCCTACAACAAACGTGATTTTTGCTCTCTTTTTGCTTGATATTGATAACGGCAATAGGTAGACGCTTGAAATATTGACAGAATAATTATTTATGTATTCACTTTAAAAATAAATAATGAAATAAAAAAAATATTTAAGGGGCTCCCATACAATAAACATGATTTTTTTGCACGATATTCATGACGGCCACAGGTAGACGCTTGAAATATTCACAGAATACCGAGTTATAATATTCACTTTAATAGTGAAAAAAAAATATTAAAATAAATTAAATATTGAAGGGGGACTGCTATACAACAAACGTGATTTTTTTAAAATTTTATAATGGTACGGAACCGTTCGTGCGCAAGTCCGACTCACACTAATGGCTGTTTTTTTTTCTTTCTTTCAAAGTAAGGCAACATTGAATACTATAAATAGAAGGTATTCCCTACTGTATACGGCCTACATTGAGCCTTTTTAATGCCGTTCGGACTAGGCACATTCATAATCAAACTCCAATAATTATCGTTCAGGAAACATTGTAAAATGCATCCCGTGCTGGCATAACTCTGAGGGCGTTAAAAGTGATTGTTTCAGCGCCACTATCTCGGATCGAACAGACGTCTCAAACTTTGCGAATAACTCTGACCGTTAAAAAATTCGAGCCGAATAATTTCTTACTCCCCTTCATCGAGATATTGCCCAGACATCGAGTAAAATATTAAGCTTTTGAAGAAAATTAAGAGTCGAACGGAAGGACGATCGCTTGACAATTTTTTTTAAATTTCAGATCGTTATGTATATTTACCCTTTTTTGTAATGTGAAATATAGATTAAAATTTAACATATCTACTTGTACTTATACATATGAGTCACTTAAATTGTATTTGGACGACAAACATGTCGGGTATAAAACTGTAGATTAATATGAATGGTATTTTGGGGACAGTCGTGTTTAGTGTTCAATACTTTTCAAGCTTAAAATCTTTGATAATCAAGCTAAAACTACATTGAAAATAATAAATGTGGAGTTTCTTTGTTAGGTTCTTCTCTACATTATCTTTTAATTGTGAAACATTTTGTTTTCAATCAATAAAAATATTTGATTTTATTTTTAATGTATTACATGATATTATATTATACAATGCGTCAGATCATATCGCATCACATCACATCACATCAAATCACACCACATCACATAAGCTTACGCCTGCTTTCCAAAGACTGACAGATATCAAGGTTTGTCACTTGTCACGATCCTGGCGACCATCTTTCGCTTCACGCACAAAGTGGTGACCGAGAGCTAATGGCCGAGATTGGCGTTTTCTTGCACTGATAGATAGAAAGAAAACATTTTTTTGTTTTTTCTGTTTTCATGCAATATTGAAACTGAGACTGACAAGATCGTGATAATAATTAGTGATGGATGACTGATAATTGACGACCTCTGCCTACTATGCGAGAGGTCCCGGGCTCAAATCCTGGCTGAGGACAACAAAAACGCTGGGGCAGGTCTTTGGATGCTTATATGTTTGTGATGTCGCCGTTTCTGGCTCCCATGACACAGGGTATCCTATCGTGGGGCGAAAACCAATGTATACTAGTCAAAACAAAATAAGGGCCACTGACTCATTTCAACTATCGGGTCGTTTTTACAACCTGAAGGTGTTTTAAAGTGGCTAATTCTTTTGTGTGGTTGTTACCTTAAATATTAACAAACATATCGAGGGTATTACAACTGCATAATTTGTGAAGTGGGTAAACTTAGACATTTTTTTGTAACCACTTAAATTTAACCACATTTGAAGCTGAATTTTAAAGTCATTCAAAGTGTGAATTTCTTTGCGTACACATTAACTTTTGCTAAATTAGTGCCTAAATAAACATTGGCTCACAAAATGCCGAGAATTCGAAGACATATGGACCTGCAAACCACAACTAGAGCAATAACATTGATCCAAGAGGGCCATTCAGTGTTCTGTGGCTTTGCAGCTAGGATATTCTCGTGGAGCCATCCAGAATGCTTGGAACTGTTTTCAAGAAACTGGTAGTGTATCCAGAAGACGGGAATCTGGTAGAAATCGAGTAACTAGCTCACAGGAAGACCGTTACATACGTTTGACTGCGAGCAGTGAGCGATTTGTTACTGCACGCTCCCTACAAAACCGCTTGCACCAGACCACTGGAGCCCGGGTTAGTGACCAAACTATCAGAAATCGGTTGCATGAAGACTAGCAGTTTTCTAGAAGACGTGTAGTGCGGATTCCATTTACAAGCGCGCATCGTGCAAACCGATTATCATTCGCAAGGCAGCACCAGGACTGGAACATAAATGATTGGAGCACAGTATTGTTCACTGATGAGAGTAAAGTGAAATTTTTTAGTGTTGATCGTCGCATAAGGGTGTGGAGACGAGAAGGTGAGCGATTTTTTGATGCCTGAATCCACGAAAGTGATAGATTTGGGGGTCCCAACGTAATGGTGTGGGGAGGAATTTCTCTAACTGGTCTAACGGAGCTCGCTTTTATCAACGAAGGCACGATAACGGCTAAACGATATATTGAGGAGGTCATAAGACCCCATGTGATGCCGTATGCAGAAAGATTTGGTGCAAGTTTTAAGTTAAGGCACGACAACGCCCGTGCCCATGCACCTACAGCCACCAGAGACGTTCTAAACGAGGCTGGTATACAGGTCTTGCCGTGGCCTGCCAACAGTCCGGACCTCAACCCAATCGAGCACATGTGGGATTTGTTAAAGAGAAGCGTCCGCGATACAAACCAACCGGTAATGGAAGACAGATCATCAACGTCCTTAAATCAAGCTGGGAACAAATTCCACAAGAGACAGTGTGACACCTGGTGGAGAGTATGCCTTCCAGGCTTCAAGAATGGGTTGGGAAACGGGGAGGACACACACCATACTGAAAAAGGGTAAAAACAAAAAAAAAAATCGTTTTATTTTAATTTTGACCTATCGTACCAATAATGATAATTTAACTAAAAATGCATATTTCGCAAAAAACAATAACAAAATGTTATTTTTCTAATAAAATGTTCCTTATTTAGGGTTTTTTAATTACCGATTGATCAACCCCTTAAAATAAATCATTCATCAACCATTAAACAAACTACATCTTTTATAATACGAAAAATACATGGTGGCCCTTATTTTGTTTTGACAAGTATATGTGCCTGTATGTAAATATTTATGTTTATGTTTAATTACTTTGTGGTACTTTTGGCACTTGCAGTACTTATGAATGTACTTTGTTTGGCAATCTTGTATGTTCTTGTTTTCTGAGTTAGTTTTGTCCTTTTTTTTATGTTTTGTTTTCCAACGTTACAAGTGTGTGAAAATGTAAATAAATGATTTATAAATATCTATCTGTGTCTGAGAAAGAACTTCTGTTTATTTTATTTTGCATCAACTCGGCCGTTCACTTAACTTAATTAAGCCGTTCATATCTTTGCGTAAAAGGGAAGTTCAAAAATGCTAAAAAGTTTGCAGCGAACCCTTCCCGCGGGACCCTGAGACGGTTTCTAATTGAAATTGTACTTTTACAAGTTTTTTTTTTCTTTAACGGGCAATTTTTGCATTTAGTACCTAATTACTTGATAAGGCGATACTGGGTTTCTTCTTACTTTTAAAATGAATTACTTTTAAATGCGTAGGTTTCTTTTGCTTTAGAAGTTAGTTGTAAAAGCGGCGCTTCATCATCATCATCATCATCATCAACCCATTATGTCCCCACCGAAGGGCACGGGTTCAGACCCGTGCCCCTCGGGAAGGGAAAGGCCATACTCCACCACGGGGGCCAAGTCCGGATTGGTAGATTGGCTAAGCGGCGCTTAACTACCGGGAATGAGGCCGCGGGTTCGATTCCCAGTGAGAGCCACCATACGTTTGAATGAATGACCTCCATTCAAATGTATATTATTATGTTTACATGTTCGTTTTTATTTATATAACTATTTGTAATGTCATTATAAACTGTTTTCCGAATACACGTACTTGATTTTTTGTCGGAAGAGTCCGACCAGGTTTTGCTTTAAATGTATCTGGAATACAGATTATAATGTTATGAATATTGTCTTATTGGTCCCATTTCATCAGTAAAATCGACTGTCAGTAAAAATATTCGCATCTACACCTTATTTGTACTAGACCGTTAAAGTCTAGACTTACAGGCGCCATTGGTAAGAGAAGGATGAGTTATAAGTTTTCGTAGAAATCTTTCCTAAGTATTTCTATTACAACAAGTTAACAGCAACAAAAATTAATAGATATTATAGATTATTCTTTTTTGTACATACAAATCAGAACTCAGGTATTGCAAATTATTGTTTATATACCTATATTTTTTATAATTTACTAGCTGAACAGGCAAACGTTGTTTTGCCAATAATTAGGGCTACGAAAAATAGATAACAATCTATTCTCAGACCTATCTTAAATATCGTAAATTGGTGAAAATTGGTGAACCCGTGTGCGTATGTAAACAATATACTGACGTTACTTGTACCAAAACATTTGCGTTACATAAGACTTTTAAAAGAACAATTAAAAACCACTGTCATGGTGAGCCCATCGGCCCACTAAAAATTCTACAGGTTACTTACATAAATTCACGCCTTCGTCACACAACAGTGGGTAAAGATTGTATAGGAAAGTTATTGTTTGCTTAGTTCTGCTATTTTTTTACCTGACACACACACACAAATACATAACATGTCATCTGCTGTACCTTATAGCTAGCATCTATTAGTAAATAGGTAATCCAGCAGTAATGTACTATGATAGATACATTTTGCGAAAGGAGGACGCTGCTGTCTGTCATACAGTTTTATAACTAATTCAAACACCATCGTTCTAATCCTAAGACTAGATTTACTTAATTATTTTTTTTAGAAGTGTTAAAATAGGATAAAATATTGCTAAAATTTTCTGTAATAAATCAATTTTAATTCAATAATAGATGGAATAAAAAAATTAAGTCTAGATCTTTTAAAATCATATTTAGAAGGAAGGGTTCAAAAAGCAGAAATAAATCGTATTAAATCGTCAGGCTCACTTGTAAAAATGGGAGTCCCGCAGCGATCTATCTTAGGGCCGTTCCTTTTCCTAGTCTATGTAAATGATTTACCGTTTTTGGTACAAAAAATGTATGAGATAGTGCTATATGCTGATGACACGTCACTTGTTTTTAAAATAAAGAGACAGGAAAATAATCTTGACGAAGCAAATAATGCTCTGTCGCACGTTCTAGATTGGTTTACAGTAAATAATCTATTGTTAAATTCAAAAAAGACAAAATGTATGAAATTTACCCCACCTAACGTAAAATTAGTTGAAAACAACATTGTAATTGAAAATAATAAACTAGAATTTGTTGAAGATACTGTATTTTTGGGCATCACAATCGATGCCAAACTACAATGGGGTCCACATATTATAAAATTGGCACATAGACTAAGCTCCGCAGCATATGCCGTGAAAAGAATTCGAGAACTTACTGACGTTGCAACTGCTAGGCTTGTTTATTTTAGTTACTTCCATAGTATTATGTCCTATGGTATAATGCTATGGGGCCGGGCAGCAGACATTGAGACTATCTTCATCTTGCAGAAGAGAGCGATCCGATTTATTTACAAGCTAGGTAGTAGGGACTCGCTAAGAGATTTTTTCAAAGAAACTAACATCTTAACAGTTGCAAGCCAATACATTTATGAAAATATTATGTACGTTCGGAAAAATATTAAGGACTTCGAAACTCTTGGTAGCCATCATAACGTTAATACTAGGAATAAACATAAATTGTCATTTCCAAAATTAAAAGCAAAAGTTAATACTTCCTTTATGGGGCACTGTATAAGGTTCTACAATAAGATACCCCAAGATATATTAGAGTTACCCCCAACGCGATTTAAGAATTGTGTTAAGCACACTCTTTGCAAAAAAGCTTATTATAAAATCAACGATTATTTAGAAGACAAGGACGTATCGCATTAAATAGTAGTTTAATGTTAAATTAAATCAGAGGATAAATGTGTCTAGTGTTCAACACATCCAAGATATTATTTTGTATGTTTTATTTGTATTAGCTTTAAGGTGATTTGAGAAAAGATGGTCAGAGTGGAGTTTTTTTTTTCGCTGCCTTTTTCTCTACTACAGACGGCCCCAAGGCAGCGGCTAACATTATACATAACTGTATGTACATTGACATTCAACAAGCAGAATGTAAATTCTTTACGTTGAAATAAATTCTTGATTTTGATTTTGAAGAGATAGATAGATAGATAGAGAACACTTTATTGTACATAAAAAAGGAAATTACATTAATTATTAATAATTAGTATCGTACTGTAAATTGTGTCTCAGTAGAAGCAATTGCACCGGAGTGGTCTCGTCTAAGAGACGCCAGCGTATATACAGGCTGTTTAGCAAAAAATAATAATTTTGTGATTATTAATATTGTAAACGTTTTTAAATATGTAAATAAAGAGGTTAGTACTTTATTTAAACTACTTTTATTATCTATGGGTGTCATGTTTGTCAATGTCTTGATTTATTGACATTGAAAATACAAAAGTAGATTGCGAAAATATGTTATTTTAAAAGTGAAGAAATATTGATTTTATTGACGAAATATTAGCTGAAAATGTTGTTTCTCATTTCAGGTAAGTTATTAAGTTTAGTTCTGTGTAATTATTTTTAGAATTCTTGTATTATTTTTGAGAAATAAAAGAATATTTCTCATTTCAGAGCAGAGCAGAGCAGAGCATTGCAGTTTTATTTCCATAATATAATAATAGACATATTATAAATATATAGTTAAAAGATTTACATGGAAGTGCCTTTAAATTATCTAATAAGAACGGTCTAGGTTTAAAATCAAAATTTTCCTCGAAATGTTAAATATTTTCTGCGAGTTTAATGGGAAGATGAAAAGGGTTTTAATCAATTGCGTTATGACTATGAAAAGAAAAATTAGAAACCATTATCAAGGTGAGTCGATCGGCATAACAGAAATTCTATAGGTTAACAAATAAAACACATAATAATATAAAATCACTCTCGCTTCATCGTCATTCATTAGTCGTTGCATGCACGCACAGCGGTGAAACGATTGTGGTCTGTCAAGATCTACCTCTGTGGGACTACAGGCGTGAGTTTATGTATATGTGTAAGTTCATATAGATTGAGTAATTATTTGTGTTTACATTATAATAAAATATTTAACGTTATCACCCTTACGGATATTTTAAGGTATGTTTATAGTTGTTATCTACTTTCTGACTAAGTATGATTTGTTACATACAAATCATACTGAGGTAAAGGTGAGTTTTGTAAACTTACTTTTCTTTTTTACGCAAGAGCAAAATTGTCTACACTTATTTGGTAAATACATTAAATAAGTAAAGTCATGCAGGCAGACACAAACTTGCGCCCGTATCCCAGAGGGATAGGCAGAGATCCCATCACCCCGTTTATTATTTATTTTATAGAAATAATACGGCTGATAATACCCATCTCTATTTTTCCTTTCGCAACCTTTGTCAGTTCTCCTCCACATGTTTGTCTGCAAGAAATTGCTGTTAGCAATAAGGCAATTAGGCCATTGTACATTTTAAATTGTAACTTTAATTTACGTCTTTTGTCTTATTTTATTTTATATCACCCTGTATAGCGTAGTAGACGATGCATGTCTTTGTCTCTAGAAAAATAAATGTCCAAACTCCATTAGACATTAGAAAAGGCAATAGAGTTGTTTCTTCGTCTGTAGTTTTATTTACAGAGGGAGGTTAGATTAACGAGTCTGTTCTAGTCTCGGACAATGCTGCGTTTTTACTCAGCCTTTATTTAATCAGTAAGACTATTCTAAACATTTTTGTATTTCTAGAAATTGTTTTTTTGTTACAAAAACCCAGGAATTCACGTGAGATTCACCTTTTACTGTACAAAATACACAAAGATGTATTATGGTTGTTATGGTAATTCTTTATTGCACAAACCACATGTCTGGTCAACCAATGGTTGACTGGTAGAAAATGCTATTTAGCATTAAGTACGCCTTTGTTCAAATCAGTCAATTCAAAAAAATATTTCAACGTAAATAATTTATTATTAACAATACCTTTATTGCATATAATTAAAATTTACAATGGCAATGCGGTGGATTTAATGCTACAATCATTATTCTACCACTCAACCGCAGGTGTATGAAATTAATTGATAAGCATACGGAAATTTCATGAATAACACACACACATATATATAACATGATATAATATAATATAATATAATATAATATAATATAATATAATATAATATAATATAATATAATATAATATAATATAATATAATATAATATAATATAATATAATATAATATAATATAATATAATATAATATAATATAATATAATATAATATAATATAATATAATATAATATAATATAATATAATATAATATAATATAATATAATATAATATAATATAATATAATATAATATAATATAATATAATATAATATAATATAATATAATATAATATAATATAATATAATATAATATAATTTACATTTTGTAAATCAATGTAAATCTGAGGGCCGAATGTAGTGACAAAAAAGCAGGCTGTGCAGTGCACCACACAGTATAAGAGTGGACTCAGTAATCTTATCGAAAACGGGTCGCTGGTTCGCTCTCCCGCGCAATGGACCGCGAAATGGACCGCAGATGTCCTCTGTTCCCACCTGAGCTGAGTATCTGCCCAATTGTAGATCTTATGATTATTGATTTAAGAGGGTCTGAGCTCGGGAGGAAATTGGCGGTCTGCCGGGTAAAGGTACTTGTGTTGGGTAAATCTAGCGTTTATATTGAATAGCGAGAACGTCATGAATGTCGAATGAACATTGGCTTTCTCCGAATCAATTATTTAGCACAAGTTAGTGCTGGCTGCCGTCAATAGATGCCAGTCGTTAAGCCAAGTCCGAGGCCTTAGTGCGGCTTGAAAACTTCTGACAGTAAGACCAGCCACTAGTCTTACAAGCCTCCACCAATCCGGACTTGGCCCCCGTGATGGAGTATGGCCTATACCTTCCTCAGGTAAGAGACCCGTGCCCCTCGGTGGGGACATAATGGGTTGATGATGATGAAGCACAGACGCCTAATTTAATATTTTTAGCGTCCGTGTTAATTTGATTAAAAACTAGTTGAATGGATTCGCCTCACTTAAGTTGGCTCAAATGACTTCTATTAATATTATGTTTTCGACCTCTGTGGCGCAGCGGTTAACACATCTACCTACCATACGAGAGGTCCCGGTTTGACTTCCAGCTGGGGCCAAAAAAAAACCCCAGGTCTTGGATGTTTACATGCTTGCAATGTCGCTGTTTTTGGTTCCCACAAAACAGGGTATCCTAGTGTGGGGTCAGAAGCAATGTATTTGCCTGTACTTTACGAGTCCGTACCTGCAGCGGTTGCAACATAACAAAGGCAGATTTCCAATAGGTACAATATGAATCATCCGAAGGATTGCCAAATCTAGATGCTGACCAAGCAAACACTTAATGTGAGGTCTCGGCATGCAGCGGGGCCTTTGCTGCACCACCGCTGGTAGCGCGAGGACTTAATATTTAATTTATTTGTTTAATTTATGCAGATCAATTGAGAATTAATTAAATCAACATCGTGTTGAACATTTATCCTGTTTTTTAATAATCCTCTCCGATGGCCAAGTCCATATTTTGTATGCTAGTTTTTTAACCTATTTAGATTTTTCCATTTCCGTCGATGTCTACGGCTCAACTATAAGGCTAAGCAGTTTGGTCCGGTCACAATAGCACAGACATCGCATGTTATTAAATTTACAACCAAAATGTTCGTAGATGTGTTAGTAAGAAACGCTTATCTACAAATTGAAACGTCAACTGCCTGTCTAGTTATACATTGCATAGACATATAGTTTTAGCGGTGACCCCTAGCTTCATACGAGGAGTGGGTTACCCAGAGCGACTATCGTGACCGTCTACCGAATGAAGATAATTTAATATTTAACAAGGTATCATATTACGCTGTCGGTCTGTGACGTCACGGGACCCGAGGGGTCGCTTCGTTACAAGGCGTGGGGACAGAGGATCAGCTCAAGAGTGAAATATTTTTTTTATTTTTTTTACACTGTATTTTTTAATTAAAACTTTTGTAAGCGGTTATTATTAACTTTTTTCTGGATACACTTACTTGAATTTTTGTCGGATGAGTCCGACCAGGTTCCGCTCTGATTCGCAGAGCTTAATCATGGTGAGCAGAGACGGAGCTCGGTCTTGGTCATCAGAAACGAGAAATCAACAAGTAGGTAAGGATATCCGGAATAAAATGAATCACACTAATATTATAAACGTGAAAGTTTGTGTGTGTGTTTATATGTTTGTCAGTCTTTAGCGCTGAAACGGCTGGACGGATTTTAATAAAATTTGGTATGGAGTTAGCCGATACCCTGTATTAAAACATAGGCTGCGTTTTACCGCGGGGAAATATCTTATTCCTACGGGAAAATCGATGAACCGCGGGTAACACCGCGGGGCACAGGTAGTAATACTTATACACTACACAAAAGTTACTCTTATATTACTGCATGATTTCTTAGTTTATTTAAATGAAATATGATAAGGTAAAATATCATGTAGTACAGTGATATGAACGCACTTTTGAACTGCTCTTCGTATATACATCCTCTGGGACATCCCTGACTCGCCATTTTCCATCAATAATTTACTATCACATGGAGTTTTTGGTAGTTACTGGGAAAAAATATTTTCGTAGCCAAAAAGACAAAACAAAAAATAAAAAAACAGTATTTTCACATTTCAAATTAAATTCATTTTGACGCATACCAACCTACTATCCACACTGGAGCCTTTATTTCTTATATAACATAGTCTATCTCAATCTGTTGGCGCGCGAATATTCAAATATACTAGTGGCGCCATGTAGCTATGACAACCAAAGACAAACATTGACCGAATGACATTAAAAAACCACTCATTCAAGAATATCTTTCATTCAATGATATATTAATTGACTTGTTCTATTTGCTTGAAAAAAATGTCAACTATTGAGCATAAAATATAAAACTGGACCAAGAAACACTTAAAAACTATATACGAAAAGGTAATAGGTACTTTTCTGGTTTAAATGTATAAACGATCTAAGAATGGAACAGACATTCTAGACTCTTTTATCTGAGGGCGAAGGCCCCCTGGGAGCTGCGGGACGGATTGAAACCGACGCGGCTGACGCACAGGGGGCGGCCGATAACGCACTGAATTTGCGGATTTCACTGTTGTGTCATGAGTAGACAGTCAATCAAACTGAAAATATGCATTAGTCCCACAATTCATCAGTATATTCAAGAAGCAGCTGAAAGAGCATTATGTTTGTCATAATTTTGAACTTTATATAAATGGTCCTATGAGACGGTCACCCGATGGTCGGTCGAGCAATGGAGACAGCTATATTAGGAGTCGTAGTACGCGATCGAATCAGGAATGAGGAGATCCAGAGAAAAACCCGAGTTACTAAGAATTTTGGAGAACTGATGACCGTTAGGGCGGAAAATTCTGACCTGGTGACCGCGGACTGAATAGCGCAGCGTGGACAGGCTCCTCATCAGACGGTTTTAAGACCTGGTTACGGTGGCAGGGATTCTTGGGATTTTTTGGTGGGCCAATCGATTGACCATAACAATGGTTTTTAAATTGTTATTTTCAAGGACACAACGCAATTAATCTATCATCATAATTTTGTTTCAACTTTTGAATGAAAATGTCACATTAAATCACAGAACAATTCAACGAAAGGTGAGAATTTCCGAGCGAAATCGCTATTGATTGAAAGACGAAAAACTACTTGGTTTTGTTAAAAAGCGTCTCCGAGCGAAAAATCGTACCTTCCTAAACAATACTGCCTTAATGAAAGCTTCAGGAGAGTAAAAAGTAAAAAAAGTTATCAAGTGTAAGAATCTAGCAACGACTTGGGTTCCGTAAGTACTTAGCATCTTTTTTAAAGTTATAAAAAATTCAGTTTCTCTTTGGCAAGTGGTAAATATCTGTTTACCCTTCTGGGATACAAAATGAGATAAGATAAGATAAGAATATTCTTTATTGCACGCAAGAAACAAGATACAAAATGAAAGTTACAATTAAAAAAAAAGCGTGAGTTGTGTAATGTAATGTAATGAAACTCCATATTTTATAACAGCTATGCCACGTTCAGCATAATGATGTGTTGACATCGTATAACTGTGGTAAGTAAATCAGAAATCAAACATGTTTTTCAACGTAAAAAAATACATTCTGTTTGTACATGTACAAATGTACAATTTAACCGTTGTTCTGATCCGATGTCTGTCCGCGACAAATACCGGAGCCAAAAAAGAAACGGTCCCATCGTAAAAATATATTTCACCGAGGAACCCCAAAAAAGCAGAAATTAACGGAGGAGCGATTTCAATTGGAGAACGTTCCTTTCCCGCGGGCTTCTCATAAATAAAACTTTGCCAATCGATCCGGGATCGATTCGCACCTCGCGCCGAGTTACCGGGGGCTCTTCCGAGTGGCATATGGAATGAGGAGTCCCGGGTTATTTAAAGTTGGCGATGGAGCCGCTGGGATAAGAAAAACTTTGGCCTTTCCATCTTCCTAATGAGATGATGTATATAGCGTCCAGAATAGCTCGCAGCCCCGGCTGCCTGCGTGATCTTAATCTGCGTGACAGTCACGAATGTTAAGCAACATTGGGCGCGTTCAGTACAAGGAAGGGTGACTGTGCGGTTCCGTGCTTCGCAAGGCACGTTAAGCAGTCGTTTCCAGCTGCCATAGATGGCAGGAAAAATATTAAAGACTTCGAAACACTTGGTAGCCATCATAACGTTAATAGTAGGAATAACATAAATTGTCATTTCCACGATTTAGACTTGCAAAAGTTAATACTTCCTTTATGGGGCACTGTATAAGGTTCTACAACAAGATACCCCAAGATATATTAGAGTTACCTACAACGCGATTTAAGAATTGTGTTAAGCACACTCTTTGCAAAAAAGCTTATTATAAAATCAACGATTATTTAGAAGACAAGGACGTATGGCTTTAAATAGTAGTTTAATATTAAATTAAATCAGAGGATAAATTTGTCTAGTGTTCAACACATCCAAGATATTGTTTTGTAAGTTTTATTTGTATTAGCTTTAAGTTGATTTGAGAAAAGATGGTCAGAGTGGAGTTTTTTTTTTTCGCTGCCTATTTCTCCACTACAGATGGCCCCAAGGCAGCGGTTAACATTATACATAACTGTATGTACATTGACATTCAACAAGCAGAATGTAAATTCTTTACGCTGAAATAAATTTCTGATTCTGATTCTGATTCTGCAGTCGTTAAGTCAAGTCAGAGGCCTTAGGGCGGCTTGAAAACTCCTGACAGTAAGACCAGCCACTGGTCTTACAAGCCTCCAACAAACCGGACTTGGCCTCCGTGGTGGTGGCCTATACCTTCCTCAGGGATAAGACCCGTGCCCCTCGGTGAGGACATAATGGGTTGATGATGAAAAGACCGCTCTGTTGGTGATAAGTTTTTTATTCTTATTTTCGGACATATTACGACAAAATTAAAAGGACAAACAGTAACATTCTCCTTCATTTAGTGCTGTTATTTTACAGTCTCTTTCTCGTACCTTATTTGTTTAAAGAGAAGGTACAACGTTGAGTCAGCTATATTTTGTGGCAACCTATACAGACCACAAACGACATCTATGGTTTTCTTAATTTTTAATTGTTTTTTTTTTTCTTTTGCATTGCATCTATATTATTTTGTTTCTGTGATTGATTAGTCTCGTTGCTATAATATTTTTTTTTATCACCTTCTTCGATCTGATTTGAGTCGTGTGTAACGAGGTGGTAGTTCTCCAAAAAAATCTCAGGCTCTACAAATCAACGATAAAATTGTATAAATTTGTTCAAAAGTTGTGAACGCATGCATTTGTACGTCAAGAAGCGGCCTCAATACCACGTCAATACCGCAATACCTTCTGCGATTTTGAAATTCCCGCTGGTACAGTGAGACAAGTAAGTGTCTCACTGAACGCGTGTTGCAATAATAAATGTAGAGAATCCACTATATTGCCAGCGAAGTTTTTAAAAGTGAGCTAATATTTCTATATTTGAAAGGATTTGTGAAAAACTTTGTTCATTATGTTATAACTGTTTTGAAAGGAATAAATGCAGAGTTTCTTTGTTAGCTTATTCTCCACATAATCACTCAATCACTTTGTTTTTATTAAGAATAAAAATATTTCATTATAATATGAAAATGTATGGGACATAAACATTAACATACATGCACATACATGGCTTTTGGCCCCACACTAGGATACCCTGTGTCGTGAGAACCAGAAACAGCGGCATCACAAACATGTAAACATCCAAGACCTGGGGTTTCTTCGTCCCCAACCGGAGTTCGAACCAGGGAACTCTCGCATAGTAAGCAGATGCGCTAAATGACAAATGACCAAATGACCTTTTTCGTGATTTCAATGTTTTCTTCAAAATTTATAATGTACCTAAACCGATAGGGTTTTTGTTACATATGACCAGTCTATACGGCTAAAGGTACATTCTTAAGAAAGTCACAGGTCTCTTAAAGATTGTGTGTGGACAATCTTAAAGATAGTAGATCTCTCTTTTTCTATTTTCTGTCTGATTCATTGATACATTACATACATAAATGAACTAAGCGAGAGTTGTCCAAAGCGTTTCTAACTAGTATGTGAAGGATTTTGTCTCTACCGTGGTCTCTTGCCAGTTGCCCGCCTGGAGCCCACGCAAGTTCAGGCCACTCATACTCCAAAGATGTCTTGGGGGGCCAACCGGTCTTTGGGTTTTGTGGTGACTTCCTGTGTCGGAGGCCAAGACCCACTCGGGTTGCTGAGCCAAAGCAGAAAGTATGTGGAAGATATGACTATGCGCGGAGAACACGTGTCCTCGCGGCCGCTAGTACTGGCTAGATGCACGGCGAGTATGCCTACGTGGGTTGGTGGTACATGATACGCCTTCGCGGAACTAGTTGGCTGCAACCTAGGCTGCGTTTTATAAAACTACAATTCATAGTTCATTATGACTGTGCGCGACTTACATTATTATACCATACTGTGTCCCAGAGGTGTGTATGTGCCTGTATGTAAACGTTTATATTCTACACATACCTAAATACATAAAGATCACGTCTGTATCCCAGAGGTATAGGTAGAGACCATGGACTGCAAAATAATTCTATCTATCTATATGTATAAAACTCCCGTTGCTTTAACAATTGCGTCTAGAAAGGTTTGGCCAAACAGATACACGCCGACTATATTCTCCTCGATCTCCGTGTACGGAACGAGGCTATTGTGTGCAAAATACAGTTTTCAGCTCGAACCGCGGCGCAACCACGGGCGGAACACGACTTTTACATCGTTTTTCTATCAAGGAAACGGTTCTCAAATCTCTGGGGCTGTTGAAAAGCGAGAGTTTCCGATTTGCAATTCAGTATTGGGATTGATTCTGTACTGTAGTGGTCCGTAATTGTTTACCTTAAAGCAGTGGTTCTTAAACTATTTGCAGTCGCGGACCACTTTAAGAATTCCTAAAATGCCACGGACCCCCTGCCAATATATGAATATTTACCTCTTGTGGAAAAAAAAACAAGATTAAAGAATCACTTTTATTGCTCTCGCCTCTCGCCTCGCGCCGCTTGACAATAACCAGCGAGAGTGGTCAAGCAAATTATGATTTAGTTAACTTTCTTTTTTTTTTCATTAATCTTAAGAGTTAATTGAGCTGCTGCGGACCCTTAGCGCGCATATTTAGGACCCCTTAGGGGTCCGTGGTCCCCCCCTTTATGAAACCCTGCCTTAAAGTATAGGGTGTAAAACGTAAACGTTTACATACAGGCACATACATTGCTTCTGGCCCACCACTAGGATAACCTGGGACATAGCATAACACCAGCAAAACTGATTTTCAGTTGGGACCATATTTTTTTGGCACCCGGAACGTAAAAAATTATACACAAGAATGCCACAAAACATTATACAAATAATATCTCATATCTCATTGTACATTCCTTTGTTTCAGGTAACTACTGGAAGGATAGAACACGCTGGTTATAAAGGTGTAAGCCGCGGTACCAACACACTCGGTTGACTCTGCTGAGCTTGACACTAATTACCAGTTTAGGGTTCCGAAGTACAAAAGTTCCAATAAGTATTTGATAGGTAAGGTAATTTAAATAGTCAACGTATTTGATTTTAAGGGTTATGGGAAAAAGGCTACGGGAAACCAATCAAACAACGTTTTACTAGTGCAAATACTTTGAGCAATTTTATTATACTTTTTAAAACACTGAAGGTATACGTCCGTCTTCCGACATAGTTTTATTAGAAGTGAGTGTTGCCAGTACGGTAAATCAATTTTTGCTTTTAAGCGGGAGTTTTTATTTCAACACGCCCCCTCAAAAATTGACCTCATAATTAATCAATCATACAGATTTGAGGACGTATAAAACTTCATTGTTTATTCTGGGAGAATTACACTGAATGGCCCAACATTTGTTGCTTGGATTGGGAAAACCCAGTAAAACCCAACCAGACCATTAACATAAGCTTCTAAATTTTAAATAAACATTACATTTGATAATCAACATTACAATCAGGAACTTTATTTTAATCCCATTTCGCTCCTAAATCTCTGGAAACTTATTGTAGGTAGTGATTTTGTTAGTGCATCTGCCACTTGATTACCTGAGGAAATATAGCTTACTTTAATTACATTTTTCTCTACCTGTTCTCTAGAAAAATGATATTTTATGTCAATATATTTTGACCTTTTATGATTTGTGGGATTTTGAGCTATGCTAATGCATCCGTTATTGTCTTCATAAATTGTAATAGGCCTAGTGATTTCAATGTGGATACTAGCTGCTTGAGACTTCAACCATAGTGCTTCTTTAACGGCTTCATATAGCGCCATATATTCAGCTTCAGTAGATGATGCTGCTACTGATGCTTGTCTCTTTGTACTCCAGGTTATAGTACAGTTATTAAATGATTGGAACACATAACCAGTTGTACTTCTCCTATCTCTAACATCACTTCCACCCCAATGAGAGTCAGCGTACCCACACAGAATATTATCATAATAACCTTTTATATATGTCAATTTCAAATCAACTGTGCCCTTTATGTACCTTAAAACTCTTTTAAGGCATTGCCATAACTCTTTGTTGTTCTTATTTGTATATCTACTTAATATATATAATACACAAGCACTCAAATCAGGTCGCGTGCACAGCATTAGATACATTAGGCAGCCAAAAAGGTTTTTGCATGGTGCATCATACTTTTCATCTGAATTTAATGCTTCATAATTCAGTTTACTCTCAAGAGGTGTGAGTACGGGATTACAATTGTACATACTAAATTTCTCCAAAATGGTTTGAATGTATGCACTTTGATCTAATGTTATTGTATTATTATTCCTAGTAATTTTTATGCCTAAGAACAATTTAATCTCTTGCAAGTCTGACATTTTAAAACGATTCATCAGATAGGCTTTGAAACTTTCCATAATTTGCACATCACCGCAAACTAAAACTAGGTCATCGACATACAGTACTGCATAGATGTTTTTAGTTATATCTCCGTTATCTAAGACATAAATACACCTATCCACTGACGAATTTTGAAAACCTTTGTCTTTTAAACATTTCTCAAATATTTGGAACCAACATCTTGCCGCTTGTTTTAACCCGTACAATGCTTTGTTTAACTTGCATACATAATCTTTTTTGCAATCTACCCCCTCCGGAATTGTCATGTAAATTTCTTCTTCTAGAATTCCATTTAGAAAAGCTGTTTTCACATCCATATGGTGAACTGATAAATCAAACTGATTAGAAAAACTGATTATAAACCGAAAACTTGCGATTCTGGCAACGGGCGCAAATGTTTCATTGTAATCTACAAGGTATTCTTGGCTAAAGCCCCTAGCGACAAGACGTGCTTTGTATCTCAGCGGTTTTCCAAATTCGCCACTACACTAAAACACTAAACACCCATTTACAGTCTATTATGTTTTTGTTATTTGGCCTAGGCACTAAGGTCCAGGTATCATTTTCATGCAATGATTTTAACTCATCTTTAATAGCATCATCCTATTTGGCCTTGTCATCACGGTTTTTTATTTCATCGTAACTCTTAGGTACTACACACACTAACGACTGAGCACACATCAGATAGTCTTCTGTAGTAGTTTCATCATAAGATACAGGTACACGACCTTTTAGTCTATCACTACGTCTCAACTCAAGATTGTCATGTTTTAAATGTGATGACGAGCTATCCAAATGAACATCATTAGTTATTTTGCGAACTTTACATGGAACTCCATTATACTCATCAGATTTATACGCATCTGATTTAGACGTATCTGATTTATCAGCATCAGATTTAATACTATCAGATTTAGACACATCTGATTTATTGGATTTATCCATATCCAATTTAGAGCGGTCGTTGCAATAAGACTCTTCAGACACTGATTTTGACACTTTGTCAGTAACATCAGTTTCATTACGGGAATTTTCAGAATCATTCCCTCTTTCGGACCTTGAAACCGGTCTAGAACGTAAATAGTTAGTCTCATCTACAACAACATCTCTCACAACAACATATTTTTCGCTTTCAGGGTTCCAAACCTTGTAACCATTTGGCAAATAACCTACTAGTATGCCTTTCCATGACTTGTCATCAAATTTATCTTTCGCAGTTTTATTATGTACATAAACAGTTGAACCAAAAACCTTTAAATACATAATTTGAGGTTTTTTATTGTGCCACATTTCGTACAGCGTTTTTGATTGATTCAAAGCTCGAGTTGGGGTAAGATTTATTAAGTACACTGCAGTCAAGACCGCTTCCCCCCAGAAAACCTTATCTAATTTAGCACTGTTTAATATTGTACGCGCTTTTTCAGTAACAGTTCTGACCATACGTTCAGAGATGCCATTTTGTTGGGGTGTTCTTGGAACCGTAAGGTGATACGTTATACCCTTTTGCACACAATACTCACGCATTTCAGTTGACAAGTATTCACCACCATTATCACAATACAAGTTGACCAGTTTAGAATTAAACTTAGCCTCGCTTTTCGCAACAAAATCTTGAAAGGCGGCGAATACGAACACAGTAATGCGTAAACTGGTCAACAAAAAGAACATAATATTTTTTATTGTCAACAGTAGTGGGTGTGATTGGCCCACAGACCTCAGAATGCACAATAAATAGTGGCTGTGTAATATAACTTTTATCTTTAGTTTTATTAAAAGGTAAACGCGTCTGTTTTCCACTTATGCAAGCCTCGCACAAATCGTCGTTTGGCTCCACCATTTCGATATTATCTAAATTGTCAATCATTTTATTTGATTTTAATTCAATGAATTTATTTTTACTCATATGTCCAAGACGTTGATGCCACAATTTGTACTGGATTTTACTGCTGGTGCATGCATGGGAAACAGGTCGTTTTGCCAAAAAATCTAAAGCAATTAAATTATTCGAAGGCTTACCTGTCATGATAACATTACCATCCTTGCAGATTCTGGCACCTTGTTCATCAAAAATTATGGTCATGCCAGCGCGCTGCATCTTAGACACAGAGAGTAGATTGTATGGCACATCTGGACAAAACAGTACATCCTCCAAAACTCCATGGACGCCAGTATTACTGGTAACATCGATTGTGCCCCTTTTTGTAGCTGAAACAAAAAAAATGAACACATTTAGCCACTGAATAGCCACTCATCCCTTTTAATGATATGATCCGATGCACCGGAATCCAACAAGAACTGCAGTTTATCTTCGTGTGCATCTTCTTCATAGTCGCCCATCATGAAAGCGAAACCAGAACAGTTGTTCGATGTTGACGGTTTCGTTAGCTCGACAGCTTGAACAGTTCTCTGTCTGTCATTACTGATTGTTAATTTTTTTTAAATAAAAACAATGGTTTTTAATATGACCTTGACTTCCGCAGAAATGACATTTTATGAATTTATATTTTCGTTTCGCTTGAAATTTATCACTTTTCTGATGTGATGGTGACTGATGATGATTATTTTGATTGACAAACTTCCGTTTGTATGCGCCATTTTTAGCAGCTTGAACTTGTAAAACTTTTGAACTCATGTCACTATTTTCGTTTTTGAGTTTCACTTCCTGGTCCAAGAGTCTTGTCTTTACAAAAGACAAGGTTAAGTTATCTTCGAACAGGGTTTCGATTGCTGTTATGACCCCATCGTATGCAGGCGGAAGTGTGAGCAATAAATGAGAAACCTTGTCAGTCTCCTCCAATTTAGCTCCTGCCGCCAGAAGTTCCGTAATTAAGTCGTCGAAAACATTGAAGTGTTTTACTAATGGCGAGTCACTTTGTAATTTTAAGCCGAGTAACTTTTTTCTCAGTGCCAACTGAGTTGCAAAACTTTTCCGTTCGTATAATGCGTCTAAACTCCTTAGTATCTCTTTCGCATTACATTCGTCCTTAGCAAACCCGAGAAATGAATCTGGCAAATATTCAACGATTGTACTTTTAGCAATTCGATCACTTTTCACCCACTCAATGCATGGCGTTGCGGGTACTTCTTGGTCAATCACTTTAATTACGTCCATCTCACTCAATAATGCACGGATCCTGAATTTCCACACACTATACTTCTCGCCATCAAAGGGTCTTATGTGGCGTTTTGATTTTAAATTCTCCATTTTTAACGGCTTCGTACACTTTTTGTTTTGAACAGAGTTTTAGATTATTGAAATACAATATCGCAGTTTAGAAATGTGACTGGGCCCATAACCTATGGGAAAAAGGCTACGGGAAACCAATCAAACAACGTTTTACTAGTGCAAATACTTTGAGCAATTTTATTATACTTTTTAAAACACTGAAGGTATACGTCCGTCTTCCGACATAGTTTTATTAGAAGTGAGTGTTGCCAGTACGGTAAATCAATTTATGCTTTTAAGCGGGAGTTTTTATTTCAACAAGGGTATCTTATGTATAATGTATGTGTTTCATGTTTATATAGTTACGACCATATTTAATTTTTTTTTCAATAAATATCTTCTGGCACTACCCCATCGATTTTCTCCATCACGAAAGGTTAGCTGGAAGAAAATACTTATTAGAATTAAGCTGGCCTGTGTACAAATGTTTTTCATGTGCCGTATAGAATATTCGATCAATATTGATTGCAATATTGAAACATTAACCAATAAGGATTCCGTTTTTTCCTTTTAACTTATGGAACTCTCGTACATCGGCAGTTACCTGTTATTTAAGGTTTTATGTTTTTTTATACTTGTCATATAAATTGTCTCATTACGTAGACGAAAAGAATAGAGCCATAATATTATTATGTTTGTGTAGTCTTAAGCATAGGCCCAATATGTTCTACCGGAGAAGAGTACCCTTTCTCTTACTACAACAGGCAAAGGTTTTCTCAAGCGAAGAGGCTCTTACTGCAATACCGTTACCTCGGAGCTTGTAGGCTCCAACGCGTGTGACGTCACTGTAAACGTTGAGAACCGCGAATGTGCTTGACTCGCGGGAGAACCGTCCCTTCCACTCAGACGTAGCTTCATTGGGCCCTCGCCCACGGCGGCTTTTTGTAGTGCTACCGTCGCGCGTTTCGTAAACGCGCGACGGCATCGCTACTAACGCGCGTAGGTCGCTTTTGCAACGCGCGACCGTAGCGCGGCTGTAGCGCTGCTAACGCGCCGCCGTAGCGATGCAAACACGCGGCTGTAGCGCGCTAGGTCGCTTTTGCAACGCGCGACCGTAGCGCGCGGCTGTAGCGCTGCTAACGCGCCACCGTAGCGATGCAAGCGCGCGGCTGTAGCGCTGCTAACCGTCACCGTCGCGCGGCCGTAGCGCTACAAAAAGCCGCCGTGGGCGAGGGCCCTTAAGATTACTCAGGCAGCCGGGGCTACGTGACGTCGCTGCAGTTGTCGGCGATTCGGCTGCTTACGTAAAAGCAGCACCAAAGACAACGTGACTAATGTTGCCTCAACGGAGTCCATCTTGCAACTGTGGCGATTGGAAGCGCGACGGTAGCGCGTTTGCATCGCGACAGAAGCGCTACGGCCGCGCGACGGTAGCGCGTTCGAAGCGCTACGGCCGCGCGACGGTGGCGCGTTCGAAGCGCTACGGCCGCGCGACGGTGGCGCGTTCGCATCGCGACAGAAGCGTGGTTACGTGGGCGAGGGCACACAGCTAGCGACCTGGTATGTCGGCTATCGCCGATTTCTCAATAAAAGTCAGTGTGTTATAAGCAGTCGTGCCTTTCACTGGTCTCGTCGTTCCCACTTACATACCTAACAGTGGCGACGATTTGGATCTACCGACAACGCGTGCAGAGAAAAAAAAACATTATAATGAGTGGGACAACTCCATTTCTGGGTACAATTGCCAGTTTCTGTCATAATGTACAACACTGGGGGACGTATAAAAGTCGACTTCAGCAATGGTTCATCGCAAATGACCTGAATGCAGAAACTGACAAGACGGGACTGAAGAGACGTGCGATCCTGTTGAGCGCATTCAGTGAGGAGACGTACCAACTAGCCGGCAACCTAGTGATCCCGGAGAGCCTGGACAACATTGGGTTTCAGCAGCTTCTTGCTGTGTTGGACGTGCATTTTACACCAAAACGCTGCGGTTTCGCTGAACGGCACCACTTCTACGTGGCAACTCAGCGGGCAGGCGAGACTCACTCGCAGTGGGCGGCGCGTCTACGTGGGCTGGCAGCCCATTACAACTTCGGGAGGTTGGAAGAGATTCTGATGGACAAATTCGTGATGGGAATGGCAGCTGGGCCGGAAAGAGAACAACTCTTCGCCATGGAAATCAAGGAGTTATCGTTGACAAAGGCGATAGACCTGGCGGAGACAGTGCGATGTGCACGCGCAGCGGCGGCGGGCACGGCGGCCGGAAGCAGCAGCGATCCTTTGTTCAGGATTGGATCGAAACCCAATACCAATGGAGCTATAGAGGACAAAAAGTGCAACGTTTGTGGACGACGAAACCACGATAGTTCACAATGTCGGTTTGCTAGGTATAAGTGCAAGAAGTGTAATCAAAAAGGCCACCTTCAAAGAATGTGTAGCAAACGCGTAAACTTCGTGGAAACCGAGGAAGTGGACGCGGGCGATGACGGTGAGTACCTTTTATTTAATATTCGATCCAGTAATGGAGCTCCGATGACCGAAACTGTTTACATTAGAGGCATGCAATTAAAAGTTGAGGTTGATAGCGGCTCCACTGTAACTGCAATATCGGACGAAACCTATAAAACATGTTTTCACGATGTCCCGTTATCGCAAAGCACAAAAAAATTGATAAGTTACAACGGGGGCAGTATAAAAAGTTTAGGAGTAGCTAAATTACCCGTCACCTATCTTACTCAAACGATATTGCTCGATGTTTACGTCATCGAAGGCGGGCGGGCCCAGTGATATAGACTCCGGCGGCTGTTGCTCGATGTCAGCTTGAACCTCGGTCTCCGCTTGGCGAGCACACTCTATATCCATGTCTCCTCCCCCTCGTAAGATATGATGAGTGGCCAGGAATTAAAAAGACACAAGAACCAATTATATCTTACGAACAGGGAATATCTGATTGCAGCCAGGACTCAGTGTGTAGTGATATTATTTTTTCATCTAGAGGGGGAGGAGACATAGATATAGAGTGTGCTCACCAAGCGGAGACCGAGGTTCAAGCTGACATCGAGCAACAGCCGCCGGAGTCTATATCACTGGGCACTCCCGCCGCCTCACCACAACCGGCGACGCCGGCCGCCACCTCTTCGGCTGTCACTAATGATGTGTCTAGAACTCGCGGCGGTGATCAAACCTCTATGAACCTTAGAGTTATTCCAAGAGTAGACTATAAGAAGTTTTTCTAGTAATAATACTTAGTAATAGATTAGACTTAATTATTGGGGAGGAAATGGTATGTCGGCTATCGCCGAGTTCTCAATAAACGTCAGTGTGTTATAAGCAGTCGTGCCTTTCACTGGTCTCGTCGTTCCCACTTACACACCTAACAAGACCGCATCGCGGCTGTAGCGCGGCGAACGCGCCACCGTCGCGCGGCCGTAGCGCCGTAGCGCACAAAAAGCCGCCGTGGGCGAGGGCCCTTACAAGGAGAATTCCAATGATCAGTTTTTATTGCGTAAAAGCACTGATAAAACAACGTCTTCTAAGTTAGATCGATTAATTGCCCCTGAAACCCCCTGTGTACTAAATTTCATGAAAATCGTTGGAGCTGTTTCCGAGATAAATTCGAGATTTGCACGCCCTAGCAATCACACAGCTTCAGGAAAATGATTGTTTTGCTTCAAAAAAAGGTCATAATAATTTGGATGTATGATTATCACACGATTAAAAAGTATGATTTCTAACATTATCCATCCAACAGCGCCTTAAAAAATAACAAATAAAATAAATATTGTTCTAAATAACAGAGTTTAATCTCTAATGAGCATTGCCCCGATTTTTTTTGTATTTCTTTTAGAAAATATATTTGGATACTAATTAGGTGCGTTGATAATAGGGCTCCTAATAATAGTTTTTCACATAAAACAAAAAAAATTGAAAAAAAAAGAGGAACTTTTTGCTTAAGTCTCGAACCAAGGTCTTCTGTTTACAGTATCGTCGTATTTCCCACCTGTGCTACTACAACCTTACAGATTAATGCGAAATTTACGTTCTTATAGGGTAGCAGTTCTTTCTTTGCCTAAAAACACGGTTAAAACGACGTTTTGTAAAAATGAAACCTACCTAAATCGACTAATCACTCCCGAAACCACTTGCATACTAAATTTCATGAAAATCGTTTGAGGCGTTTCCGAGATTCTGATTATATACAAATATAGATACAAGAATTGCTCGTTTAAAGATATTAGATTCATAGATAGATACATTTCCGTTTTATTACACGAATTATTTTGTTACCATTAGCGCCATCTAGCGGCATTAGAAAAGAACACGTGAAAACAGTGCGAAGCTCCTCGTTGTCTAGATGAGTCTAATAATACTATCAGGCAAAGTGGCTAGAGTTCGTTAGTTACCTTAATGCTCCTTACTAGGTGTCGCTTTTAAAAACTTATGTTTAAAACTTACATTCGGAAAGATTTTCGACAATGTTAAATAAAAAATGTATCTATTTCAACCTAAATATTTTATTTTCTGTATATTCAATTATTCTGTCAGCGCACAATGTTAGTGTACACTTACAACGATAAGTGCAAAGTTATTTTTTTTATTTGCAAGAGCTTAACCTCCTAACTGCTGAGACCACTTTTTTTGTCAGATTGAAACGAAATTAAACATGTGGGTTATTTATATGCTACTTTTTAACTAAAAAAATACAAAAAAAATCTAAGTACCTAAAAAAAGGGGGTTTCTTATGTTCTGCCGGTGGGACAACTGGAGGTAATTTATATCTATAGAACCATTTAATGTCCTGTACAAGAGACATTTGCAGGGTATTTCGATGTAACAGAATTAAATTTATAAATTTTTATTTAGAATAATCAACATCTTTTAATTGTAATCTAGCTTATAATAAAAATAATTTCTCACAGTTTAACAGTCTTGAGTATTTTCATATGTCTTAACAACCAGTCTCAATATATCTTATTCTAAAAAACAGCTTGTCTGCTAAGTAAAAAAAACAAAACGTTGCTCTTCTAAACTTAAATAAAAAACCTCTAAATAGTGGTAACTAAGATATTATGGAACATGAAACCTTTCAAAGCAATTTCTTTGTACAGTGAAACATAAATGCACGGCACATTTTTTGCAGAAAACTGTTGTTTTTTTGTAACAGCCTTCATGTCTGCATCGATTCTGTTTCGAGCTATGCTGTGGTATGTGTTCAGCTTTTTTTTGACGGACAGCCTTGGTTGGTAAAGGAATTATAGAAATTTTACGTTTCTTGTGCTTTGGTAAGAGTGGTTCAAACTCCTCCGTTGTGACATCACTATCAGATTCTGTAGAATCCACATTACCAGAAATCAAAAGCTCACCGAGATCTATTTTGAATTCCCGAATACCCATGATGTTTTTAACGCCTTTTTTTTGTTCTCTTTGTTTGTATTGGAGGTAGGAGTTAACAACAGCCAGATCTATCATATGGGAAATTACTCTTATCGTCCATTTCTTCGTTCTGCTGCGTGTTGGGCATACTGCCAGCATTCTGTCTACGAGATCAACTCCTCCCATATATTCATTGTACTTTTTTATAACTTCAGGACGTTTGACTTTTTCATAGACCTTATTCTTTTTCGACCATCTTTCACATTCATCAGTGAGTGTATCGGACAAATGCGTCGAGAGCATTACCACTGGTTTATTGTCCATCCATCGAGTTACTGTTAGCTTACCATCATCTCGGTTTTTTTTTTCGCACTGTCCTCTTTGCCTCTTCATAAAAATTTTATCATCTTCCAAGACACAATCTTTCGGCAGCCGGTTTTTCATTACTGTACCCGTAGCATGAAATCCTTTACGGAGCAACTCATCGCACAGTCTGATTGTTGTGAAAAATCTATCGAAGAAGAGTTCATGCCCAGGAGCCAACGCTTCTGTCAGCCGAAGAACAACGGCTTCTCCAAGACCAAAGCCCAGCTGTCTTATTTCAGAAAGAGTTATATCGCCTTAATATATTTCAAAGTCAATGACAATGCCCTGAGGTGTCGCCAACACAAATACTTTGAGGCCTAATGGATTCGGCTTATTAGGGTTATATTGACGAATAGAACATTGCCCAGTGAACGGGATGATCATTTCATCTATAGACATATTGGGTGTGGGAGCTTGAAGAAGGCATCCTTGACGTACCCGTTCGAAGAGTGGGCGTACTTTCCAGATCTTGTCTTTTTGCCTTTCTTCGTTAGTTACATCAGGATCATAAGTGACTTTCAGTGATGTTCGAATTTGGTAAAAACGAGCACGGGTCATGGCCGATGTTATGACTGTCTGTTTCCACTTACGTGACCAATACATATCTATCTGTGGGTATTGAAGGGCAGCCATAATCATTGTTATTCCGATGTAGACCTTTAGTTCTTTGACTGTAAGACCAAGGGATCGACCTTTTAAAAGAACTGCAGTTCTGTTTGTGCATTCAACAATATGCGAGATCATTGCATCGTCTACGTATTGAATGAAATATTGTTCAAAAGTCCACCCGTCATCAAAAATTGACATATAGGTTGGCTCATGAACATTTATTTCAATAGGCTTGAACGTTCCCGTCCATTTGTCGACAACGTCTGGGTGAGATCGTGAAACTTGTAGTGGTCTTTGGCTTGATTGTGCTCGTTGACGAGGACCACGAGAGGCTCTTCCTCGCCGCAATCCTCGCCCAGTACGACGGGGCACTAATGAAGAGCTCGATATTGCAGGACTACTAGTAGCTCGTGATGGCAAATCATCTGTCTCTGAACTATTATTCGAAGATTCACTGGAATCAAACCTTCGTATGTCGCGAGTTGCGGTTTCTAAAGGCTCCTCATACGTTGGATCTTGGTCGTCATCATCGCCGCTGAGTTCCACATCAGAATCTTCAAGAACTTCCAAGATTTCTGCCTCAGAAATACCTACAAAGAGAATAAAATAAAAAATTACATCAAACTATATAAATACAATTCCCTGCACAGTTCCGCTGTAAAGGACATAACAATATTAACTAATTATGAATACTCTGCTTGATTCCTACATACAGGACATAAAACTTTAACATATAAAAATTATCAAATCTTTGCGAAATTCTAGTAAATAATGATTTAGAACATCTGATTGCCTTTTAGAAAATATAATACAAACAGCTTTTGATGGGCAATATTGCAAAATTATCCGATTGAATAGGATTTAACTTACCATGTCCGGAGCGCAACAGGACACGTCTGGAACCGGAGGCCATTTTGGCTCAAGTGTCGTTGACCGTGCGCACAAATCGCCTTTTTCACATGTACACGATACCGCTAGATGGCACTATGAGTATTTAATTTCATAAAAGTTGTTACGTTTCTTTACAGATTTTTTTGTTTTCTATGTCCTGTCTTTAGGACAAATTCAGTGAGGAGGTTAATAATAGAATACGGTATAACCTCACGCAGATAATTTGAACAGTTAATGAACACTAAGAGCATCTTAGTATTATTTGTTTATTAGTCTATACTAATAAAACCCGAAGTACGTTTACACAAAGTCAAAGCCATTTGTTTAAATTATTTCACAGGCCATTTAGTATCCCTCATCATCGTATGAACTACTACCTGCTAAATGCAAAAAAAAATGTCTTTCAAAAACATTATTTTGTCACGGGCACGGGCATGTGAGATTTTCAAATATATTTTTCCTAAGTTTCGTAGGAAATGTTATTTATATCTAGACATATGCTTTAAAATTTACATCTAAAACAATTCCATTACCGGAAAGTATCTGTTCACTAGGTATTTGATTGAGCTATAAAAAAGGATGTTCAAATGTAAACTTCATTCGTAATTTCAGGAAACTTCCATGCAGTAATTTAATTAAAGTGATCCAACTTCTAGCTAAAGATCTCGCAACTTATTCCAAACTTTATTCCAGCTGTAAAAACTTAGTCCAGTTAGTTTTCCAAATAGTTTGCAGGGAAACTAGGAAAAGTGAACAGACTCAATGGATAGTAAGAATTACTGAACGTCGTCATAACTGAATTCTCAACAGCACGTCGATCGTTATTTAATTTTTTATTTTATTTTATTGGGTGTACAAAACAGATCACTACCATTACATGAAACATTTAATATTATGTAAGTAAGTTATAATATGGTATAAGTTCTAAGTTGTAGTCTAAAGCAAGCAATGCACTGTCTGTTGACAGTGAATATTATAAATTGTACGCTGAGTATCCTTATTTAAAAAGGAAACTACTGTTCTTAGATAGGTAAGTAGATATTTTTGCATATCTTTGGACATTCATAAATCAGATTTCATTCAATTTGAACGATCATAACAAATTTTTCATTTTTAAATAGGTGGTCTTTCCGTGGTCTTTACCACAAAACTGTACTTACTTAAAAGTATTGGTTTTTACTATCCGTGTTAAAAATAGTATCATAAAAATATTGATAAAGAAAAAAAAACCAAACAGAGTCAGCTGCTCTATTCCGACATCGCAGAATAATTTATTCCGCTGCTAACAAATTACTGCCCTCTAGCAGCACTCCTACGAACTAACCAGAAGCGCACGAAATCACCTTTGGGTAGACATCTCGTCAGAAACAGCTTCAGCTGGTTCGCTCTACCCCTCAATAGATGGCGCCAGTGGTTATAATGTCATGTACGATGGCACAGAAGTTGCACAAAAAACTCAAGCTTAGACGATAGATGGCGTTGGCTGTGTTTTATTTAAGGTAAGCCTGGTATGTATGAGAAATTTAATAACATCGAAATAGCTTACTGCCTAATAAAAGCGGAGTTTAGTGAAGTTAGTCAGCCGTTATTTTTGAGTCGGTAAAAATTACATAAAATTAAACTCCCGTTGTAAAAAAGCTCATTATCCCTTCGTGATAATAAAACACACGCTTCGCCCCCTGGCCTCGGTTTAAAAACGGCCGCCTTCATTACTCTGGATAAATCTCTTCTGATTAAAATGTCGTGAGCGTTGTGTTTGTCTAGCATCCAGACACAAAATAAAAATAACTCGACCTACTTACCTGTGGACAAAAAAGATGTATCACTTTTGGGAAAACTGTAAGCTATTAATACTTTGTGCAGTAAAGTTAAGGAACATTAACCAGCAGTTCCAGCTAATGCCTAACTTGAAACATTAATTTCCAATATGATTTAATTGGTTTAAGTTATTCGATATTGAAGTTGAGTAGTCGGAATTTCAGATAGTTAGGTTTTAACCTGTAGACTTTTTGATGCCCCGATCGGCTCACCAAAACAATGGTTTTTAATTATTATTTTCAAGGTCACAACTGGTTTACCTTTAGAATTTTTCCTGAGCCGTTCGCCCCGCATAACATGGTTTTCATTGCTCTTTCAATTCAATTCAATTCAATATTTATTTGCCAACAAAGCGTAAAAGTTTGGTGTTGCTCTTTTCAAGGCCATAACGCAACTGATTAAAACATCTTTTAAGATGACGGAAGTTCAAATGATAAGTAACATAACATAACATTTATGAAATGGAAATTGAAATTGAAAAATTTTTATTTATCACACCAGAATATGTACGTAATCTAGGAAAAATATAGACAGATAATATAATTATGTGATAAAAAGGATAGGGCTCAGCTTAGTGCTGTGAGTGCATGCATCTTCACAGCGCTGATTTTCAACCCATCCCTGTTCTCACTGAGTAAAACATAACAAGGCTTGCGGAATCCTAGAGATAACACTATAGTTATATATAACACTTATAAACAAAACATGGTGTATATGCAATAGTGAGCAAATCATATAGATAATAATGTAGATAATACATCAATTTAATCAAATTGTTCCGAATTAAAAATATTTAATGGAATTGACTGAAAATTGCAACCATAATGATTTTTTAAGAACCTCTTTAGAGACCAAAAATTGCGCCCATGCCGGGACTCGAACCCTTTACAATTGTTCTGCTGTATTACTTACTTACATTATAGTAAGTTTCCTTGCACAGGCACATACATTAAGTCTTTAATAACATTTCGTATTTATTGATGACTGAGACCACTGCTACCCCGTTAATCAAATATTATAGTGCGCAGAAAGACATTGTACGACAAATTTCAAGTTCCTATGGAAGTTAGAAGAGGCTTGGTTTTGATTTTCTTACACTAATAATTTGTTAAGATGCCGTTAAAGGATAATAGAATATTTTAATACACTTTGACCAATTAACGAAAAAGAGGAAATGAATACATTTATTTATCACCACACAGACATTTCACAAGACAGGAAACAGGAAAAATATACAAAAACAACAAGACATTGACACGAGCTGTGTCTGTGCTGCCGGCAAACTGGCCTCCGGCTTGCTTCAGGTTTACTACCCACAGCACTGATTTTCTGCAAGGGGCTGGTCTAGTGCCCCACGGCCAATAACAGTCAGCAGCTAACAGAAGTTTAAAATATGTTTAGTTTAATCAGATAATCGCTCGTAGCCCCGGCTGCCTGAGTATCTTAAGCAATCACGAAGGTTACATAGGGCGCGCTCAGTGCATGGATGGGTCTATGACTAACGCTAGTGGCATTTTTCCGAGCGGTTCCGTGCTTCGCAAGGCACGCTAAGGAGTTGGCGTTGGTTGATGTCGATAGATGGCAATAGTTAAGCCAAGTCAGAGGCTTTAGGGCGGCTTGAAAACTTCTGACAGTAGGACCAGCCACTGGGCTAACAAGCCTCCACCAATCCGGACTGGTCCCCCGTGGAAGAGTGTGGCCTATACTTTCCTCAGGGAAGAGACCCGTGCCCGTCGATGGGGACATTATAGATTGATGATGATGATGAGGATGTTAATATAATTTCATTATTATTGTTTTATATAAATATACGTCTGGTGCGTCGCTTTACTTGACTCAAATTCGGTTTATGATCTCAAAACAACATCTTGGACACCGTAAAACACTCTTTCAATAACATACAATCATCGTATGCAGCTTTATCACTTAATTTTCTATCTGCAGTATCCGATGTTTTTCAAGTGGGTAATGGTTTCCACCGTGCAGAGTAATTTTCCCTTCAATTTCTTGCAATATAGCGGCTGAGAAGCGATACGTCGTCAGCGGGGCCAGGAGACGAGCCAGGCAAGGATAATGAGGTTTTAATGGCGCAGTGACGATGGAGCGTTGCCATACATCCAGTTTATGACGTCGTAAAGAATGGAGGAGTTCGCGATACGTCGTTATCCGGGCTCTCTTTAAGGGTCTCAGTTTATTTTTTTGCGCACGCACGTACGGAATCTTGTTGACCTGCAAAAGGTTATGTTGACCCCTTGATAATGCATCGTTTAATTAACGCATACAGAAACAATAATAATATGATAGATAGTACCCGAAACCTTTTTTTTTTTTTGTTAACGGGGTGAAATGCTTTGTGCACCATAACCGCCACCCTTGGGGGAGGGCGACGGCCGTGTGTCGGACTCTCCTCTCCTAATAATAGGAGAGGCATACCTCCTAAAACACCCCGGGGGCCGTCCTGTCGCTCGTGCAATGGGGCGCCGCCGGATCTCGCTTGTGGTAAACCACAGTGTGCGAATGCTACAGCGGCGCCCCGACTCGCAAGGAGTCGGGCCCACCCTCACTGGAGAAGGGGCATGGGCCCCCCACCCCCTTCTCCCGTCACGATTTCGGACGGCAGGTCCCCCAACCTGCCGTCTGTGACCCTCCCTCAACCTCCTCTATGCCATCTGCTGAACAGAGGGACATAGAGGGGGGCCCCCACCGTGTGTTTTTTATAGAGGTTGTCTCCTCGCGGCCCGAAGGCCCCCGGCCCCACTCAGTGTGGGGTTACGGGTGCGGGGCCCATAGTGGACCCCGCGGGACATCCAGCAGCGCAAGCCACTGTACGTCCCCCTCCCTCTGGTTTTGGTCCGCGCCGGCCGAAGCCGGTACCGCCCATATCTGGAGGGCGTTCCCCTATCCGCCACCCAGGGGACGCGTCCGATGGAAGACCAGAGTGCTTAGTGCGAGTTTTTTCATTCACTTTCGATAGCGAGAGCGTTTGCAATTTGTATAGGAGTGACAAAGAGACAACTAGGTGGCGCGCTTTGTCACTCCTATAGAATATGAGTTTACGTTAACGCGATCGAGTAGTTAAAAATACTCGCACTAAGCACTCAGAAACTCCACACGGAAAGTACCCGAACCTGCGTGCGGGTATGCAACGACTAGTGAATGTCGATGAAGCGAAAGTGATCTGTCAGGATCGTGGCAAGTGGCAGTCGCTGGTCTCTGCCTACCCCTGTGGGATACAGGCGTGAGCTTATGTATGTAATGGTAAATTATAATGATAAAAATATTTATAGAGATATAAAGATAAGATGACAATGATAATGACGACGACAGTGACAATCATAACAATAAAATAAGACTATTTAAATTAATCCGGGTTTGAAAGCGGAAATGGTGCACTTGGCTCTGCCGTACAGTTATAGGGTGTTACTTAAATCACACAATCATGGCGATGGCCGTGCCTATTGTTAATAATAATCTTTATAAGTGGCTGATAACGATCATTATTACAAACAATAAACTCGAAAGATTTAAGCAACATAAAATGTATGTTCCGTAGCACGCTTCGTCGTATTCTTTAAAGGTACCTAGATCTAAAGTTTAGTTCAACAAAGTTTTAACCTGTAGAATTTTCGGTGGCCCCCATTGGCCCCGTAACAATGGGTTTTAATAATTTTTTCAAAGTCGTAACGCAACTGATAACACAATTACAAGGCACGCGTGTTTATAAAGCCTATTTCTCTTTCAGTATCTTAGAGAAGCTCTGTGCTTTACGGTGGCACTTGCTGGCACTTTCTTGAGGCTGTCAGCGAGACCTAATACAGACCCCAAAATTAATTTAACCCTCGAAGCCTTCGCCGTAATCCTTAAAATTATTAGGTCATGTTGAGAGCCGAAGCGGGCTGTCGCGGTCGATTGTACATTCCGTTTCCGCTGTAAGCCTCTCTGTATTTCCATAATCTGCGCCTTGTGCCCGCCGTCTGTCCCCAGTGCCCCAGACTGGGCACTGGGGCTTAGTGTAAGCGCCGCGGCTTATTTATTATTTGCCGCTACCTCACGCCATTAGATAACACGGAATAGGATGAAAAATCGGACGTGTGAATCAGCCAATTAACAAGGATTGCTGAAGAACTTGTTTAGAATATTCTTACAGCATTATATCCTCGTGAGGCCCGACCTTGAAAAGAACAATTGATTTTGTGATCACCTGAGGACATTGGGCCTCACGAGGTTAAGTATATGTATGTTTATGATTCTCAACGACTACTCGATTTCGACAAATATTTTATGCATTCAATCTCAACTCATCGAGCTCTTTCTAACTATCTAAGAAACATATATATATCTTATTATATTGCTGGAATAATTCAATTGCATAATATCGTATGTAGGCTTATAGTAACTTGTAGGCACGCTCTCCTGTAAAGTAAAAAAAACTACAAATCCGACCAAATTCTTCTGACGTCGAGAATTATAAATAAACATACATAAGCTCACGCCTGTATCCCAGAGGAATAGGCAAAGATAGGGACGGCTAGTTGCCACGATCTTGACAGATAATTTCAACATGCATTTTTTTGTCTTATACGAATATTAGACAATCAAGCAAATCTCACTGAATTTATTTAAAATATAATTAAAATGACTTTTCCTACATTTATTAGTCAATTCTATGTTTATTGATATTTTGTGGATTTTCTGTCAGGTTTTTTTTGTGACCCTAAAGCTCATACAATATCACAATCAACAAAATCTATTTTTATATCTGGTGTTTCAAATAAGACTCAAGTATTAACCTATCTCATTAAAAACACCGTACATTTTTAAAATGATTAATTCCAACTTAATTATATCAGTATACAATAGCCCAACTTTACCTTCTGTACTCCCAGAGTAGCCATTTACTTATTTGTCACCATCTTCTCTCTTATTAGCAACACTGGTGAACCCAGATTCCCCACAAATGCTTTAGCGGGAAGCCAACCAGTATCTCTCTTGACTAATAAGTATCTCAGTGACCCAATGAAGCCCCTTCTAAACGAATTTGAGAGATCCAGGTAACTAGGTACATACCTGGCTTATCAAAGGGAATGCCGCATAGGCCCGGGTATTATTAAATTAAATTTACTTTGACGATTTATTAACACTTCGTTAGCACAGCTTGAGATATCACTTTCAGTTCGTGTATAATATGACCAACTAAGCCCCGGTTTTACCACCCGAATCAGTCATAGCCCCTGCTGCCTGAGTGATCTTAAGCGATCACGAAGGTTACGCAACATAGGGCGCGTTCAGTGCATGGATGGGTGAGAGTTCTATAACTATCGCTAGTGGCATTTACCGAGCGGTTCCGTGCTTCGCAAGGCACGTTAAGCAGTTGGTGCCGGCTACCGTCGATAGATGGCAGTCGTTAAGCCAAGTCAGAGGCCTTAGGGCCGCTTGAAAACTTCTGACCGTAAGAACAGCCACTAGTCTTACAAGCCTCCACCAATCCGGACTGGCCCCCGTGGTAAAGTACGGCTTACAGCTTTCTCAGGGAAGAGACCCGTGCTCCTCGGTGGGGACATAATAGGTTGATGATAATTATTATGTTTCTTGTGAACAATGTGGCGAGCACAAATGTCAACATTTCTGCATCCCGCAAGCAAAGTTTACACATGACCAACAAACCACAGTTGGACCGGCCGTCCCCAGGCATACGATCTGCCTGGAGGGAAATTTCCCTTTATAGTGGAAGAGCATGATCACCCGCTCTTCTCTAAAAGCAATAAAGAATATTCTTATCTTATCTTCATTTGCGGTCGCGGTCTTCGTTAGCGGTCCCGAATTCGAACCCCGGCTGGAGACAAAAAAAAAAAAACAAATCCCCAGATCTTGGATGTTTACATGTTTGTAAACTGTTTCTAGTTCCTACGACAAAGGGTATCCTAGAGTGGCGCCAGAAGCAATGTTTGTGCCTGTATATAAATATTTATGTTATGTTTACTTACTGCAATAATGATCGACCTGCTGTCACATCTACCATAAGTGGACATTGAGAGCGTCAAAAAGCTCGACGGAGGGTTTTAACCCTCTGCCAGCAGCGCGGTCGCCGAGGCCCTAAGCTGCGATGCTTGCGTGCCTCTCCACTACGCCAGAAATAATCACCACTTCACAACTTACCGAAACCACGAGTTTGTTTCGGGGCGGATTTTTAGGTAACATTGATTTTAGGGTTCGTACCGCAAAGGAAAAAACCCTCATAGTATATCTTTGTTGTCCGTCCCTCTCTCTATCTGGAGACCCTTTCGAGAACGCGTCGAATTGAAATTAGAACCATGAAAATGTTTTAAGACTACTTCTTGAAGCTGTAAAAAGTTAGTCTCACCCCCAGTTTCTCGAACGCTAACCGTGTGTTAATCTGCTGTCGACAGCTTTCAGTTGATTTTTTTTATGCAGTTTTGACAACTGACAGCTGTTAAGAAAGATTAACAGCCTGTTAGCGTCCGAGAAATCGGGGGTTAATTGACGTAAATAAGATACAACCTTTTTCGGCTGCAAAAACACTTATCTTCCTTTGACCTTAAACTATGACTATATGAAATTTTAGAAGTAATATTGTGTGATACTAAAAATACAGACAAAAATAAGAATACTATACATTTACAATTAAATAATAAAAAATCTGTACTTGAAGATCGGGAAAAGCTCAAAGAAAACTGCGAAATTTGGTTCCTGAACTATGTACCCTAAAAAAATGTACAGAACCCACGGTGGGTCAAGTTCAACTCGCACTTGTGCGCTTTTTTATTTAGTTTTGTTCTTTTTTATTTTTAATGTGCAGTTTTCAAAATTCATCTGCAGCATACTTAAATAAACAGCCGACGCTTATGAAACCCATCGCTCGAGACTCGTGTAAAGCCTAAACGAACTATTACGAACGCGCCGCTATCGAATCGCGGTCTCGTAGGTAAAAACTCGAAGACGGGACTATCGACATGCAACGGTTCGGTAACGAGGGCAACGATACAAACTAAAATAAACCTTAGCTATGTGAAAATAATGTTTCCTCCACCAAAAACACAGTAAACTCACCTTCCCAACTAATCGAAGCACCCCGCCATAGTTTATCGCAGTCATACTGACGAACCGGTTGAATAGTGACAACCACACTTTAGGTTTTAGAAATATCATGACGGTATTTTATTGAATACTTTAAATATCGAGAGACAAAGCAATTGGAAAACAAAGTCAATGCAAGCCAATGCCATAATAATGAAATGTATGTAGGTAACTCTGTTTTTATTTAAAATGTTCAGAATGATTATTATCACCATTATCACCCTTAAAATTAGAGGTTACAACGGCATAAATAACCCAGCCATGTACGTCCGATCCGCGTCCTTGTTGCAGGTTTTTTTGCACTTGTAGTCGCTGACTTAGAAATTATTTAAAGATTATTTTATATTTAAATCGTGCCCCTTGCATTTAGTCAGACCGTTGTAAGGTGAAAGGACCTCAATTTAATATCGGCGGTAAGATCTCACAATAAGGTGCATTTTACTAGTGACAGTTTATCGAATGGTGGTCCCAGCAATAGGGTGCTACTAGAGGAATTAGTTCCAGATGCCTGCCGCAAGAGAGCTCTTCATGGAGGCAGATTTCTGTGCCGTTCCCTGCCACCATAGACTAGACAAGAACAGAATCGTTTTTACGGATCAATACTAAAAAAAAATGTTTAAAACTTCACTGAGAGAAAGCTTATGCCCTACAGTGGGACGAAAATAAACTGTAAACATAAATTACATACATATTAGCGTTAAAATGTGAAAATCACTTTGCTAAATTACGCCAAAGCCCACAAGCACCATGAGGTTAAAACTAGCGTTTAAGATACAGGCTCGGCCTAGTTTAAGCGCTAGCGGTCATAACGTATCTTTCTGCTACTTTTGTGTTACCAAATTGTGTCCCGGATTAGCCAACCCTAAAAAGTAAGAGCTATAATCTAAGATAAGATACGTAAATGTAAACTGCATGAGTACAAACAAACATTTTTTTTTATTATAATTTTCACATTTTAATGCTATTATGGATTTCCGCAAAGTAATACCTGATTCCATACAATTACATAAGTAAAGTAGGCACTGAATTGCTGTTTTCGGGTTCTACTCTAGATCAAGAAATCGGGCTGCCAAAGCAAATTTTCTGCTTCTAATCACTTAGATGAGATCGTCTGTCCATCTTGTGGCTGGTCGTCCTACGCTGCGCTTGCCGATATGTGGTCTCCATTCGAGAACTTTTTGGCCCCATTGGCCATCAGTTCTGCGTGCTATGTGCCCCGCCCAAGTGGCGGGAAGACGCTGGATGCAAGCCGCTTCCGACGGGTCTTTTTGGAAATCCATGGAGGAGGCCTATGTCCAGCAGTGGACTTCTTGTGGCTGAATGATGATGATGATGAATCACTTAGAATCATACTAGGATAATAAATCTTTTGAGCAGAGCACAAGATAAAAGACAAAAATAAAAAAATAAACTATATCAGTAAAAAACAAATAAACCACATATATGTCTTGTAACTTTTGGTGCAGCAAATGTAAATACCGATGGCCTGTCTACTACATTAGAGCAGTATTCGCCCGTAATGCAAGTCGACCGTAAGTGGGCCTCACAATCGCGCCATCACCCAACTCTGGGGGCAGCTAATGAAACTTTCGAGTATTTGCGGAACCTGAGCAGTGGCTCTTCAGGCGATGCGGCGTCGGGATTAATTACTTTGCTCATGCGAATCTGTCGGACAAAGTAGCGGAATTCTATGTCTTAGCACAGAAGGTCCGATACAAAGTTGATTTTAGAGATCAATAATTAAAAAGAAACTACCTAAATTGATCAGAATTTTAATTTAGAAAAAGCGCGTTATAAAAGTAATTTGATGTAAAAACATCATTATTAGAAAGTTAGCATCATCATCATCATCATCGGCCCACCGTTGCCCACTCCTGGGTATAAGCCTTTTCCCTCAAATGCCATCTTACACGGTCTCTTGCCATTCGCATCTACCGACCATCCGTCGATTAAACGACATCGTCCGGCCACAATTGTCACAAAGTTAGCACAATTTGTCAATTTATCGAGTTTTTCAATACCTTAACGATTGTTACAGGTATACACATACACTTAGGGTATATATTAATTTTATCTTTGTTTCAGAAAAAAATAGGTACGGTCGGGGTCTAAAAATGTTTACCAGTTTTCAAACTTGATTCTTTGTCGCAAGATGTGCATTATAATCTGCTAAATGCTTTAACAATGTACTTATTACCTTTCAAAGTTCCGAAGCCTCGATTCTAACAAGTATCTAAATTAATTACTTATTTTAAAATTATTGCATTTATTAAAATGACACAGATCAAAACTCTGTCAAAATAGAAAGTTTGAAAATATATTGAATAATATTTTTACAAAATAAATAAAATAAAATCTCCTTGAGGGAGCGAAGAAGGTTTGCTCTAAACTTTGACAGGTTGGTACTCTACTCTTTATTCTGAGCTTTATGCTTTATCTAATCAAATCAATACAAATATCGACCTTGTGTCGTATAATTGTCTGTACAATTATGAACATTAAGGTGGTAAACATTTTCAGACCCCGACTGTACCTATTTGTCAAAAAAATTACAAAGATTCAATGAAGCAAAATTCTTACTGTCTGTCTCTTTATCTCCTCTTCTCTTTTTCTTCTCCTCTTCTCTGTCTTAAACTGACTCATTCGTAGGTATGAGCTTGAGAGAGAGTGAGAGAGAGTGAGAGAGAGAGGAATAAATCGTATGACTGTGCCACGTGCTAGGGTGCTATGTACCTACTAATCAGAAATAAATCAGCGTAAAGAATTTACATTCTCTTTGATGAACGTCAATGTACTTATAATGCTTATGTTAGCCGCTGCCTTGGGGCCGAATGTAGTGGAAAAAAAACAGGGAAAAACAACTCCACTCTGATCATCTTTTTTCAGATCACCGTAAATCTAATACAAATTACTAAAAGAAGTGCAATAAAGTATATATAAAAGCCACTTAATAACATAGCCTTGAAACTAAAGCGTTCTTCTATCAAAACTCGTCTCAATTTCGAGGCTTGAAAACTATCGAATCGATAGAGCGTAAAATCAGCCACGCCCGCCTAAGTTTCGAAATCAAACTACGCCGAATTCGTTGAAGGAAGTTATGGCGTAAATTTCACAATGTGGAACGAAACTTTGCGTGTAAGCTACTGCGCTCGACTTTGTACACGTAAGTTTTATCGGCTGATTACTGAATCGATTTAATACTACTTATCAAGCAGTTAAAGGCGTAGTTAAAGGCGTTATTTATTACCTTGAAAATAAAAAACAAATCTCATTCTTCTACAAGTAGAATTTGAATTTTATTAATATTCTGTAAAACGTGAAAAAGGAAAAATCCTCTCAGATATTGAAGGCCGGTAGGCATTGTCTGCATTAAATACCACTCGTGCCCACTGCAGAATGGTGACTTCCAGCGCTGAGGCTTTGAATAGCTCAGACTCTCAGGTTTTCCCACGATGTTTTCCTTTACCGTTAGCGAGTGGTAACTTCACAAATGTAGGTATATAACTTAGAAAATAAAGTCAAAGGTGCCTCAAAAAGCCTGCACTGGGTCTCCTGCTTCCATGCCATGGTACTCATAACAAGTTATAAATTAAAGTTGACTTGGCAAGCGCTGTTTTGCCATGTGAACTCTCAGACCTACCAAATATACACAACTTTTTTATTAAAAACGGTAAAGCCGTTTCGAAAGTCCGGTAACAAACACTGTGACATGAAATTTTTGTATATTGTCTAATACCTATAAGGCTTCTTTCTGCCTTTCGCCTCATTAATTTATCTGGACACGTAGGTACTTATGTGGTTTGTTCGCGAAGTGCCCTGCATCACAGGATTACAATAACGCTCCGAGTGTGTAATGCAAATGTATAATGTAAATGTATAATGTTCGATGGCGGCCGCGGTCTGGTGCACCGACCGCGTGCACGAGAGGGTTAGCCACTGCGCGGACACCGCTGCGTAGTTAGGAACAGAATCTCCGCTTTATAACACCTAGTTATATATTTTATGGGTCTATTCGCAATTCATGTTCCATGTTAAGCAGTTGGTGGCGGCTGCCCTCGATAGATCGCAGTCGTTAAGCCAAGTCAGATGCCTTAGAGCGGCTCCAAAACTTCTGACAGTGAGACAGGCACTACTTTTACAAGTCTTCACCAATCCGGACCAGGTCCCCGTGGTGGAGTATGGCCTATACCTTCCTTACGGAAAGATGATGATGATATTAATTTTTGAAATGTTTTTTTTGTGTGCTCCAGCATTACAACTGTCGTACCTAATCTTGCTAGGTTTTTTGATATTCAAAATCTAACTTCTAAGGCCTTTTTAGACCCTTTTAAAATGCAGATCGATGGGTTGTAGTCTATTAAGACCAGAATGCAAACCCCCGATACACTGCCATGATACAGCATTTGATACGTATGGACGCGTTTTTTACAAGATACGCCTTAATAATACGACACGGACTAAATTACCGTTCATATTTATGACACAAGTACTCGATACGATATGACTGACCGTGATAAGTCAAGAAACTACAAATGTGGTTGCAGCTATGTGACTCAGGTGACAATTCATCCACAAAATATCTCATCCACAGGTGAATCGTCACTCTTATCAAATTGCTAGGCGTTAATTCCTCCGCAAATATTTTTTCCGAGGATGAGATGACACCCTTTTGAAATAATTAGGCGATGATTCAGCCGCTAGGGTATAAAAAGGATAAATTTTACATTTAATAGAGGTCTCTCTAGCCAGAGTAAAATCAGTCAATAAAAAAATACAAGAACAATAATTGTTAATAAGTAATAATTACTATTATTTGAATTAAAATTTGACTGGACGCTGTACTGCTAACCTAAGTACATAGATGCAAAGGCCAATATTTTTTTTAAATATTTTTGGTAGAACAATGAAGCTTTTATCTTTAACAATACTGCGCAAACGTTATCCAATGTGCACTTCATTGTACTAATTAATTGGCTCATTATTCGGTACAAATGCAGTCCGATGGTCACGAGCGAATTGTTCCGCATTTAAAATTTTACATTTAATCAAAAGCGCAATCTAAACGTGTTCATGTTCATACATACACCCTTAATCACTTGCCGTATGACCTTGAAACAAACGATGAAAAACCGTAAAAACAATAATTATGAAGTTACAGTAGCAAATCGCTGTCTTTGCCGGAAAACATCGTGAGATAACCCTAGTGCCTGAGGTGGTTGACGACCTCTGTGGCGCAGTGGTTAGCGCATCTGTCTACTAAGCGGGAGGTCCCGGGTTCAAAACCCGGCTGGGGAAAAAAAAAAACCCACGTCTTGGATGTTTACATGTTTGTGATGTTCTGGTTCCCACGACACAGGGTATCCTAGTGTGGGGCCAGAAGCAATGTATGTGCCTGACTGTATATAAATGTTTATATTTATATTTGAGGTATTTACCTACCTTAGCGCTTGCTCCGTACAATGGCCCAATAAGGCTAAGCGCGGAAATCTCAACTCTAAGTGAAAGAAAAACTTGTGGGGAAACCTGCGTGTATTTATAGATGTTACGTCTGAAATCAAGAATATTCGGTGGGCGCGACATTACTCTACCTGAAAAAAGCCTTAGTTCTACAAAGGCTCGTATAGGCAACTAGCTGACCAGGCAAATGTTGTTTTGCCAGATAGGTGCATGAAAAATAAATAACAACCTATTCTCACACCTATCGATTGTATATTATAAAATTTCATGGAAATCGGCCAAGCCGTTTCGGAGAAGTATTTTATTTTATTTTCTTTATTAGGGACAACAAACAGAGGTACAATGTATTTTGAACACATAACTAAAAAAATAACAGCTTATTCAATTGTACATCCAGCTCCGTTATCCACATTTTACAATATGTTTCCATTACACTAAGGAATCAAACAAACGCCACAGGCTTAGACCAAGGATTGTTCAATTAAAATCCATGGAAAAAAAAGGAGAAGAACAACAACAACAAAAAAAAAACATTTATGGCTTCACAACAAAACATCCACCCTCAAATTTTAAATCTCAACCCTTAATAATTTTAATTTTAGTATGCGCACTAACATTGAGACACGAGAATTTAATATATTAGAAGATTAGAAGAAGAAGATATAGCGTTGACCGATCGGCTCACCATAACAATGGTATTTAATTATGCCTTTCAAGGACATAACGAAACTTATTACATTAAAACTGGTTTTGACTTACAGCCGGAAGTCTGTCAAAAATACATTAAAGCGATCGCAGACCAAATAAAATGCAATGATTGTAAAAGCGTCAGGCGGCGTCCTCGCGCTCGGAACATGCTTCATACTTTCATAGGCAATTTTATGGTTGTGTGTGCGTGCGTATTACAATTTTGCAGCAACTATTTTTCATTTTCGACGTTCAAAGTGTGTCGTGAATTGCAAATTAGATGGTCCATGGTGGTGAATAATGATAAAGTAAACTAAACATTTCGTAAGCACTACACATTATTCCGGATACACTTATTTGACTTTTTGTCGGAAGAGTCCGACCAGGTTTCGCTCTGATTGATGACGACCTCTGTACGTAGCGGTTAGCGCATGTGCTTACCATGCGAGAGGTCCCGGGTTCGATCCCCGGCTGGGGAGAAAAAAAACAACTCCAGGTCTAGGATGTTTACATGGTTGTGACGTCGCTGTTTCTGGTTCCCACGACACAGGGTATAATCCTAGTGTGGGGCCAGAAGCAATGTATGTGCCTGTATGTAAATGTAAACGATTCGCAGAGCTTAATCATGATGAGCAGAGACGGAGATCGCGTCTTCAGTTGCTCGTCTCTCACTGCGGGCAAGCGCACGGCTTAGTATTTTTTAAACTGATATCTGCAGGGTATTAAGCAACCGGAAGGTAAATCATGTCTGGAGTACCACCCGCATATTTGTCAAACTCAAGTGGAACTGAGCCGGTCACGTGAGCCGCGTGCACCCAGACAGAAGCTAGATTCTTTTAATGCATTGTACTACAATGACAGTTGCATGCCTGCGTCGATTTCATTTAATTGCCGCATCAAGTCAACGGGCGCATGCACATTAAAAACTCTAGGCGTTGATAGAATTATAATACATATCACGTGGCTCGACCATGTAACTGTCATCATCATCATCGAACTGTAATTGAACTATAATCGAGGTCCAGGTGGGCGAGACTTGCCAACTAGTGCGCAAAGGCTCCAAACGAGAGCGGCCGAGAAGACAAGGGCGGGATGATCTCGACAAATTTTTGCCAGATATGTCTGAGGTCCCAAATGACAGCAAATGTTAGTCTAAAGGGGCTTTCCCCTTAGATAGAAGAATTTCGGCCATGTTTTGCAGTAGGACACTCATAAAAAACCCAGAAAAGAGCGAGTCGGGCTTGCCCACTGAGGGTTCCGTCATCATCATCATCAACCCATCATGTCCCCACTGAGGGGCACGGGTCACTTCCCTGAGGAAGGTATAGGCCATACTCCACCACGGGGGCCAAGTCCGGATTGGTGGAGGCTTGTAAGACTAGTGGCTGGTCTTACTGTCAGAAGTTTTCAAGTCGCCCTAAGGTCTCTGACTTGGCTTAACGACTGTCATCTATCGACGACAGCCGGCACCAACTGCTTAACGTACCTTGCGAAGCACGGAATTGCTCGGAAAAAATGCCACTAGCGTTAGTCATACACGGTGACCCATCCATGGACTGAAGGCGCCGTATGTTGACCTTAGTGATCGTTCAAGATCACTCAGGCAGCCCAGGCTACGAGCGATTCCGTTTATTTCAATTTGAGCTACAGAACCCTAAAAGATAGGATGCAGGATAGACTACAAAAGTGAACTCTTAAGTGACGCCTGTGAAAACTAACAATAGACCCATCTCCCTCCCCTTTAGCAGCGAATTCAGAGCGATACAGTCCGCATTGTGCGCCACACGGGAAGTTGCACAAGAAAACGCACTAGAAAATCACAGTAGTTTCACTCTGTTACCCGAAGCCCGATACGGGAATAAAAGCTTCATGTCACAAATCGCCTTGTTTTGTTCTATAACATGTGTTTAAAATTATAATTGTATTTACATAGTACATTCTGGAATAACTCGAGTATTTTAGTCAAAAAATAGTAGCTGTCCTAGCAGCCTATATACCTCCCACTATAGGGCTCAGACCTTCTCTCAGACAGAGACTATGAGATATACACATGAACTATTCGAATATCCAGGCGGGGAGGCGCGTGGCAGTATCTCACCTCTGCCTACCCCTCTGAGACACAGTTGTAAGGTTGCTTATGTATGTATCTAACAGCAATTGCCAAATCCACGTCTGCAATCTTTGAAATAAAACTTTCGTGAGCACTACACATTAAACATATGGCCTTGATCAACTTACTTGATTAAGCTTCTTGAATCGGAATGAAACCTGGTCGGACTCTTCCGATAAAAACCAAGTAAGTTGATCCGGCCCATATCGATACCTTAATTCGCAAACCAGCCAACTCCATTTGAGTTAGAATGACATAACATTACATTTACATACAGGCACATTCATTGCTTCTGGCCCCACACTAGTCACAAACATGTAAACATCCAAGACCTGGGTTTCTTTTTTTTTTGTCCCCAGCCGGGATTCGAACCCGGGACCTATCGCTAGGTAGTCAGATGCGCTAACCGCTGCGCCACAGAAATCGTATATGGAGCTGGCTGGTTTGCGAATTAAGGTATCGATATGTTACAAAGTCTTCAATCTCCGCCTACCCCTCTACCGCACTGGCGCAAGTGCATCTCAGTACAAACTAACAATACGAATACAAAACGAGTCTTCCGCTCGTCTCTAGGTACCGCCCGCAGCGACAGACTGTTTGTGCTTGGTAATGCAACGCAAACAGGCGCGATGACGTCATGCGGGCGATACATTGCTCCCCGCTTGGGGTAGGACCGACTGTCTGTTGTTTTGGTGTAGCGTAAGCAGCGTATGGAGAGGACATACATTCCATTTCCCTATAAACATAAACATAAAAACTACATACAGGCACATACATTGCTTCTGGCCCCACACTAGGATACCTTGTGTCGTGGGAACCAGAAACAGCGATGTCACAATCATATAAACATCCAAGACTTGGGTTATTTATCCTCAGCCGGGATTTGAACCCAGCACCTTTCGCATGGTAGGCAGATGCGTTAACCGCTGGGCCACAGAGTTTGTCGCCTATTAACCTAATCTGCCCATTAAAGAGCTCACTGCTGGGCAAAAGAATTTTTCTTTCATGCTGAAAATGACAGAAAGAGAGGGGACATGGGTTAGTCCTCTGTCTCTTTCTGTCGTTTTCAGCTGCTTTCCAGCACCAAAAGAACCGTCTGCGTCTTGTCCCGTTCTTGGCCACCTCTTGGTGTCTAACTTAGTCTGCGGACCGTCCAACTGTGATCAATTTTCGAATGGTAATTTTAAAGGCTGTTTTATTGCCGCATATACGACTTCCTTGAGGTCGATTTAAAATCACGGAATGTAAAAAAATATATTGCAACTAGCTGACCCGGCAAACGTTGTTTTGCAAAAGTGGTTATCCTTATCACTTAGAAGTATGGAAAATAGGTAATAACCTATTCTCAGACCTACCAAATATACAAGGACATTTCACCAAAATCCGTCAAGCCGCTTTGCGTACTCCGCACACTAAAGCTGGCTTCCCACAGTGCGCGATTCTGAAGACGGACAGGAGGCCGACGACCACGGACAGCCACGCACCACGCACCGCCACAGACGTCTGTACTACCGTGGACCGAGACCCTTCCCACGGTGTGTCGTGCGAGCTGGTCCGCGTGCGTCCGCGATATCGCTCGCGGACCGTGGGAAGCCGACTTAACACTGTAACAAGAAAATTAAGAGAAAGAAAATATGACAATGAGCCGCAATGAAATCAGGGCTGAAGAAAAATACCCTCGGCAGTATGCTGAGTCAGCTGCCCATTGCAACAGCAGAGACTCACCGTGACGATTGTTTGTTAAGTGCTTTGTAGTGTCACTCTGTATTGAAAAAGTGTCAGTATCTGTAATGTTTTGTACCACTGATAAAGTGATATCTTCTTTTAAAAACGTCCAACTGCTCACTATGAACTACTAAATAGTTTGGTCCCGCTAACCAACTGTTTCGATAAGTATATTGCGCTTCTTATTCTGCCCGAAAATATAAATAAATAACTTGAACATAACATAATCGGTCTCAAACTAGGATACTCTGTACTATAATTCGGTATTTTCACTATCAACAATAAATTATTTGATATGCTCGATTAAAACAAAAATTACAAAGTGTTTCGGAAAATGTATTTCTTTTAATCATTTACTAGTTGCTGCAATTTTTAAATAGATGAAACATAAAAAGAGTGCTCTGAAATGTGACGTCATAAGCAAGTATGTATTTTCATAAAAAAATCCTTTTTAAAAGTAACTCATTTGACATTTTGTCAAATTGGCCATCACAAACAGACTGAGGCCATTTGTACAAATGCACGGCGGCCCCCAGTGGGAATCGAATCCACAACCGCTGTCTTGTTAGTTAAGCGCTTTATCGCCTAGACCAGCGAGGCAATCGATTACATACTCGTAGGCATCTTCACTCACGGTTGGGTAGAGTGACCTCTAGACAGACAACGAATTCGAGTATCTTTTTGAACATTGACTAAAACGGTGCTCAGGAGACTTATGACTTATGCATGGGACAGTCAAGTTAAGCCGGAATATTTTTGCGCCCGACATAAAGCTCTATTTACATTACCACAGGCTGGCGGTGTATATTTATTAATGTGTAGGTATGTATTATATATATTTATGCATATGTTATAAATGATTATGTATATTATGTTTAGCCTCTATTTAGAATAGCATTCCCATCTATTTCTATTATTTTTGTATTTTGCACTACCCACCCAGCTACTGTCCACAAGCCAAATGTTGACTGGTAAAAAATGCTATTCAGCATTAAATACGCCTTTTTACCATGTGTTTTAAGCAAAAAAGAACTTAATAATAATAAATAATAATGTAAATGTTATGTTATATTATATTATAATATGGGCATAACGATGCAAATTAAGATAAGCTATTAAGTCATAGGACTGGTGTCAGAATTGAGAATTTCACTAAGTTAACTTTACTACTTAACAATAGTAATTTCTCGCCAAATTTCTCAAAAAGGAGCTTGACAAAACGTTACTTTTTAACTTTCGTACCTATAATATTACAATATAAACATCTTTTTTTTAAGTAGGTATTTACTTTGTGAAATTTTCAATTGAGAAACCTGATCTTATAAGAGGTAGTAAAATGATGAGAGATGACTCTAATAAAACACTCTTTAGACGAAGCTGGATCTGGTTCGGAGGAGTTCCTGTTACAAACCGGCTTTGTTTCCATCTTAAGAGTGTTTTAATGGAATCAGGAGTGAAACCCGCCGAGTAATTTCATTTTTCTGACACCGCTGCCATCCGAGCCTCATCCGCGCACCTAATTTGCTGTGTCATCCATCGTCCGAAAATCTCGTTCCCATCACGTCCCCGGCCCTCGCAATGTAAATACAGCTTAACTGGGTAGTCCTTTTAGGCGCCCTTTGCTACGAGAGTACTAAAAGCTTAATTTAAGGCCTTTGTAGGGCTTGGGTCCTACGTTTAGACCATTTAGACGTTATTCAATAATTTAGATTAAAAAAATAATTACTTTGTGTACGTAGAGCTACATAGAGGTGTTATTACCTATATATAGGGTACATACATATACGGCGACGACCATAATATTAACGACCTATATGGCGCAGCGATAGCGCATCTGAATACCATGCGAGAGGTCCCGGGTTCGAATCCAGGGACCTCGGGAAACATTTACATATGTGCCTGTATGTAAATGTTTATGTTAATGCTTATGTTTATACATACATAAGCTCACGCCTGTATCCCAGACGGGTAGGCAGAGACCAGGGACTGCCACCTGCAACGATCCTGACAAATAACTTTCGCTTCATCGACATTGTGGAAGGGCCGGTAAAGGACGTCCCAGGTGGACATGTATTAGCAAAGGACAAGATGAAAAGTACCCGAAACCACCGTGGGTCCATGCAACGACTAATACGTAATAGGATTTGTCTAAAAGTAATTATTAATCATTCGTGTTGAAGTTAACAAGATTCGGAGTCAAACCTTTGCGTGGCTAGACAGACGCTGATTACTGAATAAATTTATTTACGTTAATCTAGAATTTTCAATCTAGAATCTAAGAAAATTGAATCAAGAAAAAATCTATAGAATAAAAATATTCCACAGCTGTAGACACAGTTGAAATTGAAATTGAATGAAAAAAGTTAATTGGAAAACGGTGCTTATTATCTGTGTTAAATTATCTGTGCTATGGGTATCCAGACTATTACGAGTGAATTAATTAAAATATTATTCAATGAATTAAAATATTCATCATCAACCCATCTTGTCCCCACCGAGGGGCACGGGTATCTTCCCTGAGGAAGGTATAGGCCATACTCCACCACGGGGGCCAAGTCCGGATTGGTGGAGGCTTGTAAGACTAGTGGCTGGTCTTACTGTCAGAAGTTTTCAAGCCGCCCTAAGGCCTCTGACTTGGCTTAACGACTGCCATCTATCGACGGCAGCCGGCACCAACTGCTTAACGTGCCTTGCGAAGCACGGAATCGCTCGGAAAAATGCCACTAGCGTTAGTCATAGACGGTGACCCATCCATGGACTGAACGCGCCGTATGTTGCTTAACCTTAGTGATCGTTTAAGATCACTCAGGCAGCCCAGGCTACGAGCGATTTTTTTATTCTTCTTTCCTTTGATCGTGAAGCTCTTCTGGTTCAAGTGCACTGTAATAGGAGTGTTAGAATCTAATTGTGTCATTATATTATTGTTTTTATTCGTGTCCGCGCTCGCTCGACGGGCAATAACTGAAAATCAGTGTTTTGCTTTCGGGCAAATACAGGCACTGAGTTGTGGCCCATTTGCTCTGCCGTGACACACACAATCTTGGATGTGACTCCATTGTTAGTATATATACTCAGTATATATATAATTTCTTTGATGTAAGTATGGTGTTTTGAGAATGGCGGCTTTTTGATTTGCGCCCTTTGTGAATGACGATGTTTTATTTTTATTTTTTATAACGTTATTGTTTTGTAACTTTTTTACCTTTTTTGTCTTATTGTAGTATATTATGATAGGATGTTCTAATTGTTACATATTGTCTTGCTTTCTTATTGTTAGCATATTGTAGTTGTGTTGTCTTTGTCTCATATTTTGTTGTGTGTGTTATTGGTATGGCAAATAAACTTTTTATCTATCTATCTATCTATTACGAAAATATATAAACGTATTATATATTTTTCAATAAGAACTAATAGCTAATAACTAACTTATAACAATAACTAAGTTCATTTAAGTATTCTAAAAAGAAGTTTAATTAAATCAAACCCATTTCTAACAAAAAATCGTAATGAAATGAGACAATGCAATAAATTAATTATTATTCCTGAACAATGAACATACATAAAAAACCTCAATTTTTAACTCAGTTAAAAATACTTCGATTTTCTGCGCGAACCAAATCAACGATCCCTTTATAAAAATCGAGTGAGTAACCACTAAACTGATGAGGCTGACACAATACGCAGAGCTTGCCTAATTGGATGGAGTGAGCCTGTCATTATGAAAAGTCACATTGTCGTGATTATTCTGGAACAAGGCCCCAAAATGACGTAGGCTCGTGTCTATTTAGAATCATATATCTATAGGTACTTTGTCGAGAATCTAGACTCACTATAAAACTACAACAATACAGATGATAGCAAAGCACGGACACCGTTTTAAATAAATAATAATGTTGTTTTGGTTACAATTTGGGAAACACTTATGTCTGTAATACAGGTTAGTACCTAGCACAGGCATCAGAGCAAATCAAATAAAATTATTATTGAATATTGAATGCTAATTTTATTGTAAAATCACGTGGTGTTGGGGACAAATAAAATTTTCATTTTCATTTTTTTCATCTGAGATGTACAGAAATCAGAAATAAATTTAATATTTTTAAGCTGCCTATATATAATATGTCTTACTGTAGGACACAGGCATTCTCAGAGAGAGAGAGAGAGTATGGGCTTATCATTATATTATGGCATAGAATTAAAGCGGCAGTTCAATATTTGATTTATGGTAGGTAAAAAAATAAAAAACGCATGTTTGCATACTAGTTTAGCAGTAAAAACTGAGCAGTAAAGTAAATATAAATGAGTCGTAAAATAGTTTAAACGGGCAGTTCAATAAATACTGAGCAGTGGAAAAGTTGAACTGGGTGGTTAGGCCCGTACAGTTAACAAATCATAATTGGTTAGTAATAAATTTTATTTTAAGCAGTTCTATAATTACTATTAGATGGTAAAATGTATTCCTAGTGAAATGGATAGAATTTTCCTAGCACTGGCCGGCCGCTGCCGCGGCACGCACGCTTCGCTCGCTCGGCTCGTGCGTGTGTTGATCACAGTTCTAACCTAACCTAACCTATATAGGGTTATTGTTTCCAACCTTTTTTTTTTTTTTTTTACTTGGGGAAATCCTCATGGATACCCTGCCGCTGGTATTGCGACAGGGTTATGCCGGACTCTTACCGGCTAAAACCCCATGGTGTTCCGTCTCACGCTTTATGGCAGGGTCACAGGTGCGCTTTTGCATTCCTCCGCAGCCCCGCCAGCGTTGGCCCTCGCGGGCCCCTCCGTTGCCATTACTCTCCTGCGGAGTGCTGGAACACGTAGCACTCCGCTCCACTTCGTGAGGCAGGGTTCCCCCACGTACCTCATGGTGGCGGAAGAAGGTGGGCGTACGCCCTCCTTCTCCGCCCCGTCCTCCTGCGGCGGATCGGGTGAGATGAAGGATCGTCTTCCCTCTGCCGCTCCGCCGCCTCCTTCTGCGAACCTTACCTAACCTATTTTACATTTTTTCCAACATAATCTAACTTCTTTTCATTCAAAGTGACGTTCGGATGCTACCGCCCACTGTGAACTGCCCATTCCAACCGTTTTACTGCTCATTCATTTATTAAACTGCTTGAGTAATTTTTGCACTGACATTGAATGATGAAATAACAGACCAATATTTTTATTCCTTACTGCTTATGTTTTACTGGCTTACTAATTTACTAATCGCCGAAAAATTTAATGACTGCTCATTAAATTTTTCAACTGATCATGATAACTTCTTTATTGTTTAAATAATATGAAGGTACTTGATCAATACAGTCGCATTAAAATCGCTCCTGGAAGTTTAATTCAAAATCAGTGTTAAAAGTCAGATTTCTATAAGTCTGGCGCGTAAGAAACAAAGATAAGCAACTTATTTAGCGAGTGACAATACTTGTGCTGTGAAAATAGTGTTATTACGGCTAAAACAGTGAAAAAATCCAAGTGCAAAGTGGGGTACATCAACATTTGGCGTACAAAAATTGTCGACCTTATAGACATCTAAGGTTGAGTTTAACCGCAACGCTCACAGTTAGAATACACTCACCAATTTGGCTGTCCTAACAAGAATACCGGTGGCGGAGCGGTATAACTGTGGACTCTGCAACGGACGACCACCGGATCGAGCCACGGCTAAGACACTCATCAAAATATCTTTTTGTTTTTGATAAATAACAAAAGCGTAAAGATGAAGTGCAAAGTATGCTCAGCACCAATTATATTTAGCACAGAACAATTAACGTGTAAATCTTGCAAAAATTGTTACCATCATAACTGTGTTAACATGACTACAGCTCATTATATGGCTAATATAGCATCTCTAAAAAATGAGTACGAATGTGATACTTGCAAAGAAGCTGGAAAGACAGATAGTGTGTTGACAAAAGAGAAAAGTACCGATAGTTCAGATCCAGCACAAAGTGACGAAGATTATTGTTACGTGACACAAAGAAGCGCACGGCGTAATGTATCCCATAATCACGAAGAATCTCTGCTTGACCATTCTTATCAAAGCTTGCCGAACATAGCCACACAAAATTTTCAAGAACTGGAAGACTTAAAAATAGCAAATCAAAACTTGAAGCTCGAAATTGAAGCAGCACACTTAGAAATAGAAAACCTAAATTCTGAAAATGTGGGTTTACAGAAGAAAACAACGGAACTACAGAAAAAAATTGAGCTCTATAGAACAGTGGGCTTGGGAGATATATACAATGGAAGCGTCTCAACACCGAAAAAATACTTCTCACCACAGTATCGTAAAATACGACCTGACTGTATGAAAATTGGGTTCCCTAGTATTTCGCAAAATAACTTGACACATAATGTTGTAAAACAACTAGATGTATCACCTTCACAAAAGATTCCCACTTCTTATACCGGTGAACCTGTAAAAAAAAACCAGACTCAGTACAACCACCAAACATTTGAAACTATTACCCGAAAATTGGAAAAGCAGATACTTATCACCGACGAGAGCCAAGCGAAAAAAGTCAAGAGTGTAACCTGCAATGACGAAAGCCTCAAATATGCAACACTGACAACTAATAATGACAGCTCAAAGAGAGTAATGATTTTCGCTGATGAACGTGGAAGAGGACTCAGGACAACCCTTCAACGACTGTTGGGACCCGGTTTTTGCGTAACATCAGCAATCAAGCCAAATGCATCTTTAGCTGAAATAATTAAAACATCTGAATTAGACTGTAGGGACTTAACTGAAAAGGATTTTATTGTAATACTAGCAGGATCAAATGACAAGGACCCTTTGAATATGCAATCAATGCTTTACTGTACTTTGAATGCATTGAAGCACACCAATGTGATATTAGGCAATGTTGGAAGAACAAGGTATCTTAATGAGAGTATGACCAATCAATGTCTGAAGTTTGTCACCTCACGTTTTTCAAATGTGATCTTCTTAGACATTTATGACAAATTTGCAGATTTCTATAATACAAAGTTTGACAGAATGTTTGCTGGTAAAATGTTACTTAGGGAGTTGCTACGATTGGAATATAAAATTGCTTACTTAAAATATTCAAGGGATCAGGATAAAAAAAAAGATCAAAAAAACCTAATAAACAAAGAGACTCAAACAGAGAAACAATACTATGAAGAAGATAAACTAGACAAAAACACACAGACAAAAGAAGAGGATTTTTTTCGTGAATAAAAATAAAAAACTAATCCTTCAAGACAAAGAACAATATCTTCGTTCGCCAAAAAATTCAAAAGCACCTACAAAAAAGCGTAACAAAATGCATATACTTCACCAAAATATTGCGGGCGTTCTGAATAAAGTAGAACTTATTGAGGTTGCAATAACAGAACTTATAGATAAAGGTATGGATGTAGACGTTTTATGCTTGTCAGAAACCTTTGTAAAAAAAGGAAGTGAAAGTAATGTGAAAATAAGTGGATTTAAGATGCAATCCAGTTTTTGTAGGAAGGATCAAAAAAGAGGAGGTTCGTGCATTTTAGTAAAACCAGACATAGATGCGAAACCATTAAATATTTGCGGGGAAATTTCTTCTCCATACACATTTGAAATTAGTGGAGTTGAAATTTGTGATAATAAAATTGTAATAATTAATATTTATAGGACACCAAACAGTAACATAAATGAATTCTTTGACAAACTTGAAAAACTTTTGAATTATTTGACGCTTAAAAAGAAAAATTATAAATGCATTTTGTGTGGTGACTGGAACATCGACATTTTAAAAATAAGCAAACAAAAAAATGAACTGACAAGCATACTAGCTAACTACAATTTTACAATGCACATTAATGTCGCAACTAGAAAATCTGCCTGTTTGGATCAGATCGCAAGTAATGTTAGAAGTGTAGATGCTAATGTTCACGAGCTAGGACTTTCTGATCATGAAACCGCGCAATCTATCACACTTGCAGTAAAATTAAAAATTGGTTCGCACTTCTATGTCCAAAAGAGAGATCATAGTAAACACAATTTAAATATATTCAAACGTAGTATATCATCATTAAAATTTCAAGAAGTGTACGATAATAATGATGTAGACAAAGCTTTTGACGAATTGCACGATATCCTCACTATGTTAAATAACATTTGTTTTCCGAAAACTTTAGTAAAAATCAATAAAAAACCCAACGTACGCTGGCTAACTAAGGGTATTAAGCTTTGTTGCAAGAAAAAAAGAGAACTATATTTAAAGTTCATTAATAACAAAGAAAACAAAATAGGTAACCAAAAACAATATCTTGACTATACAAAAATACTCAAAAGGTGTATTAAAAAATCACAAATAATAATGAATAAAAATACTATTTCTAATTCTAATAACAAATGCAGAACCGTTTGGAATCTAATAAATAATGTAACAAGTGACAGAAAGGAAAAAATAGACATTAATAATATTCATAATAATGGGATGATTATCACGGATCCTACAGACATTGCAAATCTTTTTAATGATTATTATATAGAACTGACAAAAACGAAGGACTACTCCACAAATACAAATAACCCTAATAAAACAATAGAGGCAAACATAAATTCTATGTTTCTTAAACCTACAGATGAAGAAGAGATATTCAAGACAATTATGCAATTAAAAAATAGTGTAGCAGTAGGTTACGATGAAATAAGTACAAAAACTACAAAACTATGTGCAAAAGAACTAAGTAAGCCTCTGTGCCACATAATAAATTTAAGTTTTGAAAAAGGCCAATTTCCTCAGAGACTCAAATTAAGTATAGTGCAACCTTATTTTAAAAAAGATGACATTAAAAACATAAAAAACTACAGACCAGTTACTAAAATTCCAATACTATCAAAAGTTTTCGAAAAAATTATGTACAGTAGAATTGAAAATTTTAATCATAATAATAAGATACTGAAGGATGAGCAGTATGGTTTTAGGAAGGGTAAAAATACGACTCTGGCTTGTTTTGATTTAATACACACAGTCACAGAAAGTCTAAACAATAAGACACCAGTAGCTGCAGTATTCCTCGACCTAAGTTCAGCATTCGATTTTGTTGACCACACGATACTGCTAGATAAATTATATAAATACGGTGTCAGGGGCAATGCGTATTACTGGTTAGAAAGTTATTTAAAAGAAAGAAGCCAATGTACTGAAATAGAAAGAACAATAGGTACAAGAAGGTGTAGTTTTAGATCTAAATTTAGGACAACTAGCTGCGGGGTACCGCAAGGAAGTGTACTTGGTCCGCTTCTTTTCATTATGTACATAAATGACTTACCGAAGGCGACACCCAACAAATGTGTAATGTTTGCTGACGACACCACATTATTAATAAAAGGCGAGAACAAGGACGAGTTTAATAATAATATTAATATAACGATCGGCAACATTATTGAATGGTTAAATGGAAATAAACTTAAAATTAATTTGACTAAAACTAAATTCATGCAATTTCTGACATATAATAGTAATAAAATAGAACTTGACATTAGCCATGACAATAATAAAATTTCTGAAGAAGACACGGTGAACTTCCTAGGGTTTGTTATTGACAAACATTGTAGCTGGAAACAGCACGTCCAATACGTATGCGGACGATTAGATAGGTTTGTGTTTGCACTCCGAAAACTTCGGCAAACTTCTTCGTTAGAAACGGCAATGATGGCTTATTATGGGTATGTAGTTTCAACTTTAAACTACGGACTTCTCCTATGGGGAAATTCAGTAGACGCTGAACGGGCATTCATAACCCAAAAAAAATGTATACGTGCTATGTACGGAAAATTAAACACAGAGTCATGCAGACCATTATTTAAAAAATTTAGAATTATGACATTACCGTGCATGTACATAAAACAGATAAGCATCTTAGTTAGACAGCAGAACCATCTTTTTCCGACGCATGGGCAGACTACACAGGGCAGTAGAAGACACAAGGACAAACTTTTTCTTCCAACAATAAGATTGTGTTTATATAGAAAGAATGCTTACTGTATGGCAATACGAATATACAACACATTACCAAACGAAATAAGGGATAGCCTACATATCAACGTATTTAAGAAAAAATTAACAGAGTGGCTTTTAGAAAAATGCTTTTATTCTATTAACGATATTTTTAACGAGAAAAGGAAGCTATGATAATACATTTGTGTAATATTAATTAGGATAAACTGACTTTACTTTCTGTATGTCTGTAAAATAATGTTGCATGTCAAGACTGACCGAATGTGCGTTCCTTAATAATTATGTTTTACAACCTGTACTTATATTATGTATGTACTACCACATTCTAGCAAATAAAGAATTGAATTGAATTGAATTGAATAACAGTTGTAAAAATTTATTCCCCTATATTATTTACTGATATAAATTGCAAACACTTCTTTTATTTAAGGTGTTGATTTGTAAAGTAATGCCAGACTCAGGTTTTTTCTACTCAACAATACAAACAACTATTACTATGAAACCAACACTAAAATCCAAAAAAAAAAACTGTTAGTATGAAACAGATGTTTTTTTTAGTTACGTGCATATTTTGTTTGTACAGAAACACCATTGGCTGATAAATTGTGCCCGGATAACAGGCTTGCCACTTGTCACATTGGGAATAAACTTGGCAAAACGTGGGCCCAGCTCTAGTGATTGGTGTCTCTGCCTATCCCCTCGAGGATAGTGGGCGTGAGTTTATTTATTATTATTTTTTTTAACATGTAGGAACATTAAACAAAAAAAGGGCAAAAATTAAACATTTTTATATAATTTATTGACTGACCTCCACAAGCAAGCTTCTCGGAAACAGATCTATAACAAATGCGCGTTTTACGGCCGGCTCAGCCACGCGCACGAGTTTAATGAGAGCGCACGGTGCGCGTGACGTCACAAGTCGCGTGACGTCATCCTGCGCCCTGTCTGTGCGCCCCCGATCGTGAGCGTGCACGCACCGCTAATTGGATAGGGTTTCAAGTGCCTGGATCCTGTGCCGCCATGTTTTGTAGATTTCTGCGGTACTAAATACATAGCTTGCAACTTTTACGGTAGAATTTTGGAGTCTGTTGAAGACTCCTCTAAAACCATATTTTGTGTTTTTATCTTTTTGCTTTTATTGACTTTTCTATCTTATGTCACTTATCTTGTTATATTTTTTATTTGTTTATTTATACTATCGGTTCATATCTATCATTACGGGCTTAAACCTAACGCGAGAGACAAAACAACAATTTCAAAGTACTTATTTCCATAAATGTAATGTAAAACTTAACATCTGATCTTTTATCGAAATACTATCCTAGAACATAGCAGAAGTAGAAAGTTTGTTTTTTATAGAGTAGGTCTTATCGCTTAGAGCGATCTCTTCCAGATAACCTTTGGTTGGAGCGAACCGCAGGAAGAACATAGCTAGTAATTATGGATATTTAGCATGTACATAAAAAGTAAAATATATTGACAAATATATTGGCAAATATTTAACCTCCTTAGGGTCGGTTTCTGAATTGAGAATTTCATGAAGTAAATATTTAAGTCACATTCCGTCACCCTTTTTTCTGAGAAATTTGACGAAACAGCACTACAGTTACGTAGTTACTTAGCGAAATTCTCAATTCTGAAACTGGCCCTTAGTCTTTACCTTGAAAATGACAGTGGGTTTCTATTGTTATTTTCAAGGTCAGGACTTAGGAGGTTAAAAACATAAGTACTAATAAATACGTCATACATTACGTACACATATTTAGATAATAATACATACATACCTACAGAATAATAAAATACTTATATATCTACAAAACCTTACCTTCTACATACCTTCCTCAGGCAAGAGACCCGTGCCCCTCAGTGGGGACATAATGGGTTGATGATGATGATGATATCTACAAATTAATTAAATACATAGTATATACCTACATAATTAAATACATTATATGCAACAGTTTTACAGTTTAAGGAGTAAGGAAAAGTAGTGGAATTCACAAAATTTATAGTTTACGTAATTCATGGAGCTCTTTATGTTATCCGGTGGGTTATAAGCAGTAACAAATCTGATGTTACCTACTGGTATAATTTATGGTGTATATTTTGAAGCTGGTAGTAACGGTGGTACGTATTTCTCGGTGTAATAGGAGGTTGAGGTAACAAGAACTTGCAAGTTTCTGTCTGACCCCGAAGTAAGTTGACCCCTAGAGTATAGAGAGTACGTCTCAATTACAAATTCATAAACTATACATAGTTTGCAGTCGTAAAATCATTAACCCTTTGCCGGCTACGGTCTACGGTCGTCAGCTTAAATCGTCGGGTCCCCCAGGCCGCGACAGCGTCACAAAACAACAAATACAGAAGGGCGTTTATGTGATTTACTTGATGACGACAAAACTTTGCCAGTTAAATATGCATAAAATCTTTTTTTAAAGATTTCGAAGAATGGATTTAATTACCATCTTTAAAAATATAACATACATTCGTTTAAAAACATAACATATAAATATGTTAAATTAAACTCTTATAATTTATAAAAAATATTATTCTTTATTGTACGCCAGAAAAACTTATTAGTATACTCCACTATCCGACTACTAATAAATCAAGACAATATGTTAAACCGATATATCCAGCCAAATCATTTAAAAGCATAATACAAATATTTACATACAGGCACATACTTTGCTTCTAGCCCCACACTAGGATACCGTGTAATTTATATTACCTTTTGTTTTGATATTCCATATCTTTTTTTTTTATTCTATCGGTATCTTACCGGTCACTGATCAAACAGAACTCAACATATATAACCTTTTGCTCGATCCTTCTGGGTCATCCATCTACATCGCGGTAGAGTTAACTTTTTGCGTCCACAGCAACTTTTAATCGCTAAAGTTAAATGTCGGTTGGAATCATGGGCCGGGGTCTGCCCGACCCGCCGCCGCAACAATTTGGATGTAGGTACATATTATGACGGCGTTTGAGGGTTAAACTGATGGTTGAATAGTAATGAATAATTATACTTTCGCACCATAGAGTACTTTTTGGCATAAAATTAGGTTTGAAACTTTGTTATTTTGCACTAAAAGTATCAGCTGTTACGTCCTAATTAACAAATTCGTGAGTGACAAATTATTTTAATATGATATGAATGAGTAATGCTATTGCATAAATATTTAAAAAAACAAAGATGGCTGTATCAAGTCAATCGTAAAAAATCAGAGCATAACTGCACAGACAAGGAACTGCTAGGAACAGAATATCCATACTCCAAGTCCGCGGAAGATCAGCATAGTTTATAGGAATTCAATTTTGCGAAAAGATGCCGTAAGACATAAAGTAACATTCGGGATTCAATATATCCAGCGTCTCCATATCGGCGGGACATATGAAAGAGTGCGGGTGGTTTACGATTGAATTGGTGGCCAAATGTTGAAATAGCGCGTCGCTGCAGGGTTAAGCGGTACGCTCACAGTTCGTCTTCTCGTAAAAATCTTGCAGACTGGTTTAGCACGAGGAATAAGAACTGTTCTGAACCGCAATATTACGGAACAAAGTAGCCCCAATGAAAGCCGATCTCCAACAGGAAATGGCACCGAAAGAAGAAGAAGAAGTACCCTTGACTACAATCGCGTCAACGGATTAACCTACAACCTATGTCCAACCTGAAGGTCTATTCTAAATAATGGTGGAATTTTTTTTGAAATTGAATAAGTACTTTCGGAGATTACCCCCGACAGACAAACATACAACATAATACATACATACATACACATACATACATACAGTCACATACATTGCTTCTGGCCCCACACTAGGATACCCTGTGTCGTGGGATCCAGAAACAGCGTCGTCACAAGCATGTAAGCATCCAAGACCCTGCCGGGATTCCGACCCGGGATCTCTCGCATGGTAGGCAGTTGCGCTAACCACTGCGCCACAGAGGTCGTCAAACTTTTCTTCTTCATATCTGACGACCTCTGACGCAGCGGTAGCACATCTGCTTATTAATGAGCTCCTTTGAAACGGCTTCCCAATTTTCATGTTAACTTTTTTTTACGCTAGTGGCATTTTTCGGAGCGGTTCCGTGCTTCGCAAGGCACGTTAAGCAGTTGGTGCCGGCTGCCGTCGATACATGGCAGTCGTTGAGCCGAGTCAGAGGCCTTGGGGTGGCTTGAAAACTTCTGACAATAAGACCAGCTACTAGTCTTACAAGCCTCCAGCAATCCGGACTAGGCCCCCGTGGTGGAGTATGGCCTATACCTTCCTCAGGGAAGAGACCCGTCCCCCTCGGTAGGGACATAATGGGTTGATGATGATGATGACTTTTTTTTTAAATTACCTAGATGATACTTTTTAGCCCTTTTGTAATCCGGTGTTTCTAGCGTCACTTATATTTTACTCACTTACGCGTCATTTTCGCGTACACGTAATAATACTACGACAATTAGGGTCATCGCTCTGATCCTCTGCATTCGTAATAAAAGTCGAAATGAAACCGATTGTTACAAAAGGCCTGCAATTTCGAGCCGTTTGTCCGGTCGACCGTTTCGCTGGCGCCGGTGAACTCATAATTGCGTTGTTGATTGATTGATTTCGAATCGTTGAAAACTTTTTCTATATTATCTTTCATTATTATTTCAAGATAAAAAGTTCCTGGGACCGGCGCCCGTGCATGAAACGACTAATGAATGTCGATGAATGGAAAGTGATCTGTGACGATCGTGGCAAGTGGCAGTGCCTGGTCTCGGCTTACCCCTCTGGGATACAAGTGTGAGCTTATGTATATATGTCTCTTGCTGGCCCTTATTAAAGACACAAGGCTTTGAAAAAAGATCTACAATGGCTACGGTCTTGAGTAGTGGCTTCGAGGTCTTCAAAATATTGGTTCGTACAGTTTGAGGTGGTACTTGAAGCTTTCTAGTGGCACAAGTCAAAAAGTATATTACTTTTTATATAGGTATTAAATTATTCTATTGACTTACAAATTTTAAAGCTTCTTTTCTTATCGATACGATAGTTGAAATAAAATGAAATGTATTTGCCTCCCAAAAATCTGTTAAAGATGTTATCCTTAAAATTAGTTTAATTGTCTAGAGTTCAATTGACATGAGACTTAGGTACAGTTAAGCAGTGGTTCCCACACTTGGCCGCGATAATGTATAAAAAACAGAACAATATAATTGCACCAACAAACGGCATTTAGCGCTTTTTAATATAGGTATAACTTTGTGTTTTTAATTTGAGTGTTTGAAGTGGGAAGTTACAAGTGGGTTGAAACTAAATGTAGATTTATTACTTTGACGTCTGAAACCAGAAGACGATTGGACGTGATCTACAGACGTAAGGTAAGCTAGCAAAATCATGTTTCTTAGGAAGAAATTCTGTTATCCAGCTTTTGGCCCGATTAATCTGCGACTCAGGCAGCGAGTGTGGTTCCCCCCTCTGATGCGGTCTGAATGGAGTTTATTCTTCGACACATATTGAGTGGGGGCCACGCTTGTGGCTGAGAGATAGACGGGGCTTGCGTCGCGGCGAGAGGCTTGCAGATGCGCTGAAATCGATAGACTACAGAAAGCCTAAAGAATAATAAATAGAACAAAAATAGGAATAGTAAGTAGCATATCCGCTTGTAATTGTACATATTATAATTTTGTTATAGTGTACATTTTTAATCCTGTTGGCGGAGCAAAAAAATAAATAAATGATTTTCTATGATCTATCGTAATTAGTTACGACGATTCTGTTGTGGATTTATATAATACAAGTCTTACGCTTGGTTTCTAGAACAGCAATCAAATGTTAATCTCATGTTAATCTCACGTCAAGCTAATTTCAGCCAATCACGTGCCGGTATTTTGAATTATTCTTAGATTAATCTCTTGTTACATTTAAACACTCTTTCAGAAACTGAGGCTTAGTGTTTTATTATATTGGTTGTGAGCTTTTTCGTGTATTAAATTTATGAAGCTAAATGATGAATTTTCTCTGTGAGAATATTTATTCCTCGTTGGACTTATTTTCATCTTTAAATATATTACAAATATGCCGATCGGTTTCGGCCACATACTTTTTTTACTTCAAAGTATCTACATTTCACATTCGCCAATACTTTGAGAAGTCATAAAGTCCATCCGTAACTTTGGGTAACTTTGACATGGCTATTTACTCTCAAGATGTCTGTCATAAAGCTCGCCCACGCTTGACTGCCGCCTAGTCAAGGTCTCGGAGGAAATGAATTCCCTACCCTCGCACACTCTGACTCCCACTAATGTGTTTGCGATATATTGCGCCTGTCTCTGCCAGGGCCGTATTGTGAACGGGGGTCACGAAGTCGCTAATAAGCTGGATCAAACGCAATAAGCTTGTGGTAAGCTTGTCACTGGTATAGCAGACTGAATGTTGCCCCCTATAGCATTGGAACTTTTCTGCAAACTTTTTTATAGGGGTACCATTAACTCATAGCTTTGTGATACTGTAGAGTAACAAAAAAACTCTAAATATTGATATCTTCATACTTAGACTTGAGTTAAGCTATGAGACTTATTTTTATGTTTTGCATGCAATTTTCGGCAAGAAATCTTTTTATTCTTATTCTAAAAATCACTATTTTCAAATAAAACTTTTTGTGTTATTATTTGTTTGTATAAGTAAAATAATTAAAGCCATTTCGTACAAGAAATGTACATAGTTCATCTTGTTCACTATCAAGAATATTTATTCCGTTTTCCCCAAATCACCAAGATGTCTAAAAAAATCCACTATATATATGTTCAGATATCTCTAAATATATTTTGATTCCGGTATACCTGCAGATCCGACAAGTGCTAAATTACTAAATAAAACAGTATTCTAACACATTCTGGACTCAAAATATTCATATTTTTATTATGATATTATATAAATACATACGTACTATTAACGGGTCCTATCACTAGGGCATCCTGCGTAGTAATAATATGACTGTGTAGGATGCCTTATACTCAATGAAGCAATAGAGCTCTTCAGAAGCGTGCACCTACCATGGATCCTCCTTTTCAGTCCGGCCCTGTACCTTGAGCCTCGGTTCAGGCACAGGGTACGGAAATTTGGCAGCCAGACTCATCCGGCGACTTCACAGGCGCTGCTTTAATTATTAATACCATTATCCTAATTACTAGTTTGGCTTTGTTATAAGCATCTGCGTAAACATAATTAGTAGTTTTGCGTGACTTGAGAATTTGATAATTTAATGTATATGTAATGTTGATTAATTTATTTGACAGCCGAGGTACCAAAAGAAGGGTTGTGTGCTAAGATTGTAAGCATGAATGTAAGCATGTTGATTTTATCTTCTCTCATAACTTATTTGATTAACCACTTGTTATGCCCAGATTTTTACTAAATATCTCAAATTGATTCCTTGTGGTTGCGTGAGTGTCATAGTAAGTAATTTTTCATTTTTTTTTTGTAACTATCTATTGTAACTGTGTTTTACTCCCAAATGTATCCGGAGGTAGGCAGAGACTATGCTTTGCTATGCACGCATGCCGGTTTTGGATACTTTTTATCTTGCCCTTCGTTGATACGTCATCTTTCAGGTCAATCTGTAGCTATATTTAAAAAAAAAAATTTTTGTATTTACATTCATTGCCATGGGACACAATACTTACTCGGCAAAACGTGGTCCCAGTTCTAGTGATAGGTGCCTTTGCCTACCCCCTCGGGGATATCGGTATTTTTATTTTACAATAGTTATTATGCAGAGCAGAATCAATAACAACGTATAAAATAGAAAAGTCCTTCCAACTTTTCTTTTCACAGCATTTTGTTCTTTCACTTTCAAGCTACAGAATTGACAATACCAGACTATTCTCGCATTCTGCGCCAAAAAATCAAGTCTGCTTCTTGTGTCGCTATTTTTCACAGCTGAAGTGTTTTCCGCACTCAGTCGAAAACAGTGCGATAAAATATAAAATAAACGTGAAAACACGATACGCGGCGAATTTTATTCGGGAAGTCATGACGTCACGACTCCTGCTGGTATAAATAACAGGCGCAGTTAACAACTAGGGTTTTGAAAGAGTGCGCTCTGTTCAGTGCTCTTACGGGCGAATTTACAATGACAATGTAGAGTCGTCCACCCTTCACTGACGACTGTGTACTGTGATAAATAATCACGTTAGAAACAGGTCGGATACAAACAGGTAACACTTGATATAAACAGAAGGGCTAGATAAAAAGCCAAAATATCTTTAGTGATACGAACATATTACTTACAACGTGCTTCTCTCTAAGCTCTACAGAAATGTTCTGTAGAACTTCCGGGAGTCAACCTATTCTTTGATATAATTTAATATCTCTATTAGCCACACTAGGCGACACGCGACAGTTCGGCGACTAGACGCGACGACAGGCTACGGCCGTCAATTTTCATATATTTTGGTCGAATCTCCGAACACTTGGCGTCGGAGTCGCGGAGTCGCGACGACAAGACGCCAGAACCAAATGACAACGTCGCGGCTGACGCGGCGACTTGACGCGGCGACAAGTCGCCCTGTTTGTGATGGTTCTTAATCTAACTCTACATTTATACGTGTACACTAATATTATAAAGAGTTTGTAATATATTCTATCTATCTATCTATCTATATTTGTAAGTTTGTTTGTAATCTCCAAAAGCACTTAACTGATTAAAAAAATTCAGTCACTAATATTTAAGATGGACATTCAGGGTGGACAGGACATGCAAACGTATTCGCGAGTACCGCTATTATATTGTAAACTTTTAGTCCGGATTTGCTTACGAAAGTTTTAGTTCAAAAACCGCTATTATAATTTACCCGAAAGTTGCAAATACTGTTAAATTTCATAAACATGTCATATTTTCTGCAATTTCGCAGTTAAAAATATTCTATATTGCTCACAAGAAACAAGGGATAAATAAAAGTCACATTAAAAAAAAATACAATTGGCCTTATTACTAACAGTAATTTCTGAAGAGTTACTCCCGTAGTAAAAATAGTTTGTAGTCATCGTTCAGGATGCCGACCATTCTTAAGTTATAAAATACCTTTCTGACATTACGATTTACCTTTAGGTTAAAAAGCACAGCCTAGTAGAGGCAGACGATGATATTTCTTTCAGAAATCAGAAAGTTTTATTTCAGCGAAAGGAATTTATATTCTGTTTGTTGAATGTCAATGAAATTATAATGTTAACGATAGCCGCTGTCTTGGGGCCGAAAATAGTGGTGAATTTTTTTTTTCCGGAAATTTTATTCCGGAATCACTTACCTACTTGAATTTTCGTCGGAAGGATCCATTCAAGTTCGTTCTAGAATCCCCTATTCTTTGCCTCGCTACTTTGTAACGGCAATGAATATTATTTATTGCTAGAGGATACATTTTATTACACATTTTTACCGGCCGAGTGCCGCATAATCCTTTTCAATTGCCGTTTTTGCGTGATAAAAAGTTGATGAATGCTAAAAACAGCTCAGCTCTATTTATTTCCCATTTTGTTGTAAAAAATACTTTTGAATGATTTTTTCACAGGACTGAAATATTACCTTGTGATTATTTTATAGTCACAAGTCCCTTATTTGCTTAGATTTATCGGGTTACTTTGTAGGTATGTTTGGTCTCGCTGAGTTTTATGGAAGTCAGTTTTGCTTCCAAGAGGCTGGTGCTTTGTAATTTCTAATGCTTAGTGTGAGGCCAGAAGCAATGTGAGAAAATATCAGAACAATTGGAGTATGTATTGTATTTCTTGAGGAAACGACGGAAAATCATTAATTGAAATAAAGATCGATCGAAAAAGAGGGAAAAAAAATAAATAATTTTATTGTTATATTTTAAATAGAAGCCAGATCATCATACCTTGCATTTTATGACTAAAGTATCTAAAAAAATAATATACGAGTATTACCTTCAGCAATCTCAACAAGAGAATTTTAACACGACCTGCCTAAACCTGTATCGCATAACTGTATTGGGTTATTAACTTTCATGTTTTCGGTGTCTCAAAGTATGCATGTATGTATTTTGTAATTAACAGTCGGAGTACATTAAATTGGACGAGTCCTTACAGTGGAGAAAATAAATAGTAGAATCCCAGATCGGACTTTTTTGGTAAAAGAGTCAGATCAGATTCTTTATATTAAAGGTATTCATTGAGAAACAGGACAATGTTTTTTTTTTTGAACTCTGTATTAGTTGGTCGCAATAAACGCATTTTTACTTTACTTTACAATTGTATCTAGTGTTCAACACATTCGAGTAATATTTTTTAAGTTTTGCTAATCAAAGTAAAACTGTTTTGAAAAGAATAAATGTAGAGTTTGTTCGCTTCTTCTCCACATAATCTATTAGCAATTGTGAAACTAACAACATTTTGACCTTAACAAAGTAAACGTTTTGTTTTTCATCATCATCAGTCCACCTCCGCCCACTGCCGAGTATAGGCCTTTTCCCCATTACGCCACATCTTGCAGTCTCTCGCCATTCGCATCCAAGAGCCCCTCGCTATTTATTATGATTAAAAATATTTGATTTGAATTGATTCTAAAATTACAAGTGTATCCGCAATAACATAAATACGACTCCAATTGTCACCACTTTTATGCATTTGCAATTTCCTTTCAGTACTAAAGGGAGTCGTAACGAGGTTGGAGTAATGAGAAATGTCGCAAAAAATCTGGAATCAAATAAAAGCAAAGAGAGAGCAGGCAGTAACAATTTGCATTGAGTAACTGAACGAAACGAGCTCGGTTGTGTCCGACTATGAGGCTCATCTCGGTGAGAACCGCAGCTTTTTGTTGGGAATAAATAAAATTGCGCGTTCAAAGGTGCCCGCACACTTAGTGCAGTTACTTCACTTTAGTTCGTTCGTGCTTAGTTAATGCATGGGTGCATGCAACGACTAATGAATGTCAATGAAGCGAAAGTGATTTGTCAGGATCGGGGCAAGTGGCAGTCCCTTATCTCTGGCTAGCCCACTGGGATACAGGTGTGAGGTTATATACGTATTTACTTAAGAATAAAAGTCTATATACATACGTCATTTGCGTTTGTAGTCTTTTGTATGGGCCGCCATCACCGCCACAGTCACTGTGAAAGCGACTTCGTTGAGATTTTTTATTTTTTAGATATATTTGATATAATTTTTTTTAACTGGTTTTAAAATTTACATCTTTTGTTAATTTCAAATTTAAACCAGTTTTCGGTGAAAGGACATACCCATTTCCCATACAAGCTGGGGCCTGACGATACAGCTCTAAAAATTGGTCAGCACTTCAACCATTCATTAAAACTTTTAGATCCCAATTTTCAAGTCACTCAGCAATGGCCAAATGGGAAAAACATTTGTCTAAACGAAGTCATTAGAGCTTATGTTCATGTTGACGTTGTAATATGAGTATACAATCAAGAAGAATTATTTCACAACCAATGTTATAACATTTCGAAAGATATCATTTACAGCTTTCAAAGAAGTCCCGTGCCGCAAAGGTAGTTCGAAGAGATAAGGTGGAATGAAATGCGAGACTTTTTGCGTTGCGATTTTGTCGTTTCATGAAAGCATTTGTGAGGACTGCATCAGGGTAATTGCATTTTACGTAGTAAATCGTATCTATTTTCATTTGGCCATTGCTTTTCGTGATACCGCTTTTTTTAAGTTACGCACAAAAAATTGAGGATTTTGTGGTACTTAATTCAACCCAAAATCAGCCCCAAAATGGGCGATGTCCTTTGGCCACTCAGATTAATTCAGTTTTTCCTCACATACACATAAGCTCACACCTGTAACCCAGAGTCCAGGGACTGCCATTTGCCACGATCCGGAAAAATCACTTTTTCTTTATCGACATTCATTAGTCGTTGCATGCACCCACGCGGGTTTTGGGTACTTTTTATGTTGCCCTTTACTGATGCATCCCCGAAGTATGCCCGCCTCGGGCGTCCCTTACCGGGCTCATCACTCACACTCGTCCTGTTATTTTCCTCAACCCCCATACAATGTATGAATGTCGCACAGTCTACTTGTCCCTTAATCCGCGACACAAGCCCGCAGCTTGCAGCGTAATTGGCTCTTTAGAGAACTCCACCAGTTGATTGATAACTCCATATTTTATTGTAGCTGGAAAATACTCGCCTCAAGTACCGAGACAACTCTCTTGCAGTTTTTTTCTAGATTACTTACCGTGTGGTTTAATTAGAATGTTTTTGGTACTCAACAATGCTATTTTATTCTTTTGTCATATCTTTATGACCTCAATGGCAACTAAATATTTGCAATAGTTATAAATAATACAACACATCAGAGGCTAATATAGGTTAAGCTTACTTAATATAACACTACAATTTAAACTCAAAAATATTTGCGGATTTTTTCGTATTTTGTATCACACTTGAATTAAAATACTTTTCATCATCATCATTCAGCCACAAGAAATCTACTGCTGGAAATAGGCCTCCTCCATCGATTTCCAAAAGACCCGGTGGAAGCGGCTTGCATCGCCAACCTGCATGCCAAGCGTGGCGAGTATGGCAAATAACCTTATGGCATTACACAAAATACTTTTATTAGTTTTGAATGAATAACGCAAAGAGATAATTATATTTTTGGAATCAGTCGCGTTGTGACCTTGAAAAGAACAATTAGAATTTCGAAAACAATAAGATTCTCAGGTTATAGAATCTCAGTCTAACATAACATAAAATTTACATACAGGCACATACATTGCTTCTGGGCCCACACTAGGATACCCTGTGACGTCACAAACATGTAAACATCCGAGACCTGGGTTTCTTTTTCACGTAAAATTAAATATCGTTTTTCCCAAATTAGGAGTTATAACATTTAATTTTTTAAAGCGTTTTTATATTTAGCATCTAACTTACCTTTATTAATTTTAAATCAAAGCCTCAGTTTCTGAAAAAGTGTTCAAATGTAACAAGAGATTAATCTAAGATTAATTCAAAATACCGGCACGTGATTGGCTGAAATTAGCTTGACGTGAGATTAACATGAGATTAACATTTGATCGCTCTTCTAGAAACCGAGCTTAAGTCATTTTAGTATCGTATTGTTGTTTTGTCAATCCTAGTTCAGAAGTTGAAAATAGCTTTAATCTAATTAAATTTAAGTTTCCAAGCAAATCACTTGCTTGGAAACTATCACATTTTTTTTAAATAAGTATATTTTAAAGATGAACCATTTTTGGGTACATAAAGTAAACACTTTTTATATTACCTACCTTCACTTTAAACCTAAGGCGGATTATTATCTTAAGCTTCATCGACGTAATTTCTCTGTATGATATTCTGTGCTCTCTCAATCATCTTAGAAATCGTCATTGAAGCCCCACCCATTCATTACACCCGGAAAAATAAAGAGAAATAGGCAGACGGCCCCCGAACCGCTAAGTCTCGGGCGACGAGTTTTTTAATAAAAATAAAACCCACCGTTATTAAATGAAGGAATCTCGGGCTTCGGCGGATCGCGCGAACCGCGTTTGCCGCGCGCTGGGAATTTTAATCCTTTACCACAGAGTAGGAAGATGGGAAAGAACAACCCAGAATTTGACTATTCTGAAACCAATAAGTAATGTGTACTAAATTTTGAAATAATGTTTTGACACTGCAAGTGTTGATTGCACTCATGGGTCAAACTCCAAGTCAAACTCAAATATTCTATTCATAGAGAGAAATTTTTGACTTTATGAACGTCAAAGTTGTTAGTTTCACAATTAATAGATTATAAGGAGGAGAAACTAATAAAGAAACGCCACATTTATTCTTTCGGGTCTTTTCGCCGATTTCTGAATTGATAATTTCACAAATTTTTATTTAACTATAGTGCTGTCTCGTCAAATTTCTTTGGAAAAGAGCGTGACAGCACGTTACTTAAGTATTTACTTAGCGAAATTCTCAATTCGGAAACTGGCTTCTTAGGCAGATCGACATTTCTACCAACTTAGGTTTTTTTTTACTAATCAAATTACATAAAAGTTAATTTATTTCATTATGGATAAGAGACAAATAAAGTTACAGTATAAAACCAAAATACAATAGACATAGGTACCTAAATTATTTACGTAGACATTAAAAAAAAATCATAGGTACACTTACTTACTATTAGGTATTATTTACTTAGGTATTAGTTTTTGAGGTGATTTGAGAAAAGATGAAGAAGAAGAGAAAGATGGCCAATCTGACTATCTTTTATCAAGTTGGATATAAGTTGGGTTAGTCCTACTTCGTGACTTCGGAAGTTAAAAAGTACCCATGAGCATTGAATAATATTAGTCTATTTCAACCCAAGTAGGAAAACATCAATACTTCAATAGACAGACTGACAGACAGCACTTAATATGTTGGATAGGTATGTTGAAATCTCTGAAGGAGATGTGTACAAGGTGATCCTTTTGTACCTCTCTAGTAATACTTTCGTAGGTAAGGCGAGGCGGTAAAACTGTAAGTTGAGCTCCTTACAAATATAACTATAAATACACATTTAATGCAAGTGATTTTATTGCGGCTAACCCTCAGTTTCTCGTATACTAACAATTAAATAAAATACACCTATATACCCAAATTTGTCCCTGCCTTTGGTGGCAATCTAGACACACCGCGGACTAAATCTATGGTTTTGTTTTATTTTGTTTTGTATGTGCCTTGCATATACTATGTTACATTTCTGTTGATTTTGTTTCTGTGACGGGTTTTGTTGGTATAATAAATATTTTTCTTCTTCTTCAAACGTAGGTGTCACAATCTGCTATGATTGTGCTTTATTAGCAATTGAAAGTGAAAAATAATTTAATTACCACAAATTTTACAGTAATTAACAATAATGTTTTCTTACATGAATCACATCTTTGTTGTAAAAAGGAGCGGGCTCAGCTTTATTGCCGGTGAATTGAAGGTGTCCATCTAACAATGTAGACATATTATGATAAAAGGAGTTGATGTAAAACTTTCATAAGTACAATACATTGTATTTTTTTGGTCCGGATCAACTTACGGGTGTTTTGATGGGTGGCCGGACTCGTCCGATAAAAACACCCGTAAGTTGATCCGGAGCAAAAATTTACAAGGAGTTGATGTCTTTTTCGCTTTGTGTTGATAGATAGATAGATAGATAGAATATTCTTTATTGCACACTAGAAAAAACAAAAAGAAACACAAAATATTTACAAAGGTTCATGGTACAATTGGCGGCCTTATTACTAAAAGCAATTTCTTCCAGACAACCTTACGATGAAAAATTTCTGAGAGAAATTTGAAAGACGGGTAGCCGGTGCAAATTTGAATAATGATCTTAAAATTAATGGCCCTAGTTTTAAAGATGTCGCCAGTTCCTCGTTTTGTATTGGAAGCCTTGGCAAGCCGAATTGATTGCCAACCACCGATATGAGACGGCCCATGAAAAATAAATTTTAAAGGTGATTCCCCCGGGTCATCCCAGCAAGGATCGCGAATTGCGCCAATGTCAGCGCGATTATCGCTGTCGCGATCCGCCGTTCATTCACTTAGCATTGATCCTCTGAGGCGGTGGAGACGATGTTATTTAACTATTTTGTTGCCGGCGTCAGTTTAGTAAAATATTAAATAAATACGTATACACGTAAACTCACACTGTATTCTTGTACTCAGGTTCTTCTGCAGATCTCCTTATTCCCGATTTGATCATAAACATAAACATTTACATACAGGCACATACATTGCTTCTGGCCCCACACTAGGATACAGTGAAAGATTCATCGCTTTACATAAAAATAAATTAATTCAAAAGTTTTTTTTTTTTGGAAAATTATATCATTGACTGGAATCGTTTCAACGCATCTAGGCTGTAACAAGTAAGCCTTTTAGTACACACCGTTAATACGGAAATTGCGACAGTTTTAAAATTTGACAAGGCTGACGAGAATGGGTTATGCACCTGTAAACTTAACTTTTATTTATGCTACCTGTAACAAGTACTCACAAGTTTTGCTACCTCTAGATTTATGCATGGTATGGCTTATTTTTAACTACATACACAAATACATAAGCTCACGCCTGTATCACTGAAGGATAGGCGAAGATCAGGGACTGCCACTTGCCACAATAATGTTTATTCCGGATACACTTACTAGGCTTTTTGTTGGATGAGTCCGACCAGGGACGAGCAACCGACGACGCGAGCTCCGTCTCTGCTCACCATGATTAAGCTCTGCGAATCAGAGCGAAAGTCTAGACAAAAAGTCAAGTGACATAACATAACATTTACATACAGGCACATACATTGCTTCTGGCCCCACACTAGGATACCCTGTATCGTGGGACCCAGAAACAGCGACGTCACATACATGTAAACATCCAAGACCTGGGTTTCTTTAAGTGTATTTGGAATAAAAATATCGTGTCCTGAACAAAGTCTCCACAATTTCGAACAGCGTCTTCTTGCAGTTGTGAACACCAATACCAGACATTTATTTCACAGCACCGAAGCTACTCTCCGCGAACAGGAAAAGCGTAATTATTGTCTCCCCCTGCCAGTGTGTCTCCCATTATCTTTATAGGCCATTTGTCCTCTATTTAGGCGACCGGGTCTTACAATAATTTATGCCCTACCTCGTTACGTCACCGGGAAGCGGACGAAGGGGGAGAGCGAGGTGACAGATTGACTCTCCGGCACAAATCTGGCGGGGTTCTAGGGACTTGTGGAAGATGCGCTCGTTTACAATGTAAGAACTAATTAACAATAAATTCGTTGATGAAGAATCGCTCGTAGCCCCGGCTGCCTGAGTGGTCTTAAGTGATCACAAAGGTTAAGCAACATAGGGCGTGTTCAGTGCATGGATGGGTGATCGTTCTATGACTCAGGCTAGTGGCATTTTTCCGAGAGGTTTCGTGCTTTGCAAGGCACTCTAAGCGGTTGGTGCCGGCTGACGTCGATAGATGGCAGTCATCAAGCCAAGTCAGAGGCCTTAGGGCGGCTTGAAAACTCCTGACAGTAAGACCAGCCACTAGTCTTACAAGCCTCTACCAATCCAGACTTGGCCCCCGTGGTGGAGTATGGCCTATACCTTCCTCAGGGAAGAGAGCCGTGCCCCTCGGTGGGGTTATAATGGGTTCACGATGAACAATTCATTAATATGTTGATCACTTTATAACTTGTCAAGTAGATGACATTAATTTGTTTTGTAATACATATCAAAAAACTAAGTTTAATTATGAATACTTACTTTTTTTTGCTGTAAGCGCTACCTACATGGTGTTTGTTTTATATGATTTGAAGGTGCATCACATAAAACACATACCATTTCAGAACTCGGCTTTATGTGAAGGCTATCTAAACTGTAGGATGATGTCATCATCATGGTTTATTTATCGGCTGATCGCCATTCTGTGCCTTGTTACTTTGTATCACGAGCGAAAATGCGAAAACGTGGAGGTGCGGTGTCGGCAGGAGAAAGTTTTCGTCGATAAATGTTTTTAGTTTTACTTTATTGGGAGCACGGAAAGCCCCTCTAAGCCGCGCCGAGTGGGTTTTATATAGAGCTACTCGATCGTGGCTGTGTGGCCGCGGGAGTTTGTCTTTTCGATTAACGAAGGATAAGTATTAGTGAAATCGGAAAGTAGACATTTAGGGGGTGCTTCAATCGGCTATCGCCTTACAAACGTAGTGTTCTTTTCGTTCAAAAAACCGGTCAAGTGCGAGTCAGACTCGCGCACGGAGGGTTTCCTACCATTATCTAAAAAAACGGCAAAAATAATCATGGGAGCCCATCTTAAATATTTGTTTAAACATAAACATTTACATGCATACATTGCTTCTGGATACACTATATAGGATACCCTGTGTCGTGGGAACCAGAAACAGCGACGTCACAAACATGTAAACATCCAAGACCTGGAGTTTTTTTTGTTATCAATATCGAGCAAAAAAAAATTACGTTCGTTGTTTATCAATATGTACACTATTATTATAAAGAGGAAAGATTTATATGTATGCATTGGAAAAACTCAAAAAGTACTATACCGATTTCAAAAATGCTTTTACCATTCGAATGCTACATAATTAACATAAGCTATAGAATTTTTTGAAAATTGTTAGGGGCCCATATGAAAACTTCTTTAATGTAACTCAAGGTGTGAAAAAGATACCACAAAAATTCTTACACCGCGTACATAATATATTAATATAAATTAAAAAAAGTAACTTAAAACAATATAAATAAATTAAAGATAAGGTTTTCGATTGTGGATAGATTTTCGATAAAGATAAGGCTTTATGAATAAAAAATAATTAAATACTAAATACGTACTTAAAGTATTGGTTTGTAAAAAAAAGCTTTTAAAAAAACTATTTAAAAACTGTCTGAAGATTTATTTGCTCAACGTTTACCTGTATCCCAAAATGTTTAAAAAATAAAATTCCACCCGCACAAATCCGGGGCGGGCCACTAGTTTTTTATATAATACGTGTAGTTTGTATTGAAACAAAATTATCACACTTATTTTTCAATACCCTGAAGTAGTCTGAAATGTTTTCAAAAACTTGAAATTGCTCTCGGAAGCTAAGTACTAACAAAATGCAAATTTCTAGCTCGTTAACTCTTGTAGACTAACAGATGAGAGTTAACATAACTTGATTGTGTTTTAATCAAGCTAAAATTGGAATGGTTTATTTGCTACAGCAGCTAATGAGTGACTCATTGCTACGGACTGAAATTTATTAAGTCCTATTTACAAGAACACAATTCCTCTAAAACACGTTTCAGAGGTATTATGTCCCCACGGAGAGGAACGGGTCTCTTCCCTAAGGAAGGTATAGCCATACTCTAGCACGGGTCCAGATTGGTGGAGGCTTATAAGACTAGTGGCTGGTCTTACTGTCAGAAGTTTTCGAGTCGCCCTAAGGCCTCTGACTTGGCTTAACGACTGCCATCTATCGACGGCAGCCGGCACCAACTGCTTAACGTGCCTTGCGAAGCACGGAAACGCTCGGAAAAACGCCACGAGCGTTAGTCATAGACGGTCACCCATCCATGCACTGAACGCGCCCTATGTTGCTAAACCTTCGTGATCGCTTAACTAATAATAGTTTTGAAAATTACTCAATGTCGACATCTTAAATAACTATCCATTTAGTAGACTCGGGGCTTATAACAACCCTCTAGTAGCTTTTAGCTAAAGACCTTCCCGGCTATAAATTATGATTAATTAACTCACCCAATTGATATCCTAAGAAATTGCGAGAGAAATTGAACGAAATTATACACCTAGGTATACAATTAAACAGACGAGAACACGTGACTGATAAAAACATAGGAATGGGTAGAAGGTTACCTCTTCATCATCATCATCATCAGGCTATAACTATTAGTCCACTGCTGGACATAGCCCTCCCCTAATGAGCGTCATAGCGCCCCGTCTTCGGCTTGCCTCTTAATGCTTATTAATCGTGTGAACAGTAACAGACGGACGGACCCGTACCGGCCGAAGTAAGGATAACATGGCCAGGTGGGGGTTTGCGGTTCCCGTCAGCGATAACCGTTTGTGCGGAACGGGTAGACGAGTCCTTGAGTGGAGACCGCAGATCGGTAAACGTAGTGTAGGGCGTCCTCAGACTCGGTGGAGCGATGATCTTCGCAAGGCGGCTGGCAAGAACTGGATGAAAATAGCCGAGGACCGTGCTCAGTGGCAAGCAATATGAGAGGCCTATGTCCAGCAGTGGACAAGCATGTGATGTGATGTGCGGTACTTCCCAGATGATGGACTATCTCTCATCGTGCCCTGCATGCCCTAACACCTGCACTCAGGAGGACCTAATGACCTAATGAATGCAAGTGATAAAACAGACAGCGTCGCAACGTTCTGGACCGTCACTGTTTAGTAAAAACTGATGAAAATTGTTTTGCCATCGACAAGGTAAGAAGAAATGTGATAGGCAATAAATTAACGCTAAGTTATATAAAAACCTCTGTAGCGCAGCGGTTAGCGCATCTGCCTACCATAGTGGAAGCCCCGGCCGGGGACAAAAAACCCTAGGTTTGGGATGTTTACATGTTAGTAATGTCGCTATTTCTGGTTCACGCGACACAAGGGTATCCTAGTGTGGGGCCAGAAGCAGTGTAGATATGTAAATGCTTGTGTTTCTAAAAGACTTACGGATTAAATATATTATTATTATTTATTTATTTCGGAGTATATCCATGTAAAAAATATTAGTATTACTTAACCTATTATATTATATTACATTGAGCGCATTCGAATAGAAAGGGTGGTAACGGCGTGCGTGTATAATAACACTGATGCTAAAGAATGTCAAGTGGCAATTCCTGATGTCTGCCTAGCCCTTTGAGATACCGTCGTGAGCTTATGTAAAATTTGTGAAATTTAAACCTTAAAATGGCAGAATCATTAGGTTTATATTTCTCTATGAAGATTCTTCTGTGAGGAGCCTTTCCTGTCGAGGGCGTGTCTCGTCAGAACAATCGCAAACTTCGCTAATTTGCGCGCGAAATTGCGGATTGAATGCGAATGCTGTTGCCAAACGAAATATTATTAATTTTCTGTAACAAGCTACTTGTTTTGACGCCATCTTCATCGCAAATATTGGGACTTTATTGCCGCTTCATTTATCAACTTTGAAATTAAAATTTTGATAAACTCGGCATGAGAATTGTTGCGGTTTGTGTTTGCATTTTAATTTATTTTGACGGAGTTTGAGAACGGAGAGAAATTGGCTTTTTCTTCGTAGCGGAATGCAGTGTCTGCCGTTTTATGTTCACAATATTTATATTAGTACTAGCTTAGCGGGCAAATGTTGTTTCGCGAAATTACTAATTAGCCTTCAACCTATTCTCAGACCTACCGAATACTCGTATACACAAACAATGGAGGAATTCGATGACGAGCACTGTAACACGTATATTTTTATATATATTTCCAGTATGTAACGTGTATGTGTGAGGTGGATGAAGGCAATCACAGAGTGGTGGTCGAGACCCGGACGACGGTCAGTGGGCAGACCTGCCGTTCGATGCTCGGACGATGTCGTTGAGTCGGCGGAAGGTCCGTGGATGCGAGTGGCGAGAGACCGTCTGAAATGCCATTTGAGGGAGAAGGCCTATACCCAGCAGTGGGCAGCGATAGGCTGATGATGATGATGATGATGATGTAATGTGAAAAGTGATAAGCAAAAGAAATTGATTTGTCAGGAACGTGGCAAGTATCGGTCTCTGGTCTCTGCCTACCCCTCCGGGATACAGGCGTAAGCTTATGTATGTATGGAATTGTTGCAAGAATCTTATAACACAAGAATTTTACAGTTGATTTCAATAATAATTTTACATAGTAGAGTAAGTTGATACTGAAACTTAAATACCTCTAGATAAAACCAAGCGTTATTAACTATAAACAATTTGGCATGTCAGATAATAGCGCGTCACGCATGTTGTTAACTGTTGTTAATTATATGAAATGTACCGTGTTTGCTGCAAATCAATAAATGAAACTAAATGAAGCTAAAACATCAGCGACGCAAAAACTCCAAGACTAACATTACTTGATTACGAGCGAAACAAGGAACAATAAAAACGAGCGGAAAATCCATTGAGATGACAATGGAAGTTTTCCGATTGCAGCGGAGCGGACTCGAACCTGCGCTCAACAGGTGGCTCCAATTATAACATCTGCACAATGCAGACGTCTGGGCCAGCTGGGTTTTCTACAGGTAGCGGCGGGAGATTGTGTTGGGACGTCAAAGGTGCAGTTTATGGTTACTTGACTTAGAATATAATACATAAATAAATGTACATATATTTATGTATTATATACTTTTGGAGTATTAATTAAAAATTAAAAAGTATAATAAAATGATCTGTCCACCAGCACTTGTACCACTGCAGGACATAGGCCTCTCCAAGATTTACTACTTCATTCAATCCTCAGCCATCCTCTTCTAGCCACTACCAGCAATCTGCCTCAGATCGTTAGCCCAGCAAGCTGTGTCTTTGTTTGTTCGTTCGTTTGTTCGATCGTTCGTTCGTTCCTTCGTTCGTTCTGTTTCAATCAATCCTAGTTTGGAGTTAATGCCGCTGCAAGCGAATTGATTTAAAAAAAATGTTTGCACTCTTATTCTCTAGAGAGTCGACCCATAACCTCCGGTTGTGGGTCGACTCTCGTTAATTTAGAATTGTAGTCCGTGTGTTGTGCAATGAATTGAACTTGGTTTTAGCAGTAATAAATTTTTTTCCAAAGACCCGTGGAGCGCTGATCTAACAGTTCGTTCGTTTGTTTGTTTATTTCGCTTTACTGCACGAACGTTAAAAAAACATAAAAAACTTAAATAACTTGTGAGTGTCGATAAAAGCGGAGTTATTTCAAAGTTAATTGATTTTCTTTCTTTATTTTCTTTTCTTAAATTTCTAGCTAGTCTCAGAAAGGTTTGGAATTAAGAAACAGATCGGGAGGGATTGTAAATAAAGCTCAATATCCAAGCTGGTAGACCTCCCACGCCACATTTGCTAGTACGAACTGGGGTTCCGATAAAAACCTTTTAAATTTAATGTTTAGAGTTAAAAAGGCAAACAGGCAAAGCCACGACAGAAAACATTATATGAGTCCTCTCATCGACAGAATGCTCTCGTCTATTGTGCTCGGAGCGAATGTAAGTGATATTGACGTGCTGATAATCGAGTCGATATTGGATTTCGAGAGGTCGCTTGTTATGATTGAGAATGAGATATTACAATTTTCTTTTAACTACTGCAGGGGAAGATTCGTTCCAATGTTATTCGATACTTATTTCACATTGTTTGAAACTGCAGTGTTTTGTTTACAAGTAATAGCATTAAAAGCAAATGGTTTGTGGTTTTAATATTCTTTATTTAGCAAAAGTTTTAATTAAGCGAAAATGAAAAATTTAAATAAAATGAAGTTTTCAGTCAGAAGTTTTCAAGCCGCCCTAAGGCCTCTGACTTGGCTTAACGACCGCCATCTATCGACGGCAGCCGGCACCAACTGCTTAAGTGCCTTGCAAGGCACGGAACCGCTCGGAAAAATGCCACTAACGTTAGTCATAGAAGGGTTACCCATTCACGCACCGAACGCGCGTTTATTAAATTATCATCCAATAACATTTCTAGTAATTGTAAAAGCAGTCAGTCGGAAGCGTAATTGCGGTTGGAACTCAGTGAGCTGACAAGTTCATTTTTAATTGAACGCTGGCGAGCAGGCCCGAGGGCCCATCAGCCAGATGATTTCAAATCCACGCGGAAAAGCCTTTTGTACATCGATGCTGCCCTGGTATCCTGACACGGAGTCGCACAGATAGTCCACACATCATTGTCATCATACTAATCATCATCAACCCATTATGTCCCCACCAAGGGACACGGGTCTCTTCTCTGAGGAAGGTATAGACCACACTCCACCACGGGGGCCAAGTCCGGATTGTTGGGGGCTTGTAAGACTAGTGGCTGGTCTTACTGTCAGAAGTTTTCAAGCCGCCCTAAGGCCTCTGACTTGGTCATGGTCTTGGTCTTGGTTGGCTTAATGACTGCTATCTATCGACGGTAGTCGGCACCGACTACTTAACGTACCTTGCAAAGCATGGAATCGCTCGAAAAATGCCACTAGCGTTAGTCATAGACGGTCACCCATCCATGCACTGAACGCGCCCTATGTTGCTTAACATTCGTGATTGTTTAAGATCACTCAGGCGGCCGGGGCTATGAGTGATGTTATGATACTAGTGCTACTATTTTACTATTGATAACTTTGATATAACTTTAGCGGTGCAATATTAAAAGAGAACATACGAGGGCTGCTACTTATGTATGCGGAATAGAAAAAAATAACAAATGTATATGGCTAAATATACTTTTATTGTTTTTCAAAGTATTCTCCACTATGATCGATGCACTTTTGCATTCGATGAAACCAATTTGTAAAACACTTTTTCCACTCTGATTGAGGTATCTCCAAAACGTGCTGTTTGAACGCATCTACGGCATCTTCACGGGTCGTGGACAACGGGTCGTTGACCACGTAATTTATTCTTTACATTTGGGAATAAATAGAAATCATTGGGAGACAAATCAGGGCTGTACGGTGGAAGACCCATCAATTCTATTTTTTGACCATCCAAAAATGTTGTTGTTTCGTGAGATGTATGACAGCTGGCATTCTCATGGTGAAGTATGATTCTGCGTCGCTGGTTGTTTTGGCGTATTTCTACAAATACTTCCAGCAAACAAATGGTCGTGTACCACTCCGGATCAACCGTTCTGCGATTCTCCAGTGATATTTAACCACATGGCCATTAATACCAAAAAAGCAGGCCACCATTTGCTTTACAGTGCTTTTTGCACGAGCCACTTTCGTAGGGTTCGGCTCATTTTGAAACACCCAAACTGTTGATTGTTGTTTAGTTTCGGGATCGTACGCGTAGATCCAGGATTCATCACCTATTTAGATATTATAAACAGATTTTGAGTCGCCTCGGTTGAATTTTTTTGAGGTTTTCTTGCGCCATTCGACGCGAGCATCTTTTTGATCCTGAGTTAAGTTGTGCGGGATCCAACGCGAACAAATTTTTTGTACAGACAAATGTTCATGTAATATCCTATGAATGCTCGTCATACATATGCCCAGAATAGCCTCTATCTCGCGACCGAGATTTTGTGGCACAACCACCGATTTCGGGCGTCCTTCTTTAACTTCGTCCGTGAGCTTAATGCGCCCGCGATTAAACTCACTAAACCAGTGATACACAGTCGTTTTTGATGGAGCTTCACCACCAAAAGTCGAAGTTAATTGATCTACGCACTGTTGTTGCGTTAAACCACGTCGAAAATCGTAATAAATCATAGCACGAATATTTTCACGAGTGAGTTCCATTTTTTCAGCGATATGACATTTTAAACCCAACAAAAACAAAGCACTAACATAAATAAGAGAAACATATTAGCGGCCAGTATTTAAAAAAAGAACGAATTTGACCAGACATTGCGTTTAAAATTATTGGAATCCCAGATTCCGCATACATAAGTAGCAGCCTATGTAGATAATGGGCCGTTTTTTAGTTGAGAATTTTCACTAAGTAAATAAATACTTAACTGTAGTGCTGTTTCGTCAAATTTCTCAGAAAAGTGCATGACAGAACGTTACTTAAGTATTTACTTAGTAAACTTCCATATGACACAATCACTTGATCTGGTAGAATACTCTGTGCTATGGTAACCAGGCAAGGACATTACTTCATGGAAAAACCCCTAGACTGAAGCCATTTGTACAAATGTACCGCGGCCCCCAGTAAGAATCGCTATGAATTTAACGCTTTAACTTGACCAACGCGGCAGTCAATAAGCGTAAATCAAATATAACCCGTGGTGGAGTATGGCCTATACCTTCCTCAGGGAAGAGACCCGTGCCCCTTGGTGGGGACAAAATGGGTCGATGATGAAATATAACCCTAACCTAAAATGTTACTTTGCCAGAAAATCGACAATTTTTTATTGAAATTGGCGTTCTATTTTTTTCACATCAATTGGAGTTAATAAAACATTACTTGTGGATCCGTGGGAGCGTACGGTAAATGCATTTAATATTAACCCCACGTTCAAATTTTGCATTAGGAATTCTTTTCTAACTCACCCAATTAGGCGGAGTGTTCTGGAAACTTTTTGATATCATTGTCTAAGTCTCGGCTTCCAAGTTTAGAATGTTTTGCTACACAAAGACATAATATTTAACCTAGCTAACCCGGCAAACGTTGTTTCGCTATATACAAATACATTGTAGGGATTATTTTTTTTTTTAAATCCAGACCACTCTTATTAATTAGGGCTATGAAAAATAAATAGCAACCTATTCTCAAACCTATTGAATATACATATAAAATTTCATCAAAATAAGCCGTTTCGGAGGAGTATGTGCGCACTAACACTGTGCTACTAGAATTTAGATTATTAGAAGATAGATTAACTTAGGTACCTTAAGGTTTCTAAGTCGGAAGTGCATCAAGCTAAACTAAGACTAACTTCGCTCGTTCAATGCAAAAGGGCCACAAGTCAAAAATTTCAAAAAAAAGTTTTTTGACGAAAATGAGACCTACATCAATATTAAAATGTGATAAATTGAAGACACCCGTAAATTTAGCTTTTTTGACGTGAATCTATGCAACCGTCCGTTTTGCATTGGAGGAGATTGGTCGCGAACTTCAGAGCAAAACTGCCATATTGTCAGTTGCGACCGACATGTCTGCGCGCACGTAAGTAATTTTGATGAAGTTGTAGTGCAAAAGGGTCACAATTTGGAATATGTCTGCCTTGTATTAAAAAACAAGGTAGGTTTTGGTTTTATTTCATGCAAAAGTGCCCCATTTAGAAATGTGTCTATTTTGTACTGAGATATTATTGATTATTGTCATAATTTTGTATTTTAATTGAGTCACATACAGGAAAGCGTCCCTTTTGCAATTAAACTGATTTTGAGTTGACTCAAAATTATTCTCTGCAAAAAAATTTTTTTTTAATAATCTACTATTGTGTAAGTAAAAACCATTTAGTTTGTATATTAGGTATGTTAGTAGGTACATTAGGTAGGTAGGTACCTAATCAACCTTTATTATCTTCTTAAAAATGGATTTTGGTGTTCAAATTTTAATTTGTTTTTTTTTTAGTTTTGGCATAATGTAAGTGTATGTTTTTTTAGCTATGATTTTTCGTTTTTATTTATTTAACTAATTACGGGAATTGTTTATATTTGTAAGACGATGTCTCACAGAGCAAAAAATATTTTGAACATGGCTGTCGCAACTATCAACAAGCTGCCAAAAAGTGTTAAAGCCTCCTACAGATAATTTTAATAAAAAACCAGAGTAAATTCTTCAAGACAGCCCATCAGTCATTCAACCAAACATTACATTCAACGAAGATGACGATACAAACTCCATTTCTGATAGTCAATTAGATCAGTTAGTCTCATTCTTTCAATACTAGATGATGAAGATGCACAATCTGTAGGATTTCAAGATATTAATTTGCCCCCATGAGATTTTTTTAGATTTCAATGAATTGGCTGTTGGTAATTACACAACAACTGAATAAGGACAAAAAGGACTTTTATATCAGTCAAATGGACTGATATAAAAGTCCTTAAAGTTCATCGAGAATGGTAACAAATTTTTGTTGAAGACCAATCCGAAGAGTTTATGGCAGTATTGATAGTGACCAGTAATGTTTGACATTGCAAGTATTGATTGCACTCATGAGTCTTGCTCTTCTTAGGCAGATGGACATTCATACCAAAGTGTTAGTTTTAAGAGAGAGAGAGAGAGAGAGAGAGACATTTATTTGCAGCCACAAAGATACAATACACATAACACAATGTAACACGATATTATAATAATACAGACAAATAATAAAAGACAGAACAAAGAAAAATATAATAAAACAAAGAATACGATTTAAAACAAACATTTACAATTTAGAAGGGCATTGTATCTCCGCAGCCACAAACAGGTAGCTGACTCAGCATTTGCTGCAGGCTGGGCCTGCAACACTGATTTTCAGTCAGCACCTATTCTTCAATTTATACACGTACATTAAGTAATATACCTACATACAGATCTTACATAAAAATTAATATTTATAAAACAACGTCAATAGAATAGAATATGCTGTGAGATATACTAAATATAGAATATCTAAGTAAAAATGCACATAATATGATAATAATATGTAGCAATAAATAATTATAAGCAAAGAAATAACAAATAAGTAATATATATATTATACACACATATATACTTAAAAGGCGAACTGCAGGGGGATTGGGTTAAGGAGGGTGTTTCCGCAGGGATAGCAGGCACATTTTCAGCTTTCGCTTAAATGTATTCCTGCTAGTCACACTGCGGAGAGGGGGAGGGAGATCATTCCAACACTTAGACGCCGCAAACCTAAAACTTCCTCGAAACGCCGCGGTCCGGTACGCCGGCATGACAGCCCTCGCCCCATACCTTTGATCGCGTCCTGACCAACTGAGTTTATCGTAAAGGTAGGCGGGGGCTTTCCACCGGACGACACCGAACAGCAACGTTGCAAAGTGCAGTTGCCTACGCGCCTGCATGTTTAAGAGGTTTGCTTCGTCCAAGTATGGACTGACATGGGATCGAGGAGGGATGCGGAAACAGAAACGAGCGCAAGCGTTCTGAACTCGTTGTATCAACCTCTGTGTACGACCAAGAATGCAACCACCATAGACAACGTCACAGTAGTTCAACCTTGATAATATGAGCGATTCACATAGGTGGATACGCAAATCCACACTAAGGTAATCACGCACATTATAAAGTACTTTGAGGCGATAGAAGCAGTTGCTCACCACTCTAGCGATGTGTTTCTCAAAGCGTAGCTCACCATCCATCAGAACGCCCAGGTTTTTAGCCTCTACCACCCGTTCTACGTGTTTGCCCCTGATGGCCACATTCTCGGTAGTCAGAGTTTCCAGTGTACTACGAATTTGACATTTAGTACCAAGTACCATGTACTTGGACTTGCTTGGGTTAAGCACCAGACAGCTCCTGTCTGACCAGCTCGCAATCCGTTCAAGCTCGTCATTGATACAGCGTACACACTCCGCCGCACCGTTAGGAGTGACGGAGGCATACAGCTGCACATCGTCGGCGTAGAGATGATAACTACTACTCTTCACATTGTTGACGATGTCTGCACTATACAATGCAAAGAGCAGGGGCCCCAGGATTGATCCCTGCGGCACTCCCCGAGTCATTGGACTAGAGGATGACAGCAGAGTCCTCCCGTTCATCCCACGCAACCCAACAACTTGCGACCGACCCGACAGGTAACTGTCAAACCACCGAACCGTCGCATTGTCAAACCCGTAGTACGACATCTTAGATAATAGTAGGGGGATGCTCAAACAATCGAAAGCTCTTGAGAAATCAAGCAGGACTAACAATGTGCTTTTGCCGGTATCCCGCGCTTGCAGGATATTGTCGACAACATCGAGCAAGGCGGTAGCAGTGGAACGGCCCTTACGAAAGCCCGATTGCCGTTCCGGCAAAATGCCGTATTTCTCAAGATATTCCGACAGCTGTTCGCAAACCACCCTCTCTATTATCTTCGATGTGCAAGGAAGGATACTGACTGGGCGGAGATGTGAAATGTGGGTAGGGTTGGGTTTTTTGGGTAATGGCGTGACCTTAGCCATCTTCCACTGTGTCGGAAAAGTCATTGTGTCTATGCTCCTGTTGACAATTGAAGTCAGAACGTCCAGAGTTGTCGGCATAGTCATAACTATCATGTCACTGTCAATACCATCCATACCCTTGGCTTTAGTTCGTATAGTCATAACAATTTTTGCGATTTTGTCGGTAGTTACATTGCTGAGTTTGAATGTCTTGTCTGTGTGTCGTCCAAATTCAAAGAAAGTCAAGTCAGAAATATTCAATTTGGAATTACCAGGTACGTCCAGGAAATGGTCGTTAATTTTGTCAGGGTCATTGAAGTGCACCGGCAACTCCACACTGCGTTGGTCTGGAACAACGTGACGCTTCAAGTTCTTCCACAGAGTCTTAGAGTCAATAGTTTTGTCATTAATGTGATGTCGCTCGGCGCGCGAGCCGCACCACAAGAGGCCGCGGCCGCTCGCCGTCACGCCGCGCGCCCATCCGCACCGCGCTCACCACGTCGCGCTCGTCCAGCGGCACGCCGAGCTTCACCCCGATGGTGGTCACGAGGTGCATGACGCTCTCGCCCGGCTCCTCCGGCAAGTTCGCCACCTGCACGTCGTTCGCCAACAGCTCCTGGTCGCGGTCGTGGAGCTGACCCTGCAAGTCCGCGATGGCGTCCTCCAACACCTTAGTGCCCGCCGCTACCATCCGCTCCGTCAGCTTCTTCTCCACTGCCTCCAGTCGCTCCTCCACGGACGTGACTCGCCCGTTGAAGGCCGCCATGGCGGTGTTCAGCTGAGAGAACTCGCACCTGAAGTCCCGAAGCTCAGCTCTTATGAGTGATAACTCCTCCCTGAAGAGCTGGAACTGGACACTCAGATCCACGACAGGGGCACCGTCGGCAGGGGGCTGGTTGACGATTACCGCCGGCGGGGTGGCCGCTCCCGGCTGCGGCTTCTTCGGCCGCTTGCACTCGGGACACAGCCAGTCCTTCAGTCCTTAAGGTGATTTGAGAAAAGATAGATAGATAGATAGAATATTCTTTTTTATGTACATACCTTCACGAGAAAAGATGGTCAGAGTGGAGATTTTTTTCGCTGCCTTTTCTCTACTAAGTATATTCAGCCTCAAGGTAGCGGCTAATATTAATGTTGTATTACATCAACTACCATCAACTAACACTGACATTCAACAAACAGAATTTATAAATAAATTCTGATTTTATGATAAAATAATTTCTGATTTCTGGCGTTCCTAAGTATAATGCAAATTTTTATGAAAATTGTAGAATATTACTTTACCTGCAACCTATTTTATCATTTAAAATCCGAAAAAGACGTGCGCGCATGCAACGACTAATGAGTGTCGATGAAACGAGTGATTTGTTAGGGTCGTGGCAGGTGGCAGTCCCAGGTCTCTGCCTACCCCTATGGGATATATGCGAGAGCTTATTATGTATGTATGTTTATAATTTAATTAAGGGAGTACTGAATTAAAGTAGTCTCTCATGAATAGTACTACAGCAAGAGGACAAAGCCCTATATTTTTGTTTTGTTATGGTTGAAATGACTTAATTCATGTTCATGTCTTACTTTTATTACAATTAAGTGCTTTTATGCGAAGAAGACTTAATAAAAATGCTTGAATTAAATTATTCACTATTATTTTTTTGAGATAATTCTAAGTATTTAGGTCGATATTTTGAATACAAAAGGGACGTTTAGGTTTTTTTGTGTACTTAGGCAAACAACATACCAAAACACAATTAACTACAAGAATGATATATTTTTTTCGCCATTTGAGTCATTAATAATGGTGATAAAGATTGAAAACCAATTTCAAAATAATGTTTTGGCCTTCCTGTAAAAAAGTACTTTTTTAGAATATGGCCCTTTTGCATTCAATGAGCGACTTGTACAGATATTCTGTAGCTCAGCCTTGCCAAACTAAAAACAGCTTTGATGTCAAAAAGATGATAAAAAAAATTAATTCTGATAATAAAGAGCGGTGGTGGCGTAGTCGGTTTGACCCTTGCTTCTCGATCATGAGGGTCTGGGTTCGAACCACGCATGTACCAATGACTTTTAGTTACGTACATTTGTTTGTACAGCAACACCATTCGCTGATGAATTGTGCCCGGATAACGGCGACAGGCTTGCCACTTGTCACGTTTGGGACCTAATAAACTCGGCAAAACGTAGGCCCAGTTCTAGTGATTGGTGCCTCTGCCTACCCCCTCGGGGATAACGGGCGTGAGTTTATTTATTTTTTATTTTTTTATTCTGATATCATCATCAGCCCACCTCTGCCACTGTTGGCTATGGCTATAGGCCTATTCCCCATCCAGCAATCATTATTATACTAGTGACTTAAATAATAATTGTTGTAATAAAACAAACTTAGCTCAAACGATTATCAATTTGATGATTATCAACATCATCGTACATAAACATACCAAGATTGCGTTTCCTTAAGAAATCCTGACGTAGGCTTTTGACTCAAAATCGAATCCCACCCCACGTTTTTCACGCCTTTCACAATGCGACAGGAATAAAAGCGAAGCAAAAGTATAGATAGAAGGCGAATAATATTCCGCGTTGAATACATTAATTTCTTAGCGCGCATTGTGCGCTCCCGACGCTATTCCCGATTCGCTGGAATGAAATACGTTTCCTTTCTTCCCGGTGACGAGTCGCCGTGAGGATGATTCGATTGAGGGCGCTGCAGCCCGCCATATTTTCTGACCTAAGATTGCGCCTCCGATATCCTGCTCAAAAGGAGAATACGGAAGGTTTTTGAACCAAACCATTGGCCTAGAAATTCCCAGAATGTAGATTAAAATAGTAAAGTAGTGTGGGGATTATCTATACTAACATTATAAAGAGGAAAGTCAGGAAAGATTTGTATTTTTGTGTGTTTGTAATAAGTAGGCTCATAAAATACTGGGCCGATTTTTTAAATTCTTTCACTATTAGAAAGCTACATTCTTCGTGAGTAACATAGGATATATTGGATTTTCAAAAAGCTTAAGCTTTCGTACAAAATCTCGAATAAGTTGTAAAAAAAAACTACCGCGGGAAATTTCCACGGATCTAAGTAATATAGCTACTTCCACGCAAACGTTTTAGCCACCCGTGCGCCGTTAAGACCGATGTACCTTATGCATAAAATGACTAAGTCGCGTTTTGCCTAAATGTCATATTTTTTCGCTTTATGCCCAGGAAGTTGCTTATCTATGTAGCAAATGGCTCAATTCGCTTTATGCCTAGAGAGGTGTCAGTCTATTCAGTAGATTGCCAAATATTCGTCAGCCTAAGTCGCGTTTTGCCTTAATCTTTAAAAGGATCGCCAACATGAAAACTCCTTAATCGTTCTTATGTGCTGGCACTTGAAACTGCTGTGTATTTTTAATTTAAAAAATGGTTTCGTTAAGTTTAGTTTTCAATGTAGAGAAATTTTTAAAAATTTATAAAAATAGTTTTACTGTCTGCAAATATTAATAATTTCCTCTGATATAACCTATACCGCAGTAGGACTAATAGCTATTGAACTATAATTCAGTATGTCCATGAAACTTTATGTCTTCCTCTCTTCAAACCAATATCGCAGTAGGTCTACTAGCTAGCTATATGTCAAGATCACAGTATGTCTAGTCATTACGCGACTTAGTCCATTTACACATCGTCGTTACGTCGGTCCACTTTTCTTCGCAATTCTAAAAGATAATTGGAGTTTTATTTTGAGCAGGATTATGGAAACACATACATTAGCTCACGCCTGTATCCCAGAGGCGTAGGCAGAGACCAGGGTCTGCCACCTGCCATGATCCTGACAAATCACTTTGACTTCATCGACATTCATTAGCCGTTGCTTGCACGCACGTCGGTTTCGGGTACTTTTTATCTTGCCCTTTGTTAATACATCCTCAATTGTGGAAACTATAATCTTAAATATTATGTAAATTAGGACATTGTCTGCCTAAACACAAGGCGCGAATATCAATCGAAAACATTTCATCCAGCCGACTGACTCGCAGGAACAGTATTTCCTGAATATACGAAAAATACTGAGGTTATTGAATCGGGTCGTTTTGTTCGTCTTTGTAACAATACCCGCCGCATATAGTAAAGGAAAGTAATTGAGCAAAAACGTTCTTCCTTTGATAATATTGGTTTAATAAAATGTATTTCTCCGCTCAACAGGCTTGGCTGCCATGGACTAGTGGAAAAGATAGACTCCGCGTCGCTTGTATAATATTTCTAACAAAGAGTAAGCCACTGTCGTTATCAACACTACGTGTAATGTATATGGGGTGCTGTTTGAAATAAATATATACGTACAAATAGTTTAAAATTATAAACAATAGTAACTTAGTTTAACAATAGTAAATCTTGAATACTTATTGTTATGCATGCTACCTATATCTAGATGTATCTACATCGTTGATTAAATCATTAAGAGTGAGCTCAGTCAAATCAGTTCACAGAGTACATTGTTATATACTGTAATAGAGACCAATCTACGACCCAAAAATGGGAAATCCAAAATAGCGCCATCTGTTATCGCTATTCAGAGTTACGACGACCTATATATATATGTATAGAATGAAGAGAATGTATAGCACCACAGTACTGGATTTTATTACTTTTTATTTTGTTAATGAAATGAAAAATAAAACATCTAAATACGACAAAAATATGTATATTTTTCTTGGGTAACACTTCTTAAAATATTTCTTCACTATATTAGTCATTACCGTCATCAATGTTTTCCAAGATTTTATTGATGAAGAGTCCTTTCTCAGTCTTACTGCGGTTCTGTTACCACATGGATCTATGAAAACTTTCTCAACACAGCACAATAACACAACACATTAACCCCTAATATCAGAAAAAACCGAAGCCGAAATAATTTTTCTTCGTTTCTTTACTACTTTTCTTTCTCAAATTCTCAACTAGTAGTGTTGCCAACCTCTGATATTTTTTTTCCCAGAATAAGGTCTCAAAAGTGACCCATAAGTGTACATATCCAGAATGGGTTGGTTATTGACATATATTGTCATATATTATTGACATATATACCAAATATTGACAGTTACAAATTATACTTAATTGAAAAGTATAAAATGAATTATAATGCTATATTATATTTCTAAGCGATGGGATAATAATTATTCTTGTCTCTATTAGGAAAAGCGGTGTGCTCCATTCTGCTTTTCTTAAACATATTGAAAGCATCGTATTTTGGCTTTAAAAATATTGGCTTGGGTTTGTGTGATACTAAACGTGTTTTCTCCTTTTCTCAGTATATCTATTCAAAGTAATGTTGGTACGGAAGTAAGGTGCCGGTCATTGAATGTAGACTAGCAGCGCATAACGGACGATGGTGCGGACTCTGCGGAAGGTCCGTAATCATCATCATCATCTACCCATTATGTCCCCACCAAGGGGCACGGGTCTCTTCCCTGAGGAAGGTATAGGCCATACTCCACCACAGCACTGGGTGTGTCTTGGGATATGGGCAAAGACATATTTCACTATGATTTTCGACTACCACCCGTTTCTGACAGTGTAACGGAAAGAAGCATTCTCTCCGAAATACAGAGTTTCTATGACCCGCTGGGTTGGATCGCCCCAGCTTTAGTTCTGTTGAAGATATTAATTCAAGGTTTATGGTTACAAGGACTCGAATGGGATCAAGAAGTTGGTCCTACAATAAAAGAACAATGGCTAGAGTTGCGACAAGATTATCAAAGTCCTCATGAAATTGAAATACAAAGATGGCTACAGACTACCGAACAGAACATAAATAATATTACCATCCATGGATTTTGTGACGCTTCCATAAAAGCGTATGGAGCTGTTGTTTATCTCAGAGTTCAAGCAAAGTCTAGAGAGATCAAAGTCAGCCTAGTCGCAGCAAAAAGTCGTGTTGCTCCTGTAAAACCCGTCACACTTCCACATCTCGAATTGTGTGGCGCAGTGTTACTCTCTAGATTGCTAAAACAAGTCAAAGAGGCCATGAGATTATCTGCGGAGCAAATATTTTGCTGGACCGATTCATCTGTCGTGTTGGCTTGGTTACTCGGAGATCCTGCAAGATGGCAAACGTTTGTACGCAATAGAGTGGTTGAAATATTAGATAATATTGGTAACCAGTGGTACCACGTACAAACACAGGAAAACCCAGCCGATCTCGTATCCAGAGGTCAACACTTATCAAGGCTTAAAGAGAGTGCAATCTGGTGGAGAGGACCAGAATGGTTGTACGAAAGAGAAATAAAGTTGCACAGATCACACAATATACACACAAATCAAGAAAGGAAAGAGACAATAAAAACCAATGTAGCTGTAGTCGAAAATGAAAGCGAAGAAGACAGTTTTACTAAACGGTTTGAAACAAGCGACACATTGAAAGAACTTATAAAAACAATAACTTACTGTAGAAGATTTTTGAAATTTAGATCACTGAAAGATATTGAAGCTAAGTTTACTACTGAAGAACTTGAAGAACTTGAAGAATCGCTAAGGAGATGCATTAAAATTGAACAGAGAGAAAAGTTTAGAGAAGAGATAGAAGCGCTGAAACTAGGTAAACCAATACGGAGAACGAGCAGATTGAAGTCACTAAGCCCCTTCTTAGACGGAGATAGTATTCTCAAGGTGGGCGGCAGGCTACAACATGCACCAGATATCGAAGATAATGGCAAACATCCCATAATTCTGGACAGTAGTGGTCATTTTGCCAATCTGATTGTTGCCGATGCTCATAAAAATATGCTCCACGGAGGAATACAATTAGTAATGGGGTATATACGATCAAAGTGTTGGATTTTGCGATCTAAAGGTTTAGTGAGAAGAACCATATACAAATGCCTGAAATGCGCCAAGCAAAATGCTACCGCTAGAACCCAAGTGATGGGAGAGCTCTCTAAAGTACGTGTCACACCATCGCGTCCATTTTTACACTCCGGTGTAGATTTTGCTGGACCATTTCAAGTTCTGATGTCCAAAGGCAGAGGAGGCAAAACCTACAAGGGTTATATAACCATATTTGTCTGTATGGTTTCTAAATCTATGCACTTGGAGCTAGTGGGAGACCTCACTTCAGAAGCATTTATTGGTGCCTTTAAGAGGTTCGTGGCCAGACGAGGTAGATGCAGTCACCTCTGGAGTGACCAAGGCCGAACATTTGTAGGCGCAAACAAAGAATTGGTAGCTGCTTGGTCCGAAGCAAAGTTGGAGTTTGAAGGTGAGATTGCCAACTCCCTCGCAATTGACGGTACCCAATGACATTTTATCCCGGCTTATAGCCCAAATTTCGGTGGTTTATGGGAAGCAGGCGTTAAATCGATGAAACATCACCTAAAACGTATTTTGAATACTAATCTAACTTTCGAAGAAATGAGCACACTTTTGTGTGAAATTGAAGCATGCCTAAATTCCCGGCCACTGAGTCCCATAGATGAATCAGACACACAGAATGTAGTGCCTTTAACGTCAGGCCACTTCTTGATCGGCGAAGCTCCGGTTACAGTACCCATGCCAGATTTGAAGGAGGTAAAAATAAGTCACCTGTCTCGCTGGCAATATGTACAAAGACTGTTGAGAGATTTTTGGCGAAAATGGCAATGTGAGTATCTGTCTAGACTCCAACAGGGGCCGAAATGGACTAAAACGCAAAAGGAATTTGAAGTCGGTGACATTGTCCTTATAAAGACAGATAATCTCCCGCCTGGTAAATGGAGCCTTGGTCGTATTTTAGAAAAACACCCTGGACCGGGCAGTGTTACGCGTGTATATAGTGTAAAAAGTGGTGATTCTATTACAAAAAGAACTGTAACAAAATTATGCCCTATGCCAATTGAAGTTGATTAAGTTTTATGAAGTTTGCCAGTGAACAATGTCATATCTAAATGTTGAATTTTATAATAGTCTGCACTTGCGCGTCACTGTTAATACACGCGCACAATGTTTACGGCGCGCTCGCCTCCTAAATCCGGCGAGAATTGTGGTAGTGCAGTTGGTGCTAGTGCTATCAATACAGATAAAAGCACGAAGTGAAAAGAGTGCAATGTGGTCATAAACGAGCTTTTGGCCTTTATATGTAACAAAGTGGATACATTACCCGAGACGGGGATTTTACAAATATGTCTAAAGACCTATTCCAGTGACGAAATTGGCTGTGCAAAAAGTATTGTGTACAATTTGTTAGCCCCAACGAAGATTACCACTAGACGGAAGGATGGCTCAGAACAAAAGTCCCTACAAGAAATCATAAAGATTTTGAAAGAGCGTGACCCTGACCAGCTACCCACTTTTGTAGCAAGAAATCTAAACAAACTTCCTCCGATAAGTTTTGACTATATTGACGTGACGTCTTTTCTTAAAGATTTGACGGTCATAAAAAATGACATTGCAGACTTAAAGACCACCAGAAACCATTCGGACAACGTGAGTGAGCCCTTAGCTTCATTAAAAAACGAGTTGGACCAGGTCAAGAAAATGCTGAAAGATGTGCTGAATAAGGATAATAGCCCGCCTCTCATGTCTTATCATCAAGAAAAGAATAAAAGACGGCGGACTGGGAAGGGCACGGGAATCGCGCCCTTATCTAACCCAACCAGCGCATGCGACGGCGGAGGTGAGAGCGCGCCAACGCACGACCACTACGCAGCGTCCGGAGATCGGAATGATGACGTAATAAATATTAACGCTGAACAGCTGACAAATAACTCCGTTATCAGCGGATCCCAGATAGTGGCCCAGACACTTTCATACCGGGACATAGCGGTGACCAATACACAAAAAAATGCTGACAGTGATGGTTTTACGTTGGTCACTAGAAGGAAACCCTTTTTGTACAGAAATTCAAGAGGTACATTGCTGAATACCAACAGAATACAGGCTGTGGAATCATCGGCGGACATTTATGTTTCTAGAGCAAAAAAGCACATCACAGAGGAGGACATCAGAGCACACATTCAGGACTTGGGAGAAGAGGCCCTTAGTGTAGAACTAATGAAACAGAAAAAGGAGACAAATTTTAACTCGTTTAAAATTACTATCGCCTTAAGTAAAGTTAATACTTTTTTGCAAAAAGACTTCTGGCCTGAAGGATTGGTGTTTCGTCGGTTTAAAACCAGGACCTACGCCCCATCGCCGCTTTCAATAAAATCACACTATGGATAGTACAAACAACAACAACAACAACGATATAAAACTGGTTTCTTTTAACTGTAAGTCCTTGAAACGATCCATAGAACACGTAAGAGTGTTATGCAAAGATTATCAGGTTATAGCCCTGCAGGAGACCTGGCTGTATCCCCATGATCTCGATTTACTGAATACTATAAATAAGGACTTTGGAGCGATCGAATCAGCGATGGATACTTCTAAAGAATACGCGGAAGGCCATACGGCCGATGTCATACCATGCCATAACGAGCGAATGGTTGCTGTGCGACTTCATGGCTGTGATCGTGATATCTTGGTCCTGAGCGTATATATGCCTACTAACAGCTCTGATAACCTACCGGAATTTACTCAGTGCTTGGCAAATATAAGTGCTATTATTGAAAGCTCCAATACCGAGTGTGCGTTTGTATTAGGTGACTACAACGCCCATCCCGGCACCTTGTTTTGGAACGAACTGTGTGATTTTTGTAAGGAACAGTCATTTAGTTGTGTTGACGTGAACGCGCTTGGTGTTGGTTCTGATACCTACACGTTCGTGAGTGATGCAAACGGCGCGCGGCGCTGGCTTGACCACTGCGTGGTGACGGCGGCCGCGGCGAGTGCATGTGTACCTGACAGACTGTACGTATTGCAAGATGTTTTTTGGTCTGACCATTTCCCCCTGGTCATTCAATGTAGTATAGATAAAATTGTTCGTAAAACTGTACGTAATTCTAGCTCGAATCTTAATAATAATAATAAATTTATCTGGGGTAATAGAGATAGCAATCAGATAAAAAAATATACAGATTTATGCAATGTTGAATTTAGTAGGATAGTAAATTTGAAATATGACAATAAGACTGATAATATTAAGGACTCAATTAACAAATTATATTCTGACATAATTAATACTATGCAAACTGCTGCAGAAAAAAGTTTAAATATTAGCGATAAAAATGTAAAAAAAGTTGTTGGTTGGAACTTTCATGTAAAAAAGTTTCACTGTTTGGCACGGCAGAAGTTTATTCAATGGGTGACTGTTGGTCGGCCGCGCTCGGGATATTACTACCAGGAAATGGCTGAGGCGCGCACCGGTTTTAAAAGCGCATTAAAATATGTTCAAAATAACCAAGAAAAAATTAAAATGGAAGTATTAGCAAATCACAGGTCTAATAAAAACTTTGTACAATTTTGGAAGGAAACTAGCAAGCTTAACCCGAAAAACAGTTTACCTTTAAGCATAGAAGGCGAACAAAATACAAAAAAAATTGCAAACATCTTTATGTCTCACTTCACGGACATACCTATCAGCAATGTTAACTGTAACGATGTACAGGACTTGGGTGGCCATGGCCCGGCGATCACCCGGGTTCTGTCCGACGATATTGTGAAGATATTGAAGAGCATGAAGCGGGGAAAGTCGCCGGGCCACGACGGCCTTAGCAAAGAACACATACATACAACATGCTGGTGCGTACCTGTGAAGTTCTCGCGCGATTGTTTAACCTGTGCGCGCGTTATTCATACCTACCTAATGATTTGTTACGAACAATTGTTGTACCAATTGTAAAAAACAAAACAGGTAATGTCTCGAGTGCGGCTAACTACAGGCCTATCTCACTAGCCACGGTTGTGGCCAAGATATTTGATAATGTAGTAAATAGTAAGATAAAACCTCTTTTACAAATTAATGACGGTCAATTTGGATTTAGGTCCAATGTCTCAACAGATATGGCGATATTCTCTTTAAAACAAGTTGTAAAGTATTATGTCAACAATCGAACCTCAGTCTACGCATGTTTTCTGGACCTCAGCAAGGCCTTCGATACTATTCACCATGGGCTACTCTTTGCGAAGCTGAGGGATTCAGGAGTCCCTTCTGACGTGGTCGAACTGTTAGAATATTGGTATTCAAATCAGGACAACAACGTCAGGTGGGACAATACGCTGTCTGACAGCTACCGCCTTGGCTGTGGTGTTAGGCAGGGAGGTCTGACCTCCCCCGACCTGTTTAATCTCTATGTAAATGATCTGATTGAGGAGCTGAGCAGCACTGAGGTCGGACTCAGGCTGGGTGACAGGTACGTCAACAACCTGAGCTACGCTGATGATATGGTGCTGCTCAGCCCCTCTATCAAGGGATTGAGAAAGCTAATATCAATATGTGAAAGGTATGCTACAGCGCATGGCCTGATATATAATGTTAAAAAGACGGAGATGATGATATTCAGGTCGGGGAGAGGTCCAGACTCGGTGCTGGAGGTCTTGCTGAGAGGTCAACCTATAAAAGTTGTAGAAACTTTCAAATATCTTGGCCACATCCTAGAATCGTCGCTGAAAGACGACGCTGATATGGAACGTCAGCGTCGTGCTTTGTCAATTATAGGAAATATGTTAGCACGACGTTTTTATAAAGCGAATAATAGTGTTAAAATTTTGTTATTTCAAACTTTTTGTCAGAGCTTCTACACGTGCCAACTCTGGTCAAATTACACGAGGAGGACTCACGATGGCATTCGCTTTCAGTACAACAATGTATTTAGACAACTGATGGGGCTGAAGAGATACTGTAGTGCCTCAACCATGTTTGCTGAAGCGCGTGTTAACACGTTTAATGCCATCGTTAGACTCCGCGTTGCCTCATTTATGGACAGGGTTGCCACGTGCGGAAACTCAATAATAAGAGAGCTGTCTGCTCTTTTTGACTGATACGTACAAGTGTTGGATAAAAGTATCTTGTAATCTTAGTACTAATGTACCCTCTGACCCTACTTTGTTATACAAGTAGTCCTAAAAAATATAGTTTTTAATTATTATTTTTTACCGCTTGCTTATATGGATTTAGTCTGAAATAAAGTTCTATTATTATTATTATTATTATTATTATAGTAGTTACCTATTCAGGCATGTTTATTTCACTACAGTGTTTTGTTTATTAATTCTATAATTTACATTAATGTTTTAAAAAAGGACCTGCAGTCCTTTTGGTGGGCGGTATGTTATGCATGCTACCTATATCTAGATGTATCTACATCGTTGATTAAATCATTAAGAGTGAGCTCAGTCAAATCAGTTCCAATAAAGCATTTATCGTGTTACCACGTTTCTTTCTACAAAATCCTTGCCAAGCCAAATAGACCTTATCACATGCAACATTTATCTATCGAATACTTGTCTATGAAAATCTGTGTTATCTGTTAGTGTGTATAGGAAATCACATACACGTTAATTTTTAATTAGGCCAGCATATTTACATTTATTTACTTGTGTGGCGTATTTTATCAATTATGTTCCATCGATATTTCTTAAGTAAGGTTAAGGTATAATAATATGGATTTTATGGTCCGAAATAAACTACCTATTTGAATTGAATTGAATTGCGCGAAGTTTTTTAGATTATTTTTTTTGCGTTAATGTCTTGTATGTTTACTTTGGTAATTAGTACATTGAGCAACTAAAATAAATAAATAAACAATTATCTACTGCATCTTTACATAACCAGCCAATTACGTAGGCTGCGGCCGGAGGTTCCAAAAAAAACCGAAATTATTTAATATAAATTTAATTAAAAATTACAATAGGTACTTAAGGCTAATTATGCTAGTAGCCGATTCGAAGTATGTAAAGTAAAGTAAAGTAAAGTAAAAGTATTTTATTCGTAAAACATGAGTACATGATGTTGGAATTGTTACATATGAGTCCTATGCATGTTTTGCCTGGCAGGCACACGAATTTCGAGAAGGCACCTTGAGAGGAAAAAACTGATTGAAAATTTAAAACAGAAAACCTTCACCGCAAACGCAAATTATCATTAAAGATATGTCAAGAATTATTAAAATATTAAACATGTTCATTTCAAACTTAAAAATAAAACTTAATATGTATTAGTTATGTATGTCGTCTTAGTAATATTAATGTCAATGATTTGTGAGTTTACAATGTGAAGATCTGTCAGTCAGAAATTCATTAATATTATAATAACATTTCTCATTAAGGATATTTCTTAACCTAAATTTAAAACTATTGATGTCAAGTTCACGTACGTCTACATTTATTTTATTGAAAATTAAGGGCCCCATACAGAATATACTTTTTTGCATTAGTGCTGTATTTGCTTTGTGAACGCCTACTCTAGTAGAATCTCTCTGCAATCGACAGCTGCTATAGGCTACTGGTTTGAATATTTCTGGGTTTGATTTAACAAATGAGGCTACTTCTAGTATGTACATGCATGGAAGTGTTAGAATCTTGTATTTTTTAAAGAAAGGCGCGCAACTGTCGGTTTGTTTCAATCCAAACATCGACCTAATACATCTTTTTTGTGCTTTAAAAGCTATTTCTCTGTCAGTTGAATTGCCCCAAAAGATTAGCCCGTATCTTAGTACAGAAGCGACTAAACCATGGTACGCTGTGACAGCTGCATCTGTATTGGTTATCGGCGCAAGTTTGTAGAGTAGATATGCCGATGAGCTAATTTTAGTAACAAGTTGTTTAATGTGTGATTTCCAATTTAATTGCCTATCAATTATCAACCCCAAGAATTTAGTTGTTTCTACCTCTTCAATAGCCTGGCTTTCAAATTGTATGTTAAACTTTTCCTTATCCACTATTCTTTGACTAAATTGCATGCGTACTGTTTTAGATAGGTTTACTTTTAAATTATTGCCGTTTAGCCATTTCACAATAGAGTTTAGTGCGTTGTTGATGTCGGTTTGAAAATCGTTTTCACTATTACTTTGTATTGTGACTGTGCTGTCATCAGCAAATAATGATACGGGATGTAGTGTGGATTTCGGCAAATCGTTAATATACACAATAAATAATAATGGTCCCAACACACTGCCCTGCGGCACTCCATATGTGACCTCACGCAGTTGAGACTTATATATTTCCTCAGTTTTCGATTTTAGATTAATCCTAGTTATTTCGGTGTATTGGATTCTGTTTTGTAGGTAAGATTCCATTAACTTCCACACGTTTCCCCGGATACCGTACATTTCTAATTTACTAAGTAAAATGCTGTGGTCAACGTAATCAAAGGCCTGTGTCATATCCATGTATATAGTACACACAGGTTTTCTCCTATCGACACAGTTCAGAACAGTATCCAAAAAATCAAAAATAGCCATATTTATTGTCTTATTTTGCCTAAATCCTTTTTGTTCGGGTGTCAAAATTTTTTGTGTCTCAAAATAATTGTTCAGTTGCTTATAAATATATTTTTCAAATATTTTCGCAAAAACTGGGATTAAAGCAATTGGTCTGTAGAACTCTAGACATTCACGAGTATCTTTTTTAAACAGGGGCTTTATTATTGCATTTTTTAGGAATACGGAATGACGAAAGTAAAACTGGGTAGATACACCGAGGAGGAAATGCAGCGTCAGCTGCCTCGTGTCGCGCCTGGCTGTTGTTCACCGTATTGAGGTAATTGCCGCGCCAGCGCTATGCCTGTGGAGTCCGTATGTAACACCTCCACCCTCAGATCAGCAACTATTTGGGCACGTTGAGTGAAAATGTTGCTGGGAACCTTCCCTTGGGTTCATCTCTTTTCTCGATGTCTTCATAGGTGTGCTTCTTAGGTGTGGGTGGCTCAGGCTCTTTGCGTTTCTCGCAGCTCCAGAATCCGTAGTGATAAGTTAGGGTTGCAGTTACAAGGGCGCCGCCGATCACTACTATAATGTAGAGAGGTATCGTCGTGTGGTACAGGACATCTGGTAGCGCCTTTTCGGTTTGGACAGGAAGCTGCATCATGATCTGGTCCTGGATGCTGTGTAGTCCTTGTAAGTCGATTGAGTTGAGATGTACGCTCTTCGAGGTATCAGCTTGCTTGTCAGCGTCGTACGGGATCTCCGTTAGTTTTAGGGGTTGTCCTCTTATCTCATCGTTGTCGTTCGTTAGGGTGAACTCTGTAGTACGCAGATAACAGTTGACAGGGATAGTGATAAGATAGCTTCCTTGGATTGAGCTGAAGTCATCTCTTCCGCAGGTTAACTGTACTTTCGTAGGTTGTGGGAAAGACAGTACGTAGTGCTGATCGTCGAGTTTCTCCATGGCCTCCATAGATAGTTGAACGGTTGAGAAGTGACAGGATTCCTCCAGGTTTTGATGCAGGATGAGTTCTTGAACGCAGTCAGGCTGGGTGCGAAGTTGAAGTCCTATCTCCTTCTCGCAGAGAAACCAGGTACTAAACTTCGGGCATTCTGCCTCCATGTACACGAATGAATCCTTGTTAGTTGCTATAAAAGGATGGGAAGGAATAAGGGCCTGGTTATTTTTATTAGGGACTATGGATAGTCTATAAAGGTCATAGGTACTTAGGGAAACTATGGGAAACCGAAAGACTATAACTAACTGTTTCTCGTTATAATATGACCCTGATTTGATTACGTCATAATACTCTCGGAGCTCTAAGCTTAAAACCTGATCCTTATTATATATAACTTTTAACTTATCTATCATTGAACTTAATACGTCTATATCTATCATAGAATGATGAGTGCTCGATGCACGAATAAATGCTAAGCTATTTTCTACCCTAATTAATTCCGACAGAAGGTCGTCTACGTTTTCTCTCATTACGTCTAACAGTTGTGCAAATCTAACGTGTTTAATCAGACTGGACTCTCTGTACACATTGCTATCTAGTAACATATTCAGCGTATCATTTATTTTACTCTGGTTATCTATGAGTTGCTGTAAAACGTTAGTGTGTCGAGACATCCATTCTTTACTAAGGCTTACGTGTTCATTAAATTGAGTGACTACCTTATCTTGGTTTTTCTGTAAAGCTTGAATTGCACTGTTAAACTTGATTGCGTCAACGTAATCCAGGTTACCAGTGATACTTTTTATAACCGAACCGAGACTGTCTACAAGACCTCTTTTAGCGCGATTGGGTTCTAAGGATCTTAACTGAGATTTTACCTTGCCAAGCTTGCTAGTAAGATAATGTATCTGAACCTCATAGAGTAAGTAGGTATCGTTTATGAATCGCGTGCTAATGCTATCTAGCTGAGTCTGTAAAAAGTTAACCTTATCTTCGATTTCATCTAGTTGGATAAACTGGAGGAAAGTATGATGGTGGGTCGTCAGTCTGGTTGGTCCTAGCTTATAAGGCAGCAGTCCGGGTCCATCTGCTAGACTCTCAAGTCTTATCTCTTGAGGCCGCGTCACGTGGACGAAGATTAACAGCAGAGTCCTGTAACAAGGTAGCTTCCTTAGGGGCTCGTTTTAGCCTTGACTTAGCTACAGGGCCGCGTTTCTTTGATGTATAAATATGTATCGGCAGGTCGGCTAAAACTCTGTCCTGCGTATAGCGTGGGGTAGTTTTTTGCCTACTAGCAAAAGGGTTCCTGATGAAAACCTGCTGATGGGGTTCGTATTCCATCTCGGTTTCACGATCTTTATTCCTGTTGTTAATTAAAGCAGTACGGTTAGCAAGTGAGGACTCGTTTATAATATCGTAGACCTTTTTCATCTGCTCCTTATGGTTTTGCGTATACTGCTGTAACAGCTGTTGGTTTAAATCGACGTCACTGAGGTCTCTAGGGTCAAAGTGACCGGTTAGTAAGTCAAAGGGTCGACATTTAGTGAAGCTGTGAATTGAGCTGTTATAGCCTATAATTGCATAAGGCATAAGGTTCACAATTGGTTCATTTTTATGCTGTAACTTTAGAATTCTGAGATGTTCAAGTAAGGTCGAATGGAAGCGTTCAATATTGCCGTTGTCGTTAGGGGAGTGAGCTAAGATCTTATGATGGTTTATCTTATGTAGACGTGTAAATTCTGAGAACAACTGATTGGTGAATTCTGTTCCGTTGTCTGTAACGATGGTTAGAGGTACTCCATGGTGGGTACAGAATTGTAACAGCGCCTGAAGGATGCTGACAGCTGTTCCATCTCGCAGATGGTATGCCTGTCCGTACTTAGTAAAACGTCTATCAGGGTCACATACTTCTCACTCTGGACTGTGAATAAGTCCATATGGACAATTTCAAAGGGCTTAGTTGCCGGGGGCACTATATTGAACTTGGGCCTAATGGGGTTTCTGTCATACTTTGCCTGTCCGCAGACTGTACATTCGTTAATGAATTTAGTAATTTGGTCTTTCATTTTTGGCCAATAGTACTTGCGTGAGAGGGCTAAGTAGCATTCGTTTATTCCACGGTGGTTTGTTTTACCGTCGTGATATAGGCGAATGATATCTTGCTGACGAAGGTATTCTTTTACGTTTTCGAGTTCAGACTTACAGAGGGTTAAGTTCATGGAAGAGCTTTTGAATTTATCTTGTATAATGGGGATGACCTTGTACATTCCAAGGGGTGGATTTATCAAAATGGCAGTTTTGACCTTGGGATTGACGTATTCTTTCAGTGTGTTAACTAGATCGCTTTCTAAGTTCGATTCTGATAACTGTACAGTTATGCGAGTGTGAGTGTCGAACGGTTTCGTCACTGTCGGCTTACGTTTGACATCGCTTACGATGGTGAAAATAATTTGCCTGTGAAATTTATTAAGGGGTTCATCTGAAACTGGGACTTCGAGTATGGGGTGTTCTTTACTCGTGTGAACGGTCTCGGTAGAGGATTCTGCTACGGTTGGTGGACTTTCTGTAGGATTGGGGAGTATAGAGCAAAGTTCGTCAATGATGGACTTTGATTCCTCATTATGTATCTCTACCCGTGAGAGCGCGTCAGCGTTGCTATTAGCTTTGCCCTTTTTGTACGTCACAGTAAAGTCGTATTCGCTAAGTCTCAGTCGCCATCTAGTGAGACGTGAATTTGGTTCTTTTAAATTCATCATCCACTGGAGGGGCTTATGGTCGGTGACTACCTTAAACTTGCGTCCGAATAGATATGGCCGGAAGTACTTGGTAGCCCAGACAATGGCTAGTAGCTCCTTCTCAATAGTACTGTAATTAAGCTCACTCTCGTTCAGAGTGCGAGATGCGTAGCATACAGGCTTATCTGATCCTATTGGGCCTTGGGATAGAATTGCTCCAATAGCGACGTTAGAGGCGTCCGTAGTAAGGACGAATTCTCGACTGAAGTCGGGATATTGCAAAATGGGGTCGTTAGTAAGAAGTGTTTTACACTTTTCGAAACAGCTGATGTACTCAGTGTCTAACGTGACCTTTTTACCCTTCTTTAGACACTGCGTGAGGGGCTTCGTTATACGAGCGAAATCAGGGATGAATTTGCGGTAATAACCGAGAAGACCTAAGAACTGCTTTATCTCTTTTGGAGTTTTTGGAATTGGGTACTTCGTTATTGCTGAGATTTTATCTGGGTTCGGTTTTATACCGTCTCTAGTAATGACGTGCCCAAGGTAAGCTGTTTCAAGCTTGAGAAATTCCGATTTATCTAATTGAATTTTGAAATTCGACTCTCGGAGTCGTTGAAGGACCTTTTCAAGGTTGACCATGTGTTCTTGGAGAGAAGTACTGAAGACAATGATGTCATCCAGGTAGACTAGACATATTTCGTTTTGGAGACCTCTGAGGACATTGTCCATGACTCTCTGAAAGGTGGATGGAGAGTTTTTGAGTCCCATGGGCATTCGAAGATACTCAAAATGGCCATGTTCTACATTAAAAGCTGTTTTGGGGATATCAGAGGGGTCCATCTCGACTTGGTAGAAACCACTTGCCAAGTCAAGGGTTGTAAAGTACTGACACTTCCCTAATTTGTCAAGTACGTCATTGATGTTAGGTATGGGGTACTTGTCATCGACTGTCTTCTCATTTAATTTACGAAAGTCGACTACTAGGCGCCACTTCTGTTTGCCTGAAGCGTCGGCTTTCTTGGGAACTATCCAGATGGGCGAGCTCCATGCTGAGTCCGAAGGTCTTATTATGCCTTGGTCCAGCATCTTGATGATTTGGTCTCTAACCTCCTGTCTATGTATGAATGGATAGCGATAGCTTTTGGTGTAAATAGGGACCTCGTCAGTCGTCCTAATCTGGTGTTTTACTCTATTGGTAAAGGTGAGGGGTTCGCCTTCAATGTAAAACACATCCGCATATCGAGAGCAAAGGGTGATGAGATTGCCCTTTTCCTCTTCGTTCAGATGGTCGGTTCTTAAGCGCGAGATGACGTCTTGCGCGCGTGTATTAAGTCGATCTTCTATGTTACTACACTGTATGTTAAAGAGCTCAGCTTGCGCTGGCTGGTCGAGTGAAAAGATAACGTCGTTCGGTGTCGGGTTCTCGACTTCTAGGTAACCACGACTATTGGTGACCGTTGTGAGGCATTGGTGGATTATGCAATTACAGATCACTTGTTCCTCTATTAGCACATCGCCGTCCGGGGCGTTTATAGGGATACGCACTAATTTTGAGGTGCCGGCTGGTATCATATCTTCATACAGGTTAACATTGCAAGAGTTGTACATGCGAATAGGGTTAACAGCAGATTTCGTTAGTAATTTTGAGTCTTTAAGGTCGATATTAGCCTCCCACTTAGACAACAAGTCTAACCCAATGAGTCCGTCAAAGTACTCGTGGAAACGATACACGTAAAGCTTGATATCGTCCGGGTCGTTGAATTCCGGGAAACAAGGCAGTGTTATAGAGTAATCATTCCTACTCCTAGCGTGCACGTTTGTCACTTCGAACGGGTCGTAGTTAAGATTGTAGTTGGAGAAGTACTTTTCTACAGCTTCGGGGCTTAAGAAAGACTGATTCGCACCTGTATCAATTAGAAGTCTAAGAGGTGGGTCTGAAATTTGGATGTAGGGTAGCTGGCGTTGTGTCTGAAGATTGACCTCTATTTTGGCTTGCCTAATTTCTGAGCTGACTGAAAATCCTGATGTCCATGGCTAGGCCCTGGCTGTGGTTGGCCTTCAAGACACGCCTGGTTATCGCCAGTGTCGTCATAGTATATTACGTCGGGATTATATTCAATGCCATAGGTATTGTAGTTGGAATCGTCCGTGTAATAATACTCCGGATCATATTCAAACTCGGTGGGGAAGTATGCGTCATCGTACGTCGATGCACACTCATTCAAATGCATTTCGCGGGACTTAAAATAATTATTAGGTGGAGGGTTCCCTGCCTTACGCCAATCATGTCCTGTCATCATGCTATGAGGTAATGGTCTTGGGGTGAAATGCTGCACACCGCTCATGGGTCTTGGTGCAGAATTTTGGGGTGCGTTATTTCGTGGTGGCATACGAAAAACATTACTCTGGGGGTTGTAGTTGGGGGGTGCACTGCGGAACATTTGTTGCGTGCGCGTGGGCATGTTAGGCATGCGGTTTTGTGAAAAGCCCTGCTGAGGTGAGTTGAATTTAAAAGCCTGAGGTGGGCCTTGGTAACCTCTTTGTGCTACGGGGGTTGGCCAGTTGTTAGCTGGGGGTTGGTAATGTTGAGGCCGTGTGGCAGTGTATGTGACGGGCATAGAGGGGGTTGGTATTTTAAATGACTGCTGGGTCTTAGGCTGGTCATTGCGCTGTTGTAAGTACATTACATTTAGCTCCTCCTGCACGTATTCAAGTGCCTTTTCGATGGTTGGGGGGCGCATACATCTAACCCTGGATCCTATGGGATCTTTTAGTCCACGCACAAAGGATTGCATGGCGACCCTTTTGTAGAGTGATCGCTTTGCTTCAACTGTGGTTAACACGCCTTCGTGCAGAGTAACATAGGTCATTATCGTACTGAACAGTGTTTGGCAATGGTCATAAAATTCCTGAGGAGTCCTATTACCTTGTGCAGCTAATGAGAGGTCGCTGTACAGTGCCGTTTCGTCTCGTTGGTCTGAGAAATTATTAATAAGGGCGGTTCGAACGCCCAACCAACTATCAGGGATGCCGTTTGAGTTGATAGTTGAGGCGGCAGAGCCTGTGATTTTATTGAGTATACCATTTAGTAGGCATACATTCGGGAGTTCACTGCCGGGGGCTGTGCCCATATACTGATTTACTATCGTATCACATATATTTATAAATCTAGTTAAGACATTAGGGTTCCCGTCGAATTCGGGTACGAGTCTCAATGCTTTGAAGATAGTGTCTGGATCATGGGCTCGTTCCTGAGCCATCTCTCTGTCTCTGAATAATCTATCTAAGTCTAAATCTCTATTCCTATCTATTCTACTTTGGCGAGCCTGTCGTGATGCAGGTATGCCTGCCCTAGAATCTTTCGGGTGAAAAATCTTGGGAGTTTGGGTGAACTTAGGAATAAGGGAAGCAACACAAGAACAATTCAAGTGCACTTACAATTTCATTCCGGTTCCTCTTGGTGAGTCGATGTCTGGAGTCTCCTCCTAGCTGCAGCTGGATTGTAGATTCTGGATACCCGTAGATAGAGTCTTGATAGCCTCCAGGTCAGTAACGCGATGTTTTATGGTCAGTTTTACCGCACGCGAGCTGACCCACGAGTATCCTACCGCCTGCGCCAATTACGTAGGCTGCGGCCGGAGGTTCCAAAAAAAACCGAAATTATTTAATATAAATTTAATTAAAAATTACAATAGGTACTTAAGGCTAATTATGCTAGTAGCCGATTCGAAGTATGAATACGGAATGACGAAAGTAAAACTGGGTAGATACACCGAGGAGGAAATGCAGCGTCAGCTGCCTCGTGTCGCGCCTGGCTGTTGTTCACCGTATTGAGGTAATTGCCGCGCCAGCGCTATGCCTGTGGAGTCCGTATGTAACAAGCCTATAAACACCCCACGAAAAGGCACAGACTTTCTCTCGGAGGTAAAGTTTATCAAAACAAGTGCTCAACGCGAATTGCCGTTTTCAAACTGAACTTCTCTGTCACTTAGGTTTCGTCACAACATTGTCCCTATTGTCATTCGTACTGCCATTTCCCACGAACCCGACAGATCACCATTCTCATCAACATGTTCATTTACAGCTCAAGTACATGCTGAAATTTAATCCGAAATGTGTCTAGCACGCTAGTAAGCAAGATTGCTTATATTATGATATAATGAGTTTCTAAAGAGTGGCAACTGTAGGGTAACTAGCGCCACCACTGCTCTCCATTTAGTCCAAAAGAGAGCAATATTCTTCAATATTTTTTGTCTATGGCCGCAGTCTTGTCTTTGTGCGCTTTGTTGTGAGAATCTGATTCGCTCGGCGCGGATAAACCCGACGTAACGCACACACGATGGGGGAAATTTGCGAGAAAAATTGTCTGTTGCTTCGTACCAAAAAATTGGACACAATAGAAGATGACATCGATCGACTGAGAGGTGCATGTTTGTTTCGATTTCAAAATATTTATTAGGCATTATAGTGGTGCATTTAAAACACTAAAGTGTTTGGTGTTCTAAAGTGTGTGTAGTGTTTTGTGTTTTAATGAAAACACAACGGTAATTATTAAGGAACCTGACATAAATGTAAGTATACGTTAGAAATAAAATAAACAAGATTTGTCCATATATTCTGACCATGTTTAAATTTTTTGTCTACACTTTCTGTCTCATTCGAGCGCACAGACCTCTCCAACAGAGAGTATGGACTTAATTAACGCGTGCACTCCGCGGGTTGGTTATTTCAAGCGCTGAGGTATGTACACCTCAAACATTCAGGTTTCGTCGCGATGCTTTTCTTCACAACTAGCGGGTGGTGTCGCTACAACTTCACAAACGTACGAAACTTAAAAAACAAATAAATTTGTACTAGACGAAAACCCGGCTTCGCTCGGGTAAAATGTAGACGCAAAATAATATTCCACTATGTTTTTTTATATGGTGACGCCTCTGTATTTATCAACCACCAGTAGATATAAATCTCTTAATACATTCAGATACATAAGCTCACACCTGTATCCCAGAGGAGTCGGCAGAGACCACGGACTGTCATCTGCCACTATCCTGACAAATCACTTTCGGTTCATCGACATCCATTAGTCGTTGCATGTACCCACATCGGTTTCGGGTACTTTTAATCTTGCCCTTTGCTAATACATCCCCTATTTGGTCGAAGTATGTCCAACTGGGGCGTCCCTTACCGGCCCTTCCACTCACATTCGCCCGATATATTTGCTTTGTCAGTCTTTCTTCGTTCATCCTCTCCACATCTCCAAACCAACGCAACATTCCTTTTTTCAATTCTAGTCACTCACTACATCCTCTTTCTCTACATCCTCGGTCTCTGATCACACTATTACGTATTCTGTCATTCAAAGTAACACCACACATATTTCTTAAGGATCTCATTTGTACTGCACTAATCCTACTTTCATGATTCTTTTGCCATACCCAAATCTCGCTACCATACTTACATCAGTATTGGAACCAACACACTATTACGGATAGCCAATCTTGTTCTTTTGGACATGTTCTGGCTACTCATGAAGGAATGCAAGGCGAAAATCGGATACTTATCATAACTTTGTCATGGGTACCTCATCACAAATTACTAAATGAGCTTCCTTCATAAACTTAACAGCTAGTGAATCTAATGACGTATGAGACGTAGAATCCACTTGGCTAATCAACTAAAAACAGCTCCCTCTCTTTGGTTTTACAGCTTTTAGTTTTGTATTGACCACATGTTTTTCTTCATCATTTTAATTTTTGGTATTTTTCTTATCTAGTGGCTTTTTCATTTCAATAAGTTTATTGTTACCTAACTAAGCAAAACAATAAAGACCAATTTATGACTTTGATTTCCTTTTTCAATTATTTTTCAGACCCTTCCAAAACTCAATGTCAATTATTGTCTTCCCTCCCGCCCTCAGAAGAAGGACCTTCTTCTGAGCTCCCGCCAGTAAAAAACACCACAGATTACTTACTACACCTTCTCAGTTGGCACAGATTATAATAACCTTTTTGGATGCCACGGTATTCCACACACCATGGAGTTAACAAATTAGATCAAAGGGCCGGTTTAGATTATCTTAGTGTTTAGGAGAGTAGTATTTACTTTACACTCTGTTGCAACATTATGCTGAATCGGGCCCATTTTGGGGGCTCAACCTTTAACGACCTCTGTGGCGTAGTGGTTAGCGCATCTGACTACCACGCGAGAGGAAAAAAAAATCCCAGGTCTTGGATGTTTACATGTTTGTGACGTCGCTGTTTCTGGTTCCCACGACACAGGGTATCCTAGTGTAGGGCCAGAAGCAATGTATGTGCCTGTATGTAAAAGTAAATTATTATTTTCATGTTGTACAGTTTATTTATTTTTACACTTTTAATGCTTTCTGTGTTATTTTTTTATTATTGTACGCATTCTGTGTGTGTGTGTGTTTTTTTGTTTTGTTTTGAGTATCAAATAAATAAATTTTCTTTATTTCTTTCTGTCTTTCTTTCTTTCTTTTTTTCTTTCTTTCTTTCTTTCTTTCTTTCTTTCTTAAGGAGAGTGCTTTTGTAGAAACGTGTAAGCGCCACTTGCTTTAGTACGTTTTACGGTATAGTACGGTTCTAGTTGCCTTTCAATTAGAATCAAAATAGAATTGGTTTCTATTGTTCTATCCAGTAACACCTGATCGCGTTACTATCCTCGTTATCTGTGTATAAACTAAAAATTTAGTGAGAACTTTAGGAGAGTGCGCAAGTGACCCGTGACGGGTGCGTGTTGTTTTCAATAACTCGAATTATCAAACTTACTTATGTGTTCCATTAAAACTCATAGTATTTTGAGTAGGATAGCGCATATTTCGCGACGTCGACGAAGTGACACTCTACTGGAAGAAATATAAACGTTCACTCGAACGTCTAGTAATGCACTAATGCACTTGCCTCTCTAATGAGCCGTTTTCAGAAGCACTAAAAAAAATATATATTACGGCTGTCAAAAGAATGCAATTTTAGCCATGTGTGATACATCATAAAATAGGTCTCAGCGAGCTGAACAAAATTTACTATGACGCCAATAGCCAAATGTTTGTCCTTTCGGAGTTATAATGTATTGAAAAAACACTAAAATTTTCAATAAAATATAACTCCGAAACGACAAACATTTGGCTGTTGGCGTCATAGTAACTTTTGTTCAGCTCGCTGAGACCTATTTTATGATGTATCACACATGGCTATTGGGCTGAGGTCCAAAATTGCATTCTTTTGACAGCCGTAATATTATTATTTTATTGAGTGCTTCTGAAAACGGCTCATTGTATTATAGCACTCTCCTAAACACTAAAATAATGTAAACCGGCCATAACAGTTCACAATGAAAACTTGTGACACTAACACAACAATGATGACATTGACATGTTTACTTAGCAACGCCATTGTTGAATTTAATAATTTTTATATTGATGCTGCTCGATAATACGAATTTTCCGCCCATATGTGGTCGACTCAGATCAACTATTTTTTTACGCTCTTTCATTTGGTGTGCATATCGTTCGAGTCTACCGTAGACCCGAACGAAATTATTAATATAGATACGCTGGGAATTGAATATACGATCTCCCATATGTATGATCGGTTCTACAAAGGCGCTACCACCGCTCTAAAAATATTGTATCGAAAAAAATCGTTACGTTTGGAGGATTTTTCTTTCATTCTATAAAGCAAAACAGTCCCAGGTATTGCAGCGTCTGAGTGGTCCCTCCATCTAGTGTAAGTGAAGGTAGATATTACATTACGTAGATGCAAAGGCCATTTCAGCAGTCATAAAATAAATTCGCGTCAACGAAATACAATTCGATAGAGACGTCGTGTTCATTGTACGAAGAAGTACCGAAGTTCTGCTCTGATATGATTTCGACTAAATTTATTTATCTGCTAGAAAAAGTATTCAGTTCAAAGTATGTTTGAGCGCTAAATTTCAAACCAATTTGTGCATGATAACTTGAAAGATCCCTAACTATTTAGTTAAGAAGGTTCAGAGTTCAGTTGGTATATTGTACACAATAAAATTGCAAGTACGCTATTATTAAGAATTAAGAAGAATTAGTTACATTTGAAAACGTCTTATACATACCACGAAAATTAAAAGGTATTATTACATGTGTCAAATGTGTGACGAAACATATGTTTAATACACACACACAAACTGGGTCAACCTGTACTATGATTTTCGTGGCCTCCTTTAAGTTTAGTGTGACAAAATTAATATGTCAATATTTATTACTGTGCGATTTACTAAATGCGGGTAGATTGATTTCCATTTAATTTTTTAGCATCATGTTAGTCGTTGTCTTTTGAATCAATCTTTGAAATCTTATCATCAACCCATTATGTCCCCACCAAGGGGCACGGGTCTCTTCCCTGAGGAAGGTATAGACCACACTCCACCACGGGGGCCAAGTCCGGATTGGTGGAGGTAGGAATCAATCTTTGAAATAACAACTTTAAATTGAATTTTAAAATTCGAACGATAATGTTATTACTTAGGTACCTACTTACTGCGCTGGCTCAGCGACCCGAAGTGGGTCTTGGCCTCCGACACAAGATGTCACCACTTGTCCTCTCGGCCGTCTGGAGCTCACACAGGTCCTTGGCCTCTATGACTGAGCAGTTAGCGTTTTGCCTACCATGCGAGAGGTCCTGGGTTCAAACACCGATGGGGACAAAAAAAAACAGGTCTTGGATGTTTACATGTTTGTGATGTAGCTGTTTCTGGTTCCCACGACACAGGGTATCCTAGTATGGGGCCAGAAGCAATGTACGTGCCTGTTGTTAATGTTTATGTCTTAATTTATGTCCTTCCAGCGATGTCTGGGGCAGTCAACCGGCCAGGCCACGACATGATTGCTCAAACAAAAAGTACTAAGCTTTCACCTCGTTTCTCAGATCTGAATTCTCTAGATCCCTCTGACTCTTTGAGAGAAGGCGACAGTCCAACCACAACAAATTTTATTATTTCCTTTCTATTATTTTATTTCGCGCTCTCGCCGGCAGCCGCGATCAAATTAGAGTAGGAAATACAATTCCGCGGTAAAGCGGTTATAAGAAGCGAATAGTTTTGAATTCAGCGCTCGCTGCTGACAGGCGAAAGCGTGATTTGAATTTATATACGAACTGTCGGAGCTGCGGCGCGACAGCCGCGGAAATCTTTATCTCTAGGTTCTTCAAAACTACTTTGAATGTGCCTTTAATATGGCACACGGCCATTTCTGCTCCATTCTGGGCCATTTCGGCCCATTGGAGATTGGCCGGGTCGCCTATCTCCCTCTAATATGGTTGAGACTGGCGATGGCTGACCCTGCGTAATGCTCTACTGAATCTAAAATTTAATGAGTAGCCCCAAATTAAGCGACTTTTAATTTTAGTAGTTCCTTTTCATATGCCACAAGTGTTGTATTCACAATATAACACAATTTACATACAAGCACATACGTTACTTCTGCCCCACACTAGGATACCCTGTGTCGTGGGTATCAGAAACAGCGACGTCACAAATATGTAAATATCCAAGACCTGGGGTTTTGTTTGTCCCCAGCCGGGATTCGAACCCGGGATATGGTAGGCAGATGAGCTAACCGCTACGTCGTAGAAGACGTCGTTCATGTCATTCATGCAGCCTATATACGTCCCACGCTATGGCTCAGGCTCTCTCAGAGAGAGAGTGTGGGATTGATTATCTTGCGTGCCCACTAAGCGCTGAAGTATGTGGATACTTCAGACACTAAAGTTTGCTCACGATGTTTCTCTTTACAATAAGCAAATGATATTGCTACTACGTGTTTTGCAAGGCACGATAAGCAGTTGATGCAGGCTGACGCCGTTAGATGGCAGTCGTTAAGCCAAGTCAGAGAGCTGCGAAAGGCGGCTTAAAAACTTCTGACAGTAAGACCAGCCACTAGTAAGTAAGTAAGTAAGTAAATGATTTTTCTAGTCTTACAAGCTTCCACAAATCTGGAATTGGCCCCCGTGGTGGAGTATGGCGTATACCTTCCTCAGGGAAGTGACCCGTGCCCCTAGCAATGCGTAACTTATTTTCTCCTTAAATGAAGTAAAATAACAAATGGTGTTATCCAATTTACGAGTACTCGTTCTGCTCTAAGGGATGATAATAGAATGTAAAGTATAATAATACAACAGATCTTGACGTGTGAATGAAGTAGGAAAAATCTCCAGCCCCTGCCAACGCAGTGGGACGGGAATGGGACCAAGGGGACCAAGAGTCGCGGAACTCATTTCACGCGCATTATCACTCAAATAAGCATAATGGAATTATTTTGCCTGCCGCAGCGATGAAAGGGCGCTTATTTTTCTTCTGGGCAAAACACTTCAAAGAAACCTAAGTGATTCCACTTTCAAGTTTTCAGAAGCTAGCCCGCCGTGAAAACATATTATAAAAACAAAAAAAACTGGCTGCTAAAAATAGGGAACTAGGATAATATAAGAATGTTCTGTAAATCTTTAGATAGATGGATAGATAAAACATTTATTTGCGCTTTGAAACACACACACATAAAGCATAACACAATGATTATCATAACAATATAGAATGTAAAATAAATCATAACAATGAATAAAATAGAATTATCAGATTACACAAATAGCATTGAATTAAATCACAATAATAAATAAAAATAGAATTATCAAATTACATTCAAATTCAATCGTGATAATTAATTAATTAAAATAGTATCAATAAATTTCGAATGACATTCAATTAAAATTATAACAGTTGATATAAAATTCTCAAATTACTTCCATCAAATCACTTAAACTATATTAAGGCTCTGCCGGGCCATATGTGCGTGTGCAACAGCAGCACAAAAGGGCCGTATCTCAGCATTATAAATATTGCTTTCACAAAAGCAAATATTTTTCTGATTTTCAGCTACGGCCAAGGAATGTGAGAACGGAATTAACCAATACGAATACAAATTAACCCATAGCAGGAAAACAAATCTCTCTGTCGCTCTGTACATAAAATTAATTATAATCATATTATTATTCATATTATTATTCGTAATATTATTATTTACATCAATTAATTTAGCCAGTAAGTGTATTAGTGTATAGTGGTGGACATTGTATAGTGGAGTGATATTTACGACTAATATTTTAATTCATGCATAAATATAATATAAATGTTATCAATTGTAATTTGTAAAAATAATAAAACTAGAAGCAGTTTCACTGTTATGAGATTGCCACCTACGTCAACTTTTGCAGGCTAAGCAAGTGGAGCTTAAATTGTTTTTTAAAACTGACTTTTGATGGCATTTGCCTTATCGGGGGAGGTATATTGTTCCAGCACTTGGTTTCGTGGTAGCGGAAACTGCCAGTGAAAGCCGCTGTGCGGTGTCGATGGACCTCGAGTGGCTGCCGTGCTGATCTGGGGTGCATAGTGGCAAACCGAGAAAACTTTAATTTTTCAAAAATATAGTCAGGACATTTGGAATGAACTACGTCAAACATAAGCGAGGCAAGATGCAATAGCCTACGCGAGGCCATATTTAGCATGGATGCTTCATTCAGATATGGAGTCACGTGGCTACGCGGAGGGATGCCGAAACAGTATCTGCAACATGCGTTCTGTACTCGCTGTATAAGGCGTTGGGATTTGTTCAAAAGTCTTGGTCCGTAGACTAAGTCTGCGTAGTTTAGCTTAGACATAATCAGAGACTCACATAGAGTAATTCGAGCTTTCTCGCTAATTAAATTACGAATCTTGTATATAATTTTTAGCCTGTAGAAGCAGTTTTTAACGAGATTTGCAATGTGAGTCTCAAATCGCAGCATACTATCCATAACTATGCCCAAATTCTTTGCCTCCTCAACACGTTTGATAGTCTCACCTTGAATTTGTATACAAGGTGACCCGTCACTGATGTTTTTTATTTGCGCTTTTGTACCTAGTACCATATATTTCGTTTTAGTGGGATTGAGTATTAGCGCGTTCTTCCCAGACCATTCACCTATTTTGTCCAGATCCTTCTTCATTCTCGACAATGCTTGTGGCATGCTATCAGGGACCTCAGATATTTATAATTGCAAGTCATCGGCATACTGATGATACATGCTATTCTTTATAACCCTAACAAGATCTGCACTATAAATTGCATAGAGAAGGGGACCGAGTATCTTTTATGCGCGAGGAGACAACATCTGCTCTATCACGCCTTGGCAGCTTCACAGATTGAGAGCAATCACTTAAATAACTAGTGAACCAACTCATAGAATTCTGATCCAGCCCATAATAGACCAGTTTTGATAGCAAGAGAGGGATGTTAATACTGTCAAATGCTCTCGTAAAGTCTAGTAAAGTCAAAACCGTGCCTCGTCCTGCATCCTGCTCCGCAAGTATGTTATCGGTGACATCAAGCAGTGCTGTAACAGTGCTACTCCCTCTCCTAAAACCTGACTGTCGGGATGGTAGTATACTATGACTCTCTATGTAATTAACTAGCTGACAGTATACCGCCTTCTCTAGGATTTTAGACAAAAATGGAAGAATACTAATAGGCCTAAGGTCTTTAGGCTCACTGGGATGGTCAACCTTTGGCAAGGGAGTCACCAGTGCATATTTCCATTGTATTGGAACGGTTCCAGAGAGAATAGATTTTTTCACAATCACTGTAATCACTTCAAGAGTTCTTGGAAGTGTAAGCAATATCATTTCCCTTAGCTCCTGAAGTAATCAACTTAATATATGTTGAAACCTCAGTTTCAGAGACTGTTTACAAAGTGAATATTGCAGGGCCATATCGCTGCGAACGAAACGATGCAATTTCAGCAACCGGATCTGCGTCACTTCTAGGGACATCCAAGAAGCATTTATTTATTTCATCAGGGTCCTTAAAGCAGTCTGGTAGGTATTCATTTCTGCTAGGGTCTGTTAATATTTTTGTCTTTATATTATTCCAGAATCTTTTGCTATCATAGATATTTGAATTTACCAAGTGGTCAAAGTAGGCACGCTTTTCGTTATATAAGCTTTTCGCGACTAACGCCTTAAGTTCCGCATAATATTTTTTATGAGCATCGTACTCACGCGAGCCTCGTCTCGCAATTTGATCATCAATTTGAGCATATCTGTTACCCAGGGTAAGGATCTTCGGTTTCTTTTCTTTCTTTTGACAATCTTTGTACGCTTGGACTAACAGCGAACCAAAATAAGGCTACCTTAAGTATTATACGTGATCTTTTGTTAAATCCTTCAATTTTGAACACAAAATTACAGATTGTAGGTACATGATACGGGGGGCTAAAAAATAATAACAACAACTTTCACACAATATGTACAATCGCTTGACTCGGTTCCAAACTAGGATACCCTGTGCTACGGTAACCAGGCAAGGACATTATAAACTTGGAAACGCACCCAGACTGAGGCCATTTGTACAAAAATGTACGACAGTCCCCAGTAGGATCGAACTCACGACCTTTGTAAGCTTTTAGTCCGGATCCGGATCCGGACTAAAAGTTTACAATGTGTTGTGCTTACGAAAGTTTTAGTTCACGACCTTTGTCTTGGTAGTTAGCACCTTAGCGACCAACGAAACAGACAGAAGAAGGTCATTTTGTCAGAAATTTGTGAAAATATGACTTTGAAATTGTTCATAGAAACTTAGAAACACACAAACATAAACTGTGATGAAAAAATATTTCGTTACACTTTTTTTGTGAATTTTGATGCGATAAACAAATTAATTACGACTTATTAGACTTAGACTTGGACAATGATATTTTATAACTAGTTAAATTAATTGAATTGAACTGAAAATTTTTATTCAATTCATTTATTTCAGACAGTTAGTTCACATTAAAAAAATTAATTTTAATATTTTTTGTTAGTAATAGTCTCATAACTATGTTACATGAGTATGTTAGTATTACTAGAATAAAAATACATACATACCTCACCCTGACATATAGATTTTTTTTAATTTTTAGTAACAATTTAATACCTCTTTTCTGTCCCGCCCTCTTCAGTTAATAACGGGTACTGTACACTATAATTAAATGTAGTTATATTAGATGTATCATATAAGTAGATGTATTGTAATATAAGTAAAATGTATTTTCCCCTAAAAGCTCCCCAGAACGAACTATGGTCCCGGAACAGGGGCCGAACAAAGGCGGCCGGCTGCGCGGGCGATTGTTAATCGGCGGGACAAATGGCGCGTGAAGATAATTAGGGTCGTTCCTCATGTAGCTAGGGTGGATAGAGTTAATACTGCTGCAAGCTTCGCTTAGTTCGAAAAGTGCTCGAATGGAGACCACATATCAGCAAGCGCAGCGTGGGACGACCAGCCACAAGATGGACAGACGATCTCATCCAAGTGGCGGGAAGACGCTGGATGCAAGCCGCTTTCGACCGGTCTTTATGGAAATCCATGGAGGAGGCCTATGTCCAGCAGTGGACTTCTTGTGGCTGAATGATGATGATGATGATGATGATGAGATGCAGTCGTCAAGCCAAGTCAAAAGCCTTAGGGCCTCTTGAAAACTTCTGGCAGAAAGACCAGCCACAGTCTTACAAGCTGCCACCAATCCGGACTCGGCCCCCGTGGTGGAGTATGGCCAATACCTTCCTCAGGGAAGAGACCCGTGCCCCTCGGAGGGGACATAATGGGTCGCTGAAGCTTAGCTTTGCCTCAGTTGCGTTTGTAGCGTCCCTGTGAATCTCAGCTGGGGACAAAAAACCCTAGGTTAAACCCATTCCACACAACACAATCACTTGAATTAGTCCCAAACCGGGATACCCTGTAGTATGGTAACCAGGAAGGTCGTCAAAAGCTATAAAATCTATATAAATAAAATTCAAAGTCCTGACTGACTGACTCACTTATCAACGCCCAGCCGAAGTCGTTGGACCTAGGAAGCTGAAATTTTGCACAGAGGGTCTATATACCTATAATGTAGACAAAGAATAAGACAGGATTTTTTGAAATTCAACCCCGAAGGGGGCGAAAAGGGTTGCCAAAATTTGTATGGGAGTTATAAAGAATGTTGTCTAATTTTCTTGAAACTTAAAATAAATACTCTTCAACACAATGGGCGTTTTTCCTTTCTTTTTTTTTCTTAGTTCCTTGAGATACACTAGATGGCGCCATTCGTTTCTTCATACGAATTTGTGATTCGTTGCAATCAATGTCAAAGTCAGTCCACAGATCACTAAACAAGAGAAGGAACCAGGGTTGCTATTCGGACGAGGTTTCTCGTAATAAAAATAAAAATTCAAACCCACAATCCATAGCAAAGACTCCAAAGTATCCAAAAGCGCACTTATCACCAAACGATAACAGCATTTTTTCTTCTGGGTAACCAACCATCACAAATTCCACAGAACCATAGTATTATTTTTTGCTTTGACGTTTATTATTACGGTACGCCACCTAGGGATCCTTTGAAAACGAAATTTGACATAAGAAAAAACGCTCATTGATTGAACACGTGTTTCATCGTTTTTCTAAATTTAACCCTTAAGGGAGTGAACGGGGTTGCAAAATTTTGAACTAAAGTCCACGCGGACGGAGTCGCGGGCAAAAGCTAGTAAATAATAGAAGAAGATATTTTAACGTAAAAAAAATTTTACATTGGCGACGGCGCACTAAACATTTCGCACACTGAAAACATAAATAGCATTAAACATAAAATCTTCATCTTACAGTATGGCCGTTTCAAGATTTTTTAAATGTTCTGGTGGGCGATGTGGAACCGTAAAAGTTGTCAGTAAAGCTTTGTGGATTAGTCACTTTTAAGTTTTATTTTTACATTATTATATTTCACATAATTAGTTTTAATATTGTTCTTAAATGGCATTAGTTTAAGTTTCTTCTAATAGACGGTACCACCGGTATCCTATATCCCGGTTTGGTTTGATCTCACCGTATTATACAAATAATTAGGGCTTTAATATTAATCTTTGCAGTGTTTCGTATGTATTGCGTTTGTATACATTTGCTTCGAACTCCCAACGACCCTGAGGGAGAAAATGGAAATAAAAAAACTTATTTAACCGCCACGTACAATAGGATTAAGCAAGACCGTGAAAACTAAAGTAACAATCATGTTATCATAAATTATTATGATTGTGTGATTACAAAAAGGGGTAGGCAGCAAAAGTTTGATTGCCAGTTCACAGCGACTCCACACTTGGCATAGCTTAAAGCTGGTTTTAGAGTCACGCTGACCACGCGCTGACCGTCAGCGCTGATAGACAAAATTTATAGCTGGTCAGCGCATAACGGTCGCCGGTTTTCTAAAACGCTCCTTAGGAAGTAGTACATATTGGTCTGTCAGCGCCGACTGTCAGCGTGACTCTAAAACCGGCCGTACAGTTATGTTAACAAAATAGATTTTCAATAGATTTTTTTAGATTTTTTTCGTCTTCGTCTGCCCATCCTCAACGCGGTCGAATCAGGCAATGGGAAAACCTTCTGTGCGATTCAGTAGTGCTAGAAGTGGCAGGGCGGGGAATGACTCGGAGATATCGGCGCTTATCGACTGAGCTGATGGAGTTAATGAACTTAATGTTCACAGACGCGCGTCATCGGTTCTGCGTTCAGTCCCTGAACAATTTATGATCCTTACTGTATATTTATTATATCAACGTATAATTTTGCTAACGCGAGCATTTGTATGTTTGTTGAAAACTCTGTGTTTGAGATGTTCGCATATCACTTAGAGTATTGAAATAGAAAGCGGACAAAGCGCGCGGAACATTAAAAAAACATGTTTTTTTTAAGTCTACTAGCTGACTCCGCAAACATTGTTTCTACTTATTCTGATATCTACCAAGTATACACAAAAAAATTTTTGTAGACTTAAACTTACTTTCCCACTCATTTTCCTTCACTGTTAGCGAGTTGTTTTGCTACACAACGACAGAGGTACATGCCCGCACTGGGGATCGAACCTGGGTCTCTCGCTTTCTCGCTGCATTTTTTTATTGGCCTTTGTTTTTCTTGATTGTAATTTTCATAAGAATCGAATTTGTTCTAACATTAGGGAGTCGTACAAATAATAGAATATCACACAATAGAATGAACGTATGGCTACGCTTATACCTGGTTAGATAGAACTAAAGAGGGAAATTACGGCTTCTAACAATTTCCGGACTCTAAGGGGCCCAAGGGGGGAGGGGTTAGAGGATTGGGGTCCCGTGTATGCCTAATTGTAATTTTTCGGCCGCGCTAATATTTGCAGAGGGACCGTAAAACAACTCGTGATGAGCTTGTTTGAGATGTATTTTGTTTGCTAATTGATATGCGTATTGATTTGATATACACACACACACACACACACACACACACACAAACCTCTGTAAATTTCTTAATAAGACAGACTCGCAATGAGGAACGGGCCTGTGTGTTATAAATACAGGTTAGATGATAACCTAGCTATAGCACCAGATACCAACTAATATCATTTGGGTTCTTCTATTCACACCGAATGGTTGAACTCTATGTTATTTCTATTTTTGTAACCACTACTTTGAAATAAAGAATTTATTATTATTATTAAGTCGTGCACTTCAATTTTGGTCTCACTTGGAGCTTGTTTTACCTCGAAGAATTGCTTAGTTGAAGTGGCAGTGGGGGTGTATAGCGTATCGGAGAACTGGTGGCTGTTGGAGCGAAAAAAATTTGACAGCGACCGCGAACCGGACGACGTAACGTGGGTAGGCCGTCCACCATCTGGCGGACCATCTGGTCAGACGACCTGGTTACGGTGGCGGGGGCTGGATGAGGCCGGCATAAGGCATGCTGGGAAACTAGGAAAACCATAACGGAGGCTTAGGTCCTGCAGTGGGCGTCAAGTTGATGATGATAATATATGAGAATGAATAATTTTGTTGACCAAGGTAATTACTGTGCTGCAGGTACTTATAGAGTTACAGTTTCTTTACATAACTAGTTAATTCCTTGACTCCTAAACTAAGGAATCCTGTATCTTAGGAGTCAGTTTCTTCCTTCCGTATATCTGAGACTTTAGCGTACAATAACTGACACTTACAATAATCACTCTCTAATTAATTTGATATATAAAATTTGAGATTGGAATTTAGGTGAATTAATTTCTCGAAACAATAAAAATTAAGAATCAAAATAAACAAGGACGATGCCGAATATGTATAATTATACATATTATAAAAAATTAAATGCTACGTATTTTTTATGTTTTACCTACAAAAAGGTTAATCTTAATATTTACTTACTCAAGTGATACAATACAAAACTAAAAAATATTTCAATATCACGAACAATATGTCGAATTAACTTTAATTACTTTATTTTACTCTTTAGCTGGCATCACTGCCTACTAATCCAAGGTTTCGTAAACCTTTTTAGAAAAGTGAAGTATGCCGCTGTTAACTCTCTTAATAATTCATGTCAGCTATGATGAAGATGATGAAAATAGTGATATTAGTATAGATATTTTAATAAAAATATGTTTGTTTACTTGTACTTATTTACTGTTTGTGTCATGAAAAGGGACACAATTGTCACTCGCCTTAAATGTTTTTTTAATTTGGAGGTCCACAATTTATAAAATGGATACATTCACTAACAAATTAAATGTGTAGACTCAGATGTTCACACTCGTATTGAAATTGAAAAATGTGCCCGGCCAAACAAGGTTTCTAATCTCTGACATGTCAAAAAATGATAATCTGTCAGAATTCTACGGAATTAAACATCAGACTTTAGGTGTATTTATATTGAAGAGAATTTATTTTGTTTAGCACAGGCCTTCTCTTACGGAAAGAGTATGGGCTTATGTTTACATGTTTGTGACGTCGCTGTTTCTGGTTCCCACGACACAGGGTATCCTAGTGTGGGGCCAGAAGCAATGTATGTGTCTGTATTTCCTTCACAGTCAACGAGATATGCAAACATATCAATTTATAATACAAACATTGCTCGAAATGCAAGCGATCGTACCAATGCGCGCATGTCTGGGATGCTGCGATGGACATTTATCATTCTGGCATGTTCTTCAAGTGGCGCAAAAGCTGCTATAAATGTCTGTCAGAGATTGTACCGTTACTAGAAACGCTTGGATAGTTAGGTAGGTATATATTCTAGAAAACCTTGCCCTTCCAGCTTTCTAGTCTATTGTTTCAGAGTTCCAGGTTCAATTCCCAGTGCGGACATAATATATGACTGTTTATTTTCAACATTACATACATTGTATGCAAATACATTGTTACAAATGTATGCAGTTCCCAAATGTATACGCTCGTATCGAGAGCCCTCCACGCCCTCGGCCGCGTCTCGACCCTAAAGGGACTTGCTCTAAACACTACTGTAAGGAATCCTGCTATTGATTCCTCTCACTTTCTGTTCATTATCGCACGTCCTGATTTTGTAATGCTGCGACCACACTTGAAGGCGAAGATTCGTGTTCGCGTTGCCGCGACAAACTTTCGTGTTCCCTCTACGGCGAAGAGCTTGGCCACATCAAATAAACGTTCGCTACGTCGCGACAATCTAGAACGTTGCTAAATTCATTTTGCGCGAAGTGTAGCCAACCGCTTGAACTTTGTCGCGATAAAACCCTTTGATGTGCGGTATTTTACCGACAGCAGCGCGAAGGGTTTTTGTATTCGCGATGATGATTCGCGATAGGACGAATTTTTTGGCCAGACATGTCGCGACAGCGCAAATCTTCGCGTTATCGCGATAGTGTGGCCGTACCATAAGAAAATATTTCGTTGCGATTTCGTTGGTTGATATTTGTGAAGTTACAATAGCAATACCACTCGCTAACTGTCAAGGAAAACATCGTGAGGAAGCCCGGGGATTGATGGCTTCTTATGTATTGACTTATATTTTCTGTAGGCTAGGCCGATTAAGCTGTTAGAGTGGTGTAGGTACTGGGCAAGCCTACTCAATGTAAACAATGTCCCAGGCACTGAAACGTCCGCGTGAACCCTTCACTCATCTAGTGTGAGTGAAGGTGGCATTGCTGAAGGTGACGCTGCATAAATATCACATTACGTCGATGCAAAGGGCATTCCAGTGGTCATAAAACAAATTCGCGTCAACCAAATGCAATTCGATAGAGACTTCGTGTTCGTATAATACTAAGAAGTACCGAAGTTCTGCTCTGATATGATTTCGACTATATCGAAATAGTATGTTTGAGCGATTTCCCAATTTCAAGACAGTCTGTTTATACGTTTATGCGGGATTTTCTTATGTATAACATTTAAAAAGAAAACTTATGTAGGTATTATATTTAGGTGATTTGAGAAAAGATGGTCCGAGTGGAGTTTTTTTTTCGCTGCCTTTTACTCCACTTCATTTGGGCCCAAGGCGGCGGTTAACATTATAATTACATTGACATTCAACAAACAGAATTCATTCCGTTAAAATAAGTTTCTGATTTCTGATGCCCAACTAAATTAAGAAGGTTCAGAGTGATGTATTATACAATAAAATTGCAAGTACACCTTTATTGTGTGCTATTTACTAAATGCGGGTTGATTTCATTACATGTTATTCCATCATGTTACTCACAGGGTATCCTAGTGTCGGGCCAGAAGCAATGTAAATGTGCCTGTATGTGTGTTTTATTTATATTTTGGGAAACATTGGACTAGTCCAATTCCCTAGTCTAGACTAGCACTGGACTGGATGGATTGGCGTGAAAGAGGCTTACGCCCAACAGTGGGCTCTATTTACGGGCTGATTAGATAAAGTCTATTTCATCAAACGTTTCCTATAAAACCTGGAGAAAAAGTTCTGTACAGTGCCATCTATCTGGCACTGGCTCGTGGAATGCATCCGCAATCGCGCCGGTATCATCGCTACGTGCCTGGATGTGTTATTACCGGGGAATCTTTTGATTTATCGCACGCCCGACTCTCTCACTTCCCAAAGAATTCTCAGATGAACCGGCAACGCTTCGGCGAGTGATCCTTTTAATAGAATTCTCGGCGCATCTGAGTTATGATCCGGCACAAAGCGACTGAGCGGGTCTGGGTATCTATTACATCTGTAGGTCTTAGTACTCAAGCAATTAACGCGATAACCAAACAAAACTCAGAGCAAGTAAGATAATTAATTACTTCCAGCTACCTGGGATTCTAGGTAAAAACTTCAGACGCTAGCTATTTAATCCATCACTTTGTTCGGAAACTAAACTTTGTGAATCCGTTTAGGTAAGGATAGACCCAAAGTTTCTTGAAATATCAAATCAGCTATTATCGTAATAATGATTACTAACACACATTTATTGGCATTATTTTTATGTAGTTTATTGTCTCGTGACCGAAGATGGTGGGGGTCAAAAGTGCTCGATTGGGTTCGTGTGAGTAACCCAAGACAGAGGTCGTGGGCTCGATCCCCACTGGGGGCCAAATGTGCAAATAGCCTCAGCCTGAGTGTATTTCCATGTTGGTAATATCCTAGCCTGGTTACTATAGCACAGACTATCCTAGGTCAAGTGATTGTGTTGTGTGGAAATGATTTATTTTATTTATTTAAAAATATATGCACAGTGTGGGCAGGCCGAGAACGTGGTAAGGCGTAGCCTGTGCGCCTTGGTATGTACCAAATCTAGATTTAATTAATTTCTCAGCGAACAATGGGCTAGTTGCCCTAAAAAATGTAATTAGTTATTCAAAAATAAGGGACACGTATTTTTTTATTTTTAAATTAGACCAAAAATGACAAAGATATTCTTTGTTATTTTTTGTTTAATCGAAAAAAAGAAAAAATACGTGTCCAATATTTTTTTATAATCTAAAATACGGACTAAATAGCATTTAATTATTTTGACCCTGGAAACTACCCTATTATTATCATCGATAAGATTTCATGCTGTTAATCATAAACTGATGTGCGCAGACGCCCATTTTTGATGAAACATAAGCATTCAGATACATTCACATACATGCACACACATTGCATCTGGCCCCACACTAAGATAATATATGTCGTGGGAACCCGAAACAGCGACATCACAAACGATGCATTTGATGATTTTGTAAGTATGCAGAAGACACGGGAACAAATACGCGCGCCACATCTTTCTACCAACTACCGAGCTTGCCTCTTCACGCTGTAAGGCTGATCGATAGCGGGTATTACTCCCAGCTCAGTGTCAATCAGCTCGCGCGGGAGAATAATGCGGCCTAACGAGTTCCGCCAACAAAGGGGTGACTTACAGCGCCGACCGCCGGTTGCGTCGAGTCATTGGAGGAACCCCGCCAAATATGTACTAATGCATTGCACATGTAGGAGATGCGAAAAACGAGTCATAGGGCTAGGTTGGCGTGACAGGAACAGTGGAGAACCCCGCCAAATAATGCAACGGTGAAGTACTTAACGATACTATAATGCATTTACACGTAAGAGGTGAGGAAAACGAGTGAGAGGTTAGATTGGCGAGGCGAAAACAGTGTAGTTCCCCCCCAAATATGGCAACAATGAGTGTTAGATATTATTAATGCATTGCACATGTAGGAGATGAGAAAAACGAGTCATGCGGCTAGGTTGGCGAAGCGAGAACAGTGGATGTCTTGGGGGATAGAGCTGTTTGTTATATTTTCTTGGAAGTCACAACCACTGTCTGTATATTCTTCAAATACTTTTATTGTTTTCCTTGGATGCCTGAATACACGCCCAGTGCCGATGGACCGATAATGTGTACTAATAAAGCTTAGGTTAGTGGCGGGCCGCGTAAAGGGTGTTCGGTTACTCCGAACAGGATGACAGCGCCAATTATATTGATAATTGATATCCATGCTCCAGAACGAACGATGACAGTAAGAGAAGCACCTCATCCCTGGCTAACTAGTAACGTGAGACGCATGATGAGACTACGAGATAACGCACATGCACGATACAGGAAGACTAAAAGCGAAACACACAGAGAATATTACAAGGACTTGAAACATCAAGTAAATGCTGCATTATTTAACGAGAAAAAAGTATTTTTTGACAGACATATTAACAAACATGCACATGACTCGAAGACATTATGGAAAAACTTAAAGAGGACAATATTACCTACTAAGAAAGGTATTGACTTACCCTCATATTTACAAGACCCGGACGTTATCAACAGACACTTTTTGACTATACCTGGTGAACCGGATGTGACAATATCAGACTTGTAGTATTACGAATTCAACAGATACTCCAATGCGACATTCCAACTGAGCACTGTATGTGAAGACGACTTATTTAAAATTATCAAGAATATTAAGACATCGGCTAAGGGTACAGACTGTATTTCGATTGATATGTTACTTATGACCCTACCAAGAACTATTGTCGTAATCTTAAGCATTGTAAACCGGAGCATTCTGACAAATACTTATCCGACTGACTGGAAGATCGCTATAGTGTCTCCGCTTCCTAAAAAGACGAATCCTGTACAAGTCTCAGATCTGAGACCTGTGAGTATTCTGCCATGTATATCGAAGATAATAGAGAGGGTAGTATGTGATCAGCTATCTAAATACCTGGAGAGGTCAAGCATTCTACCGGGTTTACAGTCGGGATTCCGTAAAGGGAGAGGTACTGCGACAGCACTTCTGGATGTTGTGGATAACGCACTTGCTGCGAGGGATGTTGGCAAAAGCACCCTTCTGGTGTTGCTTGACTTCTCCAGGGCTTTCGACTGTCTGAACGTCGCCCTCTTGTTATCCAAGATGAGTTATTACGGCTTGGACAAGGTTACGGTGGATTGGTTTGACAGCTACCTGTCTAATCGTGCGCAAATCGTTGGTTTGCGAAAGATGGACGGAAGCACTCTCTTCTCGGCTCCATGTCAATCCTGGGGCCTCTGATTTTTATTCTGTACAGTGCTGATATATTATCGGCCATAAAACACTGTAGGTATCATTTGTATGCAGATGATCTTCAGCTATATATTTCTTGTTCGCCTGAAGAAATACCGACAGCTGTGAGTAAGATTAGTGAGGATTTGGAAGCAGTGGCGGAGTGGTCCAAAAGGAACTGTTTGTCGCTGAACCCCAATAAATCAAAGTACTTGATACTGGGATCGGCAGCTCAGATCAAAAATACCGCCAATTGTTTGAGTCAAACAAGTCCCATCAGTATTCGGGATGAGCCAATTGAGCGAGTGTCGGAAGCCAGGAACTTGGGCTTGGTAATGGACGGGCAACTCCGTTTTGAAAACCACGTCGTCGAAATGGTAGCAAATTGTCTGTACCGGCTAAAAATACTGTACAGAATACGAGACTACCTCAATGTTGACATGCGAGTCAAGTTGTGTAGGTCGCTTGTGCTGTCTTAACTAAACTACTGTGACATTGTCTATAGCGGCTGTTTACTTCGCAGGTCTGAAAGGTTGATACAACGTGTGCAGAATGCGTGTGCTCGTTTCTGTTTCCGTATACCACCACGAACCCATGTCACCCCGTATTTGGACAATGCGAATCTGTTGAAGATGTCCGCGCGCCAAAAGCTTCATCTCGCTAGCTTGTTATTTAATGTTGTCAGAACTGAGACCCCTGAATATTTGTAAGACAAAATTCGGTGGTCTCAAATAAGTACAAATACAAGACCAGAGCATTAGTGCCGGCACATCGAACTGCTGCCTTCCGAGGAAGCTTCAGATTCGCGGCGTCAAAATGCTGGAATGACATTCCCCCTCCTATCAAGGTCCTTACCAGCAAATATGCCTTTAAGGTCAAACTCAAGGGTTATTTGTTGAGTATCCAAAAAACCTGAACCTTTCTTTCTTTTTTCCAGCATTAAATGCTACTCCTTCTAATGCCATCCTCTTATTGCACAACTCGAGGTCATGTTCTACTATGTATTTAGTTTATTAGCAATTTCTTTTAGTGTATGTATGCTATGTAAGTAGTTTATTTTGTTAATGTATTCGATCATTTTCTTTTATGTTGTTAATAATATATTCGATTATTTTCTTTTATTTTGCTAATGTATTCTATTATCACTTGTATTCTGTTTTGGTTGAAGCTCCGCGAGTCACCAACGGCCCATGCTGAAAATCAGTGCTGTGGGTAAGACCGCAGCGTATACTGAGATACCCTGTGTCCCATATTGTTTTTGGAAATATTGCTTTTGTTAAATTTTTTTGTTTATTTTTAAATCACATGTTATATGTATGTCTTTGTGGTGTTAAATACATATTTTTTCTTTCTTTCTTCTTTCTATATGGCAACGGTGAAGTACTAGATATTACTAAGGTATTCACTCGTAGGAAAGGAGAAAAAATGAGAAATGAGAAGCGGAAACAGTGGAGGACCCCGTCAAATATGGCAACGGTGAAGTGCTAGATAGTACTAATGCATTGCACATGTAGGAGATGAGAAAAACGAGTCATAGGGCTAGGTCGGCGATACAGGAACAGTGGAGAACCCCGCCAAATAATGCAACGGTGAAGTACTTAATGATACTAGTGCACATAAAAATAGAGAAGACTTGCTCAACAAGAGAAACTACGGGCTAAAAAATATTTGATTACAATGCGACGTAAATCTGCGAATTTATAGTACCAATACCACACGCTAACTGTGAAAGGAAACCTCGTGAGGACACCCTCGCGTTGGTTATCTCCGCATGTGTTGACTTGTCTTTCCTGTGGACTAAGCCTAGACTAAGCTGTCAGGATGGTATAAGTGCTGGGCTAAAATCCAAAAGCTATATCCCAGGTACTCCAGCGTCCGAGTGGACTCTTCACCTATCTAATGTTAGTAAGGGGATGTATAAATCATCTCATTAATGATAGCAAAGTCCAAGTTTTACACCTCTACAAGCAATAAAAAAACCTCCCGGTCCAACTAGCGAACAATTACCGCCCAATTAAAGATGCCCAGCCCGAAGTGGATAATGATGTAAAATGTAAGCCGGAAGAGTTTGCGAGCGGCTCCAGTTTGAAAGTGGCGGTTTATTTTCTTACGTTTTTTGTTAATTTTCACGTCGGCGGAGGAGATGGACGGGGTGGAACGGAAGATCAGGCTAAACAGATCCAGTGGGCTAACTAGTGCGCCAATGGAAAAAAATCCCCTTTTTACAGCAGTTATACAATTTTATTGCAAAATCAACGATTATGTAGAAGACTATGGGCCGATTTTTGAATTGAGAATTTACACTAAATAAATACTTAACTAGCGTTCTGTCACGCTCTTTTCTGAGAAATTTGACGAGACAGCTGCACTACAGTTAAGTAGTTAGGTACTTAGCGAAAATTTTAATACAGAAATTGGCTTAAAGATGTCTGCTGTTAAACATTAGAAAGTCCTCAGGCCTAGAACGCTTTTTCTTTCACAGCTAAGTTAGTTATTCACAGAGTAATATTTGAAATTTATCACAGTTTTCAAAAAATAAAACATGCTCATACCTGTGATCTATATCATCTTCAAAATTGGATTCAAAATGTATGAATTTCAAAGGTGATTTGTGTCTGGTCTTTATGACCATGCATGAGTAATACTTTTTAAGATTGAAAGTTTGTTACTTAAGCTAAAACTGTTTTGAAGAGAATTTTTTTTAGGAGGATTTACGAAATTGCACCCCAGGACATGTGGAAGTTATTGGATATTTTTCTGCAATTTTTTTCATAGCCATCTAGATAATGCTAGAAAAAAGACTAATGTGTTTAATTTATAAAATTCACTAAGTCATAGTTTCTGCGCTGGGATGAATAATGAAAAGTTATATGAGGGCCTAGAATGTGCTGCTAATATTTAAGAGATAAATTTCTACTAATTGGACTTTCTGCCTCGTCCTCCTTGGCTGAGAGGGCTCGTTAACTTCTTTTTAATTAAATCAAGGGCATCTAATCGCAAAGGATCGTCTCAGAGAGGTTTTATCTCATTAATAATGGCGGGCGGAAAGTTTCCTTTTTGTTTTCTAGGACGCTGCTCCTCTCCCTCGCAAGACTCTTTAGATTCACGCTTTGCTTCATACGGGGTAGACAAAGACCTTGTCAAGCTACAAAGGATCTAATGACATGAAACGAAAACGTATTTTATGAAGTTACAAAGTGGTACGAGTATAACAAAGAACGGTTATTCAAGTGGGTAGATTATTATATTAGGACAAGCTGACCCCACAAACGTTGTTTTGCCAGATAGGGGTATGTTTCATACCATAAATTGATAACAAGCTATTCTCAGACCTAATGATTATCCATATAATATTTCATCAAAATTGGCCGTGCCGTGTCGGAGGAGTTTGCGCACTAACACTGTGACACAATAATTTTATATATTACAGATTAGATATTATGACTTTTGATAAGTTTTTCCTAAATGTACAGACACTGTGTATGCTACACCATGCGAATAGCGGCATGGTGGCCGGGTCACCTATCTCCCACTAATATGGTTGAGACTGGCGATGGCTGACCGCTGCCTTATGCTCGTAAACGGGTGTCGTCCGTGTGTCTGGCCGCAGCATTGGTATTTCCACTCTTGTTTAAGAATAGTAAGGTCGTGGGTTCCATTCCCAACGGAGGCCGCCGTGAAAATGCCGTGAAAACACCGTTTGTGAAAATGGCCTCGGTCTGGGTGAATCCATGTGTTTGTGTCCTCGCTTGGTAGTGTATCCTAGTTTGGGACCAGGACTAGTTATTGTGTTGTTAGAGAGTTATTATTTATTTATGTCGAATGAGCAAAAGTATTTTTCTCGACTCCAGACTAACACAGCAAATTGATCAGAGCCAAAACCTATTGCTTTAATAACGCGCAGACCTTCCCAGACCCACACAAAGGGACCTTAAAGGGGCCAAAAGAAATATTATTGAAACCCTCGCCACGCCACGACGACGATATGACAGAGGGTTATAGCACACTCAAACGATGTTTTTAGTTTAAGAAAGTCTTATAAAATTCTTATACAATGTATCGCTCGCAGCGCGGCTGCCTGAGTGACCTTAAACGATCACGAATGTTAAGCAATATAGGGTGCGTTCAGTGCACGGATGGGTGATCGTCTATGACTGACGCTACTGGCATTTTTCCGAGCGGTTCCGTGCTTTGCAAGGCACGTTAAGCCGTTGGTGCCGGCTGCCGTCGATAGATGGCAGTCGTTAAGCCAAGTCAGATGCCGTATGGCGGCTTGAAAACTTCTGACATTAAGACCAGCCACTAGTCTTATAAGCCTCCACCATTCCGGACTGGGGACATAATGGGTATATGATGATACAATTCTCATTTAAGAGGTTCCATGGGAAGTATACGCGCAAAATTGTAATCATCATCATCATCATCAGTCATCTGACGCCCACTTCAGGACATAGGCCTCCCTCATGGGTTTCCAAGCTTCCCGGTCGTATGCCGCCAGCATTCAGCGACTCCCCACCACCGTAACCACGTCGTCTGACCATCTGGTGGACGGCCTGCCCACGCTGCGTCGCCCGGTCCGCGGTCACCAGGTCACAACTTCTCCGCCCAACGGTCATCAGTTCTCCCAGCTATGTGCCCCGCCCACTGTCGCTTCAGCTGACCAATTCTTCGAGCTACATTAGTAACTCGGGCACTTCTGTGGATCTCCACATTCCTCACCGACGTGCGCGCATGGAACGACTTAATATGGTCGACAATGTTGTCCTTTGAATTTTATTGCAATTGCCCTTTGTATGAGTATCTAGTCTATCAAAACCTTTTACGCAACGTATACTCGTATTGATATCAAAATGGTCGCTGAGACGTTTCATCATCATCATCAACCCACCGTTGGCCGCTCCGGTTTTCCGCCTTCTTCTCGGCCATCACTCTGTGATTGCGAGACGTTTCAGTGACAAATAGTTAAAGAAAAACTTCGTGGTGAAACCTTAATGTCTGATGTATTTGTGTGCTGCCAGAAGCAATGTATGTGCCTGTATTTAAAAAAAAATGTTATGTTAATAGTTATGTTATACTTCTACGCTTAGAATTGCCAATCCGCGGTGGGCACTCGTGGTAATTAACCTATACTCTCTCTTTGAGGGAAGGTCTGTCTGCTTCAATGGGCCATACACAGGAAATATTGTAAGACAGAATGGTCCTACTGGCGTTTTCCCCTAGTGCCAAAACCCTTGCCTCGTGTGGAATTATTAAATATCCACTAAGTTGCCGTAAAGAATTTTAATATCAACTTTTGAGACGGCCACCGAGCGGGTTAGGTCCAACATTTTTAGCCTCGTGTTATTGAAATTTCGGTGAAGAGGGTTTTCATAACATGACGTGGAAAGAAAGCGCCGTGGGATTACTGGAGCTAAGACGGTGAAGAGGGTTTTCATAACATGACGTGGAAAGAAAGCGCCGTGGGATTACTGGAGCTAAGACGGTGCTATTAAGTTGGCATGCAAGGCGATTATATTATAAACATATTGCTTAACGTGTAGAATAGGGTAGTTTCCAGGGTCAAAATAATTTAATTCTATTTAGTCCGTATTTTAGATTATAAAAAATATTGGATACGTATTTTTTCTTTTTTCAATGAAACAAAAAATAACAAAGATATAGCCCATTGAAGTTACGTGTGACGTCACTCAGTGCTACAAAATGCAGCACGGCGTGACGTCACACGTAACTTTAATGGGCTATATCTTTGTCATTTTTGGTCTAATTTACAAATAAAAAAATACGTGTCCCTTATTTTTGAATAATCTAAAAGACGGACTAATTACATTTTTTTGGGAAACTAGCCTATTTTTGATGGGCCTAACGGCTCACCATAACAATGGCTTTTAATGGTTATTTTCAATGTCATAACACTGACTAATATGGTCAAAGAAGTAGTGGTTGAGGACCTCTGTGCTGCAGCGGCAGCCCATCAGCCTACCATGTGAGAGGTCCCGGGATCGAAGCCGACTAGGGACAAAAAAAACCCATGTTCCTGATGGTTATGGTTGTGATGTCGCTGTTTCTGGTTCCCTCGACACAGGTTATCCTAGTGTGGGGGCAGCAGCAATGTTTGTGCCTGTATGTAAATGTTTATGTTTGTGAACTATGGTTTCGGAAGCGGGAGAGTAAGATTCGATTTCCAGAGCGGACATGTACCTATGACTTTGTTTTCCAAGCTATGTACATTTGAGAACTTGTAGTAGCAATGCTACTGACTAAATGTAAAGGAAAACTTCGTGAAGAAACCCGATTATCTGAGGTACCAAATCACATGTTTTAACGCTTAAATTACTGTGGACACGAGTTGTAATAAGGCCATATTCTATCGCCTGTGGCCTGCCGTGGAACATAAATAGCGTATATAACAATGAAAAGAAGTTATTTATTGAAAATCAAGCTTATGGATTGTTGAAAAAAATTTCGCGATAAAAATTAATAAAAAAATAAAATTATTGTTCCTTAGTTATTCCAGCATTTGCCTTATAAAATAACGACGGGAATAAAAGTAACTAGAACAACCAATTTTGTATTCTAGGTTCCCGTGAGACGCCAACATGGGCCAACAAGTATTTTTCTTTTAAAAGGCTCTTATTTTATTATCTTGAAAGTAAATACATTTTCAATATAACTTATAAAACAGTGAAATTTCAGAATAAATTAGTTTAGGTAATAGCACTCAACTTTACTAATTAAAAATTAAGTTACTATAAATTAGGTTAACAAAAACAAATACAGTTTATAAGTGAATTTTGATTATATTTGTAATGAATTTTTTTTAATGTCTATGTAAATAATAATTTTTATTTGTCTATTGTATTTTGGTTTTATACTGTAACCCTTATTTGTCTCTTATCCATAATTAAATGAGTTTATATATAAAACTATTCTAATGTATAAATAATTTCGACTCCATATCAACAAATCAAACATTAATTTTGATTAAAAAAAATGGGACAAAATATTAAAATTAGCTATCCTCAAAATAAATCAGAGAGTACAATAGAAGCAAAAGGAGATTATCTAAGCTTATGCTCGATTATTTCACATATAATTAGCGAATGAATCCAACAAGTCTCTAAACTCGTTATCGCTCGCTTGAATACAATTACAGCGAACTGTAATGGCGGAACAAAGCTACACTAAAGTGCGATAGAGCGACATTAGAAAATTAACTCAGGATCGACATGCTGTTCGATCAATGTGTTGATCAGGATTGGGATCAACAAATTGATTTGCCAGTAATTACAGGCATTTAGACAGACTATTAGAAACTAATCCATGAGAAAGAAGAAAGAAAAAACGCTACCGCCGCTTGTATACCTCAAATACCTCAGCGCTACAAATTGCCAATCCACGTCATGCGTGGTGTTTAAGCCTATACTTTTTCGCTCACTCTCTTTCTCTGAGAGAAGGCTGTATCTTGCAGTGGAACGTACAGGCCATATTATCATCATCATCAACCCATTATGTCCCCACTGAGGGGCACGGGTCTCTTCCCTGAGGAAGGTATAGGCCATACTCCACCACGGGGGCCAAGTCCGGATTGGTGGAGGCTTGTAAGACTATTGGCTGGTCTTACTGTCAGAAGTTTTCAAGTCGCCCTAAGGCCTCTGACATGGCTTGACGACTGCCATCTATCGACGGCAGCCGGCACCAACTGCTTAACGTGCCTTGCGAAGCACGGAACCGCTCGGAAAAATGCCACTAGCTTTAGTCATAGACAGAAACCCATCCATGTACTGAACGCGCCGTATGTTGCTTAACCTTAGTGATCGTTTAAGATCACTCAGGCAGCCCAGGCTACGAGTGATTCTACATTATACATAGTCATATCCCTTTTTAGTAAGAAGTTACACGTCAACGTCAGTCAGTTACACGTTGGCGTGACATCCTACTCTTTACATCTACAGCTTCATTTCGAAACACTGCAAAGATTTTAAATTAATGATTTGAGCTGGCAGACGATTGAACACTTTCGGTTCTAAAACATGAGTTAGCTTGCCAGACTTGGGTAGGTAATTACCTACATATGAGGGATATTATAAACTAAATCGAAGAAACCGACGTGGCTCTTCTGTTATCGTGTTTTCATTGTGTGGTTGCGCCGCAATGGCGGCGAATTGAGCCACTTTGGCCCGGTGGCCCGGCCGGCCTAGCCGTTGGCCTAACGAGCGATTGTACTTTGTGTTCCGTTCCTATTTACGTCTGCCAACCTTGCGGTAGAAATTCTCTGAGAGAAATTTGCTCGAGAGATTCCTGCTCGAAATACAAATGGATGTTTCGACCCGACGTTTTTGAAATACCTATATTATTATACTAGCTGAACCGGCAAACGTTGTTTCGCCATATAAATTATTGGTACGAATTATAATTAAAAGTAATTGCAGTGGACTACCCTTATCACGTAGGACTATGAAAAATAGATAACAACCTATTCTCAAATCAACCCCATATACCTATAAAATTTAATCAAAATCGGTCAAGACGTTTTGAAGGAGTATCATACTCCTCCAAAACGTCTTGACCGATTTTTATAATATTCTCCTATCACACATTACGTGTGACAGGCCATACTCCGCCACGGGATCAAGTCCGGATTGGTGGAGGCTTCTAAGACTAGTGACTGGTCTTCTGTCAGAAGTTTTCAAGCCACCCTAAGGCAGTCAGCACCAACTGCTTAACTAACTAATTTAATAGATGATTTTTATTACTTGCATTAAAGGGTATTATATTTTTTATTAAACACAGTTTATTTTATTAAGCTAGTGTTCTTAGTTTCCGAGATTTATAGTTTTCTCTAAGTGGCCTGGGTTTATTCTCGAATTTATATGCGTAGCTTAGAACAGATTAATGTTTGTAACTCAATCACGGCTGAACGACTCTAGTTGAAATTTGCCACAGAGGTGAATTCGTAGTCTAATTCTTGGCCTTGATATTTGGCTAAGTCTTGATGTTCACTCATGTTGAAAATAAATTAAAGGTTTGATTTATCTCAAAGATAGGATACTTAGGTCCAACGTGAGAATTATAGGTAAGATTTGTATTTTATGCCCAGCGTAAACGAACAGGACAAAACTGAACTTTTATGCTTGCATATCTTAAACTATTAATATCCAGATCAATAACTATTTCACTAATTTAGTCCGTAAATGAGACACACGCTAAAGTAAAATGATGACTGTTTTTCTTTCCTAACGTCACCACTATACATGTTCGTTCCTATGTGGAGACCACTGTAACTGTTGCATGTGTATTTGTTTTTTTGCAAAAAAAAGTAATATTCACCTGTATGTTACGTTGTGTATTCAATTTTTTTTTTCATCGAAGTACCCCTCTCAATGTTCGTGTATTCACAAACGCCCTACAGACCTATAGCCGTGAAGTGCACTCCGCTGGTTCCATGGCTGGTGACTGTCAAAAAGACGAGTGCTACCGCGGAAACACAACCGCGAGAGGACGACAGCGAAGCGATGGACTGGCAATCGCCATAGAATATCTGGCGACAGAATCTACGCTAGAAAGCAACTATACTACATACATACAAACATAAGCTCACGCCTGTATCCCAAAGGGGTAGAAGAGACAACCACCTGTTACAATCCTGACAAATCACTGGATAACATCATTACGCTGAGCGTATGTCCGATTGTCATGCATTACAACTGATAGGACCTTATGTAAACCACATTAGTTTAAGGTTGTTATTGTCGAGTCCTATCTACGAGCTGTAATATAATCACTGTAATCCTTGCATCGTAATAAATTACTATTCTTTTTTTTTTCTCTTAAAATAATTTTCTATTTGTCAAAAAACTGGAGCTTCAACTAGATTAAAAGCGATAGTGATCTTATGTCGTCTGTTTCCAGGCCTTCTAGGCCTAGATACTGTTAATGCGTTGCAACGACAACTGCACTAACCAGGTAATTTAATTTCATTTGCGCGTTTGATCTACGCCCGCACACGCACCAATCCTTCTAGGCGTCAATGGTATAAAAAAATCATGTCACGTGACTCGACCAAGTATATGTCATTAAACTGTAATGCACTAGCAGAATTAAGGCCCTGAACGACGACGCGTTAGCGACACAATTTACACAGTATTGTACGTTACGTGTCTATATGGCAGATGCTTGCCTCATTCATAGAGATTTTATAAAGCTATAACAAGCTGTGAACCTAAACTAGGAGCATGGATATTGTCAACAAAAGTTAATATTGCTAAGACGACAATGTGCATGCAACGACTAATAAATGTCGATGTACTGAAAGTGATTTACTAGGATCGTGGCAGATGACAATCGTTGGTATCTACATACCCCTTTGGGATACAGTCGTGAGCTTGTGTATGTTAATATTCCTAATAAGGTGGAGGCTTGTAAGACTAGTGGCTGGCTGGTCAGAAGTTATCAAGCCGCCCTAGGACCTCTGAATTGGCTTAGCGACTACCATATCGACGGCAGCAGGCACCAACTGCTTAACGTGCATGCGGCTCAATTTCTTTCATTCCTAGACCTTCCTTATACGACCGCTTCCAAAAACGGCATATGAAGAAAGATGAAGACGTTTTGACTCAAGGTGATCTGTAAGTATTTTGCAACATTTTTTCGAAATTACGTAATAAATTAAGTATTTCGAGTTACGATTTGAATTGTATTAAAATTGTAACATGACATAAACTCACGCATTTATCCCAGAGACTGCCACTTGCTACGATCCTGACACATCCCTTTCGCTTCATCGAAATTCATTAGTCCTTGCACAAATAATAAATGTATCACGTATCTATTTACATATGTTATATTTTGGTTTATAAGCACTACACCCTTTTAAAATATTCACATAACTATTTTTTATAATTTATTTCTATAAAACTGTGCAATAAAGTTTTTTAATAATAATAATAAATTTAACTGTACTCCTTATTTAGTAGCGTTTTATTTGAATTCGAGAGTAACCAGTTCCTTCTGGGACTATTTCAGCAAAATGATAGAGTGACAGATGGCAGGTTTTGCACAGTAGTAGTTTCTACTGAATAAAATATGGATGGCTCGGTCCAAGGTTTTTGCGCCCGATTTGCATTCAGCCGGCGCCCTGTTGTTTTTCAGCTATTAACATAGTTGGCGCTCGCAATGTGTCTATCATGAATGAACCATGCACGCTGGGATGAACCTGTCTGGAATAAATTTATTTTGTAAATATATTTACCATTTACACTAATTAATTAACGTGTTATCAAAATTATAACTAATTACTGACAATATATTCGTGTAACATGTAGTGACAATTAAATTTTCAGACTATAATGCAATGTGTTTCAGTTTATTGCAAAAAAAAAACAATAATGTTAACATACATATAGTTATACACACACTTACGCTTGTATTCCAAAGGGGTAGGCAGAGACCGTACTGCCACTTTCTACGATAACTTTTGCTTCATCGACATTTTTAGAATACAAGAATATTTGCTTTAATCCGCATCAATTCTGTTGCTTTTGATTTTGTTAATATGCTTTTTGCTATTGAAAATAACTCTCTCTCTCTCTTTCTGAAAGACGGCCTGTGACCGACTGTAAGATGTTTATAGGTTGCTAAGTACAGTCACGAGCAATAATATATATACACTGTCACATTTTCTAAAACTGTTAACATAAAATAATCTTGAAAGAAGTGTACGACAATTTACATCCAGTAATTAATGCATATACATAAGTAAGCAATAACATAGGTATCCTGTAAGTTTTACTGCCACTTGAAAATAAAGTAAGCAACCCAATTTTACAGTAGCAAAACAGCGTTATACCTATAAAGAAATGGCAGCCGAAGTTTAATAGCAGCTCTAAGTTTCGATATAAAAAATAACTCCCGATTTCTCGTGGAATCTTTTGCGCGCAATTGAATTTGATTCAATTTTACGGCGATCGCCTGCGCCGTAATAGTGTCAAACGGGGTGGACGGGAATTCAATTAGAAAGTTTTATGTACACCGATACAATTTTCTCCCCAAAGGTAACTTCTGGAAGTACAAATAACTTTCGTGCGTCGCGAGGGCTTAAGTTTTGTCTTTAGTTCCAGATAGTCCTTACTCGGTTTGGTACAAGTAATTACCAATACAATTATAATATTACTAACATGAGGCCTAAGTTCTGCAGTGGGCGTCAAGTGATGATTATGACGATTACTAACATATAACCATTAAATTAGTACCTCTCATTTCTACATGGAGAGTATTTTCCACTTTTACTAAATATGTATTGCAAGTACTATTTTTGTAGGTTTCTAGGGTATTTTGTAGGAGGATGAGTTCCGCTGGCATCGTTCAAGTACGGAACCTTAACAAGCGCCCGCCACGAATAATTCAAATCTGATCAAAACAAATGAAATATCAATGTATTTCGATATCTACATCAAAACAATATTATACTGAAATTAATTAAAAAATAAATACATAAATCAAACTCACATGAGTAGGCAGCTGCGCAGAAAACGTAAAACAACAGGATTTAGTTGGCGCGGAGACCATTGTGTCTAATGTTTATTTAAGATTAATATTTTTTCCGTTCCGATTTTCATTTTGTGACACTGAACCCTAAAAAGAAAGGGAATACTAATAAGCACCAAACAAGTGATCGCTAACGCAATACGATGTTGTTATGTGAATCAAAAACTGTACATAAGAATCTGCAAGCACCGTGGGATCCCACAATTACTCCAACTAGATTTGCAACGCGACAGCTGACAGCTCCAAATCGCTCACAGAGACAAGCTGGCTTCCAACCAGAGCTCTATTCACCGCAGTCAAGCCATAAACACCTATATTACCAGGCTGTAAAGGCGACAGTCCGGGTCAGGTATCTAAGCGCAGGTGAGACGGTAAATCCAGCGTTAAATTGTCAGCTGCAGTGCTGAGTAGCGCCGCTGTGGCCGCTGCATCCTTGCAGATTATGTTGACGTGAGCGTTCTGTTGGAATGGTAGCTCTATAGAAAGTCTATTTTCAAATGAACAATTATTTTTTGGTTTTTGGAGTTAAGTGACGATTTGACGAATTAATAATGCTGTATGATTTATTAATCAATGCGTACTGAATGTGCTGATTTGCCAGAGGCTTTAAAATGAGAAAATAATCCACGATTTATATCTTTATGCTAAAGTGCTCAGCGATAATTTTTGTAAGCACTTTGGTAGAACAATAAAAGTCAATAAAAAAATTGTCTAGTCGACGCCTACATTAGTTTTTGTAGGCAAACCCCAATGAATTATTAGACTGAGTAATTCATCTATCATTATGGCATCACTCTAATGTTTAGGTAGTTTTAAAACCACAGTTTGTAAACGAATTGTAGAAGAGAAATCGTATGAATAGAGAAAACAGGCTTAATCTGTCAATACAATATCGAATTGTGATACAAGGCTCCACATTAGTAAAAAATTGAGAGACACAGTTATTCCATAGTTTTCTTCTTTTATTTAACGTCACGAAAAGAGAACAAAAATAAAGTAAGTACTTTTCATCGGAAATCTCCACTTAAGCATTTTTTTTCCAATCTAGGTCGTAAAGAATATCACGTCTGATAAGATCCGCAACTCCGGTCAATGTCAGCACTTTGCTTCACTTCTAAGACGTGATTTCATCACAATTGACCCAATCGACTCTATGCAACGTTCATAATCTTGGTGGTCTCCAGTAACATACATTTTGTTTGCCTAGAAGAAGGCCAGTATCACAGACACTGCATAACGCTTGAAGTGGGGTGTATGAAAAGCAATATACACAAATGAAAGCGTAAGTTAGGGAAATGGTTTCCCTAGAGGGGTATTCGTTTCTTAATGATGTCACTCGTTCACTACGGTATGGGGTCAGTAAGTCACTGATGCTATTATTGCAGTCAGAAAATGGGTCTTGTGATCAATACATTGCGGTCTGTTCTAAACTGTAGCTAAATTGGACTGCATTGGTGGGGCTGAATAGTTAGAATGCCAACAAGTTTACTATTGAGGCTAGCCAGAGTTTGTTACGCGGTAGAATATCTTGTATCATTCTGCGTAGCACACCACCCGTAGCTCAATACGGCGTAGCTGGCTACGACGTAGCAAATACGTAGCAAGCTACGACGGCATTTCGCAATCGGAGTTAGCATAACTATTTGTAAACGTGTTTGGCTGGTTATTCATTACTAAAAAATCCCACGAAATAACTAAAAATGACCGTTCTTTCTTTCACTGTCCATTGTTTAACGTGAATAATTGTTTTTTGTTCCAGGTAATGTTACTCCACGGAGTCCTATGGTGTTAGTAAGTTCTAACTTTATTAATTACTAAAAACGCAGTCTTTTCTTGTACCACCTTTGCTCTTGTTGTTTTTTACAATTCACTATTGGTGAATTAGCTAATTTAATTAGAAAAGAATTCAGTGTCTTTATGTAATGTTTTTTTTTTGAGAATCTGAAGGGACATACTTAAGGTCTTTACTTTTCAGTTCTTTACCTTTCAATTTAAAAATTGGGGGTAAAATGCAGTACTTTTTTTACCTAAACTAGTGCTTCTGTATACTCTTTAGGCTTAAACTGGCCTGTTGATAGACCAATACGGGCCAATAAGTCATTGATTGAATTAGCTATTCAATCTGGCCCGTGATTGAATAGTTCATCGGCTACGCAGCACATCGAGGTCACAGGCGCTCGCAGCACTACGTTGATCTACTAAACCAACTGGAAACTAATCCCATATGTTTCACATGTGAATCGGTCACTATTCAAGAGGAAACGTGTAGTGTAACTCGTCACCAATTATTCGTCTCTAAAAGCAGTTAATTCTAGTGGTTTATTTGTATTATGTGATGATTTTAGTTATATATGTATTTCAGCTGTTTTGTGAAATATATCATCAATTGCTTCTATATACGTTACAGTGGAAAATTGAAATAGGAATATTATAGTACACTTTTTGTTAGGTGATATTATTGACAATATTTGACACTTACTAGAATTTTTAATTCACAGCAAAAACCGGACATAATTTATTCAAAATGGGTCATAAAAAGCGATATGTTTTTGTAAACAGTGTCATTACATCAGACTTTTTTATGAAAACCAAACACCATTGTTTAAGTACGTCATAATACAGTTATTTACTGCTGTTGGTCAATATAGGCGGAGTCTTAATAAACGGATTCTACGGTACATCTTTTTCGTAGTACATTATAGTGTATTTTTTTTTATCTTTACAATTTTCATCTTGTTTCCTTAATACATAGACTAGCTAAACCGATTCTGTTGTTCTGCCAAATCAATTATCCTATAAACCGTTCTCAGCCTTACTCAAATTTAACAAAAAAAAACATAAACATCGATGGAACCGATTCGGAAAATTTAGGTAGATAGTTAAATAATTTATTTTTGAAGTTTGAAGTTCTAATTTTAAAGTTTGATTACAAACGCCGTGACATGAAATTTTTATAAATTAGATATAGATAGATATAATGTTTTTTATTGTATCTACACCAGGAATTATAAATTAAATTTGACAATAGCATACAGTAGAATACAGTAAAATTGGCGGCCTTATTACTACAATTAATTACTTATTACTAAAAGAAGTAGAGGTAGACAATTCAATTTTGTATATAAACTTAACTACGATAAGCCAACAGACTGACAACTCGCCCTTAACTCCCTCAAACCCCTCTTACAAAATCGAGCAGTCTGTCTCTAGAAACCCATTTAAAGAATTAGTTTCGCCTCCAATTAAAACTGAATAGCCTCCACTAGGCTTAGAGCCAGGAGACGCGCCCTTAGCTTAGTTAATCCCCTCTAGTCCGGCGTCTGGGACGGGCCGAGATTAAGTCTGTCGGCTGCCGGCTGGCTGAGGCGATACAGCGTCTAAGGGTCACCTTAGGCCTCCATTTGCTTACAAATTTGTCTGCGGAGGGCTTAGGAAATTGTTTTCATTGTGTGGTATGGATTGATTAATATTACAGACACACACATGTAAGCCCTGGTAGTGGGAAGTTCATGGGTTTGAATCCCGGGATTTCAAACGTAATCAGTAATATATTTTATTTCAACGTAAAGAATTTACATTCTGTTTGTTAAATGTGAATGTTCACACACTTATAATGTTAGGTGCTGCCTTGGGACCGAATGTAGTGGAGTAAAAGGCAGCGAAAAATAAACTCCACTTTGATTATCTTTTCTCAAATCACCTTAAATCTAATACACATATAGATAGATAGATAAAAAGTTTATACAAAGTTTATACATAAGTTCGTAATAAACTCGATATATCTAAGAAGCTGAGTATAATCAACACTTGCTATGTCAAAACAACAATAGCACATATTACCGTACATTTGAGAAGTTGTAGTAACAATAGTACACGCTAACTGTGAAGAAAAACATCGTGAAGAAATCTGTGTAGGTACACCCTCAACGCTTGAAAACGCCAATCCACGGTGAGCACGCATTTTGACTTCAAGCGAAGGCTAAAAAGTAAAAAATTATACAAATACAGTACAAAAAAATCACGTGTGTATTCTCGTCGTTGCTTACTGTGATATGACTATTTTCTTACATTTCAGACCCAGATAAAGGCAATAAAAAATAAGGCTGGTATTTATAGTCTAAAGTAGTTTTCCACATTCAATACGCAATCTATCTTAGTTCATCGATCAAGCAAGTCGGATGCTTTAATAATCAAACATAATCGTTTACATACAGACACATACATTGCTTCTGGCTCCACACTAGAATAACTTGTGCCGTGAAAACCGGAAATAGCGACGTCACAAACATGTAAACATCCAAGACATTCACAGTTTTTGTCCCCAGCCGGGGTTCGAAACCGGGACCTCTCACATAGTAGGCAGATCGGCTAACCGCTGCGCCACAGAGATCGTCATATGACCCAGTTGAAGTCACAAATAATGAGGCAGGTATTTATAGATATATGTGCTTTTTCCTCATTCAATACGCGAGGCCACGCACGGCGTTCAATCCGCGACCGATCCGCCTCAATTGTCTCGCTGACACAAAGGAGCGTCGGATTGGGCTCCAGCAGCAAATTACTTTTATATTTTACTCGATTGAGACAATATAGATGCGCCCCTACCTACGGGCTTAGCGCGAATTGAGGTGGAGAAAATTATAGCTGCTTTTTGGGGACAGCTGCATTGAACGGAGAAATGTGACTGGGGATATTGACGCCATACTTTTTATATCCAGACGGGATGGTTCATACAGATATCAGACAGACGATGATACGTAGAATGCCTGAGACAAGTTTTACCAATACTTATGTCATTTTCTCAGCTTTATTTTCTGTATTATGCTCATAAACGACTGTAAATTTGCAAATCTAGAAAAAAAAACCAATAATTATAAAAACAGTACCAACGCCACAATAACAAACGACAAACCAACCAAAAAAATATTACTAAGTACATAAAGTTACTTATAAAAAGAAAGAAAAATAGAAGTCGCGACGTGTCACTATTGTTATAAATGGCAGCTGACTCAGCAGTTTGCTAAGGGTCAAGCCTTCGGCGCTGATTATCAGTCAGTGCTAGGAGCTACCCCGTGAGCGCTACACACTGCGGTGTGGTACAACCGTAAGCAATAAAGACTATAGATACTGTACAGAGTAAATAACTAAGATTTGGCGGCCTCTGTGACGCAGCGGTTAGTGCCTCTGCCTACCATGCGAGAGGTCCCGGGTTCGTATCTCGGCTGGGGTCATACAAAAAAAGAAACTCAGGTCTTGGACGTTCACATGTTTGTGACGTCACTGTTTCTGGTTCCCACGACATAGGGTATCCTGGTGTGGGGCCAGAAGCAATGTTTGTGCCTGTATGTAAAAATGTTATGTTAAGATCTAAATAGAAAGAAACATGGAATGCAAAGCAAAACAATTTTCACTGTGTTTATATACCTTTTCTTTTAATAAGCTGTCGATTACCAGTTGCAGATGTTTTTAATTATAAATTCTGCTTTGGAAAACTATACAACGTATTGCATTTCCATTTATCAAAAAGGTAAATAACAGTTCACTCAGCTAACAACGAGCTTAATCTGCTCTTGAATTGTTTCATATTTGCATACAGTACGCTTGCTGTTCTCTATATTCTTATTTGTTTCGGTTTCAAGTACTTTAAATTGTCTCTGAGAAACGATGGAGTTTTCGGTAAAGTTCGAAGTTCTATTAAGCGCAAAACTATGCAAACAAGAGCCAATTGTTGTGAAGTTTAATGTCAGATAATGCAGTCAGAAGTCTATTTGTACCGAAACAGTGACGTCACGCATGAAACCCAGTGTTAATAAGATACAAAAACAATAGTCTCGATTTTTTACAATAAAAATTCCTGATGATATAATAAGCTTACCGGGAATGCAGTTAAAAAATGTGTAAAACACACTTTAAACAAAAGGCCTACAATAATTTTAAAGATTATTTAGTTGGTAATAAATGCTTGAGTTCTAGATCATATATTATTATGTAAATTCTTAGACTAATCATGTAATTGTTGTTAATTAAGGACGTTTCAATAGACGCTCTTTGGAGTGTTTTTGTCCATCTTCCCAACAAAATTACCTACATTTTAAATAGTTATTTAGTTTAACTTGTAACGTTCATTACCTCGCAGTTCGTGAGGTTTCTTGAATATTTTTTTTTTATTATTTTAATTAAGTGGCTGGAAGACGCTGGTTGCAAGTCGCTTCCAACCAGTCTTTTTGGAAATCCACGGAGGAGGCCTATGTCCAGCAGTGGACTTCTTGTGGCTGAATGATGATGAAGATGATTATTTAAATTAATTATACTTTATTGCACACGCAGCCAAAGAAGCAGTAAAAAACGGTTTATAAGCTTGTAAAAAATTAACTACATAAGCTACAAAATCCTTAATAAGCTCTGCTGTTACAGAAATAAGTCTTAAGTCTAATTAGGTAGTTTATTTTGATTTCATTTTATTTATATTGGCCTTACAGTACGTTGTATACCAAAAAGCAACCGTGAACGTCCAACACCACACTCTCACTCCTCTTCAAATTCTCTTCATACTATTGTTGTTTGGCTCTGCGCGATATTGTTAGCTTTTATTATTCCATCCATTCGTACATCGCACACTAATTAGTTGGCTTTATACAAGCCTGACTTATCTATTTCCCGTGTGTTTCCTACACACACCTGCCTGGGGCTACAAGACTTCGAACTGGTCTATTCTTTGTGGTTTACACACAAGTGACGTCACAAGCCTTAAGCCCTCCCCTTCGATGCCGCGAGCTCGGCTTACGACGCTGATAATGAATTGTGCTGTTGTACACAAGTAGCAGGTTTATTACACATCTTAGGTAGGGCAGGGCGCATATTTCATTTAAAAAAACCTCTGTTACTCCCAGGCAAGGCATAGGAATTCTCTCAGAGAGAGATAGATAGATAGATAATTCATTTATTTACATAAGACACACACACGTATACAAAGCAAAGCAAAACACGTCTAACTACAAGTCACAGCACTAAAAAAAGCAAAGAAACAAAATTAATAATAGTACATTAACACACATAGAAAATTGCAGAGACACATAGAAAATTGGCCATACACGATACATTAATGAACCTGGCCAACGTACTGAGTAAGTGACCAACGCGGGTGTGGCAAATGTAAATGGGCTCCGACTCAGCATGTGCTGAAAGTTCCGGAAGAACTTCGGCGCTGATATTCTGCCGGTGCCCTTGATCGGCGTGCAGCGCCAAGAGAGCTGAGGTGTGGCGCACAGACGGTTATCGGAGTGTATATAATGCTATGAATAATAATGTCACGCTGCTAAACAATAGGGTAGTTTCCAGGGTCAAAATAATTTAATTCTATTTAGTCCGTATTTTAGATTATAAAAAAAAATTGGATACGTATTTTTTATTTTTTCGATTAAACAAAAAATAACAAAGATATAGCCCATTGAAGTTACGTGTGACGTCACTCAGTGCTACAAAATGCAGCACGGCGTGACGTCACACGTAACTTTAATGGGCTATATCTTTGTCATTTTTGGTCTAATTTACAAATAAAAAAATACGTGTCCCTTATTTTTAAATAATCTAAAAGACGGACTAATTACATTTTTTTGGGAAACTAGCCCATTAAAAATAAGTAAATATGTTATAATTAATAGATTGATAATATTTATAGATTGATCACGGGCTTAAATAGTAAAAAATAAATAAAATTCGAATCATCTGTGAGAACTTTGTGTTATCAAAGTCTTAGATTTTATATTCCATAATTTTATAAAATACCAAAATATCGAACAATTGCACATAATAATGTCAACATAATCATCATATCAATAACTTGTACACTGGCAACGGAGTTCAGAAGTACAGGAGCAAAACAATAAATGTCAGAGTATTAGAATTAAAATTGTATTATGGTATTAAATTTAAAATAGAATGATTAAAATTGATGATAATATTATATACGTATGTCCAAAATAAAAAATAATAATTAAAAAACTGTGTTATAATATACTCAATTGTTGAAATGTTCGGAAGAAAATACGTAACCGATAATAGGTATGTACTAATAGCACTTTATTCCATTAATTTACCGGGATAACAATTTCTGCTGGTCAAGCAGAAGCTTTTTAATATGGGCCCTGAAGGTGAACCTAGACTGAAACCTAGAACCTAGACCTAGAGACGGGTGTAGAGTAAAGTGAATCACTGTGAATGCCACCCGCGATACTGTTATCCCACTTGTGTTTAGAACCGATTAAATGAAAACCGGTTTTTTGAGAAAACCGGTACTAACCGGTATATAAACTCCTCAGTCCTGACCTTGAAAATAACAATGGTTTTCTATTGTTATTCCAACGTCATGACTGAAGAGGTTGAAAATAGTAATCGATTACTTTTTATAGTGTCACTTAAAGGATCCGGACGACAGACAAAAGTTATTTACATTGATATTTTTTTAAATAAAACCCTCAATTTTGCAATATGATATATATATAGTATGAAAGCTAAATTATGTATCAAAAGATTGCAACATAATTTCTTTGACCTATTTTTACACCAAAACCACGATTTTATTACAAAACAGACATCATCATTGTTTATTATAAATTTTTAACAAATCTTTTTGTAGCTTTTTATGAACGAATAATCTTTTTTGATGAAAAGAAAAATCTGAAGATATCTGAAAACAGGTTTTTTAAAAGAAGTAATTGCAAAATACCGTCTCTGAATATTGTAATCGGTTCACATCACTACAGCCCACCTCTAACTGAATTAACTTAATTATAAAACAGTACAAAAATGTTGGTGAAAATTACGCAGACGGGTAAATCTTCATTATCGTGCCGTAGGCTTATAATTATGTATTTAGAGCTTTCTTTTTCATGAAAAGAATATAGGATGCTTTTAAAAAAATTCTTTGAAAATCAGAAGGTTTATTCCACAAACAAGCTTTAAAATGTGACCAACTTCGCAACTTCGAAAAAAGATATTCTATACATATTTTTTGTAAAGAAAGTCGACTGACTTTGTTGAAGTCAAACGACTTTGTTGAGTGTTGTAACCGCACTGAATATATTATTATATCATTCATGAGGTCATTAAAAACATAAGTATTTACATACAAGCACATATATTGCTTCTGGCCCCACACTAGGATATTGTGTGTCGTGGGAACCAGAAACAGTGACATCACAAACATGTAAACATCCAAGACCTAAGGTTCTTTTTGTCCCCAGCCGGGATTCACAACCGTGACCTCTCTCTCGGTAGGCCGATGCTCTAACCACTGCGCTACAGAGGTCGTCAGAGGTGATAATGTTAAATTAGGCGATTATTAATGATCCTGTGGAGCTTCCTATGGGCCATTCTAGTGCGGTTGCCAGGAAGATTTTGATATTATATCTAGAAAATTCATAAAATAAACATAAGCATTTCCATGCAGGCACATACCTATCCTCCACCAATCCGGACTGCCTACTCCCCGTGGTGGAGTATGGCCTATACTTTTCTCAGGCAAGAGACCCGTGCCCCTCGGTGGGGACATGATGGGTTGATGATGATGATGATGATGATTTACCTATGTATATAAAATAATTACTTTTTTCGATATTTCGTGATTGTCGGGATCGTGGCACGTGGCAGTCCCTGGTCTCTGCCTACCTCTCTGGGATACAGGCGTGAGCCTTTGTATGCATGTTTTTCGATATTCCGGAGTCGTTTTCACAGTAAAAATTGTTTATATTGACGTGTAAAATTAGACAACCTTACGTTTGTACAGGTCTTTCTGAAACACCCTGTCTACCGGTTGCCTTCATAAAGAACGAGCTATGTAAGCAAAAATAATATTGTTATCTTGATTTTTCCAGCCTCTATTACTAAGCCAAAGCCTGAATTAGGACCTTTTTCTGAAGACGTAAAAAATAAGGTATTTTCCGATGATATTTTTGCAGATTCTGAATAAAGAGGGCTATAATTCAATAGATTAATTGATTGCCTGTTTCTCGTGCTAAGCCAACGTTTGAGATACGGAAGCGACGAAATAAAAATGGCTTAGACCCGACTGAGTTTACTTAATTATAAAAAAATACAAGAAGGTTCGTAAAGATTATGCAGACAGGTAAATCTTTGTAACTATCATCATGGGCTAACCTCTACCCACTGTTGGTTATAGGCAGTATCTCGCCATCCGCATCCACGGGCCCCCCGCCAACCTGGCCACATCGTCCGACCATCGCACTGCTGGTCTAGGCGGGGCTTGGTTGACAAATCAATTTCGCTTCATTGTACATATCATCACATCACACTAATATTATAAATGCAAAGTTTGAGAGTGTGTATGTTTGTTACTTCTTCACGTCTAAACGGTTGAAGCGATTTTAATAAAATTTGGTATGGAGTTGGCTGACACCCTGGATAAACACATAGGCTACGTTTTAATGCAGGAAAATATCTTACTTCCATGGGAAAATAGGTAAAAATGAAACTTTGTAAAGTGATCTTTCCGGTGCTCTAAATTATCTTGCTTCTAAAAACGTAAATAGTTACTATTGTTACTGTTAATATGCAATTTATTTTCCCGAATAAATCGCGAGTAACACCGCGGGGCACAGCTAGTTTTATATATACGAAAAATCCGCCTGGACTCAGGCCGTTTGCACAAACGAAGCTCGGTGCTGAATTATGCCGGTCTAGTTAGCCCGAAAGCATTAGAATAAAATGGGACATTATTACGTTAACCTTGCAAGTGTGGTTAAACTGTGTAACAGGGCCGACCCGCGATGTAATAAGAGCAGTGTTTGCTCGCAGCCGGGAGGCGTATTTGCATAAGCGATATCATAAGCTCAAATATTACGTGTAGGGATGGATTTTCCCGGATTAGCGCTGCCTAATCACTGCTAAACAATTTGAACGCTTCGGTTTGCTCAACAGATTAATAAACTTGCAGATAAGCTTGCTAACAGTGGGAGTTACTGGTCGGAGTATTAAGGATTAGGACGCTTACAATAGGAAAATAAAAACCTATCGGGAAACTGTTTATCTCTAAAAGTACACATAACAAATAACATCCTCTTAATGGCTCCACTGAGTAATACTAGCGCTACCAAGTAAATAAAACATATATTTCTAAAGGAAACAGAAATAATTTATTATCAGATAGTATTATAGACCACCAGTCGCTGATAAATTGTGCCCGGATGACGGCGATAGGATTGGCACTTGTCACGTTGGAACCTAATAAACTCGGCAAAACGTGGGCCCAGTTCTAGTGATTGGTGCCTCTGCCTACCCCCTCGGGGATAAGGGGCGCGAGTTTATTTTTTATTTTTAGTCTTATAGAAGCTACTATATTATGCTAAAATGATAAGTAAGGCAAGCGCAGCGTAGGACGACCAGCCACAAGATGGACAGAGGATTTCATCAAGGTAGCAGGAAGACGCTGAATGCAAGCCGCTTCCAACCGATCTTTTTGGAAATCCATAGAGGAGGCCTATGTCCAGCAGTGGACTTCTTGTGGCTGCAGGATAGTCATGCCTATCATTGACTGTCTGCCTAGTTAGTCAAGCCTTTAAAGCGCTTAGTAACCACAAAAGAGGCCATGGCGTTCGATTCCCACTAGGACCCGCCATACATGTGTTACATGTGTACAATATTAAATGGCCTCAGTCTGGGGGTTTTTCCTTGTTTTTGATGTCTTTGCCGGGTTACCATAGTACAGGGTATTCTAGTTTGGGACCAGATCAAGTGATTGTGTTGTGTGGAAGTTATTATTGTTATTATAATGATTATAATTATTATTATCCTTTCAGCGTTGTTGTTCAGCGTACACCGTTTACAGATTGTTTTTAAAAAAACTCTGTATAATATCGCAATTATGTTTACGAATCACGAACCTAGTATAGATAGCATTTGTGCCAAAAACGGCCGTTTTTGTCTTAGGTTCACAGCCATTAATATGATTGAGAGATTATACAGTCACTTTAAGCAAATTTGATCGGCAAAAAACTATAGGGTTTTCATTAATTGTTTTACGGATACACTTTCTTGAATTTTGTCAGGAGAGTCCGACCAGGTTTCGCTTAACCATGGTGAGCAGAGCGTCATCGTGTCATCAGAGCGAAACGTGGTCGAAGTCTTCAAACAAAATTTCGAGTAAGTGTATCCGTAAAACAATTTATAGGGTTTTTTATCCTCCGCGGCGCTAAAGTTCTCCCTTTCTTGGAGCTTTCACGGCGACGTTCAAGTCGCCAAATCCGTATGTTTTTCAGCTGTGGAATTAAGTAATTTGTATGCAAGACTCTTTTCCAAAACCTACTTAACTTGCATGTCCCTTATCGCTTTTTGGGTAGCGGTAGCAGACACGCGCTGGAAGCGGCTTGAGTGAGATTCTGTCCTACCTTGTTGAGCAAACAAAAGTCTGTTTATGTGAACTCATTACAATACAACTGAGACGTTCAAAGCAAAAATGTAGCAAAAAGTAAAATGGTATTTTAGGGCAGAGTCGTTTGAATGAAAAGTTATAAGCAATAAGACCGCAAAGTATTTGTAAATGTTTTTTACATTTATTATTACAAACTACGAAAAATCGCGGAACATACATGGGGGTAATTCGGATATCTCTAGGTGTGCTCTATCTCTGGACTTTCGCTTGACACTATTTTTTGGGACACCCTGTATAACTATAACTAGTAGGTAATATAATTAGTATACATAGAGAATACTTCATTGCACAGCCGCAAAAAGATATTTACAAAATAATTATCTACGTAATGTTATCCAATTGACTGTGATTGCCTCCTTGGTCTAGCGGTTAAGCCGCTTACCTACCAAGACAGAGGTCGTGAGTTCGATTCCCATTGGTTGCCGCCGTAAATTTATACAAATGGCTTCAATTTGGATGTTTTTTTATGTTTGTAATGTGGACCAAGTCAAGCGATTGTGTTGTGAGGAAGCTATTATTATAGCACAGAGCGATCTGCTACAGAAAACTTTTAGTAAACGTTTGCCCGATATTTTCACATTCATCATCATCATCATCATCAACCCATTATTTCCCCACCGTGGGGCACGGGTCTCTTCCCTGAGGAAGGTATAGGCCATACTCCACCACGGGGGCCAAGTCCGGATTGGTGGAGGCTTGTAAGACTAGTGGCTGGTCTTACTGTCAGAAGTTTTCAAGCCGCCTTAAGGCCTCTGACTTGGCTTAACGACTGCCATCTATCGACGACAGCCGGCACCAACTGCTTAACGTGCCTTGCGAAGCACGGAACCGCTCGGAAAAATGCCACTAGCGTTATTCATAGACAGTGACCCATCCATGGACTGAACGCGCCGTATGTTGCTTAACTTTAGTGATCGTTTAAGATCACTCAGGCAGCCTAGGCTACGAGCGATTCATATTTTCACATATTTTCACGATATTTATATTTTCATATTTTAAATTTTCACGATATTTTCACATATAAGATTAAAATTTCCTATACTTTTATCCAACATGTAATACTAAATTGTTAAACTGTAAACTATTAAGAACCAGTTTTGGTAAAATGTAGGGGAGCTACCGAACTTCCGAACTTTCCGAGCAAACTTTTTATTCTCGGATAAGTGTTGGTTAGTTTTTACTTACACAGGTACCCTGGCCCCTTTGCATATGTAATGTGATGGTTATACCGCGTCTAGTAGCACCTTCACTCATTCTAAATCGGTGTAGGAACCACTTGGACGCTGACAACTAAATATTCGTTGAATATTTAAAGTGGCTTTCTATCGCCGTTATTGATATCGAGCAAAATAAGGCTGACCACAATTCACACGAATCACAATACTTTTAGTATTTGTTGTTATAACGGCAACAGATATGCATCATCTGTAAATGTTTTAAAATTTAGACTGTCTAGGTAGCACGGTATTAGACAACGGTAATTTCTGACTCCAACGGCACACGGTTTCCTAGTGTGGGATCAGAAGCAGTGTATGAGCCTGTATGTAAATGTTTGCTTAAAAATAACTTTGCACTGTTGCTATTTTCCGGTTTGATTTCTTTCCTGCAGCCTCACTGTCTAGTTGAATAACAATATGTAATTTTAAAGCAATCTCATCGATACTTCTCTCTATATTCAAATGTTGGGCGTTTCGCCCGCGCCCGTTCATATTTCACTGCTACAAATGGAGCTTACATTCACCATTTAAGTGTTTATGTGTCTCGTGTAAATATTCCAGCATTTAACTCGCCGTTGTCGTCTAGTCACAAAGTGGAAACGAACAGAATGTTCTTTTTTGGTTTATTGAAATTATCGAGTATTATTAAGAAAAAAAAACGGGATTCAATAAATAATGGGTTGTTTGTTGAAAATACCTATATACATATGTACAAACATACATTTTTACACACATATATTGACTGTCTCGTTAGTGTAGCCGTTAATGCGCTAACTACCTAGACAGAGGTCGTGGGTTCGATCCCACTGGAGTCCGCCGTACATTTGTACAACTGGCCTCATTCTGGGTATGTTTCATGTTTGTCATATCCTTGCCTGGTTACCATGGCACAGAGTATCTTAGTTTAATGCCAGGTCAAGAGATTGTGTTGTGTGGAATATATTTATTTATTCATACGTATAAAGAAACTACTAGAGCTTCTAGAGTACAATACCTTCTCCCAACCTGTATAATATCTAGGTTCGAGACTAAACGCTCTGCATTTCCGCGCCAATTCAAACTTGGCGCGCTTTTGAATGAGCAATATAGATTCGTTCACTCTTTTCACTTTTGTCATGCGGAGAGCACGTTAAAATCTTTTTCCGATGAAATATTTTTCAAAATGGCCGGCCGACGTGTGATACAAACTGAAATAACCCTTTGAGGTCTTGTGTGGATTGTGTTCCGAGACCTGGAGACCAGGTTCATCATCGTCTGTGAGTAGAGCACCTTTTCTCTCACCCAAATTCTTTCCGTAGTTCAATAGCAAAAAGTACCTTTTATAACTCCTTGTTTATTGCACGCAATAAGACACGGCTCATTCAGTGTGCAAATATCTCTTAGTGTAAACATCGTTAGTTGTCGGGTAATCTGTGAGGATCTCGAGCAAACTCCTTTCGCGACTGGAGCCCAGTAGCTTTGCGAGCGTAAGCCGCGGCTGTGCTGGGCTTACGATGACATTTTGTACGGAATTATCAAAAGATCTCCGATTAAACAATTGTTTCGCAAGTCGGAGAGTTCAGGCTCAGAGATGGAACTTTTCATAAAGAAAAGGAAGGTAAGATAAAAAAACTGGTCAAGAGCAAGACGGGCTGGGCCACCAAGAGTTCTGTACTCGCCGTTTTTCCCAACTTTTCCCGAACTTCAAAGACATTTTTGTTAAAACAAAAGAACAAATTTTCAGTTATCAGATTTCTCCCTGTATTCGTAGTCTAAGGCCTGGTTTACATTTGCTTTATTTTCGTGCTTTTTTTAGCACGCTTTTTATAGAGCTAGAATAGAATAAAGACGCCAATTCCTTTTATAAGAACGTAAGCAAATAATAAATCACTAATGGTTGGTTGTATACTATGTATCTAGGATTTTTTAAAGACTTTTACAAAATATGGTGCGGACTAGGCTATTAATCGGCATATATTTTTGCCGTCTCTATTTTATTCAATCTCTATGGAAAGCAGGCTAAAAAAGCACGAAAATAAAGCAAATGTAAACCAGGTCTATGAGGTTATTGCTTGCCAAATATCATCATTCCAACTAAAGGGGTAGTACCCTATAAATTTTGATATCCTCTTTTTTGCGGCAAAATCGACCATATCTTTTATATGCGTAAACTTAGAAATGTTATATTTTCAAAGCTTCAAAAAGTTGTCTATGACATGTGATTTTGATTTCAGCTCGATATCTTCACGCGTTCTTAAAATAAAGGGTCTTGACAGACGGACGGACGGATTGACGAACAACAAAGTGATATTACAAGGGTTCTGTTTTTTTCTGTTTCGGGTACGGAACCCTAAAACCGGAATATTTTATTTTATATTAGTGTTTTATCGAAAAAAACAATACCTACAAGTTGAAACCATTTTAGTACGAGGAAATAAAAATCAAGTTATGTTCAGTTGGATTTAATTTTATTTTTCAGCGGTCTACCAAAATGTTTGCCAAAAACTTACATTATTTAGTTTGAGATAAGGTACGTTAAAATCATTCTTTTTAAAATTTGTAGAAAAAAAAAACGTATAAAATATTAAAACGTATTAAAACGCACACCATCTCCCCTGAGCGGTAGGCAGAAACCAACTATCAAGCATGTTATGCAATATTTGCTAGATGTATACTCAACTTGGAACAATATTTTAAATAAAAACTAGTTGTGAAAGCAATTTTTTACAATTTTGCATACTAATGATCGTGATTAGACCTCTTTAATATATAATATGTACCTATAGCTGAACTACCAGGTTTAGTACATTGTTTCATTAGCTTTGCAGGTCGATTCTATCAATTCTTAAGTTATCGGTGAACAAGTTAAGAGTCCATACATTTTACCAGACTAAAGATGAACTTTTCTAATCAATGGTAATTGAATACTTAGCTGAAAGTCGCGGTTTGAGGCCTACTACGGAACGGATATTTTTCTTCTACAGGATTCTACAGGCAATTTTATTCGAGAGCATTATTTCTACTATCAATACTTACAACTTTTAACGTGACTCTAGCTAGAGTATTACTAGTAGGTAGGTAGGTAAATGGCTAACAAATTAAATTGCGTATTTAGCTAATAGAGTGCAGGAAGTTGATATTAATAGAGTTAAGTCATCCGAATCTCATGTTAAAATAGAATTTCCTCAGAGTTCCATTTTAGGGCCGTTCCTTTTCTTAGTGTATGATCTGCCGTACCTAGTTGAGAAATTGTCACAAATAGTATTGTTTGCGGATGAATCTTCTCTAATTTTTAAAATCAAGAGAGGTCAATCTAATTAAGACGATGTAAACAATGCTCTTTCTGAAATTCTGAATGGGTTTACCATAAACAATCTTATGTTAAAACCTTCAGGCTGAATTTCATTCACATAACTTCATAAACGGCAAAGTTTCATACTAACTTTGCACCCCCCTTAAGGGATGATTTTCGTAAAACTATATTACATGTATTTCATGACTTTTAATGAAGGAACTTCATATTGAATTTCATTCTAATAACTTCAAAAACGGCAAAGTTTCATACTAACATGGCACCTCCCTTCTACCCCTTAAGGGATGATCTTCGAAAAACTATTTTACATGTATTTCATGACTTTTAATGAAGAACCTACGTACCAAATTTTATTCGAATAACTTCAAAAACGGCAAAGTTTCATACTAACTTTGCACCCCCCTCTTGCCCCCTTAAGGGATGATTTTTGAAAAACTGTTTTACGTGTGTTTCATGAATTTCAATGAAGAATTTTTTTATTTGAATTTCATTCGAATAATTTCAAAAACGGCAATGTTTCATACTAACTTTGCACCCAATTTTTACCCCCTTTAGGGATGATTTTCGAAAAAAATTTATACGCGTTTTTCATAACTTTTAATGAAAGACCTTTATATTGACTCTCATTCGAATAACTTCAAAAACGGCAAAGTTTCATACTAAGTTTGCACCCCCTTTTTCCCCCTTAAGGGATGATTTTAAAAAAACTATTTTACATGTATTTCATGACTTTTAATGAAGAACCTACGTACCAAATTTTATTCGAATAACTTCAAAAACGGCAAAGTTTCATACTAACTTTGCACCCCCCTCTTGCCCCCTTAAGGGATGATTTTTGAAAAACTGTTTTACGTGTGTTTCATGACTTTCAATGAAGAATTTTTTTATTTGAATTTCATTCGAATAATTTCAAAAACGGCAATGTTTCATACTAACTTTGCACCCAATTTTTACCCCCTTTAGGGATGATTTTCGAAAAAAATTTATACGCGTTTTTCATAACTTTTAATGAAAGACCTTTATATTGACTCTCATTCGAATAACTTCAAAAACGGCAAAGTTTCATACTAAGTTTGCACCCCCTTTTTCCCCCTTAAGGGATGATTTTAAAAAAACTATTTTACATGTGTTTCTTAATTTTAAATGAAGAACCTTCGTACCAAATTTCATTCGAATAACTTCAAAAACGGCAAAGTTTTATACTAACTTTGAACCCCCATTTTACCCCTTTAGGGGATGAATTTTCAAAAATTCTTTCTTAGTGCTCCTCTACGTTACCAAAGAAACCTCTGTGCAAAACTTCAAGTTTCTAACTCTTATAGTTTAGGCCCTGTGTTGATATGTCAGTCAGTCAGTCAGTCAGTCAGTCAGTCAGTCAGTCAGTCAGTCCGTCAGTCAGTCAGTCAGTCAGTCAGTCAGTCAGTCAGTCAGTCAGTCAGTCAGTCAGTCAGTCAGTCAGTCAGTCAGTCAGTCAGTCAGTCAGTCAGTCAGTCAGTCAGTCAGTCAGTCAGTCAGTCAGTCAGTCAGTCAGTCCTCAAATCCTCAAATCATCAAAGGTATTTTTCTGAATAACTTTTATAGTACTGTAAGTCTTATCATTAACAATTTTTACTACAGGTAAAAACCGGTAAATATTATTATTTTTTATTTATTTTAACTTTTTGTTCGTCTGTCTGCCATAAATACCGATGTCAACACAGTAATTACAATAATCTCAATAGTTTTAACAATATTCTGCTTTGAATATGCTTAAAATGCCTTAAAAAATCTAAGATTACATTTCCTCAGGGAAAATCCTTTAAATGGGTATCCCTTTGTCTTAAAAGTATTTTTTTCTATAAATACCACAAGCATAGGCCATTAAAATATAATTTATTAGGCACTCATTGAAATGAAGATTAATTTGTTTTGCATAAATTTTATTTATTTAATACCTTAATAATAAATAATCACAACTAAACTTTCAATTGCTTATAACTCAAAATGGCAAATCTGTGATTTACTGGGTTTTCGCAGTACAACGACGATATTGTTGAAATCTGCGACCAAAAAGTCATCGTAAGCTTGAGAAATGAGATCGTCGTCATCGTCTTCTGTAAATGAGGACCGTCTTAAATGGGATTTATCATCTATTTTACACTATTTAGGTATTTATTTACAGTGTCTAGCTACCTAGTAGCTCCCTGACCTAACTAGACAGATGAGTTTTTATGCAAAATAACCTCACTTTTACCGGCATTATAATAATAATAACGGTTAATTTCGTACCCTGCCTAGTCTTCCTTTTCCATGATCGTCATTAAGCTTATTTGGATGTGTTGAACTCATAAACGGACTAAAGTATGAATTTAATGGACAACTGTTGCATTCGCGCATAAAACTTCTTTCTAGAGAGAAACAAGTAACGGTTAATACGGTCATAACAGGTGGCAGCAATGCCGCGTGGCATACAAGCGTACGACGAGTTACCGATTTTTCTCTGCCGAAATACAGCGTAAGCGATGATTTAAATCGTCAGGGAAAACAATTTAATTCTACGTACAGGTTTTACCATGACAATTATTCTGTTTGGCATGATCGTGAACCCATCAGGAAGAACCATTTAACTGTCGGTAATGATTCGTGTCTGTACATTTTTTTTCAAATGTTGACAATTAAGTTAAACTACTTAATTGTTTCGGACGTAAAGTTATATAAATTATAAAAGTTATTATAAAGAAAACTAGTTATAGAGGTTTAAAGTTTTATCATTGGAGACAAACCTGAAAAAGTGATGATTAAGTTACTTTAATTTTTTTTACCAGAGAAAAAAAGCATGAAGAGTACGATTTAATTCGTTTTCTCAGTAGGTATCTCCCAAAGTATGCTACCTATCACATAATGGGGTTTCGCAGACGAAAGAGCAAAAAAAAATAACTCGATCTGTATTGCTAACTCATTTTATAAAAAAAAATGATTTACCGGGTTTTCGCAGTACAACGACGATATAATATTAAGGGTGAGTTTACGAGAATCACCAGTCTTTGAAAAAATACTATTGAGCACAGTTCAAAGCCACATTTTAGTAGTGCAGCCAAGGCTTACAAAAAAAAATACTTTGAATATAAGGCCTGACTGGCAAAAAGTCTCAAGAAAGACGAAAATTATTGCCACCACTGAAAATGAGGTTTTTCTAAGGGTTTAAATTCAACGAACCTATAAGTTCCTTGCGTGAGAGTTTTATTTCGTAGATTATTTTATAAGAATGATAGTATTACGTTTCATATTACAAGCTTTTTAGTGGTTTCTTACTAAACAATCATGACCGTGACGTCTGCCATTTTTTTTTCTTGTGACGTCCTAAGGATGGTACCACTCCTGTTGTCAAATCATATGGTATTGAATATGATTATTAACTGTTGTAATACCTACGACTACCGATTGACCTGTTTTTCCGAAATCAGTCCAGCCGACTTACTGCAAAGTGGTTACACAGAAATATACATAAATACTAGCGAGTAAAAACCACTACCCTCTTCTTTTCTCCTCTGCAGTCGGGTAAAAACACGATAGGATCGCTAGTTAGCTGCAATAGCATTACCGGGTCAAAGGCAGGAGAGGCGGGCGGAGCGGAGCACTTTTTGCGCGATCTAATGAACGCGGCATAATTTATGTCCATTTGTAAGCTCGCACGGCGCGCCTGAGACAGGCGGGGCAAGTCATAAGAGAGAAGCGTTCGTTGCGTTATGCACGTGAGGTGCTTAAAGTTGGAGGTGCTGGGTGCCGTGCATTATTGTATAGCACCTAACTGTCATTGATTAGAAAATAATACTTTAATCTTTTTGTCATGCATCGCCTAGCTAGCATAAAGAAAATAATCACTTGTTAGGGCTCGACTAACACTACAGAAGAACGTAGCGATTGTTTTTTTGAACTAAATCTTGTAAGCACTAGACATTAGTAACTTAATTCCGGAAATCCGGATACACTAAAGGCTTTTCTCCACTGCTCCGGTCCGGTAAACGTTAATTACCGATCCGATTTAGAAACACACAAGAATACTAATATTCTCCACTACTCTGGCATCTGTTTTTTAACGACCCGATAATTTGCTAGATCGGAACGGTATTTTACCGGTCCGCAGTGATCGACGCACAAAAACAATACACGTTTTTGCACTGCGCATATAACCCAAAAATGTTCCCATACTATTTATTTATAAGAGAATGTGTCGAAAACGTCCACTGCCTCGAATAGAAAAACCGAGGAATTTTAATAAAGCACGTCACGTCTATTGTCGATTATATTCGGATGAAGTGGAGAAGCATAATCTGGCCTTCCGATATTTTTTCTCATGACTGATTCCGGTTCCGACACCGGACCGGAGTAGTGGAGGAAGGCAATTACTTGACTTTTTGTCGGAAAAGTCCGACCAGGTTTCGCTCTGATTCGCAGAGCTTAATCATGGTGAGCAGAGACGGAGCTCGCGTCGTCGGTTGCCCGACTCTGACCTCTAGTTTTCATCATCATCATCAACCTATTATGTCCCCACCGAGGGCACGGGTAGAGAACCGTAGATACTCTCCTCGGGAAAGAGTTATATAAGAGTATAGGCCATACTGCACCACGGGTCCAAATCCGGATTGGTGGAGGCTCGTAAGACTAGTGGCTGGTCTACTGTCAGTGAAGTTTTAATAAAACAAAAGCATCTTTTTGTATAGAATTTTGCAAAAAATGTCTGTACAATTTCTCAGTGGATTTTTAGGACAATTCGCCCTGAATCTAAGGCAAAAACCTTGGACGAGATTTTTTTCCCTTGGTGGCGCTAGTGAATCGGATGGTGGCCGCTTAAGTAGAAAATGCAATAAAAATCGCGGAAGAAACTTGTTGTGATGATAAATGGGTACTTAGAATCATTACGTAGTTAAATCTAGTCGTAATCATATTTCACAGATCAATGAATATGCTAGGATAACAACATGCAAATTGGTTTGGCGGTAAATTATGTATTTGACACCCAAATGTCACACAAATTTATTGCAATCGAAGCGTGAATTGGAACTGAGGATCTTTAAATATATTATTGGATCCCATGTGCGAGAAAGTTTGCAGATCTTTCATACGTTAGGCCTGGTTTACATTTTATTTATTTTCATGCTTTTTTTGCTTGCTTTCCATAGAGCTAGAATAGAATAGAGACGCCAATTACTTTTATAAGTACATAAGCAAATAATAAATCAGTAATGGTTAGTTGTATACTATGTATTTATGATTTTTTTAAAGTACTTTTATAATAATAGGGTGCGTAATAAAAGCTATGAATCGGCATACGTTTTTGCCGCCTCTATTTGATTCTTTATCTATGGAAATAATGCTAAAAAGCATGAAAATAAAGCAAATGTAAACCAGGCTTTATGGGATTTGTCCCCAGTCGATGTACGTAGGCATATGGTGCGCCGCCATTTTGAAAAAAATATATATTAAAATGGCGGCTGACCGAGTATGCCAGTCTTCCAACAAAAATTTTCAATCCCCTTTGGATCCCACGCGAACGAAATTGACAGTTACCTATATCCTCGCCAGTCGAAATGAAACTCTACGCCACTGAGATAGTCACGCTACATAGCTTAGAAAAGCTTACTCATAGTGTAACTAAATTACAAAAAAAATTTATTTCCGTAACAGCTTGGCTAGTCTCGAACATGCAACTTCTTGTTTCGCAGACAGGACTTACTCCCGTTGCGCCACGATGCTCTCGATTTTGTATGCGAAATTGGCGTTAGCAATCAGATTGCAGGGGGCAACCATATGAGTATTTGACTGAGTCAACGATTGCTAAGTCACTCGTCACAGATACACTTTCTCGATGTAGGTAGCTTTGAAAAATAATCGTTGAGAATTGCACTGAATTTTGTTGGAATAGTCACGTATTTGATGTATTTTTATTTACTTATTCTTAATTTATTGATGATTTGATTTAGTTCTTTAGTGAGACACTGTAATTCACTTTGGCGATACACTTTAGACGTAGTATTTATATTTATTCACGGAGCTCACCAAAACAGGTCTTTCTCTAACAACGTTCACTCAACAATTGAATCGAATGATTTTGTATAATTTCCATGTTGTCTCCTCAATGTAGTTGTTGCTTAGTAATTATTTTTTCCTCGCATGTTGTTTTGTTCACAGATTTAAAGTAAACAAGTAAAAAATAACATAAAATTAACACAAACCTGAATTCCGGCAGGCTGAGAGAGAGAAAGAGCACGTCTGCTACGTGCCGCGATCTTTCGCATAATAGAATAGAATAGAAAAAGTTTTATTTACAAATTCCATAAAACACTACAACGATCCTTAAGAGCTAAAAAAACAATAGTAAGATCGAAATATTTTACACAGATGAAATGAATGGCCGTGCAAATGTACATCATAATCATTAACATTAATTAATCATCAACCATAATTAGTCGCCGCATACACTGGAAAATAACCTTTTACATAATTATACATTTTTTTCATTTTAAGTTGGCCGTGACTGTATCCCACTGCTGGACAATCCCTTACACTCCTCTCTGTCTCTGGCCAATTCTTCTCATCCAGGTAAATATTTGGTCCTTTCGTCGCACCATCTTCGCCTCGGTCTTCCGCGTCGCAGATAGCTATCGCATGACACCCAATCGGTTACATTTTTTTCGTACCTTTCCGGGCCTAAAAATAAATAATAAACAACTTCTACAGGATGTATTCGCTTTTCGCGATTCGCCAGAATTAGGAAACCCTTAGCTATTATTAAAAAGGTTTTTTTGTTTCAATATCCATTATTTTGTTTGAAAACCTCGTTTACTGCTTATTAATTTCTTCTAACTTTCTCTAAATACTCTACCAATTAGTTTATATTACTTTTACTATGTATTATTTACTATGTATTACTAAGTATTACCTATATTAATTAGTTTATAGAATACTTCAATGGTGTTATTAAGGTTTTTATCATGTTTAATTAATTAAAAATTACCTTCTTACCGTCGTTTTTTTGTAAAAAGGGTAAGTCTACTGGTACATACCAATATAATTAAATAAAACAAAATCTGCAAAATAAGCCTATCCGCCACAGCTTATAACAGAAACCTTGGAAGCAGGACGGTCGGATCGGGCGAGTGGTAACGAATTCGTTCAGCTAACGATATTGTCGAAATGAAAGAGCATTTCCATCGCCGCCCGCCTGCCGCCCCACTACAGCTGTGCTACATCCCTTAGGGGTTTCGGTGGCTAGCTACCTAGTCCCAGGTCTGAAAAACGCCTTGACCTTAAATGACTTTTCTATAACATCAGCAAACACAGTATGGGTATTTTTGTGAAATAGTTTTTTTATTTATTAGGTAGGCTAAAATTATCTCTATAATCATACTCTGATGACGTAACCAACAACAAAACTTTAGATAAATATTAAAAATAGACGTCATGAATAAAACTAAAAAATACCGAAATTCGTTTCTTAAAATAGTCAATATTTTCAAAATCTAAGAAATAAAATTCTCCGTGTAATTGTCACCGTGTTAGTGCGCATACTCCTCCGAAACGGCATGGCCGATTTTGATGAAATTTTATATGAATGATTGGTAGGTCTGAGAATAGGTTGTTATATATTTTTCATACCCCTATCTGGCAAAACAACGTTTGCGGGGTCAGCTAGTAAATTATAAAAAACAGATATCAGTATAGCATGGCCAATTAATTGTCAAATTCTGACATTTGACAAGCGTAGTGTCCTGGCGAGTGCTAGAGCTGCGCCGCGCGCCGGGCTGCGGCGGCGATGCGGCGTAATATTAAAATTGATTCCGACTCGTCCGTTATTGTTGCGAAATTCCGGGTCTCTTTTTATTTCACTGACAAAATTGGTTTTGTTCGAAAATCTGATTTATCTACGGTTTAAACCGTTGTTACACAGAAGTTTGTGCATTAATTGTCGCAATCGGATTACGGGCGCACTTTTGTGAATGAACATTTAAACATTTTTACGTATCTACAAATTGGTATCGCGCGACGAAGTGATGCTGTTCCGACATGTTCTGTGATTTACTGACTTTATCTACGGACGTGACTAGGCGGACGTGCGGTGACGTGCTATCGTGGAAAATAAATTGTACAATATTGCATATTGCAGTAGTTTATTGAACTACTTTGAAAATTTCAGAAGACTGATTGAGTCCACAGAGAATAACATAGCAGAAATAGATGTAATAGTTTTCTTCAGAATTTCTAAAGGTTTATATTTGTTTCGTAGAAAAGGAAAACAATGAGAATAATAGAGGTCTTGGGTCTAGTTATATAAAGGCTGTACAACAAAATGAGCATTTATTTGATTAGTCTCTTCGGACAGACTCTGAGGGCGAGTCTACTAAATAGGTTAAGCAACACAGTGTGTCTTCAGTCAGATCTATGCAGATCGGTGACCGTTCTATGACTAACGCTAGTGGGATTTTTCCGAATGCGTCGCAAAGCACGTTAAGCAGTTGGTGCCGGCTGCCGTCGATAGATGGCAGATGATGATGACACACCAACAATCAATACAATACGACGCTTACTATAAAATCTAAGATTATTTAGAACACAGAGAGGTCTGGTGTTAATCGTTGATGTTTTATTACCTTTGTAAGAATAATAAAATACTGTTGATTCCACACATGGGTCTTGAACTTCTTAGGTAGATGGACATTCAATAAACAGAATGTCAATTCTTTACATTAAAATATTTTTTTATTTCTGATTTTTATTCAGAGGACAATTGAGTCTTTCCACACTATTGGACAAATTCGTGGGTAATAATGTTATTTTGAAGTTGAAAACTTTTTTAACTAAGCAAGACGGTCTTAAAAAGAGTAGATAAATAAGGAGTTTCTTTGTTAGTTTCTTTGCCACATACGAGTAATCCTTTAATTATGAAACTAACTACCACTTTATTGAAGAACTATTAGTAGAGTCTAGGGCACAAAAGGAGAACGCAAAGTGCTTTCGAAGAATATTGCTTTGGGCGCGACAACTAGAGCAATATCCATAATGCCCTCAGCTTTCAGCTACCGGCTGAAAGTTAGGTTCAGACAAAGATGACTATAATAACTGTAGGGGCCAAACCGCACATCTAATCAACATTTTCACACACTTGTATTATTTCACACGACGCATTCTCTTATGCGTTTTTTGACGGCCCTGTTACCGCCTATGATCCAATACTGCTGTACAGGGATGCCAATGTTGTTGTTTGACGAGGATGTAAAGTCTGATAATTTACTTTTGATATTTAATGTGCGAGTGCTCGCCGGGGCGGCTGATAGAGTACTGGGTACAATTACGTGTGAAATAATACAAATGTGTGAAAATGCTATACCAATAAAAAACGACTTTTCCTATTGGTAAGTTTCCGTATTCTAACATTATTTGTACCTGTTTTGTATACCACAAACATAATAGGTACAAATAACGTTAGAATATGGAAGCTCATCAGTAGAACGCGGGTCTCATATCAGTGAGGATCTCTAGTGCTTGAAGTTTTCTCTTTCTCACCGAGAGAATGTTCTGAGTTAAGATGTATACGCCAATTTTACACACAAAAGTGTTAGTACTGACTGAAAATCAAGGCTTGAAATCCTCAGCGCTGTCCTGAGTCAGCTATCAATTGCAGCAGCAGAAACACACCGCGTTCCAGTTTGTAGAGTTTATTTTCATGGTTTACTGTTATATTTTGCTTACTACACACAATAGGCTAGTTTCCCAAAAAAATGTAATTAGTCATTAGACATTGTTAGGTAATAGTCTTCCTTTAATCCCGGAGGGGTCTCGGGAAAACACACGTGAGCTTATACATGTATGTGTGTACTTATGTATGTTTAAAAAAAAAAAAAAAACAGGGTAGGCAGAGGCACCAATCACTAGAACTGGGCCCACGTTTTGCCGAGTTTATAAGGTCCCAAACGTGACAAGTGGCAAGCCTGTCACCGTTACCGGGCACAATTTATCAATTTATGTATGATTTTACACATTGTTTTGTGTTGAACAGTTGTTGCCACGTTTTTCTATCTTTCAATTTTCATCATAGGCATCAGCGCAACAAATAATCGCCTATGTCTGAACGCAACTTAAGGGACTGCATTGTATCAAACAAAGGCACAGTTGCTGTCCTTGTGGGTGACCGGAAGGACAAACCTACTGACTTATATTAGTCGACAGCTGGGAAATAGCTTTGAGTCTCGAAGCGTTCTAATCGCAATCCAAAGGAAGAGTCTGTCAGAGCAGAATTGGCTTGTTATCTTGTGTAATTATTTTTTATTACAAAAAAATAGATTATATCGCGATGTCGACAGCCGCCAGATGAGATGACTTAGCTTATATTTCATATGTATGTAATAATAAATTCGTCAATTTCGTTCCATAAATACGTCAATCGCTCGTAGCCTGGGCTGCATGAGTGATCTTAAACGATCACTAAGGTCAAGCAACATACGGCGCGTTCAGTCCATGGTTGGGTCACTGTCTATGACTAACGCTAGTGGCATTTTTCCGAGCGGTTCCGTGCTTCACAAGGCACGTTAAGCAGTTGGTGCCGGCTGCCGTCGATAGATGGCAGTCGTTAAGCCAAGTCAGAGGCCTTAGGGCGGCTTGAAAACTTCTGAAAGTAAGACCAGCCACTAGTCTTACAAGCTTTCACCAATCCGGACTTGGCCCCCGTGGTGGAGTATAGCCTATACCTTCCTCAGGGAAGAGACCCGTGCCTCTCGGTGGGGATATAATGGGTTGATGATGAAATACCTCAATTTCATGACAACAATAAATAACAATAACACAACATACAGCGTATTCCTGCGGTGAGCACGCTTATTGATTAAAGCCCACACTATCTCTCTCTGATAGAAGCCTTCTGCCCTGTAGTGTAACTTCTGTAACAACATAACATAATCACACGCCTGTATTCTAGAGTGGTAGGCAGAGACCAGTGCCTCTTGCTATAATCCTCAATCCGCTTCTTCAATATTTATAGTCGTTGCAAGCATGCCCGCCGCAATGTAAAATTTTAACTGTGAAATGTTTTGAAAAAGAACGTAGATAAATAACAGCAAACGAATTAAACGCAACATCATTAGGCAAGAGTTCTAAAAGTTCTCTTTGATGCAGGTACCGCCCACTATTTATTTTAACATCTGCCGAAATGCCCTAAAACAATACTTTTTGAGGTGATTAACATGTAGTTTGAACTTGTAACAAAGAGTAACTAACCTCACAGATAAACCTACACAGGTTTGAGTGACGGTTTTTGTATTATAACATGTATTATTGTGAAATCTATTGAATAAATAATTTAAAAAAAACATGAGATAACATAAACTCGAGCCCGTTACCCGGACGGGTAGGCAGAGACTAGGGCCTACCTCTTGCCGTAATCCTGACAGCTCTCTCGCTCCGGGAACATCTATTAGCCGATGTCTCATTTATTTTATTCGTCTTAGGTGAGTTTATATAAAACATAAACATAACTATTTACATACAGGCACATACTTGACAGCAACCATCAGAAACAGCGACATCACAAATATGTAAACATCCAAGACCTGGTGGTTTATTTTTGTCTACAGCCGGGGTTCGAAACCAGGACCAGTCGCCCGGTAGCTGCCTACCGCCTTAACGGCCCGGTAGCTGCCTGAGCGAAAACGCCTTATCGCACGCACGCAACTTAACTGGCTAATGTCGAAAAAACTCTTACATTAATAAACATTTTCATTCTGGCACATACATTGCTTCTGGCCCCACACTAGTATACCCTCTGTCGTGGGAACCAGAAACAGCGACGTCACTAATGTGTAAACATCCAATAGTTTTTGTTGTCTCCAACCGGGATGCGAACCTGTCGCTTGGTAGGCAGATGCGCTAACCGCTACGCCGCAGAGGTCGTGCACTATATTAAAGCTATTATATTAATATTCTATTATAGGTCACGCGTACCAAACAATGGGTGTACATGGAAGAATTTCTTTAGGAGCTCGTTTAGTGGTATGGAGTATAAGTAAGGATTCTTTCGCATTTGTTTGTCTAGGTTTCTTGTATTTTGTTTCGCCAGTCGCATTCCAGAAGTAAATATATTATTTCGGGTCGGGAGCGGCGCGGGGCCGCAGTTCACTCATTCCCCGCCGAAACATGCGGGGGCTTATAAAAATTGAGCCCCGGATTATACCCGAGCTGAAACTCTAGGGTAAAAAGTAACAGAGGTTTTTTCTCTCGAGTAAAAGGTAACATTTTAAGCGGTTTAAGAAAAATGTCTAAACCATCTTGTCATCTAGCGAAACGCTATAAATAATATTGTTTCCGCTTTGTTACTGCACATGTTTGGCTCTTACGGTCTACAGACTTAAAGACATAGAGTTTTTAAAATTAAAGTTTTCAGAAGTTTTCAAGCCCCCCTAAGGCCTCTGACTTAGCTTGACACGTTAAGCAGTTGGTGTCAGCTACTATCGATAGATGGCAGTCGTTAAGCCAAGTTAAGCCAACCCCGGGCCCCTCGGTGGCGACATAAGGGGTTGATGATGATTAGTGTCATCAACCGGTCCGCAGCGGACGACAGGATCCGATGGAGATCAGTCTACGCCCATCCTCGTAATAACAGCTACAATCCTCATCTCTGTGGGAAAGACTGATTGTATTGCATGTTAATACGTCCATAAGCTCACGCCTGTATCCCAGAGGGGTATGCAGAGACGAGGGACTGCTACTTGCCACGATCCTGACAAAACACTTCCACTTGGATTGGAGTTATTCTTCCAACATTCTTCAATCTCTTTCTATCTTCTATCAGTTTTGCAGACATTCGATTTCGCTGTATCGAAATATGCTGATAAATCTCACGTCAATAAGATATTGTGCTTTCATCGCTCGGATGCTTCGATAAAAAACTCGTTGCGTTTTGTTTGTTTTACGAACTTCGCGATTAACTACGAGCCTCCGCTGAAACACTTAACGCTATATTCTTGTAGTTTGCTTTTGTGAGGTAGAGCAAAGGAGTTTAATTAAAACCTATCTTTGGTTTCAAACGTTTTATTTAAGTTCTACGTAATGTAATCTCTTTTGACGATAGTATTTCGCCAGATAAAATTAAATTTACTTTTACAAGCAATAACAATACGAATTTACAACAATATTGTCTCCTGGAATCTGCTCTATACAAGCATCTCAATTTACTTAACAACTAAACACGAATGAACTCGTTGACACTCTGCCTTGTTGGTCTAACGGTATCACGTCTGATTAACATTGTATACCATCACTAAATTATAAGAAACCCTAAATTAGTTGTGTTTCCATTTCAAGTTTGCTGGTAGTTTTTTCACAAAGATGTTATTTAAGTTATCATCGTCAACCCATTATGTCCCCACCAAGGGGCACGGGTCTCTTCCCTGAGGAAAGTATAGGCCATACTCCACCACGGGGGCCAAGTCCGGATTGGTGGAGGTTTGTAAGACTAGTGGCTGGTCTTACTGTCAGAAGTTTTCAAGCCGCCCTAAGGCCTCTGACTTGGCTTAACGACTGCCATCTATCGACGGCAGCCGGCACCAACTGCTTAACGTACCTTGCGAAGCACAGAATCGCTCGGAAAAAAGCCACTAGCGTTAATCATAGACAGTGACCCATCCATGGACTGAACGCGCCGTATGTTGCTTAACCTTAGTGATCGTTTAAGATCACTCAGGCAGCCCAGGCTACGAGCGATTCCAGTGCATTAAAGTGTTCTCTATCTATCTACATACCATACACATACCAGGGGTCGTAGGTTTGTTTTCCACTGGTGATCGCCACACAATTATACAAATGGATGTACGCTGCCTACCATGCGATAGGTTTGAATCCCATTTGGGGACAAAAAAACCCCAGCTCTTGGTTTTTTACATATTAGTGACGTCGCTGTTTCTGGTTCCCACGACAGAGGGTACGCTAGTGTGGGGCCAGAAGCAATGTATGTGCCAGAATGAAAATGTTTATTAATGCAAGTTTTTCCGACATTAGCCAGTTAAGTTGCGTGCGAGCGATAAGGCGTTTTAAAAATACAAATTTTCATATTTGAAATGTGTATTATGCTTGAGGCCAGCACTAAGACTAACTTAACCTCTTCAGTCCTGACTTTGAAAATAACAATAGTTTTCTATTGTTATTTTGTCGACACGGGACTGAGGAGGTAAAACTGTCTATGCCTGAGGCTCCGCAGGAGTCAGGCGCATCAACATCCGCTTGCTGAGTCAAGTGTCTGGATCAACAAAGTAGTTGCAAAGTCTCTACTTGAAAACAGAGAGATTGCTTGGTCCAGCGAAAATGGGAGAGTCAGCAGACTTGACTACCTTAAATGATGTATTATTATTATTAATTCTTTATTGCACAAAACAAAAATAGTGTACAAAAGGTGGACTTAATGCTAATGGCATTTTCTACCAGTCAACCCGCAGGAGGTACAGGAGAGGCAAAACTTGAGGTAGGCGTGCAAAAAAGAAGGATAGAATACTTAAAAGTACCCATTATGTATTAATGGGTGGGGGCATATATAAAACAATAATGTAATACAATACACACTAATACTTACTATTACGATAATAAAAAAATAAAAAAATATAAAATATATATATATATATATATATAAGTATAGTATATATAAATATATATCTCATATATGTATATGTTTATAACTATATATTTTATAAATCGACGAGATGTTAACAATGGATGATGACTTTCTGCAAAATATAAATGAAATTATAGATTAGGATACACTTACAATGAAAAAAGAAAAAGAAAAGAAACATTAATTATTTTATTTGGACTGGACAACTTGCTGTTGACGACAGTGAGGTAGTGCTCTCGGACAAGATGTTTAAAGCAGGGACGAGAAGGGGCTTTCCTGATATTTTCCGGAAGATCGTTCCAAAGTCGCACTGCAGTGACAGCGAAGGAATTTGCCGCAAAACTCGTACGCTGGACGGGGACAGACAGAAGAAGATTGTTAGCAGATCTAAGATTCCTATTATTGTGAGAAGAGAGGAATTGGAACATACACTTAAGGTACGAAGGGGCATTAGGTTCGTGGAGGACAGCAAAAAGAATGGAATTCGGACGTTTCGCCTTTCGCGTATTGGAAACCATTTTAACTTGGATCGGTACCATTATTCTTACTTACGAGTGCTTGCGTTACAATTATTGCTAGTTTTGGAGTCGGTGTCAGCCAAGACAACGCTACAATACCTAACCATAATGACCATTGTCAGAACTGGACCAAATTGAAATGGGCCCACACTGGAAGCATCACCTTTGAAATAAAAAAAGGATCATAACCCAATCAAAAGTTCTGAGGTAACAAAGATGAAGAGAATACAATCAAATTGAGAACCTCTTCCTATTCGGAAGTCGGTTAAGAATCCTCGCTTACGTTTCAAAGCGGTAACTACTTGGCAAAGATGGCGGCTGGCTGGAACGAGGCTCCGCACTTAGCTCTGACGATTCCCAAGAAAAAAACACACTCTGGAGAACTTTGTGATTTTTAAGCACGAACTTTATTATGCTCCCTATTCTCGTTAACAATACAGTTAAAAGTTTCCTTTCTGGATTTTGCGCGGAGGTTTTTTGAAACAAGGAACTCGGGAAATTATTTAAATGAACGTTTTGTCCGGGATGGCTTATAATCGAAGCCATTACATAGATAGATAGATAGATAGAGATAGAGAACACTTTATTGTACATAAAAAAGGAAATTACACAGGTATTTCTTAATCTAAGAGTACAGACGGCGGCCTTATCACTAAAAGTGATCTCTTCCAGACAACCTTTGGATGGACTGGAGCAAAAAATTGGAGAAGGAAGCAGATGTACAAAATAAGTAAAATAATAATTACTGAGTTATATCAATTTTATTATACATGCCTAGGCAACCAAACTGTTATAGTTATAAATATAATATAAATACTATATAATATAAATATGAACTATCAATAGATACATACAAATAATATTACACAAATAAATAATGATGTGAAAATATATATTATATAAATAGGTACATAAATTTATAAACCATACACATAGGACATAAATAAAATACCAACAACAGCAACAGTCTTACAGTAAACCAGCGAGATAGTGACCCTTCACCATAGTTTTAAAAATTGGGAGCGAGTTGGCTTTCCGCACCTCTACCGGTAGGTCATTCCAGAGGCGGACTGCTACATTTTATTATATGGAGTCGAAGGAGCTTACGTTCTGCAAAGTTTCCAATTTAATTATTATGGATGGCAGCGCATACTGTGCGACAGTTATGTCGCTCACGGAAAAATGCAATTTTTGTTTGTTAAATGTTATTTTTATCATACTAGCATAGTTATAAGACTACTACCACTACAAGATATTATAATTTGAAATGTAAATACGGACTAACTGTCTGAAATATTTAAAGAATGGAATTATTAACATTTTTCCGAATACACTTACTTGAATTTTTGTCGGAAGAGTCCGACTAGGATTTGCTCTGATTAGCAGAGCTTAATCATGGTGAAAAATCATGGAACGTGTAATTGGAATAAAGTTTTCAATTTTCAAAACATTTATCGTCATCATCATCAACCCTATAAGTCCCCACCGAGGGGCACGGGTCTCTTCCCTGAGAAAGGTATAGCACTTACTCCACCACAGGAGCCTAGTCCGGATTGGTTTTTAACATTTTTATTTATTCGTAACTCCTCAACAGTGTCCAAACCTTAATTTGAGTTGGGAAAGCTTAATGGCAATCTAGAATTCCGTTTGTAAATTAAAATGAAAATTTACGTTATAACATTTTAGGGTTTAACCAAACTGTGAGGGACTTTCTAAGGCTCCCTTGTCTGTCTGTCCGTCCGTCTGTCCGTCCATCCATCCGTCCGTCCATCCATATGTCTGTATGTTTGTCTGTCACAAAAAAATACAGAGTAAAATAAATAATTAAGTAAGGCTCCCGTATGGGAAAACGGCAATAAAATCACGTTTGTTGTATAACAAACGTAATTTTTTTCCCGTTTTTTGCTCGACATTAATAACGGTGACAAGTAGACGCTTCAAATATTCCAATGCTGTATTGATAGGATAGAAATTTAAGATTAGAATTATTTATTGTATACACCAGAAAAACCCCAAATATATTAGGAACCTTACATAAATAAGTTTAGTCGTATAAAATTAGGTATTTTAAAATTTTAAAATAGAGGTAAAATTTTCGGTATTTTTGAGATTTATTCATTACCATTATGAGAATCGCTCGTAGCCTGGGCTTCTAGAGTGATCTTAAAAGATCACTGAGGTTAAGCAACATACGGCGCGTTCAGTCCATGGATGGGCGGTGACCCATCTTTGGCTACCGCTAGTGGCATTTTGCCGAGCAGTTCCAAGCTTCGCAAGGCACGTTAAGCAGTTGGTGCCGGCTGCCGTCGATAAATGGCGTCGTTAAGCCAAGTCAGATGCCTTAGGGCGGCTTGAAAACTTCTGACAGTAAGACCAGCCACTAGTCTCACAAGCCTCCACCAATCCGGACTTGGCCCCCGTGGTGCAGTACGGCCTATACCTTCCTCAGGGAAGAGACCCGTGCCCCTCGGTGGGGACATAATGGGTTAATGATGATAGGTCTATTTTTAATATTTTTAAAAATTTTGGTGTTTGGTGTTCATCAGAGGATGATTAAGTAGACAGTCTTTGCCTACAAACAAAAAAAATGTCCTTAGCGTCAGTTGATTTGGTATGTTTTTTTTAAATAAAGCAAAGGTAATCTAAGGTAGGGAAGGTAGTATTAATATACTCATACTGTTTTGCTGACGTGAAAAGTCATTTAAGATCAAGGCTTTTTATTGAATAACTTAAAAAATTGTACTTATTTACAAATCTGATACATAGAAATTGTATTGAAAGCATAATTCTCGAAACGATTTTTAGATTTCCGTTCATGTTCAAAAAGGTAATCGTGCAATCAAAGAGACCTTGAGAAAAGAATGGGATGTCTCTATGTTATATTATTAAAACCAATGTAAGTTCGTTCGGCTGCTTACCTCGCATTAGAAAGGACAAGATAAAACTGGCTTACGAATAAAACGTTCGGATCGTAAAAGGAAAAGGTCATAATGTCGAATTTATTTTTCCACGTCACACACAACAAAGCCAAATATCCACTAAGGATTATATTTTTCTAAGCGCTTTAGCTTCGTATCTCCACTGCAGTTTCTAATCATTTGTAATTAACTTCGGCCTATCGCTCCCAAAGGCCCCTGCGACCCTGTCCGGACCCTCCATACCGAATCTGGAATCGCGATAAAAAGTGCGGGGAAAATCGCGATCGCGTGGCGGAGATGAACGAAATGGGACATTCTAGATATACTCGTAGTAGAAAGGGGAAATGTCATTTGTGGATTTTGCTAAGCAACTTTTTTGTTTTTATTATTATATACCTCGTGTGTTCATAAGTTTTGAGACAAACTTTGTACTTAGAAAATCAAATAAAATATTACTGGCTGAAATTTATTTCTTTTTCCTATTTTGAATTTGGAATGTTAACTTTGAATTTCTTAGATTTTCAAACTCATTTGTTTAAATTTCCTCGTGATGGAGGGAACCAAAGAATTACGTGCGACCGTGATTTCTCTATTTAAGGTGGGGAAAAAACCAATGGAGATTTTCCGTGAGGTGAAATCTTTTGGTGTGAGCCGTAACTTTGTGTCAATCAATCAATCAATCAATCAATCAATATGTTTATTTGTGAACATATGTGTGTTTACAATGGAGGTCTTACAATATACTCAAAAATTCGTTCAAAGAATAATAACATTTGTCAATGAGAAACTTACACAGATATTTTTTAAATTTCGATACATTCATTACTTTAATCTCACTGGGTATTTTATTGTAAATTTTTGGTGCCATACAAAAGACGCTTTTTGACATCAAAGCTGTTTTTACTCTGGGAAGGCTGAGCTTATCAATATACTGTGATCTAATTGGTCCATGTCGGATTTGGGAGACCCGTACAAAGAGATCAGGATTTGTCTTAACGAAAACTGCCATGTATTACACTATCAAACGATACAAATAGACAAGTTATTGGCAAGATCGCCAAAGAAGTGGTCGGCCACGCACTGTGAGGACGCCTGCGAACTTCAAAATCATCCGAGAGCGACTTCGCCGAAATCCATGTCGCACTCAGAAGAAACTCGCTCTGCAGACTAATATTTTACGCATTACAGTCAACAGAATACTGAAATATGATCTTAAGGTAAAGGCTTATAGCCGTAGGAAAGTTCACTTTTTAAACGATCGCCTTCGTAAATTGCGACGCGAACGTTGTCCAATATTGCTTAGGAGACACGATGCGAGGAAGATACTCCGATGATAAAATCTTTACTGTCGAAGAAAGGTTCAACCGACAAAACAATAAAGTGTATGCCAAAAGTAGCAAGGATGTCCCAGCTTTGGCACGGAATGTCTCGCGTACTCATCATCCGGTTAGTGTGATAGCGGTTGGGGAGTTTCGTATGAAGGTGTCACTTCGCTCTATTTCTGCCAACAAGGCGTCAAGGTGAAAGCCAAGAATTATCAAAGTGACATTTTAGAGCCTCTTGTGAAACCCCTGTCTCATACTTTATTTCACGATAAGCATTGAGTTTTCCAACAAGACTCGTCGCCATCCCATAAGGCAAATACCACCCAAGCTTGGTAGAAGGAAAATGTGCCGGCCTTCGTCTCAAAACATATGAACACACGAGGTAGATAGATAGATAATGAACAGTTTATTATATTATAAAAAAGGAAAGTCTAACCTAAGAGTACAGACGGCGCCCTTGTCACTAAAAGTGATCTCTTCCAGACAACGTTTGGATGGGCTGAAGCAAAATATAGCATTTAGAAACATTTAAAACTTTTTGGGACTTCATTTAATTAATCTTGAGTAATTGTTAGAGTAATCGTCAATTATATAGTCGTAATTCTGCCCAGTTACGCTATTTTTTAATCTGATACTTTAAAATCTCGTGTCACAGTGTTTGTTATCGAATTCCTTTGTCGGCTTTTTTTTTCGTTTATTATAAGTAGTAGGCTTGGGAATCGGTAAGCTAATCAATATGACGAAATAATGTTTATTGGATCAGCTAGTAGAAATGTAATATTTGGTCAGATATATTTGTGATTCTGACCTGTTCCTATGAATTTCCTATGAAGAGCCAATCAAAGTGGAATAAAAATCGGCTTGAATTAAAATCCCTCAGTGGAAATCGAACCCACAACCACTGTCTTAGGTAAGCGTCTTAACGACTAGACCAACTAAGCAGTCTTTATACATTTATTAATGCTTTAGTTAAGTATGTCTACGAAAGATCCCGTTATTTGAGCGAAGATAAATAGTGTGCCATTAGAAGCGCGCACCGGAACCGCCAAAAAAACGGGTGAATTATGAAGGAAATTAACGCATATAATATGCGGTGCGGAGATTCACGAGAAAAACGTTGCTACTATCTCATCTTTAATATTTCATCAAATAAGCTGTGGTAGCCTAGTGGGTAGAATAATGCACTCGGAAGCGGGAGATCCAGGTTCGATTCCCAGTGCGGGTATGCACCTACCACGATTTTGGTTTCTAAGCTATGTATATAACACTAGCTGTGCCCCGCGGTGTTACCCGCGGTTCATCGATTTTCCCGTAGGAATAAGATATTTCCCCGCGGTAAAACGTAGCCTATGTTTTAATCCAGGGTATCGGCTAACTCCATACCAAATTTTATTAAAATCCGTCCAGCCGTTTCAGCGCTAAAGACTGACAAACATATAAACACACACACAAACTTTCACGTTTTTAATATTAGTGTGATTTTTGATGTCTTTAATATATTTTTCTTGCTTGCAACTGTTAATTCAAGTAATCTAGCAATCTAAAAAATACGCCAGGTGACCTGACCGTATATTTGCCATCGTACTACAATGCTATAAGAGAATCGAGGCCCTGATTGCTTGTGATTATAAGTCTTAATACACCAGATAATTCAATAAATCGAGTCGAACAATCTCCTGTCTGCATCAGCTGCACAGCCGAGCTGAATCGCAAACACAGCCGCCAAATGGAGTGTGTACTCGCAGGTATTTGCACCAACAATGGCATCCAACAGACGGACGGTCGACGGGCTGAGGGCGCTCCATTGACACGCGTGTGGAGATGACGGTTCGCTGCATCGGTTAACGTAACCGGGTGTAGTGATGTACTTCGGCGTGGATAGACAATCGTTTGTAGGCCATAGACGCGCTAGTGTGCTGTGTTTGACGAGATTGGCAAGGCCAATATTGGTAAAGAAATTCGTCATCATCATCATCATTCAGCCACAAGAAGTCCACTGCTGGACATAGGCCTCCTCCATGGATTTCCAAAAAGACCGGTCGGAAGCGGCTTGCATCCAGCGTCTTCCCGCCACTTGGATGAGATCGTCTGTCCATCTTGTGGCTGGTCGTCCTACGCTGCGCTTGCCGATATATTCGAGAACTTTTAGAAATTATTATTATTTTATACACTAGCAGCTTAGAGCTGATGCGTGTGTGTCTTGACACTGCTCTTGATATATTTTTCTTTTTATATAATTATCCAGTCTATTTTTCGAAACCGTTCACTGAGTCTGCACTAACGATAGAGTCAGAAAGTTTGTTCCACTCTCGAATGGGATGGTTTGGAAGGAAATGCCTTCGAGAGTTACTTACATACAGGGAGTTATTTGGCTTAGATTGGTATATTAGTAAGTCATAAATTTATTTCAATGTTAAGAATTTACAATAATAATAATAATAACTTCCACACTACACAGTTACTTAATCTGATCCCAAAGTAGGAAACCATGAAAAAACACCGATAACACCCAGACTGAGGCCATTTATACAAATTTACGGCGGCCTCTAGTGGAGACCGAACCCACGACTTCGGTCTTGGTAGGTAAGCCTTAACGGCTAAACCAAAGAGGCAGTCGAATAGCAATGGCTTATGATTAAACAAAAACTAATAAAATAAAAAAACACTGTCCTTGTGTTGTGAAGTAGTCACGAAACGCAAAAATAATATTTCAAAACTAAACGTAGACAAGTACAGACGTGGTTAAATTACTTAAGGATCTAATATGCACAAGCTGCCAAGCGTGTAGGCAGTTACAGACGGAATATAGTTCAGTAACATAATGTAAAATATTTTTCATAACCTAGCTTTCTCTTTCCCCGCTGACAGTTGTAGCTGTTATATTATTAGGTGCTGCTTGTACCTAATAATATAATAAAACCCAAGAGTTCGTTATAAATAAAGTCTTAACAATACACCTTGCTATTAGGAATAAGGCCGCCAATTGAACTGTTACCTTGTAAATATTTTATGTTTGTGTTTCTCCTCGTGTTGAATATTCTTATCTTATCTTATCGTGTATTTTATTGTTAATTTATTGGTAAATCCACCCTCGCGACACGATTTGCTCCATCTCGGCCCCTTTCAGTACGGAACCCTAAAAACGATGATTGAGCCAAGCATCGAGCCAATTAAAAAAGCCAAAGGAATGGAGAAAACCCATTAAATTCAGTAGCGATTTTACAGTCCTTTTAAAACCTCATCTATCTGGCCTAATAAGTGCGGATCTGAGCCAGTGTTTGAACAAACTGGGAGCTTACTCCGAAAATATTCACTTTGCATAATTATTTTAGAGTAGGATTTGTTTAAAAGGTAGATAAATCCGATAAAATTTAAGAATCGTCTTTTATTGTGATCTATTCCCGTTATAAAATTCATCATCAACCCATTATGTCCCTACCGAGGGGCACGGGGCTCCTCCCTGAGGAAGGTTATAAAATTACTTAATAACAATTACTTCTACACAACATAATCATCAAATCACAACCTGGTCCCAAACTAGTATACCCTGCAAGGACATTACAAACATGGAAAAACACCCACACTAAGTCCATTTATACAAAGCCCCCAGTGTGAATGGAACCTGCGACTTCTTTCCGGCAGCACCTTAAGGGCTTGACCAACGAGGCAGTCTAAAGAAATATCTAAAATATTAGTCATAAAGATATCAGAAATATCTGAGAGGCTCTTCATGACAAGACTACTTACTATTCAACATTATTTTCATTCATTTTTGTATGGTTTACCTGTACTCGTGTAAGTCTGAGACCATGTTTACTTATGTATTTAAGAAATATTGAAGATGAAAAACATAAGGATTTACTTCATAGTACCTTCACTTTTCAGTACCAAGCCCACCTTTTGTATTTTTTTTGCTAGCGTTTCTGGACTTTAAAAGTTTTTTATTTCAGTTCTAATATAGTTACTTATTCGTGTGAACAAGATTCCCGGTTAAAGATCGCTTCCAGAGTAAGGCCCTGGTCCCTAAAGTGCCCTTTCGAGCTCATTCAGAATTAAATTACGCTTTTTGCTAACCGTTCTATCTGAGGGGATTTTAGTTTCTTCCCATCTTTTCTTCAGAAACCAGTTCTATGTCACGTAGATTCCTATTAATCTTTGATGTCTCAAACCACCTCACAACGGACAGATGCAACTGTCCGTTGTGAGGTGGTGGCCTTAGAGGAATAATAGGGGTGTTTTTTAGAAAAAAAGACACTAGTTGGTTTTCACATGTGGAGAGGACGAAGGAAGACAGACTGAAGAAGCAAATATATCGAGTAAATGTGAGTGGAAGGACCAGTAAGGGACGCCCCAGGAGGATATACTTGAACCAGGGACTACCACTTACCATGATCGTGACAAGTCACTTTAGTTTCATCAAAATTGGTCGAAGTATGTCCACCTGGAACGTCCTTTATCGACCCTTCCACTCACATTCGCTACGTAGGGTATCTCATTCGCTTTGTATATTTGCTACGTCAGTCTTTCTTCCTTCATCACGTATTTTAAATACAAAATATTTTATCCACATTAAAATTTAAAAAAAATGTTTATTTTATGAACGTCAAATTACTGTATTTTAGTAGTGTAAGTAGTAACTGTATTTAATAACAGTAACTCTTAAACTTACCATTAGTCTAAATTAATATTCTAATATAATATAGTCTAATATTAGATTGACCCTTTATGAATTGATAGTAAGCCCACTAGAAACCACTCTCAGTGTGAACCTTCTGTCGAATTCGTGACAAGAAATATTTATTCTGTCACCGCCCCAATTTGAGTGACATCTTAAAATGGACTGACTGACAGGGTTTTTTATAAAAAATCTTTTCCTACCCTCGTAGGAAGGTTTTCATTCCGTGTCGTCAGAATAAAAATGGCAGGGATTGCAAAAAATACAACAGAAAGTTCGTCGGCGACAGAACCGGCACTCGTCCATTAGTAAAATATGTCGCAAATCTTACATTATTATAAAAAATTGCAGTTTGCGAAAATTAGACTTTCAGTCACTTTTCACTCGGTATACAAACCCGTAATTTACGGGTTCACTACGCCAGTCCAAAACACGTTTCACCTATTACATTTCATCTATGACGACTCATGGACAGTTTTACACTCTACATATTTCAATTACTGTAATTTTAGTCTGTTGATATTGTTTCAAGTACCCAAAGCACAGGTTCATCCTAGTTTGGCTACTTTTACAGAAGTCTGATCCATGTTGTCTAAATTCATGTTAATAAAGATATTTGTACTGTGTTGTATTATACTGTACTGTACCGTACTGTACCGTACTATACCGTACTTCACCGTACTGTACCGTACCGTACCGTTCATACCGTACTGTACACCTGTGCTGTGCTGTACTGTACTGTGCTGTGCTGTACTTTACTGTCCTGTGCTGTGCTCTACTTATTTTTAAAGTTGCATACAAAGTTAGTTGCGACTTCAACTTGTAGTTGTTACAGGATCCAAAAACTTATTTTTTTCACACTAAACGCACAGGTTTCACAAAACGATTCTAATTTGAGTATTTCTGTAACTTTCAATTAGTGCCTTGAAGGTGCACGCTATGGCTCGTTGGTCAGAGTGAGACAGATGATTGTTATGACACATAAGAGCGGGACAGATGATGCGCGACGAGCGCCATTAATATCGTTCACAAACATTGTTTGCAGAGGACCCTAGCGATTTATCGTGGCATCTCGCCGAGGGTTGATCCAGTCCGACTACAAAACCGATATCAGTGTTTTAGATATTTTTTTATTTACCGCTAGAAATCGCAATTTAAGTCGCTTACCAAAACTCACAGTAAATAAAAAAATGAATAGTAACTGAGATTTGCAGTTATACTACGTCGAACCATTGTCGTAATGGGAGAGAGCAAAAACGAGTAAAAACAATATTTTTACTCTGATTTTAGTGGTACATGATAAAAAGTGTGCAATAGATAAATTTGCAGATAAGTAAAATTCAGATGATCAACTCAACATAAACTCAACTCAACATTAATCATTAAATAGTAAGTAGTTTTTGGTGTGAAATAACAAGAACATTACTCTTAGCTGGAGTCTGCTTGAAGCGTGGACGACGTGGTACATATTGCCAGAAATACACGTACATCTAGCACCCTAGCGGGTCATTTTTTAAGCTGTGCTTAATTTAGCCAATATGTAAAAATCTATGCACTGTAAGTAAATTCCAAGATACTCTGTTTAAAATAAAAAGTCATGTATGAAAATAGTATCGGCTTTCTCAGTGAACAAAATGAATGAATGAAGTCTTATGTGAAATCTGTGAATATTGAACTTTTTAGAAAGGTTAACGAAAGTGGTGTTTTTTTTACAAATTGATTTCATTTTATGTTATGATGAGACTAACCCCAAAATATTAATTGGATAAATCATCTGGTTTTTTTTCTGAATTTCTTTCATAAAATAAGTTATTTACTGTTGGAGAGTAGAATGTTAATAGATTAACTTCTAATACTTGAAAACTTCCGTGAACCTGAAAGTGCTTGCGAAAGTTTTAGTTCAAACATCTGTATATGTTTAACTGTACCTTTGATTATAAACTAAATGATAACATTAATAAAAATACCAATTGAAGAACAAAAAAAATACTCGTATTTTTAGATCAATGTAAGATGCATGGGACGGGCAGAGCCCTAAACCACAGTGGCCCCGTCACTCACCAGAGACTTCGAATGATCAATTTTTGAGAATTCTCTCCGCGTTCCGTATAGGCAAACACTCCGTATTATTCCAGCGAATTTTGGTGACGTGTTTAAAATATCCAGAATGATAAATTTTGACGTGGTTTATATTCGTTTGTATATTATGGAGCTAGAATTTTAGTGGCAAAATATTTTGCTGGCAAATAATGAAATTATATTGTTAAAAATGTAGTTGGAGCTCAAGATGTTTCTTTGCTTTATTTTTTTATTTTTCTTCGCAATATTTTACGTTGACCTTTCAAATACTCTAAAAATCTTTTACGAATGGTAATTTTTTTAACTGCAAATATAGTACTGTTAGGACAGAAGTGAAATTAAAATTATATTACGACAGAAGTGAAATTAAAATTAAAAAAAAGATTTATTTATTAACCTAAAAACTGATTAGTTTTGATAATGTCATTACATTATTTCATCAAAATAATTAACAAACAAAGGAACAAAAGCAACAGAGGAACAAAATCATTAACAATCAAATAATAAATCAACAGAAAAATAATAAAATACAGAGATACCAGGCTTAGTAGATTACACTGACCGACGGGCAGCGCTTCCGCACGCGACAAAGTCCAGACGAAAAAGAGGCCTGCGCCGGCGCTCGCGGAAGTTTTATAGAATCAACCCCTCCCGCGTCGCTGCGTGGGGACGTAGGATCCAACACGGCCATCGACCGCATCAGATAGATCGGGCAGGCCCTGCATGGGAGCCTCGGGGGCTTCGTGGCTTAATGGGAAGGACCAGCGGTTGCCTCTTGGTGACCAGAGGCGGTAGTGTCCTCGATCGTATCATCTGCTGAGGAAATAGAAACTAATCATTAATGCGTCCAGAGCAACTACATCTGCCTATTCTGACACGTTCATTCAAGGCGTTTTACAAGGCCTCCTTCATTCCTCAAACAACCAAATATAGTAACTAGCTAGACTATTTATGCAGTACCAAGTCATCATCTTAGTACTTCATAAATTTTCATTCATCACACATCACAAAATTTTTACATCATGATTCATACATCGTCACTCAATCATCTCACAACACACATGGATCCATGTTCATTCGCTGTCATGTAGGGCTTGTATCGCCAATAGGATCGTCTCGCAGTCCGTCCTCTACATGACCCATCGTGTAGGGTGATTACCAAATCACCGAAAGGATCGTTTCGCAGTCCGTCCTCTACACGACAAAACACACGTATACAGGAACGACATTTGTTGTACGTCTACACGACAAAACACACGTATACAGGAACGACATCTGTTGTACGTCTACACGACAAAACACACGAATACAGGAATAGAATAGAATAGAATAGAAAAAGTTTTATTCACAAATTAGATTACACAGTACAATGATACTTAAGAGCTAAAAACAATAGTAGAATCGAACACAAGAGAAATGAAAGGCCGTGCCAATGTACTGCGTTTGTGAAAAGGACCCAGCTCAGCATGTGTTACAGAAAGGGGACTTTCTGTAATGCTGGTATTCTGCCGGTACCTAACAAATAAAAGACATTTACAACCTAAACTTAACTTAGAAACTAAAAGTAATATATACATTATATATATTTCTTTTCATAAATAAATAACACATAACACATAACTACATCATAAATAAGATATATTCTAAAAATAACCCAACTCTATAACAATAGTGAAAAACTTCAATATAAATATGCATAAGTATATAGATATATATGTAGATGTATAAATATGTATATATAAAAATAAATATCACAATAAATATATAATGAATATAGAATATACAATAAACAAGATACGAAATGCCCGAAGATGCGTTTGCCGTGGCCATCCGCGCAGTAATTAGGTGTACAATAATTAATATACATGTATGCCAAAAAAAAAAAAAGGAACGACATCTGTTCTACGTGGGTGGCATGGCCACTCTTTGTGAGACTGGTCAGGTACCTCGCAGTTTACCTGACGTAGACGTCTCGCAGTCCGTCTACTATCTCACCGAAATCTGAACGGCCGTGCAGATTACTCACAGTACGCAAGCATACTCACTCACGCTCAAAGAATGCAGCGCAAGTCTCAGGACACCACTCCACTTTCCAGGGCACCATATACTGGGCAGCCGCTTGCGTAGTTTTGCCGTAGGATCCGGCCAACAGCCGAAGCTCATAACGCCCATTGGGCAGCGCGCGTATGACGCTGTACGGCCCTCGCATTCCATGGTCCATCTTCCCCACAACCTGGGAAAACTTAATCACAAAAACCAAATCATTCACATTAAACACCTTTGCCGGATAATGGTTTCGATTCACATACTCGTCCCTTCGAGACTGGTTTTGCTTTAGTAGATAGACTGCGCGAGCACGGCGTAACTCCCTTTGTGCTTCACGATTCGCTTGTCCATCCTCCAGGGCTACGTCACGGACCAGTGACCTGATTACGGGGGTCGCAGCATCAGTCCCCACCAGCAGATTTAGCGGTGATGCCTGGGTCGTCTTTTGTTTGGTCACGTTGAGGGTCAGTTGAAGTCTCCATAGCGTTTGGGACCAGGCCGCCCCTCTATGATTGGTCTCAATACGAAGTAGATTGAGAACGGTGCGAGCGTACCTCTCAACTTGCCCGTTCGATTGGTGCATCTCTGCTGTGATCAAATGTATCTCCGAGCCCATATCTTTTACAAATTCTAGGAACTAGCTGACTGATACATTCTACCTCTATCCGTTACAATCATCTTGGGTACACCAAAAAGCGAAACTGCATTTGTGAACACTCGTAAAAGTTCTTCTACATCTTGTCTATAAATGGGGTAAAGGAGAATGTACTATGTTCTATGTCAAAGGTAAAATCTTGGAGATAAATCCACCAGCGGGCCACTCTCGGTAGCAGATCCTTCTTACTCTCGGTGGCTTTGAGAGCATTGCAGTCTGTAATTAATTTAAATTGAATCCCGATTAAATAGTGACGAAAATTCTGCATTGCTTTCATAACCGCCAGCGTCTCTAACTCATATGAGTGATATCTACTTTCTGCGCCTTGAGTGGTCCGACTGAAGTATGCTACGACTTTCTTAATACCGTCTAAGTGGGTCTGTAAAAGGACGGTGCCATAGCCGATGCTACTGGCGTCCGTGTGGACCTCTGTGGGTAGTTTTGGGTCAAAAATGGCTAGCACGGGCTTGTTAGTCAAAATTGAGATTATGTCCTGCCGCACCTTTTCTTGTTCGGGACCCCATTTGAACGAAACGTCTTTTTTGGTTAGTTGGGAAATACAGAACGTTTTTGTGGCATAAGCCTCAATGTACTTTCGGAAGTATCCGGCTAGTCATAGGAACTGTCTGACTTGTTTGACACTTTCCGGAGTAGGCGAATCCACTAAAGCCTTAATCTTGTGAGGGCTCGGCCTAACCTGACCTTGGCTTATTATTCGGCGTACGAGACAAATTTGTCAGAAGTCGTATTCATTGTTTCGTAAAGTATAGTCGCATAGTCCAACTTTCGGGGGCATAACGGTTTAAACTCACGCTTAAAACTACTCCAAGACCTATCAGACGTTACCCACTCGTTTAACCACGTCTTTGCGTCACCTTTTAAACATCCCGCTACGCGTGATAAGCACTCTCGATCATCCCAGCGATTAGTTAGTTGTGCGCGATCCACTTCGTCGTACCAGGAGTCCACGTCGTGGATTGATCGGTCAAAGTTCGACACAAAGTAATGTGAACGTACTGGATTAACGGAGTGGATCGCGTCTACCGGAGTGGATAGCCTGAGCTACGAACGGCGCCGACGTTTCTGGTTGCGGAACGGGGGTAGACGTGAATTTGTTTTTCAATCATTTCTAAGCGTGACAAGATCGTATCAAGCGTTTGCGATTCAACTGGGATAGACTGTGTGGAGTGGTTAGTGTGATAGGACGCAGCCGGGGTCGCGCCAGGTGACCGCGCCCGAGAGGGGGTCTGTTCGCGGCGGCTACGTGATTCATTCCGTGATCTTCGTGAGCTATCTCGCGACCGATCGTGCCTACGACGCCGTCGGTGCAATCTACTACGCGATTTACTGCGTGAACTATGCGTGTTAGGCATGTTCAACCACCAAAACAAAGTCTAAGTACGCAAACAAAATTACACACGTGGGTAATGACAAAGTTCCTCTGTCTCCAAATTACACTAGTCAAGGGGCCCAAATGTGGGTGAAGGATTGGAATCCCACTTCTGATGTTAGGACAGAAGTGAAATTAAAATTATGTTAGGACAGAAGTGAAATTAAAATAAAAAAAATATTTATTTATTAACCTAAAAACTGATTAGTTTTGATAATGTGATTACATTATTTCATCAAAATAATTAACAAACAAAGGAACAAAAGCAACAGAGGAACAAAATCATTACCAATCAAATAATAAATCAACAGAAAAATAATAAAATACAGAGATACCAGGCTTAGTAGATTACACCGACCGACGGGCAGCGCTTCCGCACGCGACGAAGTCCAGACGAAAAAGAGGCCTGCGCCGGCGCTCGCGGCAGTTTTATAGAATCAACCCCTCCCGCGTCGCTGCGTGGGGACGTAGGATCCAACAGTACCATATTATCAAAAGGTGAAACAGTCAAGTTTACTGTGTTAGCAGGAGTAGTATAATATAACTAACCATACTAAATTGACTGCCTCGTTGATCGCGCCGCTAAGGCGTTTAGCTACCAAGAAAGAGGTCTTTGTACAAATGACCTCAGTTTCGGTGTTTTTCGTAGTTCGTAATTTCCCTGGCTGGTTGCCATAGCAGGGTATCCTATTTTGGGAGTAGGTTAGTTATTGTATTGTGTGGGAGTTATCATTATTATTACAACCTTAACTTAGTGGAATTTGGACAGTTCTTAATAGTAGTTACTGTGAACAACCTCAAAAATAAAAATAAAAAATATCAACGTCAATCTCATTCTGAAGAAGAAGAAGAGTCGGGGCATACCTGATGCAAACGATTTCCCATAAGATGCAGCTTCATAGAATCTTGGGTTAGGTGTATTTTTGATAATTTTAGTATTATTTAGTTGCACTCCTATTTTTGACGAAGCTTTACGTAAATTTTTGTAAGATTTGATGCTACGCTTTTTTTAAATAAATGTACTATATAAATTAATCCCAAAATAAAATAACGATACGAAGCTGGACAGAGATACCGATAAATTAGCGTCGCAACAGAATAGAAGCGGCTCCCCGGCAGTGAGGAGCCGCCGACGCTCAAAGGTAATGAGAGCAAAGACGACGCACAAAGAGCGGAGACGCTGTACAGGCAAACCAGTATTTCGTCTTCACTGTGGCGCGGTTTGGCGCGGGATGACTGAGAAAGAGCCATGGGTTTCGACATTAGAAAAGAAGAAGTATTTCATTATTCACTTTGTTCAGGATTCAGTTACTTCACGAGTGAATCTGGAATGAAGCTAATAATGTAGTTCTTTTCATAAGTTATAGCTAAAAACAACGTATTGCCACCTTCAACTGTAGCGTCATCTCCAAAAATAATTAATAAATTGCATCACATGAACTGGTAATTAAAATTACTAGATTTTTAAACAGCAACACAAGAAAATTCAGCATCGAAACTGCATGGCTATTTTGATAGATAATCACAGTATCTGAGACCGTACTGGATTTACCATTATAATCATCCTCTAAACGGAATCTGCATCGCCAATTGTAAGTAAAAGTTGTAACAGAATTTGATGTCAAAACATCTGCGTGCTGCGTAGGTATAGTTCCACTAATGACCTCTATCTAGCCGCTAATTTTGGAATTTATGTAAGAAAACTACTTAAGTAAAATATCTGTTCTGTGATCTGGTTCTATTATATGAAAAAATCATAGTAGGTACATTTAATAGTAAGCTGAACTGAGTTCCGTGATCTGTAACTTCTAAAAATAATAGTGTTGAAATGTGTGTGTGAAATGTGTTGTTGTAATAGTGTTGAAGTTCATTAAGTAAAGTTTTTTTAAATTATAAAAATAAAAATATTGGTATTAAATATCTCTCGGACAAACTAGTTAAACAACTGGTTCCGTTTAGTTTGCTCAAGCTCTGTACGTTCGGTAGAAGCAGAAAGCGTAAGAAGAGGGTAGCTAAGTATTTCGGTGCAACATCAAGATGTCTTTCGTTTTTTTGCTAGCCATAGTGTAGACTTGTGTAAGTGATGCTCGTAATATTATATACCAATGCCATATCCATATAATCATGACATAAAATATCACGTCGAATATCACACAAGAGGAAGAAGCATTATATATTGTTTATATCGCCCTTCAAATATCACGTCTAAATGTAAATAGTGTTAATTTATTTTTCAACCCGTCCGGGTCCAATATCCGACCTGAGTACAGTTTTATTTTTAAATTTATTAATACAGTTTTTCTTGTCAAGTTATAAAAATCAAGATAAGATAAGATAAGATAAGATAAGAATATTCTTTATTGCACATAAGAAACCAGAGCCAAATAAAATTTACAATTAAAAAACATACAATAGGCGGTCTTATTGCTAACAGCAATTTCTTCCAGACAACCAAATCAATGACATGGTTCTTGAGAACGGACCTTCGTGTGTTATTGTTTCAGACTTTCCCATAGCGACCGATTTAAATGAGCCACCCTGTATTAAACAAACAAACATAAACATTTACATACAGGCACATACATTGCTTCTGGCCCCACATGCCTTAGGTAGTGGGAACCAGAAACAGCGACATCCCAAACATGGAAACGACCAAGAACTGGGGTATTTTTTTGTCTCCAGCCGGAATTATGGATTACAATATTCGGTACATTCGTAGGTATATCAGGAATGTCAACGGCGACGACACTATCAGCGGCAAGTTCCCATTTACCTCATCTTCCTTAAACGTACTCATTAAAGTCTCGTATTTTGTATCACATTACCTACACTAGGTGACAACCATTCTTACTCCTTTTATTCCACATTCGACTTTATGTCTCGCGGGATACGGTCTACGGTGAAGGTTTGCTTCCACTGCCTTTAGCTACGCCAGGCTGTAACAACAGCATAATACGTGAATTTACGCGAAATTGTGGAGTAACATTACACGAGAGACTACAATTCCTAAGGGAGAAGTGTAGGCGCTATTGTTATGTTTGTGGGATGCTACTCGACGCTTAAGCTGTAAGCTAAATACATAGAGATTACAATGATGACCTCTGTGACGCAGCAGTTAGCGCATCTGTCTACCATGCGAGAGGTTCCGGATTTGAATCCCGGCTGATGGCAAAAAAAACCCAGGTTTTGGATGTGTATCACGTGTTGGAGATGTCGCTTTTTCTGGTTCCCACGACACAGGGTATCCTAGTATGGATCCAGAAGCAATGTATGTGCCTGTATGTACATGTTTATGTTTATGTTGTGTTTATTGCAGAACCTGTAAACAAATACATAGTATTTTTTATTCCCTCTATGTTATAAGCTTGGTTTGTGCTTAACGCTCTCCTAGATACAGGATATTCCTGTACGTATTGCTCGTTTTAAATGGAATTGAAGATGACTGTAAAGAAAACTGAGTTACTTGTACGCGTGTTATAAACGTAAACGGATGTATACGCTCTTATTGACTACAGTATAAAAGCCCTAAAATGATAAATGACTTTTTAAATGTAACTCTAAGCTTTTGCTAACATATTTTTTTTTTTTAAATTAAGGCGACGTTTTTTATTCAAGAAAGAAATGATAATAATTATATTAGCGTTACCCCCAACGTGGTTTAAAAAATGTGTTTTGTACACCCTGAAAAATATAGCTTACTGTAAAGTCAACGATTTATTTAGAAAACATAGATGTGTTGTGTTAAACAGTGGATTAATTTTAAAAGTATTGTGTTTAGTGCTCAACACATCCATGAGCAATAATTTTTAAGTTTGAAAGATTTTTAATTAAGCTAAAACTGTTCTGAAAAGAATAAATGTGGAGTTTGTTTGAGCGCTTTTCCTTAACATATCTATTCATTGTGAAACTACCAAATTAGACGTTTATAAAATAAACATTTTGTATTGTACCTATAAACAGATGATGATTTATGTTTACTTTTCCTTGGTAAACAATAAATTATACTGTTATTAGTTTATTTAAAAATTAATCATTTGTTTCAAATTCCGAAGCAGTACGTTGTGTTTGGCATCATCGACCGCCCTCATTGCGCGCAGAGAACAAATATGCTGCGGTTTTGGCATCCGAACCAATGCTACAATGCATGTTCTGTACATTTAGGTAAATATGAGAGAATTACAAGTTTAGTACGTTTTATTCTCTAAGGTAACCGACATAATTTTAATCTCCACACTTTATCTGCAGTCATTCGTAACGTAGTAAAAGTTGATTTTCTGTCGACTGTATCTCTAAAGTATTTACAACTTTGAATAACTAAATGACATTTAAAGAAATATATTACCTCGTTGGTCTAGTCGTTGAGGCACTTAGTTACACAAGACCAGTCTTGGATTTGATTCCCACTGGGGGCTGCTGTACAAATGTCCTCAGTCTGGATGTATTTACATGTTTGTGACATCTTTGCCTGGTTGCTGTAACACAGGGTATCCTAGTTTGGGATGGTAAGTGGATAAAAAGCTTTTATACCACCTGTGCCGGCATTTTCAGAAAATCACAAAATCGGTTTGAGCGTACAATGAAATAATTGTGAAATGAAATGTTTGTGACGTCGCTGTTTCTGATTCCCACGACACAGGGTATCCTAGTGTTTGGCCAAAAGCAATGTATGTGCCTGTATGTAAATGTTTATGTTTTATGTTTTAATTTAATTTTGTTAACAAAATTTGTTTGAGCGTATAATGAAAGAACAAATCCCTCCTCAAAAATGAAGTGTTTTATTAAACATAGGCACTTTACTTGTCTAAATACAAACTACTTTTACAACGAAGAAAAGATAAAAATCCCTAATAATATTAGCTATTCTATATAATATTAACACCGTAGGTCTCTCGTATGAGACAGATAATTGAAAACAGATAATGTTTCCTAATTTGAAGTAGATGCCACAGAAAATATTATTCTCGCGGATTTTGTGGCACCCGGGCAGACTTCTGCTAAATTGAATTGTTCCAGTTTGGCCGCCATTCGATTAAGTTTCTAACAGTCGGAACAATAACAGCGTTCGGCGAACGGGAAATTACATCGGTTTTGTTTCGTTCTGACCCATTGTCGGGCCACAGAATATGAATAGGTTTCCGATACAGGCAGTGATCGGCAACAGATTAGCAATCATCTATTTGTTTACTTTGTGTTTGTTCACACACTACCTGCATATTCCGTTGTTGGCCAACTCGATTGATAATTCCATGTTTTAATTAGACAGATAAACAGATACGTTCGTTCGGTAATTAATGGGGGATAGTAAATACGCGCTCATTTGCATGATATCAATGTTGGAGAGTACCTACCTGGGTTAGGCCGCATTTGCTCTGTCAATTTGGGCTGATATCCAATCGGGAAAATCCACAACTCACGAGGTTAATACACTTGGGTTACTAAGCTACAAAACCTTTACCTTAGGGTACTATAAGAGATTTTTCTTCAAAGTTAGCTTTACATATGTGTGTGTGAGATAACATCGTACGTTCTAGAAGAATCTTACGCACACATAAACAAAGCTTAATTTTTTTATGAGTAAGATACCTTTGTCAAAGTAATCAGATATTACCAGTATGTCACTGTGTTATATCGTTTTATCCGCCGCAAGTCATCCCGGGAAGTCAATCCAATCTCCCAAGTGACTCGGGGATCAAATTGAAAAGAGCTGAGGTGGGTTTTAGGAGGCAAAGGGGTTGAGACTTGTAGTAAATATCATAATTAAGACGGATGGAGGCACCGCGCGTGCTGGGACGGAGCCAAACTGAGATAGATGAGCCGAGCGCGACGGGGATGTTCGATGACGGGGTCTTGGAGGAGGCAGATTGTGATCTACAGCTATTGATATATGCACATACAAAATTTAATAGTTCCTTTATGGGGCACTGCATAAGGTTCTACAATAAGATTCCCCAAAATATAATAGAGTTACCTCCAACGCAGCTTAAGAAATATGATAAGCACACTGTGCAAAAAAAGCTTATTAGAAAATTTAATTTGCTGCTTATTTAGAAGATAAACATATCTGGTTCTAAACAATAGATTAAAATGAAATTTTTTCAGAGGAGAATTGTGTCTAGTGGTTAACACATCCAAGAGTAATATTTATTTAAGTTTGAAAGTTTGTTAAAGAAATGCTTATTTAGAAGATAAACATGTCTGGTCTTAAACAATAGATTAATATATACAACTAGTAAACTAGTTACTACAATAATTTGTCTCGTTTGATGATAATTTCTCCGATCACTTTTTTCCATATTTGAGTTACCGAACCACAGAATACATAAAAGTACAGGTACAGAAGATTCACTCCACAAAATCAATAGAAGAAAAAGGGACTCTAGCAGCGATACAATTAGGTGCAATTCAGATCGCACGGCGCTAAAAAAGCTACGTTATATTCACCTACATATTGCCTCTCTTTGTACCACTTAACTCTTGTCTTTGCTGGCACCTGAATTCCTATTTACCACTCCGGAGTGGTCGCCGCATGTACTTACGCGTTCGATACCGATACGCGTAGTGAAACAGGCCTGACCGATTTTAATTCTTAACAGATTCTAAACAGACATGTTATTGACTATTTCCATCACACAAAATGTTGTGATATGTGTGTCAGATTATTGCTGGAGATGCAGTGGGGTGCATTTGGATAGGGGAGGAAAGAAGTGATTGAATTATCTACCCTATTTATTCCGTATCTTTCGAAAGCAAAACTCAAGGGGTGACTATGTCACTCGGCCGACTGCATAGATAAGACTCCCCTCACTATCGATATATTGCAGAGTACTGCTTGGCTTTTATCTTCCCCGAACATTACTCTCAATAGTTTCAAAAGTTCAGAGCTTGAGAAATTTTCTATTGAAAACTATGTCAGGTACGATTTTTTTATACGAATAAATTGTCTGTAATGTTATGCTTTAGAACTTGGTTTGAATACGTTGTTTAAAAATATGAAGTTATTTAAAGTTGTGAATAATGTTAGAATGTGCAAAAAGACATCGGAGAAAGGAAAGGCTTACCACATCAGCGACTGGTTTTGTAGAATGTATACTAATTATAAATATTATATCCACTTAGTAGTTATTAAGTAGCAGCCGATATAATGTACACTATTCAACATCCCATGGATAGTACCTATATCAACATTTACATTTTAGTTGCAAAGTTGCCAGTCCAATATCTGGTTAAAGTGAACAAATTAATATAAAGGTTGTCCGAGTGATGTCCTATCGACTGCACATAAAAAAACTATTATATAATAATCTCGTGTCACAATATTTGTTATCAAACTCCTCCGAAATGCCTTCACCGATTTTTACGTTGTTTTTGTGCAAGTACATTAGTAGATCATATGACAATGAATATGACAAAGCAACGTTTGTCGGGTCAGCTAATCTTTTTATTTATTTTTTCATAACCTCTTTTGTGTCCCACTGTTGGGCAAAGGCCTTGCATCATCCCGGCAAGAATGCATTTAGGTCCCGCCATCTTCGTCTGGTCTGCCGCGACGTCGATTAGTTTTAATAAAAAATATATGTCGCATCCATTCGCAGCGTAACTTCGCGTCTGATCTCGAGTCGAGCGCCGCTCAATATAATCGGATCAGTATAATGTGTAGCGAGCACTATTTGAATAAGATAATCGATTGACACGGGCCCTTTGTCATCCTTTACATCTCAATGCGCTTTATCGAGTGGACGTGATTTACTAACGACGGTCGAGTCAGGAACAACCCTTGCCTTTTTTGCTGTACTTTGTTTGGTTTACTTGCTGCAATTTCACGGGTCACCCTTTACAATGGGAAGCCTAATAACTGTACTGATGCTTTTTGTCGTGTACTACTTTGTATCATCTTGTGACTAGCTTTTGTCTCCAACGTTGTACGAGTAGATGGTTATTTGGCCATGCAAACTTTACTGCCCCTTTTCTCCGATTTGCGAATAAAATATGTGAAAATTCTTTTTAAAACAACTCTACGGTACTTGAAATTTTTTTTCTTAAAATATCAAAGCTCTGAATTCACCGGCAGAATTCAAATAAACGGTGGGTAGTATATCAGTCTTTATATGAAAAAGAAACCATTTCAAATATAAGTCACTACCTTCTAAATTAAATGCAATTGTTAGTAAATAATATATTATATTGGACTAATTGTATTTTTGTACCTAAAAGAATAGAATAGAGAAACATTCATTCGTGTTCTACAACACACATTAGTACTTATTCATAATCAGAAATCATAAATGTATTTCAACGCAAAGAATTTACATTCTCTTTGTTGAGTGTACTTATAATGTTAGCCATGCTTGGAGCTAAATCTAATGAAGAAAAAGGCAGCGGAAAGAAAAATCAAATCAGGCCATCTCTATTCTCAAATCACCTTTAATCTGCTACGAAAGTTGGTACAAATATGTATCTATCTAAGAAGCTCAAAACCTACGAGTGCAATCAAAGTGCACTTGCTATGTCAAAACTTTACCTATTATTCTTACAAAAGTAAGAAAACACTAATGGTGCGGCTAGACATACGGCACCCGTTCCCGAGCTTACCGGTAGCGGTCACTTATCGCCATCCTCAACCATATTAGAGAGAGACGACCATATCTCTAGTACTAGTAATATTATAAAGAAGAAAGTATTTTTGGGTATGTGTATATTTGTAATGAATAGGCTCAGAAACTACTGAGCCAATTTTAGAAATTCTTTCACCATAAGAAACCTACATTCTTCGAGTGAGTAACATAGGCTATATTGGATTATTTTCAAAAAGTTAAAATCTCGAATAATTTAACGCAAGGTGTAAAAAAAATACTACCCCGGGAATGTGCGAAGCCGGGGCGGGTCGCTAGTTATTAATAAAGGGCGATACCAGTTTCTTATCTCGAACGATGCTACAAAAACATACTTATATTTTTTATTAACTCTTAACCGTACTTAAAAAGAAATCATCAACTCCGTTTATTTACATTTCAATTTATTGACTCTTTAGTTTTACAACGCAGGTGAGAGCTTCATAATCCCAGAATAGATTTACCAATAACTTTTTTATCACCTCTAAAGTCACCTCGGACCAAACGCATCCGTCCAACCACCTCTGGGCCATCAAACCCAGCTGACAATACAAGACAGGCTGTCCAACATCTATAATTATGATAGACAAGCGTAGTTTGGTGAGCGATTAACGGACGTAATGACCGTAGAGGTGTACTAATATGTATTCTGTGGTAGAGGTATAATACTGTATAATATCTACGCAACTCTTAAATATATCTCGTTTGGTGCTATGTACGAGAAGGTTCACATTGTTCGAATCAAATAATAGACTTGCACATGCACAGATTGACGCGGTTTTTGACAATTTCAAGAATACCTAGATTGGTGTTGGATGTTCGTTTTAAAATAAGTTTTGAAAAATAATTACCATCTATTATTTCTAAGCTTGTAGAATGTTTTAACCGTGAAGCTGAGAAATACCGGCGTGCGTGCATGCAACGACTAATGAATGTCGATGCAGCGAAAGTGATTTGTCAGAATAGTAGCAGGTGGCAGTCGCTGGTATCTGCCTACCCTACTGAGATACAGGCGTGAGCTTATATAATGTATGTGTGCTGAGAAATACTCGTATGGTACTTCTCATGCTTCGCGAGGCACGTTAAGCAGTTGGTGCCGGCTGCCGTCGATAGATGGCAGTCGTTAATCCAAGTCAGAGGCCTTAGGGCGGCTTGAGAACTTCTGACAGTAGGACCAGCCACTAGTCTTACAAGGCTTCACCAATCTGGACTTGGCCCCCGTGGTGGAGTATGGCCTATACCTTCCTTAGGGAAGAGACCCGTGCCCCTCGGTGGGGACATAATGGGTTAATGATGACTCCACATGCAACATCCCAACAATAAGTTTTTTACAATAAAATTATTCAGAGAGCTTCTACGTTGCTGAGCAAGTAGTTACCCCATTCAAAACGCAAACAGGAAGTTAGGTTGTTGTTGGACATTGTTAGCTAATAGTCGAAACGCGATGTCAGCAAACCGGCTTGTGCTTTAGAGGTAGGTATGTACGTTGCACGTGTAATGCTGGACTATTAACTGAGATACTTATATCGTTATGTGTATATGATTGATCAAGCTAAGATGCATGATGAATACGTATCCATGCGATTGATTGGCGAGACAGTCCGTCCAACCCGGAAATAGCAGTCATATTTTTTTTTTATCATAAGCCATTTTCTCTCAGAGAGAGAACTGTTGCTTACAAGACATTTTCGTTGATAAAAATTTAATTATCTCTTGAGTACCTACATTAATTATACAACTAATTCGTAAAATATCATATTTAAATTAGACAAGCTACATATTATGTAGCTTGTAGTACATTGCATTTTTGCGATACAGGCATTAGTTCCCTGTAAATTAGTTCACGTTAATTATAAATTATCCATTGCTAAAGTTGTTATTAGTTGTTATGAGAAAAAAAATCACGTAGTTTCGATACTTCAAGTGCATATGAAAAAAACGTCTGACAGCTGTTAACAGTAGATTAACAAATTGTTAGCGCACGAGCAACCGGGGGTTAAAGAGAGCATGGTAGAGACGGCAACGTTTATATTTTAAGGTATGATATTTACAGGAGGAAATCTAATAAACCCGGTATAAAAGGTGATTAACAAGTTCAAATAAAGATCTCGTCAGTTCCGCCCACAAAATAGAAAAAGACAAAGAAAATATGACGGTAAAGGAAGATGAGCAAAAAGGGAAAGTTTTATTAAATAAACAAAAAAGAAATGGCGGCAAAATTACGAATAGACGCCTAATGAACACAGCGAGATAATAAAGTATGAAAACCTTTAACCAACTCGCAAATAAACACAAATAATAAAAACAATATAAAGAGGGCCTGATTTAACGAAGAGATATTTTCTCTCAGTTTTTCAATTCTCCTTGATTGCCGATGTGAAAAATTTGCCCATTTCTATTCAGGTTTATTAGTCGCTTGCGCCGAATGAATTGCAACTTTAAGGCACTTGGGAATAAAGTTGATAATAAATTGTGTTGCTTATTTTGGGACTTAGGCTGGCTAGAGTTTATTTAACCGTTTTGAAGTGGAGGTGCCGAGCTAATTTCTTATTGTTTAGTTACATGGCCGTGTGTTGACATACAATGTTATTAAATATTTTACCATACTATAATAATAAATATTCGTCATCAACTCATTATGTCCCCACAGAGGGGCACGGATCCCTTCCCTGAGGAAGGTATAGGCCATATTCTACCGCGGAAGTCTGGATTGGGGGAGGCTTGTAAGACTAGTGGTTGGTCTTACTGTCAGAAGTTTTCAAGCCCCCCTAAATCCTCTGGCTTGACTTAACGACTGCCATCTGATCTATCGACAGCAGCCGGCACCAACTGCTTAACAAGCCTTGCGAAGCACGGAACCGCTCGGAAAAATGCCACTAGTGTCAGTCATAGAACGGTCACCCATCCATGCACTGAACGCACCCTATGTTGCTACAAGCGATTAATAATAAATATTATTAGTGTTTCTACGTTAATAAGCTGGTATTTGTGTCGTCTCCTGTAGTCTTAAGATAAAAAACTGTTAGTTAGATATAAGAAATTTATTTCAACGTAATGAATTTACTGTCTGTTGAATGTCAGTGTAGTTATAATGTTAATGTAAGCCACCTCTACTCCGTTGCGTTACGGGCAACTTTGCAACTAAAATCTGAAGGTTGACGTGCTGTCGGCTGTACAGAAATCAGAAATCAGTACAGGATGTATTTTAATGTAACAACAGTATATGTCATGTTTGACAAAAATAACGTTTTATCTTTATGTCAATAGTGTCAATTTAGTGTCAATATTAATACACGACATAAAAATAGACTCTTCCTCCCTTCTTCGAGACTCAAAATGTTAAGCTGCAGCCCATATTACATGTCAGAAAAAAAATTCAATAAACTCCCTCTAATAATAAAAAATTAACAAAAATATAATAAATTTATAACTAGGCTAAAATAATACTTAATACAAAAACGCTTTTATTCACTGGATGAATTCTTAAATATAACAGCGTGTTTAAATTCTTCCCCAGAGTCAGCAGAATCCTTGATGTTAGAAAATATAAAACCGTGCACAATAGCATTTCAATTCTCCCACGTTAGCCCCCAAACCATTTTGAAAGCATTTAAACAAATAAATATAAAGAAAACCGAAGATCTCTGGGGACTATCAGTTAAATTGATATCCACGGTAATTCATATCATGGCACCACACCTTGCTATAATTTTTAATAAATGTATTGATCAGGGGACGTTCCCTGATCTATTAAAGTTTAGTAAAATTGTTCCTTTATTTAAGTCAGGTGACAGTGATGATCCGAACAATTTTAGACCCATAGCAATACTTCCAGTATTTAGTAAAGTATTTGAAAAAATCATTTTACACCAATTGCTGACACACTTCACATTAAATAAACTCTTCCATAAAAAACAATTCGGTTTCACTAAGGGTCGTTCAACGACAGACGCAGGTGTGGCGTTGATGAATCACATCTTTGATGCATGGGAGGAGGCGCAGGATGCCATCGGGGTTTTTTGTGACCTATCCAAAGCTTTTGATTGCGTAGACCACAAAACCCTCCTTCGTAAGATGATCAGATACGGTCTGAGTAATAAATCTTTAGAACTTCTATCGTATTTCGCTAATAGAGTGCAGAAAGTTGATATTAATGGAGTTAAGTCACCCGGATCCGATGTTAAAATAGGAGTTCCTCAGGGGTCAATTTTAGGGCCGTTCCTTTTCTTAGTGTATGTTAATGATCTGCCGTACCTAGTTGAGAAATTGTCACAAATAGTATTGTTTGCGGATGACACTTCTCTAATTTTTAAGAGAGGTCAATCTAATTTAGACGATGTAAACAATGCCCTTTCTAAAATTCTGAACTGGTTTAACGTAAACAATCTTATGTTAAATGCCAAAAAAACAAAATGTATTAAGTTTTCATTGCCCAATGTCAAAAAAGTGGACACAAGTTTAACAATAGCTGGTGACAGACTAGACTTAGTTGAGACAACGGTGTTTTTAGGCATTACAATAGACTCAAAACTACAGTGGGATCAACACATAGAAAAGTTAGCGGGTAGGTTGAGTTCAGCTGCATTTGCAGTTAGAAAAATTAGACAACTAACAGATGTAGAAACTGCGAGGCTTGTTTATTTCAGATATTTCCACAGCATTATGTCATATGGTCTGCTGCTATGGGGGCGGGCGGCAAATATAGAAACAATTTTTATTCTCCAAAAAAAGGCTATTAGAGGTATTTACAATTTACCTGCCAGACACTCACTACGTGAGTTTTTTAAGGAAATAGGAATTCTTACGCTAGCTTGCCAATATATATTCGCTAACATAATGTATGTACGTAAAAACATAACTACATTTAAGCTAAACAGGGATATACATAACGTTAACACCAGAAATCGAAACAAAATTGCCTCATCTAGATTCAGATTAGCCAAGGTAAATACATCATTTGTAGGATATAGTGTACGTTTTTATAACAAAATTCCTGAAAGTATTCTAGCCCTGCCAGGAAATAAATTTAAATTTGTTATTAAAACTGCGCTGTGTAAAAAGGCATACTACAGAATAGATGACTTTATAGATGATACAAACCCTTGGCAGTAAACCACTTCCACAACGAGCTAGTTATTGGTATTCTAATAATATATAGGGTTTAATAAATTTCATACATATGTACAGACGCTGTGATTGCATATGCTATTATTATAGATAACTGACAAGAACTTTATCACACAAGTTTGCCAAAGGCCATGCGAATGGTGGCGCGGTGGCCGGGTCGCCTATCTCCCTCTAATATGGTTGAGACTGGTGATGGCTGACCTCTGCGTTACGCTCGTGAACGGGTGCCGTCCGTGTGTCTGGCCGCAGCATTGGTGTTTTATTACCTTTTAAGAATATTAAATGATGTTTGAGTTTGCAAGTATTGATTGCACTCATGGATCTTGAGATTCTTGGTATACGAACACTCATACCTAATTTGTATTAGTTTTAAGTTGATTTGAGAAAAGATGGTCAGAGTGGAGTTTTTTTTCGCTGCCTTTTTCTCCACTACATACGGCCCTAAGGCAGCGGCTAACATTATACATAACTGTATGTACATTGACATTCAACAAGCAGAATGTAAATTCTTTACGTTGAAATAAAAATTTTTGAATTTGAATGCTAAAAATTGTACCTAGATGTATATGATATTAATGATACGATGTTAGATATAAGTCTTACCCGTTGTGCAATACCCGACGAATACATTTTATGGTAACTTAGGACTTAGACACAGCGTCCTAAGTTACCATAAAATGTATACCACCTATTTACACTTAGTCTGCAATAAATGATTGATAGATTGATTGAATGAAAACTGAAAAATGAAATTGCCTGCAAACAGCAACTTAATTGGTCCTCAAAAGTTTGACTGATGGATGTCTAGCGAACAATTTGTGCCCTGGCTACAAACGGGAGTGCCGATACGAAAGTATTTTAATTAAAACGAATATTCTGGATTGGAGAAAAACTTTTTCTATGGCATTATTATTTGTATTTTTCGAGGGGGACGCTCCGATTCGGCTGTGTCGAATTGTGAACGCTTCACAATTTGAATCGGAGACGTTTCCAGACGACACAAATTAATAACAGACGAAAGGCCCAATAAAAAGAAACTTACATTGATAAACTCACGGCCTTTGTAAATATTTTGTTTTTTTTGTTTTTTCCAGTGTGCAGTAAAGAATATTCTTATATTATCTTATCTCACGGCTGTATCTGAGAAGGGTAGGCAAAGGTCAGGGAGTGCCAACTTGCCATGATCCTGACAGATCACTTTCGCTTCATCGAGTCGTTCACGCACGTCATTTATGTCTGTCTGTCTGTCTGTCCGCGGCCTAGCTCAGAGATGCTTAGTACTAGAAAGCTGAAATTAAGCTTTGAAATACATATTAATCTTACCAACAAACCCGTAGAATCAAATCTTTAAAATATGTTGTTATCATAAAAAAACTATACCTAAATTATGGGTGCATTTTTTTCACCTCTGCGTATGGTTGGATTGTTCGTTTCGAAATATTGTTGGTGTAGGAGGTCATTTTTTGATTGAACCCTAAATCAAAAAATGACCTTTTACGAAAGATTAAGCCTTTGCCCGAGTGGGGCGTCTCTTCCCCCTCTCCTGGCTTAACGGTTGAAAAGTAAAAGCACAATTAAAATCATTATTATCAACCCATTATGTCCCCACCGAGGGGCATCGGGTCTCTTCCCTGAGGAAGGTATAGGCCTTACTCCACCACGGGGGCCAAGGCCGGATTAGTGGAGGCTTGTAAGAAGTAGTGGCTTAACCCAGATAACCCTGAAACAATGTCACATCACAGAAGTTTAAAATATTTTAGTATGTTATTACCTATGGCTCTAAAGACTCGGGAAAAATTATTAAAAAATTCAAAGTCGATTGGGAAAGCCGGAAAATGGGTGGTGTTATAACACCTGGTAGGAGAATGCCCTACTATACTAAGTATTGAGGGGTAATGTAAAGGTTTTGAATAAGAAAAACATATATTTAATAATATAATGTTTTATTAGTTCTCGTTATATAAAGTTAAACCGGAGTGTGATACGCCACACAACATGTGGCGTTTTGGGATGTAGATAAACGACAAACTTCTTACGAAAAAAATTAGTTTTCTTTTTGCAGAATTTACTTGAGTACTTCTTTGTATTCAATTATAATATGGTCTAATCTATCAAATCGCGAAGTTGCGTTATGAGTAATGGGAGTGGGACAAGGTCCACGCTTTTCATTTTTCTTATAGATTTCTAATAAAGCTCTTGCAACAACTAAGCTGAAGGTAATGTGGCAGATTGCCCTTGATATGGATCAAACCACAACACATATTCCAGTCTTGTAGAACCAACCGAAAACTTATACCCCCACCATTTGGCTTACCACGTATAAACTGCTTACAGCCGTGTCCACCATAGTATGGTACCAAAGCCCCATCAATACTGTAGACTTCATCCAAAGGAGCCGTAAAAAAATCGTAAAAAAAATTTGTTGAATAAATCGAATAAGGGTCTAACTTTGGCGAACTTGTCGTGTTCTACTTGTAGTAATGAATGTATGTGCGTCATTATAAATCAATGTATGTGCGTTATTATAAAACTGAAACGATCTCAAGACATATTTGATTGTGCAAGTTTACGACGTTTTCGTCACCCGAATCCTCGTCGGTTACACCCACATGTCCATTATCAGGGGGCAAAATACTAATAAAACTTGGCAAGGTTGTATCATCATCGGCTTTCTCCAATTCCTCAATTATTTCAGTAAGTTTTCATGCATTCATGCTTTCTTATACCTTATCCTAAAATTTGATCCAAAAAATTATTGTAGAAGTTGATTTTACTACCAGGTGTTATAACACCTGTGATATTTCAACAACAAAAACGTACTATAATATGTAATTACCACCTTCAAGATATTTCTATTCGGGTAACTAACAGTCATATTTATAAATATTCTGTGCCTATAGATAGAAAAAAATACAAATTTGTATTATAATAGCTTACCTTTTACACAACATAATTCATCGAAAAAATTCTGCCCCTTTATTACTCAATTTATGTTTCAAAATAACTATTTTTGTTGCTTACCACTGCACAAAATCCAACTACGATAAGCACAGAATAAGTTAAACGAAAGTGTAGTCTTTTCTTAAAATTAATTTTTGAGGATAGATTTGAGCGGTGTTATAACACCTGGTAGGGTTAAGTGGGTTAAAAGCATATTTGAACTAAAACATTCGTAAGCACTACAGAATCCGGAGAAAAATTTACAATTAAAACCTTTGTCATGGTGAGCCGGTTGACCCACCAAATATTCTACAGGTTAAAGTGTCTTCTGTCTGCCTGCATATCTATATTTGAGCCCTTCTAGGGATTTCAACCAAGTCTTCTGTGCGCATTTCCGTTACATCGTTGAAGCGCAAATGAAAAATGGCTTGCGTTCCGTTTAATCAAAAACCGATTGAAACGGAAACAATAGCTCAACCCGTTGCGCTGTTTCGCGCGGCAGATCGGTTGGCCCGCGCCGCGCCGTGGGATTCACAGAAGTGAATTTTAGTCCCGTTTCATTATCTAGTTCGATCGATAAGAGAAAAACTTGATATATTTCATGATTCATTACCAGCATTTAGGAAAAATATATTACAAACTATTTCGGCTCAAAAACATTCAACAGAATCCAATCTACACCTATAATTTATTGAATCAATCATATTTTTGTTATCAAATCTAATGGAACTCAATCTAATCTAATCAAATAATAGATTGCCTATTCATACTGCACTTCTTGCAAAATTTTGAATAATATTTAATTGTTGTATGCTTACTTAAATATAAAACAATAACTCCACCAATAAGAACGCTGTATCTACCTGTAATCGGGATGTACATAAAAGTGATAGCATGTAAGCAAAATTATTTAATGTACTATCTTGTTGGTAGATCTAATATTTAAAAAAAACTTCGACAGAAACACAACTGAGCGAATCGGGAAAATCAGGACGTTTGATTTATTTCAACTGATTCGCTAATCTGCTTAATCGGTGACGTGTTTCCGCTACTGAAATTCGGTTAACGTCATCATTATGACAAGGGCACCCGTGGGCTAACGGGTGCCACCAATGAAAAAATGAATCCTACAGATTGTATTAGCAAAAAGGGTCTGCACATTTTTTTAATCATGTTTACAGTGATTTTAAGAACCCACGAAAAAGATCCTAGAATCGCAAGCCTGGCACTAGGTAGCGATTATACTCGATTGAGCAAAGTGTTGAATAAAACAATTTATGAAGACAAAAAATTGAGGTCAAAACGCTTTCGTCGGCCGGTAATTTGCCTAAAAAAATTAATTAAGTTAAGTAAGCTTAGATTTTTACATTTAGTTTTTACTTTTTTTGATTTTTCACAGTATTATAGTGGGAGGGGCCATTTAGTTTTTACCTTTTTCACAGTATAATAGTGGGAGGGGCACATAGCTCATAGAATTGATGCCTGTTGCGGCAGAAAAGTTCTGAAAACATAGCGTGGGCAGGCCTGCAGAAGGGCACAACACAAGGAAGCTTGGAAAACCTTAAGTTCTGCTGTGATCTTCAAATCGCTGAAGGTGATTATGATACTGTAAAACAAAGTGACGTTTTTTCAAAGCCACTCCGACACCATTACGAGTATGTAGATCACACCATTACAGCAGAAAAGCTTAGTTTGACTTTTAAACAGTAGAAGCTTGAAATCACAGCAACCGGCTAGGATCGCCACTTCTGCCTCGCGCACAGTGCCCGTTTACTTAGCATCGAGGCCTCATTTATATTCCATCGAATGACAACTGTTAAAACGTGGTTAAAACAGCGTGCCCCAAATGTCACCGGGACGAGGTAATTCGAGCAGGCGCCGCCGACGCGGAACGAAAATAAAGGCGCAAAAAGCTTTCAACAGTAGTCTTTGAGACTTTGGGACTTTGGCAGGTAGACGTCTTGTTACACTTTCTCTCCGGGCTGTTACGTAATGAGATGATTCAGAAAACGTCCAGTGTAAACTTCATTCACACTGGGTCGAGGGACCAGTCAGACGCTGCCGTGCCTGGGGTATCGTTTAGATTGAGTAAGCTAAAAAACTTGGATACCCTGTACTAAGGTTATCAGACCACTATATGTATTACGTAGCTTTCCACTCTATCGGGTTAAGCATTAACACAACTCTAAAGAGTCAAAATAAGAATGTATATGACAGTTTGGAGTAGGAGTATGAGATACCTACTGGGAAAAAAGTCCCAGAAAGTAACAGTGTGACATAAGGTGGTGTGACACACCGGGAACAAAAGGGCTAAATCAAACAACTCCCTACAGTGCCACTAGCGTTAGTCGTAGAACGGTACATAGAACCTATACATGCACTGAACGCGCCCTACGTTGCTTAACCTTCGTGATCGTTTACTCAAATGGCCAGGGCTACGAGCGATTTATTTATATGGGTGCAATAAAAGTACTAAAGAATAAAATAAACTGTAGCTAAAAGAATTAACATCAACAAAATAGAAAAAGTCCTTACATTATATCAACTCTATACAGGTATTTCAAGGGTTGCAGGGTTTACAGGGTTGCTTTGACACACGAGCCGGGCCTCCTGTAATCGCAGATGGGGCGAGTTTGTCGCTCAAAGAAACGCTGGACACTCGCGTTGCACTCGGGCTTAGTTATTAGTAGAGTTCACACGAGCAGAGTGGGCTAGATGAGGATTTACGGTTCAATTAATTAGAGTAAGGACTCCTTTGCAGTGGTCACTCATGTCTACATGTCAGTACATAAGTGTAGGACGACATTTGTAAATTAATATGGAACATGTTTTGCCGTATACAGAGCTTGGGTGTGGCGCCAAATGATATAAGTTATTTATTTACTTTGCGTAAGTATTTAGTCGTTTAAAAGACAAAAAAGAAGAAGAAAATACAAAAAACAAGAATTTTCGAAAATAAGTGAAGTTCAAACAAATTACTTCCATTAAGTATAATCACTTATCCTGCTCCCAAACTAGGATACACCGTGGTATGGTAAGAAGGCAAATACATCACAAGCGTAAAAATACACACATAATGAGGCCAAGTTAGCTACCAAGAAAGAGATCGCGGGTTCGATTCTCACTGGGGGCTGCCATACATTTGTAAAAATTGTCTCAGTCTGCGTTTTTTTTCAATGTCTGTAATGTATTTGCCTGGTTACCGTAGCACTGAGTATCCTATTTTGGGACCAGGCCAGGTCCCATCCCATACGCACCCTTTTTTTGACGAAGCCTCTATTATTGTGTCCCACTGCTGGGCAAAGGACTCCCCAAGTTCAGTCCAGGGTTTTCAGTCCTGGGCCTATTTCAGACCACTCCGGAAGATGTCGCTCGAGATCGTCTCGTACCCTAATAACATTAAATAAAACCGTTTCCAGCCGAGGAGGCGGACTTGCAAAGCACAGCCACACCGGCGGCCCGCCGCCCAACTTCTCTTCTGTGAATTTTAATGAGGCAATGGATGTAAAACTTAACCCGAGAGTGGAGTCGCAGAAAGTTTCCGGGCCAAAGGGGAGTGGCGACGCGAATTTGTCACTTTTGTCGCGCCCAAAGCTAATGTATTCGCAAAGTTCGCCGAGGCCTCCGGAAAAACCGAACCCGACATGGACTTCAGACACGGATGGCAATACACTCCTTTGTTGGAATTCCGGACTTATGTCGAGGTGCTAAGGGCTACTGAGGTAGTATCCACGGTTTCGCGGCCAAACAAGTTCAGGATTTGTCAATGGATTGTCCCGGGCTCAAGGTGGAAACGTCGGATTACAGAACTCTGCTCCAATAAGTTAATTCAATTTTGTGAATTCGTAACAAGCTTTATTTAGGACGAATCAATATCAATTTCGAACGGCTTCAATTATTTATAACATTAAGCCTATGCGCATACTAGGCGACATACGACAGCGACAGTTCGGCGACTAGATGCGACATCAGGCTACGGCCGTCAATTCAAATTCAAATTCAAATTCAAATATATTTATTGCCGACTAAGTGTAGGTACATAGGTCTTACTTAAGATTAGGACTTAAAACTTAGTCACCTTTTGCAGGTGTTGCAATTTCGTAATCTAGGGTTAAACTAATTTATACTACACTAGCTTTCGCCCGCGACTCCGTCCGCGTGGACTTTAGTTCAAAATGTTGCAACCCCGTTCACTCCCGTTAAGGGTTATATTTAGAAAAACCGTGAAACACGTGTTCAATCAATTGTGTTGAAGAGTATTTATTTCAAGTTTCAAGAAAATCTGACAACATTTTTTTATACCTCCATACAAACTTTAACACCGCCGTTTACCCCTTTAGAGGGTGAGTTTCAATAAATCCTTTCTTAGTGCTCCCCTAGGCTCCCTAAGGAACTCCCATGCCAAATTTCAACCCCCTAGGTTCAGTAGTTTGGGCTCTGCGTTGATTCTAAGTCAGTCAGTCAGTTTATAATAATAATAATAAACTCACGCCCGTTATCCCCGAAGGGGTAGGCAGAGGCACCCAGTCTCTAGAACTGGACCCACGTTTTGCCGAGTTTATTAGGTCCCAAATGTGACAAGTGGCAAGCCTGTCGCCGTTATCCGGGCACAATTTATCAGCGAATGGTGTTGCTCTACAAACAAACAATAATATAGAAGAAGAAGATTTGGCAGGTACTCCTTTAAGGAGTAAAAGCATTTTTCTGTTAGGAATTCTTGCAGTTTTCTTTTAAAAGTGTTGAAATCCTTTTGCAATTTTATATGCGGTGGGAGTTTGTTATAAATTTTTACACACATATAATATGGACTAGTCTATTTTTATGTCTGGTATTGATTCCATGAATATTAGTGTAGTTCCGAAATAGGTTAGGATTTTTAAAAACAAATATACATATGTCCTGGATGTAAATGGAAGGCAAAGTTAAAATTTTATATAATGTGAAAAATGGCTTGCAACTATCTGTGTTTTTTATTTGTGCTAAAATTCTAATGCATTTCTTTTGGAGTTTAAATAGATCATTTAAATTTGTACTATTTCCCCATAGCATTACTCCGTATTTGAGCCACGAGTGGGCATAAGCATAGTAGGCTGATTTTGCTTTCATATATTTAGTTTAATTTTCATATATTTAGTTCGAATCTCCGCACACTTGGCGTCAGAGTCGCGGAATCGCGACGACAAGATGCCAGAAGCAAATGACAACGTCTCGTCTGACGCGGCGACTTGACGCGGCGACAAGTCGCCCTGTTTGCGATGGCTCTTAGTCGGAAGGCGAGTCATTATTCTTGTCTAAAGATTCCGTCCGCTATTAGGAGTGCTTACAAGCTCTTTAGCGAATCCTCAACAACGCTTTTCACGCGAGTTGTTGCAAAAGTTAAACTTTCGAACTATTTAAAAGCGTCCGCTCCGATGCACCGCAAGTGAGCGACGAAGTTTCCTTCAACGTTATTTCGGGCTGGCGGCAAACAAAATGTTACGGAAAGAAATTGAAACAGAAAGAAAGTCAAGTAAAACATAGACTGTACAAGTGTTTTACTAAATTGTGTCGCATCTCTTGAGGCAGGCGAAGCTTGGCCATAGCGAGTTGTAGATAGTTCGCTCAACAAGCACTAAAACTTAAGAGGATCCATTGAGTAACAGTAACGCTGCGAAAGTGTCTGTACAACCTCTCAATCATGTTAATAGTGATTTTTACGACCTACAACGGAGAATCTAGGATCACGGACTTAGGACTGTATAGCCTTTATGAGAAAAACGGCCTTTTGGCGTTAACGCCAGTCTGAATCAAAGAATGTAATTATATTAATCAAGTGATAGAAAAAGAGAATCGCTCGTAGCCTCGGCCGCCTGAGTGATCTTAAACGACTAGCTTAAGCAACGTAGGGCGCGTTCAGTACATGGATGGGTGGAAATTATTATTTTTCTTATTTTCAGAATATTTGAGTGACTGAGTATTATTATTAAATTCTTTATTGTACCAGTAAAAAAATTGTACAATTGGCGGGCTTAATACTAAATAGTATTTTATTCTAGCCAACCAACAGGTGACGTGGTAGTGCCAAACAGTGGAGTGATATTTTAATGTTTTATTAAATAAGATATAGAATTATCGTAAAGATACATAATACATATATAAATATATACCTACAAAGATAAATAGTACATACATAATTCCAGTAAAAATTAATGATGATAAAAATTTGATGAAGTTAGTTCTGCGAAAACCATACTAAAAAGGTCTACGCAAAATGTTACTCTTTTTGCCAAGTTATACATTATTTAAATAATAAATATATATTGTCCTGCAGTGCGTGACAAATAGCTGATGCTGACGATGAATTAAATTATGCAATGAAATAAATAAAAAAATATGGCCGTTTTGATTTTGCTTTCTTTATCAATGTGATGCAGCTTAACCTTCTACGGCGTAGGATATCCACTCTGCGCTCACACAGCTCGCGTCTCCTATTTGTTTTTGATCCCGTCTCGGGGAAAATTAAACGGGAATATTTTAATTACCTGCTGTACGTGGGAACAGACAAGATGTTCGCAAATAACCGGAGGTAACGCGTCCCAAGTTGCTCCCATTCGCGAAGAACTGTCGGGAGCGAATAACGAATAACTAAAGGAGCCGTAATTTGGTGATGCACTCTGCACTCGCGCCTTATGACGCTGCTCGAAGAATTCGCTTTGCAGTTCTAATGATGGAAACCAAACTAATTAGTCCTGGAAATGTCGGGATGGTGAAATAGCTTTATTTTTCTGTCTGTATGAATAATTTAAGTGATGTTTTACTGTACGTCGTTAAGCCAAGTCAGAGGCGTTAGGGCGACTTGAAAACGTCTGACAGTAAGACCAGTCACTAGTCTTACAAGCCTCCACCGATCCGGACTTGGCCCCCGTGGTGGAGTATGGCCCACCTTCCTCAGGGAAGAGACCTGTGCCCTTCGGTCGGGACATAATGGGTTGATGATGATGATATTTTTGTTTTATTATGAAGCTTATGGGTTTCCGAAGCAAAGGGTTCAAAACTTTAAACATGCAACATTTCCAAATCTTTGTTGCTTGACAAGTTCATCTTTTTCACTGGAGTCTTCCATTGTTATTTTTATAGTCATAAGATTTGAGACAGTTTTGAGACTTTCGTCAGTCAACGGATGACAGCATTGTGTACTAGAAGCTTAGACTTTTTTTTGTGTTAAAAAATACATCCAAAGAATACATTTTTAGTGCTAAGCGGTACATTAATAATTTTAATAATTTTAATTTTAATCCAAATACATTGAGCATAAATATATCTGGACATGACATTGAAAACATTAGCGAATCTAAATTTTTAGGTCTAACTATTGATAACAAATTCCGGTGGGGGGCCCATATCAACAACATATGTAATAAATTAAGTCAATATGCGTATGCCTTATTTAAACTATCTAAAGTTGTAGACAGACGTGCATTATTAACAGCATACCACGGGTATGTTACATCTACACTAAGGTACGGCATAATTTTCTGGGGATATGCTACCGACAGGGAAGATGTCTTTAAAGCTCAAAAACGATGCCTGCGAGCAATATGCAATCTTCGACAAACAGATAGCTGTAAGACCCATTTTACTGGTTTGAGAATTCTCACGTTTCCATGTCTCTACATATACGAAATGGCAGTATTTGCAAAAAGCAACCCACAAATTTTTGAAAAATTAACAAGCAGACGAAACAAAAATATTATTAAAGTAATACCACACAAAACTGCGTTCATGGGCAAGAGTTTCTTTGGAATGGTCTCAAAAATTGTTAACAAATTGCCAAAAAATGTCCGAGATGTCGACAACTTGCCTTCCTTTAGGCGCAAATTGTTTAACTGGCTTTTGTCAAGAAACTATTATAAGGTAGTAGAATTCTTGCATGACAATTCATTTTGAGGTTCGATAGTATTTTTGTATATACCTTTTAATTTTGGATGTTTGTTTGATTTGACTTATTAGTACCTATTATTAATTTGAATTGACATTTTATTTTGTACCACAAGTTTGTAAGCCCGAAGGCAAAACATAGAGCGACTTTATTGTTTTCATAACATCATGTACAATTTACCTATGTTTACAAACAAATAAATTGATTGATTGATTGATTGATTGATTCATAAGTATAGTGAAATCACTTCTTGCGTTTTTTCGTCCGACCTTTTGTCAAGCTGAAACAGATTTGTCTTTTAAATAAGACTGCCTGTCTTTCACCAAGGGTATCCTCCTAATAGACACAGAGTGAAAACGCGGTCTTTATAACAGAGAGCCAACCACATTACTGAGCTGAGCATAAAGCAAGCGCTTAACGCAGTCCGACGTTAGCCGGTAACACGGTTAGCTAGACTTGCTGCAGTAAAGTCTGCGCTCACGGTGAATCTACTCGAGATTCCGGTCATTATTATCCTTGTAAGTGCCACAATTTATCGTTGTCAACGCTACAGGTATAGTCTGTTAGCTTTTAAAATATACCTCGGGCTCTAGAGTAGGCTTCGGTTTTCGCCGAAAGCACACGAGTGTAATACTCCTTTCTACTTCTGATTTCGAAAGAATTATCAACCTCTATAGTATCCGAGGTATATTCTAAAAGCTAACAGACTGTACTATATATAACATAACATTTACATACAGGCACATACAATGGTTTTTTCTATATTAGTTGGATTTAATTGACAATTTTACATATTGTAACAATAATTACATGCATACATAAGCTTACGCCTGTATCCCAGAAGGGCAGGCAGCCACCAAGGATTGCCTCCTGCCAAATCATTGACATTTCCCCTGGGATCCGCATCAGGGATTGTATTGACAATCCCTCCTACAGAAACGCAAAATAAACGTCTCAAATTCAGCGAAACAACATTATTTATATTAAAAGCAAGCTCTGAAACTGCAATCTAACCGCAATCCGTTATAAAATTGAATTTCTGAAATATGCATCGCTTTCCCGAAGCTATTTGTGGCGGAATCAAATTAAATCTCCGAGTTGGGACTAGGCAAAGCATGTACAGTCAGAAATAAGATACTATAAACCTGTCGTCAACGCTCCTAGTCCCATTAGTTAAATGCATTTAGACGACCTTTGTGGGACGGTTAGCGCATCTGCCTACCATGCGAGAGGTAAGATAAGATAAGATATCCTATTCTATTCTTTATTGTACCAGGAAAAACAAATACAAAACATTTACAAAGCTACAGTACAGGGTTCAAACCCCGGTTGGGGATAAGAATAATCCCGAGGTCTTGGATGTTTACATGTTTGTGATGTCGCTGTTTCTGGTTCCCACGACACGTACTAGTGTTGTGGCAGAAGCAATTTATGTGCATGTATGTAAATGTTTATGTTATATCATCATCATCAACCCATCATGTCCCCACCAAGGGGCACGGGTCTCTTCCCTGAGGAAGGTATAGGCCATACTACACCACGGGGGCCAAGTCCGGATTGTTGGAGGTTTGTAAGACTAGTGGCTGGTCTTACTGTCAGAAGTTTTCAAGCCGCCCTGAGGCCTCTGACTTGGCTTATATATCAGAAGTAGGTATCTGAAAGATATTTAAGAAGTATATTTATTGGATGTTTGTAATACAAACATGAAAACATCCAATAACTGGGTTTTTTTGAGAGGTTTTAAATTGTATACGTATTTCATAAATTCTGTGTTTTAGTGGTGTTATGTAGTCTTCTGAACTTGGTTTGTATTCTTTATTTTATTTATTTTTCTGAATGCGTCTCGCTACGTACTGCATCTTCAATTTGAAGGAAATAAATTGAAGGAATAAAAACGAAAAAAAAAAACAATTAATTGCTACGCCATTTTATAAATTAATTTAAAAGCAACTCACTAGCGGGGTCAAATCAGCGCTTTTCAACCACGGCCGAGTGTTTCTGAGAGCGGGTTTAATTAATTACAAGACCTCTTTCAAAGTCCTGGGTGCGGCCCCGCTTGGGGGATGCACTTCAGACGGACGCTTAGCCGTCGGATACGAAACTGTCGTCTTAAGGCGGAATTCCTTGAGACGCGTCCGACGACTGACAGCTGTGACAAGGATGGTTGAACCTCATCAACCTTGTCGTATTTTTAGGTTAAGTTGCTCAATTGCTGTGCAAGTGTGTATGCTTCATCATTCAGCCACAATAAGGAAACGGAAGGCTAAAAAGAAGTCTTTTACTCAGGTCACAGAAAATAAAACAAATAGGCTCCCTATTAACGAAGTTGGAAAGGCGATATCAGCAAACGTCATCGAAACATCGGAGGGCAAGAAAACGCTAATACCTATCAACGATGAGCTGAGTCAATCTGGAGCATCGCTCCCAGATGAAGCCGTGTCTCCACCCGCTGAGGAGCGGGAGGGCTGGGAGGAGGTACGCCGGCGCCGCGGCCGCCGAGGTCGAGTGCCCCCCGGGCCCACGCCCGCGGTGCCCGTGCTGCGCGGCACAGCTGAACCCGCACTTATTGGGTTCGAAGCGTCGGAAAGGATGGAGTATCTTCATCTTTACTATTTGAAAGTTGGCACAACAGCCGCCCAAGTTCATGCTTATTTGTATGATGTTTGTAAGAGCGAAGCCTGTAAGGTGCAAGTATTGAACTCGCGTGGCGATTATGCTTCATTTAAATTGGTGGTCCCATCGAGTCTGGCTCATTTGGTGTTAGCAAACGATGTGTGGCCCAAGGACGCATGCATAAAAAAATGGACTCAGCCATTTCGTGCAAAGACGCGAGCTCCCAACAATGAATAATTACATAGTCATTCTGTACCAGAATGTAAGAGGTATGAGGACAAAGACCTCGCAATTTTTGTCCCTCTTGGAATCATCGAGCTCAGAGATATTTGCAATTACAGAAACGGGTCTCAACCATTCAATGCAAAATGCAGAGATTGCTCTTCCCAGTTACCAGGTATTGCGATGCGATCGCGCTGATGGCCGTAAGCAGGGTGGCGTTCTTATAGTGGCCTCACCGCGGTTTGAGCTTAGGATGATACCGTTGACTGATATTAAATTTAATATAGACAATCACAATTTTGAATTAATCTGTTGTTCTGTTTATACGAAGCACCGATTTTTATTTGTATTATGTACAGTTTATATCCCTCCACAGACAGATGAGTCTGAGTACATGATACTATTTGAAATATAAGAGAAAATGTGTGTCAGATATAAGAACAATATTGTAATAATAGGAGATTTTAATTTATTCTCGTGTAATAATCTTGTTTGTAGCTATTACGAATATTTTGTAACCTTTTGTGAACTCGTCCAATGCAACGAAATTCCAAACTGTAACGATAGACAGCTGGACTTAGTATTGAGCGGGCGCGGCGGCGTGGCGGTGCGCGCAGCCGACGAGGCGCTGCTGCCCGTCGACGCCTACCACCCGCCGCTCGCCGTCGCCGTCGCGGCCGCGGCCAAGCCCTGCACGGACCATGCTCCGGTACCTCGTTTGCCAGCCGCAACTACACTTAAGCAGTGGAATTTTAGTAAAGCTAACTTTCCACTACTGTATAGCTCTCTTAGTAATATAGATTGGAGCGAAACTTACAGTTTATGCGATCCTGAGTTGGTTTTAGATAGTTTCTACAGTAAGATCAATAGCATTTTAGATATCTGTGTTCCTCTCAAAAAGCAATTACCGCAGAATCACAGAAACGTCTATCCTGTGTGGTATACAGGTGACATAATAAGGAATATTAAAGAAAAATATGCACTACATAAGTTGTACAAGAAGAGTAAGTCACGTAGTGATTATGTGGCATTCGCTAGGAGCAGAGCAAAAGTGAAAACGGAGACGGCGCTCGCTCACGACCGATATCGGGAGCGGGTTCAAAACCACCTGGCATCGGACCCTAAAGCTTTCTGGAGCTATGTGCGGGCAAAAAGGGGAAACCTGAACCAGCATAAATTAATAAAGAATGGACGAGCTCTCTCAGCTCAAGAATGCGCTGAGGAGTTTGCTCAGTATTTTAGTAAAGTGTGTTCGCGTGTTAGTAATAGGCACGATGCAGATAGGGTATCGATACGAGTCGCGTCGCGTTTCAATAGATTATTTCCACCTTAATAATAACTTCCAAACAACACAATCGTTTGTAAGGCGGAAGAACTTAGCAGCAATTGCGATTTTAGTCCACTATAGGAATTCTTTTTTCGGCCCACGCGTCTCTTGTCAGCAATTTTTCCCGACAATAATCTCAGGTACCTGAAAATATCGCCCAAGTACGAACCCTCGGGTTCTAGTCGCGCTTCACCTGTTTTTTTTTTCAAATTACATCATAAACTAAAACTTTGGTAAGCACTACATTTATAAACTGATTCCTGGATACACTTACTTGACTTTTAGAGTCCGACCAGAGACAAGTAATCGACGACGCGAGCAACCGACGTCGACGCGAGCTCCGTCTCTGCTCACCATGATTAAGCTTTGCAAATCAGAGCCAAACCCGGCAAAAAGTCAAGTAATTGTATCCGGAAATCAGTTTATAATACTTGACGTCAGAAGCATATGGTCGTATGTTCCAATCCGATGAAAATTACTTTTGACCTTCAATCTCAGCTCGTCCAGCTCATTCTAACCATCTGAGAAACATATTTGTAGCTTATTCTATTGCTGGGATAATTCAGGTGCATGATGTCGTATATCGGCTTGTAGTAATTTGTATGCTCACTCTTCTGTAAAGCATAAAAATGACTAATCCGACCAAATGCTTCTGACGTCGAGTACATCAACGAAATACGAAATAATTTGAATACGCGAGGCTGATTCGGGGCGGCATTCAGAGAGAGGATGAAATGAGTGTCTGCAATTTATAGTTAAAAGTGTGTCCGGAGTAATTAAATAGTATGCTAATTATAGCTTTGGCGCACAAGTAAATGTTGAAAGGCGACAGCGGTAATGTGGGCAAATTGGTACTAATTGATGGTTGCTCAGAAATGGCTACGTTTTATCTTCAAATTCTGCACATGATTATAGATCTAAAGACTTATCTAGCTATATATTAAACTGGTCTAAACGCGTGCCATTAAACACATTACTTGACTGGCTCATTAATCTAGCCAAGGCACTTACCTACCAAGATGTCGTGGATTCGATTCCCACTGGGGACCGTCGCACATTTGTACAAATGACCTCAGTCTGGGTGTTTTTTTCCATATTTTGTAATGTCCTTGCCGAGTTACCTTGGCACAGGGTATCCTAGTTTGGGACCAGGTCAAGTGATATGTTGTGTGGAAGTTTTTCTAATATGAAAATATCATATGGTAAAGTATATCTGAACAATAAGTGAAAAAAGAAGGTAAACTAAACGACTAGATTCTTGGAAAGTAAACCAAAACCCTGGCAAACCATTCTCTCTGTTTACTCTCCCGGGGTATAGGCGTGAGTTTATGTGAAGTGTTCTGAAAGAGGTAAATAATAATAGAAACTAATTTGTGTATTTGTACTGCGGATTACCCAATTACTATGAGCTAGCTTTGTAAGAAACTCTGTTTAAGGCGCTTTGATAATAAAGATAACAAACATATTCAACTTGATAATCCAATGCCTTAACGGTTTCGCTTTGCATCTAAGCGAAATTGTTGGTGGGAAAACAGCGCTGTTATTGTGAGCGCTACCGCCAACCGCGGAAATGTAAGTTCCCAGCAAACTAAGTACGGTTTAGAATAGCCAACATTTTGCGGGGACGTTTTAAATACGAAAGGCGCACCCTTTACTTGACTCGGTCGTATGTCGTTGCAAATTTTGAAGTAAATGTCTATAAGGAAGAGCGGGTGAACGTGTTTTTTCACTATATAGGGAGTTTTAGCTAAGCAGATCGTATGCCCGGGGAGGGCCTGTTCAACTGTTGTTCGATGGACGTTGTATTTATGGTAAGTCTTGTGTGATACTTTGCTTGCGCGATGCAGGAATGTTGGAGGATATAGTGCGCGCACAGAGTTGACAATTGTGCTCGCCACATGTCAAATTTCACTCTGGTGCATGCTGACCTTATTATTATGGTACTTCGTGAAGATTTTATAGTTACGTTAGTTGACATTGAGAGCTTGATTGAAATTGAGAGTGAAGCCTCTTAATACAGGTGCCTTTATATTTACCATGGACGTAATACACAAACTTTGTATAGGTAAAGTCCTTGATATTTACTCAAAAGGCGGCTTCTGCAATGTTCTGTACGTCCATGTTTTGTTTGAGTAAAGGCATTTTTAATTTTTTTTTATTTCTTCTTCTTTTTCGGTTTTCTTAACCACATATTTCTACTTCTGACGGTCGTTCGCTGCAGCTTCCTATTCAGGCCAGCTAATGCCGATAGACTATAGATATTTTGGGCTATAGATCTTTTCCAGGTTGTCCTAGGCCGTCCCTTCTTTCGATTCTGTTTTTTTCACGGTTTTGTAAATAAAAATTGAATAAAATATAATAGCATTGATTTGACGACCTGGTTACGGTGGCAGGGAGTCGCTGGATCCGGGCGGTACTGGTAACTTTGATGACTGGTTGATCATGAAGACATTGTTATCTTATTTCCGGAAACACTTACTTGACTTTCTGTCGGAAGAGTCCGACCAGGTTTCGCTCCGTTTCGCAGAGCTTATCATGATGAGCAGAGACGGAGCTCGCGTCGTCGTCACTCGTCTCTGGTAGGAATCTCCTATCTATATTATATTATTATATTTTAGGATCTAATGTTTTATAGTTTAACTTTCGTAAAATTTTAATTCGAAAAAGATCATGATAATAATTGTGAAATTCACCTCAACGATTGCATGAAAAAATCTTTAATAGAATTGAGACCCATTATTTCGTGCACCAAACCGATTATGCTATCCATTCCATTAATGAACGATTCGATCAATGAAGGAATTGATTTGATTAATAAACGATTCCAATAGTTTCATACACGTGGGAAACCGCCAGGATTTGATGCGCACAATTAAGTCAAGGCTTACCCGTGTAATTGATTTTGTTTCTTTTCTCATATTATCTATACAATAAAGCACAATAAAAAAAGTAAAAGTTATAAAAGAATAAAAAAATTAAAATGTAATCAGTTAACACAAACATAAAAACATACAATGTATTATTGCCGTGGGAACCAAAAACAGCGACATCACTAACATGTACATATCCAAGCCCTGGGGTTTTTTCTGCCCCAAACCCGTGACCTCTCACATGGTAGGCAGATGCGCTAACCATTGCGCCACAGACGTCGTCAACGTCAACTTCAAAGGTCATAACTCAATTTAATCAGTTGCGTTATGAGCAATTAATAACCGTTTTTATTGTAAGCCAAACACCAAATACGAAAGTTTTATTTTACCCTGTGTATTATTTAGATTTAATTCTGATTTCTAAATGCTGGTATTTGAAACTATCAGCCGGCTTTCTGTAAATTTGTTTAGGATAATAGGCAATGTTTAGCTCTGAATACGTAGCCGCTACAAAGTCGCGTCTTTGTGCTCCGTGGAACTAGCGTCGGCGAAGTCTGTGGCTAAAGGATAGAAGTATGGCTACAGACAAGTACAGCCGTGGCTACAGGGTAGATATATGGCTAGAAACGGGTGCTGTGGCTACTAAGCGGATTGTGCACGACTACAAAGTAAAACGAACGGCGGGACGGTTAAGCCAACAGAAGATTTTGGCAGATTATCTTGTATTAAAATATTTACTTTGGGTATTTACTTGAGCAACAATCTTGTAACTAAGCTCGATCAGCGCTAAATAACGCCCGGGCTGTGGTAGTCTGTGAAGGCTTGACAACAGCCAAAAATTACTTTTCAGAATGATCAATGATCTTGCGTAATTCCGAGTTAGTTTTACATGGACAGTAAAGTCCATAACTAGACTTTATTAAAATTAAATAATTTGTGACACATGCAAGTAACATTTGGCAATAAACAATTTTTACTTTACTTTATTTTTAGAAGAGTAGGACAGCTGATATATTTTTTTGGCTACTTTGACTACACATAACACGGCAATCATTATTACACTACACATTATTAACGTAATTCTGGATTCATTTCCTTACTTCTAGTCGGAAGAGTCTGACCAGGTTTAGCTCGTTTTCAAAATTTCCTCAATAATTTAAAAATTGTCGCCATAGTGAAAGTACTTAGTTTGTAACTACGAAAACCGCCCACAGGATTTTAGAAGGATTTTTTTTCACTAAATAACGTACATACAACACTAAAAGGTGAATTAATGTTGTATTCTTCCTTTGAAGCATGTATTTGTTTGAAGGCGCCCGCATCGGGCGAGCAGACAACGCTTTGACAGGAGACACGCGGTTCCGAGTAGTGGTGTGAACCTGTGATAAGAACACCGTTTTTGCCAAACCTTTCAAAAACTCAAATGAAATGAAATGAAAAAACTTTAATGTAAAACGGTTACAAAAAATGGTTACTGGCTCCCAAACTAGAAATCCCAGTGCTTGCTAGGCTACTTCCAAAACACATAATATTATGTTATACAATAAGATCTACTAACTAAACGTGAGTATATATATATAAGTAACAGTATTCATTTTAAGACTACATGAAACAACACAAATACCAATGCCAGCTTATTAACGCGGAAAAACTTTTGTTTTTTGGTGTGAACAACAAACAGTTTTAATTTAATAGGTTAGGCATTTGGGGGAAAAGGCCTATACCCAGCAGTGGGCACCGGTGGGCTGATGATGATGATGAGTCTAATAGTTACGTACTAAAATATTACCACTGATCGATTCTATCTATTAGAAGTTGTACACTCGGGCAGGATGCGCTTGCCTTGAGAAAATTCACATTGATTTTTTGGGAATGAATCATATTTTCATAGTAATAATAAAGACAACTAAATTTCATTTTATAGTGTGGCACTTAACCTGTATCGACAAAATTGTGATCTATATATTATGTTGAGCTGACATCTCGGAAATGTTGATTTTAAGATTTTAGAATATGTCCCTCAATTATCATTGTATTAACTTGTAAAAAAAGCGGTGGTGGCATAGTGGGGTTGACCCTTGCTTCTCGATCATGAGGGTCTGCGTTCGAACCACGCATGTACCAATGACTTTCAGTTACGTACATTTGTTTGTACAGCAACACCATTCGCTGATAAATTGTGCCCGGATAACGGCGACAGGCTTGCCACTTGTCGCGTTTGGGACCTAATAAACTCGGCAAAACGTGGGTCCAGTTCTAGAGACTGGTGCCTCTGCCTACCCCTTCGGGGATAACGGGCGTGAGTTTTTTTTATTTTATTTAACTTGTATGAACATCTTAAGTCTTTCGGAAAATTAATAAAAATCGTTTTTTAATGTTATTAAAATTATCGGTACTGAAAATTGTTGTGGGTTCCCATCACTAGCTCTGAGGCTCGGTCCCGGTCGTCGTTTATGTCACTGGGCTGCGAGGGCCGGAGACTAGTGTCGGCTTGCACTGGGGGGAGTGAATGCCGCGTTTATTTTACACACATTATACAACGCTTCAAAGGGGCTAATAAAGTCCTTTATACATCCTACAAACTCGTTAACAATAAATGAAATAACAGTTTCATTTATTCGTATTTCAAAAAGATGCACTAACATTTGAAATTCAGTTTTTGTGTTCTTTATAGTTCGATGCTTTAAGTCACTTTGTTCTAAAAGTGAATTAAAAGTATGAATAAATAAATAAATTCTACACAACACATTTGACCCGATCTCAAACTAGAATATGTCTATGTTCTGTACATGTGCAATAACACTACAAACATTTAAATACTCTCAGACCAGGCAATCTTTAGAAATAATGGTGGTCACCAGTGAGAATCAACCCACTACCTCTGTCTTGGCAATTAAACGCTTTGACGACTAGACCAACTAGGCATTCAGTACATATCTTTGTAAACACTTTAAAACATATTTTGACAACCTCTCTGACGCAACGGTGAGCGCATCTGCCTACCATGCGAGAAGAATCCCGGCCGGGGACAAAAAAAAACACCCCAAGTCTTGCATGTTTACATGTTTGTGACGTTGCTGTTTCTGGTTCCCACGACACAGGATATCCTAGCGTGTGGCCAGAAGCAATGTATGTGTCTGTATGTAAGTAAATGTTTATGTTAATATTGGTGAGAAATGATAATTACACAAATGAATCAAAGTGAACTGACAATTTTAAAATTTATTTCTCATGATAAAATTGATTGGACCGACCTAGCGATAGCGTTAGATTTAAAAACCAGCTAAGTGCGAGTTCATTATGTATAAAAACGGCAAAAAAATCACGTTTGTTGTATGGGACAACCCCTTAAATATTTTTTTTTATTTGATCATTTATTTATACAACTAAACTAATATACAAGCTAATATACAACTAAATATTCTGTGAATATTTTAAGTGTCTACCTGTGGCCGTTATTGAGCAAAAAAATTACTTTTGTTCCATGAGATTCCCCTTGAATATGTATTTTATTCTGTTTCTTTTAGTATTTGTTGTTACAGCGGCAAGAGAAATTGAAACACTTTATTTTATCATAGAAACAAATTACATTGACATAAAAATTATGACATTGATTTATAAATTACTGATATTAATGAATAATATTAATAAAAAAACATCATCTGTGAAAATGTCAACTGTCTAACACTATCCCGGTTCATAAGATGTACATATCTTATGAAGGCAGTAGTCTGGTGTCAGATGGACAGACGGACAGCGGAGTCTCAGTAATAGGGTACTGAGGGTACATTTTTTAGGGTTCCGTACCCCTTTGGGTACGGAACCCTAAAAAATGTACGGTATACAAATTACGACAATTTCATGAAATGTGTCAAGCATATTCAGAAGGCGGCGGCCGTAAAGGGAGCTGGCAATACATGCGAGGGCTTTTAGCACCTTTTGGGTAATATAATATGGAGAGGTATATGAGTATGGTACGTGTGGAGATCGGTTCATCGCTCGCGGGACACATCAAAGTGCGCTTTATTGCCTCCTGAGACTTACTTGTGATTTGAACGTACGACAGATCAACAGTACGGACAGAAAGGACAGTCGGTCGCAAAATAAATGTTCAGTCCACCTACTTATTTGTAGAAAGAAGATCCGAAGTAATCTTTATCTTAAATGTATATAAATAAAATTCAAAGTTTGACTAACTGACTCACTCATCAACGCCCAGCCCAAGCCGTGGGACCTAGGAAGCTGAAATTTTGCACAGAGGGTCTATATATAATGTAGGCAAGGAATAAAACCGGATATTTTTTAATTCAACCCCTAAGGCGTTCAACTCTTCCTCTCATACGATTCAACACAATTGATTGAACATGTGTTTTACCGTTTTTCAAAATTTAACTCTTAAAGGAGTGAACGGGGTTGCAAAATTTTGAGCTAAAGTCCACGCAGATGGAGTCGCGGGCGAAAGCTAGTATAAGATAAAGATAAGTTCCACACAACACAGTGGTCATGTGTTACACATTCGGTCTGCGTCAAGCGTGACATGGCGGCATTTGGCATCGTTCACGACAGCTGGGATGAACTCGCTGTGGACAGAAAAGCCCGAAGAGGGAAGGTTCGGGAGGGCCGCAACACCTGCGACGAAACATAAGAGCCAGGAGGCGCCAAAACCGCACTGACCCGACTTCGGACCTTTCCCTTATATGTCCTTCATGCGGTAGAGGCTGCCGCTCTCGAATCGGACGTTTTAGTCGATCAAAAGTGTCAAAGCTTTAAGCACTGCTTGAATCATCCGTAACAAACGCAAAGGCCTATGATGATGATTCGCTAAGTCTGATAATAGGTTGTTACCTATTTTTCCTACCCTTAAATGATAAAGGTGATCCAGTAGAAAAATGTTATAGTGCGAAACAACGTTTGCCGGGTCAGCTAGTCCTAAATGAAAATGGCTGATTCTTCTGTAGTTTATCCTTCAGGTGAGAGCGCATGATTTGCGTCTCTTAACCTTTTACCGTTACTTTTGCGCTGACACATTTTACGACCGATACATCATAATAAACCACGACGTAAACAAGCCGAATAAAATATCAAGGCAGCTATTAATAGACTCGGATTGAAAGCAAACAAACTTAGCTCCCTTCTTTGGGATAAAGTTTGTAACACTATTACGGATTTGCTGTACCGCTCGGTTTAATGTCCCTAATGAAAAATGAATAATCGGCCAAGTGCGAGGCGGACTTGCGTGCCGAGGGTTCCATGCTACTTTTTTTTACTTACACCCGGTTTCTCGAAAGCTAATGGTCTGTTAATCTACTATTAACAGCTGTCAGTGGTTTTTTTTGTATGCACTTTTGACAACTGACAGCTGTTAACAATAGATAAACAGACTGCTAGCGTTCGAGAAACCGGGAGTTAGTAGCTTAGTAGCAATGTGTTATCTTTTATTCAGTTCGGGACCCATACCTGGTGTTAAGCTCATACATGTCCAATGTTTGTTTTTTTATATTTTTATAGGGAACATGTTTGATATTTTTATCTCTTACTTTTTTTATTATCCAGCAAGTTTAACTTCAAAAATAAAATATTTTCGGAGTGCTTTGGGGAGTTCAGTTTTTGTAAATGGGAACGCTAGATTTTTAGTTCTTAGTTTAAGTTTTAGATGTAAGCAAAAGCTTAAAAAAACCTGAAAAGGCATCAGCTGAAAACCAGCGCCGTATCTCAGCTACAGCATTAAGCTGAGCGGAAACTTTTCTTTTTGGTACTTTCGTATTAATTTTAGCTTATAATAATTACTGTATTTCATAAGTCTACAATACCAAATAAAGACTTAATCAAATAAATGTTTAACTAAAAATTTCGGTTCTTTTTCTAACATTTTATATTCTACAAAAAAAACTCAAAAGTAACAGTGGTTCTGAAAGTAATATCTAAATGTTAACGGTTCAACCAAGGAGGCAGTTATTATTAGTATGAATCCATTATAACATATTTTTTATTCATCATCAACCCTTCTGTGGAAGGTATAGGCCATACTCCACCACGGGGCCCTAGTCCGGATTGGTGGAGGCTTGTAAGACTATTGGCTGGTGTTACTGTCAGAAGTTTTCAAGTCGCCCTAAGGCCTCTTTCTTGGCTTAACGACTGCCATCTATCGACAGCAGCCGGCACCAACTGATTCACGTGCCTTGCCAAGCACGGAACCGCTCGGAAAAATGCCACTAGCGTTAGTCATAGACAGTAACCCATCCATGCAATGAACGCGCCCTATGTTGCTTAACCTTCGTGATCGATAGATCACTCAGGATGCTGGGGCTACCAGCAGATATATTTTTTTATAATAACCCACAGAGTCTGTTAGCTTTTAGAATATACCTCGGACTCTAGAGTAAACTTCGGTCTACGTACTACTTCCTGCTCTCTAAAGCTTTTCTTCACTATTTTGATAAGTTATGTAAAGTTATAAATAACAATACAAAATAAACCTTAACTTATTGCAATATAAACGGTTTTTGATTGCTCAGTTCAGGTATATTCTAAGAGCTAACAGACTGTACTCCGTTTTTGTTCCAGACTGCCTCCACCTGCAGTTGTACCGCGAGCCGCGCGACCGGTTCCGCAAGGGGCAGAGCAAGGCGTCGCTCTCCCTCCAGCAGTTCGTGGGGTTCGAGTCCGGCTTCACGCTGGACAAGGAGTCCAACACCGTGGCCATCGTCTGCGCCGACGTCTGCGTGGTGCTCGCGCTCGAGACCAGAGAGCGGCTTATAGCGTGGCAGGTAATGTACCCATAGTTAAATGATCAGTATTATAAAATACATTACCTATTTCGAGCTATAATACTTACGCTGAAATATCTGTTCCTTGTGTCGCAGTTAGGGGATTCGGGAGTGCGATCCGTAGAATGAAAGAGGGATCCAGAGGCAGCAAAAGTTTATAATTCATTTCAAATGTAAAGGAAACGGTCATAATGTGCCTTTTAAATATTTTATGATATGATTGTTGTAGATAATAATTTGGAGAAAAGAGCAATCCGATCGTCTTAAATAAGTCATCGTAAAATAATGACGTTCAGGTCCGCCTTGGATGGAAGCTGAGGATTATCTGGCTCAGATACGTCCAGCACCTGTGGTAAATGCCAAAATATGATTGAATTTAGAATCGATAATGGCCAAAAATAATATAAAGCAACGAGGCGAATTACACCTCGTTACACTTGACCACCATGTGGAGGTAAATACCTACCAATACCTACACTAAAATGTCTTTAATTTGACCCCGAGGCAAAGGTTACACACTTTCTATTATATGCGCTGAAATGTCTGCACTTTGCTCACAAAGTGCAGACGTTTCAGCTCACTCTTGTATCCCAGAGGGATACGCAAACACCAGGGACGGCCATCTGCCACCTGCCACCTGCCACGATCCTGAAAAATAATTTTCCCTTCATCGTCATTTATTACTTTCTAATACCTTCACTAAAACTTCTTTACTTTATAAGCTGTTCCGGATACATGTTAAGATAAGATAAGATAAGATAAGATAAGAATATTCTGTTCTATTTACATGTTTGTGATGTCGCTGTTTTTGGTTTTCACGACACAGAGTATCCTAGTGTGGCGCCAGAAGCAATGTATGTGCCTGTTAAATCGTAAATGTTATATTATGTTATACACTTACTTTTTGTCGGAAGAGTCTGACTAGGGCCTCGATTCCGTTAGTGCATTGTAGTACGATGACAGATACGCGGTCGAGTCACGTGATGTGTTTTTTACACCATACGCCTACAATTATTGATACACGTGCTCGCGTTCACTTGAAGCGGCAATGAAACTGAATCGCTATGTTAGTACAATTATCATTGTATTACAATGCATTCATCATCAACACATTATGTCTCCACCAAGGGGCAGGGGTCTCTTCCCTGAGGAAGGTATAGGCCAAACTCTACCACGGGGGCCAAGTACGGATTGGTGGAGATTTGTAAGACTAGCGGCTGGTCTTACTGTCAGAAGTTTTCAAGCCGCCCTGAGGCCTCTGAATTAGCTTAACGACTGCCATCTATCGACGGCAGCCGGCACCAACTGCTTAACGTGCCTTGCGAAGCACGGAACCGCTCGGAAAAATGCCACTAGCGTTAGTCATAGACGGTGACCCATCCATGGACTGAACGCGCCGTATATTGCTTAACCTTAGTGATCGTTTAAGATCACTCAGGCAGCCCAGGCTACGAGCGATTCATTACCAGGATGCATTAACAGAATATATCCTGGTTGTATCCAGAAATCAGCTTATAATTTCTAGCGCTTACGGAAGTTTCTGTACTTTGCCCACCAGGTGAAGCTGAGCAGCCAGCTGGGAGCGGGGCAGCAGTGGCTGGCGCTGGTGGGGCCGGGGGGTGCTCGCCGCCTCCCCCCCGGACCCGTACGGGTGCACCTGCAGGGACGCCGCTTCGCCCTCACGGCTGGCGTGCCCCCACGTCTCCTAGGCATCTGGGAGCTTCAACACTTGAGGTAAGACCATCGCCAATCCAAGCTCATCCGACCAAGCCCATCGAGGTCTGGTGGTCAGTTTCTGAATTGAAAATTTAGCTAAGTAACTACTTAACTATGTATTATTAATTACGTATTAAATCCAGTATGTTTGTTCTACGTGATTGCTAGGTATATAAAATATAATATTTTATTAATGTGTATGTATGTGTTTATCGTCTATTTATATAAGTTTTGCCCTTCTATTTCTAGTAATTCTACCCACTTAGCCACGATCCACAAACCAAAGGTTGACAGGTGTGAAATGCTATTTAGCATTAAGTTTTCCTTTGTGCCAGAGATGTGTTTAGTGCAATAAAGAATTTAATAGTTATAATATGTAATGATAACTATAATGCCGAGTCGTCTTCTCAGAAAAGAGCGTGACAGAACGTTACTTAAGTATTTAATTCGTGAAATTCTTAATTCAAAAAGCGGGCCTATGACTAGAATCAGTCGGTCTTCTCCGGTCTGTGCAGGTGCATTTGCAGAGGCTCCAATATACGCTTACTGCTGGTGTACCCTTGCGTCGGCTCAGCATTTAAAAATTAAATGACTTTTTATGGGTCCACGATTAGGCTAAAGACAAGATTTTACTAAACTGGTCTTGGGTGTTAGCTTTGTGTTAGTTGTGTTCATGAAATTAAAAACTCGACCCATAAAAGTAGCGCAATCAGGATTGGATATTACACATTTTTTGTGGAATCTAACTAATATCAGTCAATGAAAAGATGATGAACCAAGATACAATCAAAATACTCAAAAGCATAAAAAGTTGTTACGACAATACGCTGTCATCCAAACTGCAAAAGAGACATTATTCTGAACAAAACAGTAAATTGCCAAAGAGCTGCACAAAATACACAGCGATTGTCGTTCAAAATTTGCCGTGAATAAAAAACAAAGTAATAGATAGCTTAATTTGAACACCGCGGCGCGGACAGAGCAGGGTGAAAACCAATAAACGTAGTCGGACTGAAATATCGCGCCTGCATGAAGCGGAAATGGAAAATTCCACAAAACATCACAGATTTGTGGATTTATCGCCTTTGTGCCGGCCGCGCCACCCCGGCTCATTTAGTTAAACAATAAACTGCAGTTATTGCCTTGTCGTATTCACGAGAACTAAGCGATTTAATATTTGCTCCTATTTTCTAAACGTTAACTAGAGGTCCACGGTAATTTGAGCCGTTTTCAAATCAAATCAAATCATTTTAGTATGAACTTTTATTCATATGAACATTTTTGTTCTATTAATAATCATAACTTCCACTCAACACAATCACTTGTCCCGGTCCCAAACTAGGATACCCTATGAAATGGTAACCAGACACGAACAACATAAACACATAAATATACCCAGAACGTAAACACATAAATGTACCCCTATAAAAAAAGTTTGCTTTATGAATATCAAAGTTGTTAGTTTTACAATTAATAGATTATGTGGAGAAGAAGCTAACAAAAAAACTCCATATTTATTCTTTTTAAAACAGTTTTAGCTTAATGAACAAAGTCATAAACTTAAAAATTATTCATGGGTGTATTTAACACTAAACGCAATTTATCCTCTGAATACCTTAATAGGTATTAATCAGCTATTTAACACCATTTAAGACATCTTTGTCTTCTAAATAATCGTTGATTTGAGAGATCTATTTTGTTTAGATCTTTGGTTATTTGTTACGCTTAATTAGACAAACCAACTTGTACCAAATTCAGTATCATGGTAATTGTTGTAAGAATAGCACCCAGATATGGTATAATCAGTTCATCCAAATCTCTACAAATACCTTCTGCTATATGTATTATTGGAAAGATAAATTATACCCACAGATCGAAGAAAACCGTCATTTTAATATCAAAATATTGATTACCCTGCCAGTACATTAGACACAGAGTGCAGATATTCCTCAAAGAGTCTTTTGTAGTGACTATTAGTTGTGTTATGACCTTGAAAAGAACAAGTAAAAACCATTGTTACCATCGGCCTACAAAAAAATCTACAGGTTAACATGTACACGTTTTATCAGGCTATTGAAGTCAAGATCAAAAGCTCTCTCCTCACAAAACTGAAAGAAGAACGCATTGCGAGCAGTTTACAAAGTACTCACGTAGTTCCACGAAAGCAATCAGCACTTTAGTGTAGCGGTCGAACTAGCTGTCATGGTGTCCGAGTTGCCGAGTGCCGGGTCGAGGCGAGACTCTTCATAAAACATTTAACTCAGCGCTCGAGAGAAACAAAATATAATGCGCACTTTATTTTATTTCGAGAGTACGCGACGGCAAGGAATTGTAAAAGGTCTACTTGACACAGTTGTCATTAGAAGACCCGATGGACCCTTTAGGAAACCGAAAGAGAGTGCTTCCAAGAAAGATAAGTTAAGAATAATCGTCTTCATTGAACACAAGAAACAAGAGATATGAATAATACAATCATTTGAAAAAGATCCACAGCTGAAGAAGTAAAGATGATCGACACTAGATGGCTTGCAATTAAAGATGCTGAACCACTGTCGGCTAGATTTGTGGAAGACTGAATTTGTGGTTGAGGCGTGATATTCTCCTAAAAGTCTAAGAAAAGAAGTAAGATACCCGATGGGTCGAAGTCAATACTAATACCTGAAAAGGTAGAACATGGAGATCCAGATGTAACCAACAACAACCGCTAAATGTAACCTATGTTTTTGACACAATAAATTCATTCATTCATGCCGCTGAAGAACAATGGACAATATTGACAGACAGACCTAAGGAATTTGGCGTAGCATAGAAGAGACGCAAAATATAAGGCTGAAGAAGACCTGACACAGTGGCCGCATTCCGACCTCTGATAGGAGATGGCACCACAAGAAGAAGATACCTATTTCCAGAAGGTTTTTACGGTTTTTTCGGCTTCTAACCCCAGACAAAACAGCTGACTTCAAAGCATCAAAATTCAGTGAGCTTTTGCTAAAGCAATCACCATTTTTAGTGTATTACATTTTAAGTCCAATACTATGTAAATTCATTTAACAATACGTAGTAGTGAATTTGTCTAGTGCCGTGTAACTTTAAGTCGAGAACTCTGTTATAAGCATGTTTTGAAAAGAATAAATGTGGAGATTTTTTGCCAACTCCGCTTAGACGAGTAATTCACTAACAACTTTACGTTCATTATAGAAAGATTTTATTTCGAAAGTGTTTTTTCTTACGTTGACTTTGTATTTGGCAGAAGCAGATTTACTCGCTTTTCGCTTTATAAATAATGTGAACTTTTCCTTTAAAAGATTGTCGAGTAGAGACAACAACCTCGCAAATGCATTGCAAATGCAACGCTCTCGAACTCGATGGAACGTCAAATTGCGGCAGATTGTCGGCAAAAACTCTACTACAGTGTGTTCGAAATTGTAGTAGAAGGGTGAGGGGAATGAATCTGATTATTAAAGAGGAGCTCGCCTTTGTATATTTTGTTTTTTACATAGAGTTCTGTTCAACGTTTTATGTATAATAAATATATCATAATCATCAACCCATTTTGTCTCCACTGAGGTCCACGGGTCTCTTCCCTGAGGAAGTTATAGGCCATACTCCACCACGGGGGCCAAGTCCAGATTGGTGGAGGCTGGTAAGACTAGTGGCTATTCTTACTGTCAGAAGTTGTCAAGCCGCCCTAAGGTTTCTGACTTGGCTTAACGCCTGCCATCTGTTGACTGCAGCCGGCACCAACTACAAAGCACGGAACCGCTCAGAAAAAAGCTATTAGCGTTAGTCATAGACGGTTACCCATCCATGCACTGAACGCGCCCTACGTTGCTTAACCTTCGTGATCGCTTAAGATCACTCAGGCGGCCGGGGCTACGAGCGAATCGTGGATTTGTGAAGCGTATGTGGATTAAGAATATTCTTATCTTATCTTATTAAGGGAATAGAAAAACTGCAAAAAAGTGCTGGAAGATGCAATGCTTCAAATATGATTTTTAAGACTCACGGACAAAAGTGTGCCTCTTCTGTTTTACTTTCTTATCGCCTGAAGTGAATATCCGAAAACAAATCCACGTCTTGTGAATTACAAGACGAAGCCAGTTTATTTTACGCCGAAGGGGAGGCTGAAACAAAAGTTAACTACATCTGCCTCTTTGGCCCTTCAATAAGTTATCGCGAAAAAGCGTCCCGAAATAAACTGAGCGAACTAGGAGAAGATTTCCATAAATGAACAAAAACACGAGTGGAGATACAGCTTTGTCATGTCATCGATTTTCCTCCGCGAAGTTCGTAAACAAAATAAACAACCGAGATATTGAAGCGCAGTGTGTGCATATTGCACAACCACATTGTAAATGCAAAATTTTTACTCGTATGGAATTGAAACTTGAAATTGCGTGTCTTTTGCACGTTGCAGTTGCCTTTCGTAGTCGTTGCATTGTGTCTTGAATCCACTTTTTTCTTTCGGTGCCACTCCGACTGGCGATAATAGGCAATCAGCTCTATTTCAGACTTACGTATTTCAATCTCTACCATGTTGTGGAATATCTGTTACAAGTATTCCCGTATTTTCCGGGCTCTCGTCTGCACGCATTTATATTACGCTCCGCACAACGTGCACAATAAAACCAGTGCGCACAGTCGGCCTGCACTTACAAGAGGGTACAGCCATGCATTGTAACATACTCAGCAGCATGTCTCTGGTGGCTTCGCCTGGCTTGAGACCATTGTGTAAGTGAGGGTCACCAGATGGTCTGTGGCAGGGCACCCGACGGGGGGCGGCCCGTCTAATGGCGGCTGCCTTCTGGCCGCGGCGCCGAGCGCGCCGGATCCGCGGGAGCTGCCAACTCCGAGCCGCTCTCAGCCTACGCAGGTGTAGGACAGTTGGGATACTTCCTACATGAAACTTGGGTACCTACTGGCTCCAAGTAGAAGCATCGGCTATGTGTTAATCTGTGGCTTAACCGACTGCAGTGTCGTCGAATTGTTATAGTAAACTACAAATAATAATTCTATGGAACAGGCTTCGTGGGTTTTAAAGTTGACACTAAAATAATCTGATGGAAGTCATTAAAATTTGACTTATTATAAAAAAAAATGTATTATGTGTTAAATATAAGAGAAAGCAGTTCTCTAAATACACCTTAACATTACTACAGTCTCTCTGTCTTCTAATTAATAATCTCATTATGTGTGAACGAGATCCCTACCTATCGTCTTTGTAAAAATTGCCATTTTTGCTCAGTTTTTATGCATTTTTTCAAAACGTGGCTGTGGTATGCACATCTACGTTATTTATCTTGATATATATTATTGTAGAATTTTCGTATTCTGAATACTCATAAAACATTAATATTAGCTTTATTTAACAAGTTTTGAACTCACAATTTTATTATATCGACGATAATAATACGAGCGTTGATTTAAAACAAAGTAAATAAATTTTATCGAATATATGAAATTTAATATTTAAAAAATTGTAATAGTTTTATTCAATAACAGGTATCACTGTGTAAAACTAGGTGGCAACTTCAAAATATAAATCATTTTGGAAAAAAACGGTCAAAACGAAATTATAATCGCTATTAGATCCATTTAATACTCGTTTATTAAATGAATTGGAGTTATTATTTTTAATTATAACATAAACATTTACATACAGGCACATACATTCCTTCTGGCCCCACACTAGGATACCCTGTGTCGTGGAAACCAGAAACAATTATAGACAATTATAACGAATTTCGAAAGTTAGAGGTGTCATTTGGCATTTCATTAACTCTCTTATAATCTTTGCATCTTGTAGGAATAAGCGGACTGTACGGGCAGTGTACATCATTGCTCCGAATACGTTAATGCGATCTCGTATTTATCATTATGGCCGCTCGGATAACTGTTACGGGTTGTAAATTCTTACGGAGGACAGACTTTTGGCTGCGAACCTTAGGCTGACGTTTGTACATGGGATGTCAATTAAGGCCGAAGGATTTTGGCTCCAAACTCAGTCCAGAAAATGTACAAATGTACTTATTGAAGAAGCTAAGAATGGAATCTGTACGATTACTTCATTTCTTACAGTGACAGCTATTTATAGACTCGATATTTTTTGTTTCTACAGAATTTGATGTTTCCTATAAGAAATGATTATACTGTTCTATCAAAAGATAAATGATTAATCAAATGATTATATTGTATTCATTTTGAAAGTTTAATTACGTAATGTATGACGTAATTATAGGTATATTCTTTAAATCTTTTGCTAATTGTAAATATATTTTCGATTTTCTTATATATGTATATAAATAAAAATAAATATAATAAACTCACGCCCGTTATCCCCGAAGGGGTAGGCAGAGGCACCAGTCTCTAGAACTGGACCCACGTTTTGCCGAGTTTATTAGGTCCCAAACTAGGTCCTAATTAGGTTTATTAGGTATGTATATATATGTATACATCTTAACTATTCACACCTACCGACTATGTTCTTTCTGCAATTCTCTACATATGTCTATGGATGAGTGACGCGTGTCACTCACTTACTTTTCCTGCGTCAATGAGAAAATACATGCTTTTGATTTTATTTGATTTATTTATTTATTTATTTATATTTTGGTATTATTTGCGTAAGTCCGCTATTATTCAGTACCTTAGTTGGTACCCGCACACTGGTCCTTCGAGCCGGATTCAACATTCAAGCGTTATTTGAAAGAGATTACTTTAAGCGAAAAGACTGGCAACTGTATAACATTACTAAGATATGAGAAAACTTCAATATTTCTGTGTTCTATTTCAGCAAAAGTGTTATCTACATAGCTTCATAGGTACATAACACTAAGTACTATAAGGGAATATAATAATTTCTAAATTCTCTAAAATCTAAAATCTCATAGTTTAAAATAATATAATTGAATTTAAAAAGTATCATGCCATTTGAAACCGTGGTTTCAAAAAAGGTTTATAAAACGGGCACTATTATTATACATCTTCTACAATTAACATTTATGTGATACAGAACTTCAGAGGAACAACTCATCGAGGAAGAGCGGCACGTATGAATGCTGCCCTAAGGCACGCACAGATAATTCCATTAAGTGTATTTTTATGGCCGAGGAAGAGAGTTGTCGGGTTAAACAGATTAACCGCGGGACATTTACTGTTGTGCGCAAATGCTCCCCAGGACCGCCTTATAAACTCACTTCCGCAGCTCGTACGGGGTTCTGGTTTCACGAAAAAAATATTCAGTACAGCTTTTAGAATATACCTTGGGCTCTATAGTAGGCTTCGGTTTTTGCCGAAAGCACACGATTGTTATACTACTTCCTGCTCTGAAGTACCAGAAAACCAGTTTTGCTGGTGATGTGCTATTAGCAGCACGCACCAGCAATGCATGCTGAGTTGGTGACCCTTTTTCTTGCCACGGAGGCACTATGTCGCATTGTATGTTTGTCCTATTGTTTTTTTTTTGTTGTCTTTGTGTACAAATATCTGTTTTTAAGTGTGCTTTTGTGGCAATGTCAATAAACACTTTCTTTCTTTCTTTCTCTGTATAAGTGAATTTAAGTGTCATATTAGTTCCGATTTCAAAATTAAGTGTTATATTAGTTCCGATATGTCTAAATATTACATGAATATATCCGATTCTGTCCGATAGTAGCCGAAGTATATTCTAAAAGCTAACAGACTGTACCAGGTATTATTTCTCTTAGCGTATGGACCACCAACGAGGATCGCTACGGAAGTGTAAGGATTGCTTGATTGATAAAATTTGAAGATAAAACTGAAGTTGCGCATAAAATTGGTCTCTTCCAAACGTCACTTGTTTTTAAAATAAAGAGACAGGAAAATAATCTTGACGAAGCAAATAATGCTCTCTCGCACGTTCTAGATTGGTTTACAGTAAATAATCTATTGTTAAATTCAAAAAAGACAAAATGTATGAAATTTACCCTACCTAACGTAAAATTAGTTGAAAACAACATTGTAATTGAAAATGATAAACTAGAATTTGTTGAAGATACTGTATTTTTGGGTATCACAATTGATGCCAAACTACAATGGGGTTCACATATTATAAAATTGGCACATAGACTAAGCTCCAAAGCATATGCCGTGAAAAGAATTCAAGAACTTACTGACGTTGCAACTGCTAGGCTTGTTTATTTTAGTTACTTCCATAGTATTATGTCTTATGGTATAATACTATGGGGCCGGGCAGCAGACATTGAGACTATCTTCATCTTGCAGAAGAGAGCGATCCGATTTATTTAGAAGCTAGGATTTATTTACTCGCTAAGAGATTTTTTCAATGAAACTAACATCTTAACAGTTGCAAGCCAATACATTTATGAAAATATTATGTACGTTCGGAAAAATATTAAGGACTTCGAAACTCTTGGTAGCCATCATAACGTTAATACTAGGAATAAACATAAATTGTCATTTCCACGATTTAGACTTGCAAAAGTTAATACTTCCTTTATGGGGCACTGTATAAGGTTCTACAACAAGATACCCCAAGATATATTAGAGTTACCCCCAACGCGATTTAAGAATTGTGTTAAGCAAACTCTTTGCAAAAAAGCTTATTATAAAATCAACGATTATTTAGAAGACAAGGACGTATGGCATTAAATAGTAGTTTAATATTAAATTAAATCAGAGGATAAATGTGTCTAGTGTTCAACACATCCAAGATATTATTTTGTATGTTTTATTTGTATTAGCTTTAAGGTGATTTGAGAAAAGATGGTCAGAGTGGAGTTTTTTTTTCGCTGCCTTTTTCTCCACTACAGAGGGCCCCAAGGCAGCGGCTAACATTATACATAACTGTATGTACATTGTCATTCAACAAGCAGAATGTAAATTCTTTACGTTGAAATAAATTCTTGATTCTTGATTCTTTCTTGATTCAAAAACGTAATTGATTCTAGTGACACCCGTTAAATATCTTACTCTCCAGTCTTCAGTCTTTGAAACCATTATTAATTACAAGGTCTGGGTCTAGTATTGGGAGCTTATGCAAATCATAAAACTCGAAAATCGTATTACATAATACGAGTAATAATACGAGTCCGAAATTTTGTAACAAAGTGACATTGACTTTCGGCTTCCAGCTTCAGTTCAAATATAACTGGTATAGTGCAAACGGTCACTTAACTTACTTTTATTTTCTATCCATTGACGATCTCCATGGGCGCAGCGGTAAGCGCATGTGACAGATCCCGGGGTCGCACCCCGGCTAGGGTAAAAAAAAAACCAGGTCTTGGATGTTTACATGTTTGTGATATCCCTTTTTCTAGTTCACACGACACAGGGTATCCTAGTGTGGGGCTAGAAGCAATGTATGTGCCTGTTTGTAAATGTTTATGTTTATCCATTCACAGGCGTTATGGTGTAGTGGAAGGGCGCTTCTGCTTCGAAGGTGGTTCTCGCTGCGGTCGCGGTGAAGGCTTGCATGTGCTCGTCTCCGATCAAGCTCAGGAGATCAGCGATGCCTTTGACTTGGCCGCCACCGGAGTAGACCCACGGGCCACGCCTTCCAGGAAGAGTGTTGGTGAGTACCACATGCATCAGGCCTTCTATGACTCTTTCTACTTCCTACACGGGCTCTTGAACCAGAAACGGGCGATCTAAACGCCTTTGATATTTATGTCTCTGGGGTAGAGCCACGCATAACCGTGTCCAGGATGAACTATGGTAACTCAACCCTTATGGTTTCCAAGATAAGTGCTGGTCGTAGTCGTCTCGGTCCCTGACGAGATTTGTAACCTTGCAACCGCTAGAGTAGAACCTCGTTTTCGCCTTCCCGTGAAAGAGTTCAACTTGGTCAGTCTTCAAAAGTTTTCTTAGAGATATTTTTTTCATTGGGGATACTGAAAGTTCACTGCAGGATTAACTTTTTCGTTTTTTTTTCTCTTGTTAACTGCTATTGTTTTAGCTTCCTCTCCTTTCTTCCAAGTCTCTCTTTAATAAAATTAATACTAAATTAATTTAAAACTGATGTTAATTTGCTAATTACTTACGTCAAACTGTGCAGGTATTGATTGACCTTACATATTGTAGGTGAACGAGGAAATAACAACCGACCAGACACCCGCCTCTCAGACCTAAATACGATCGACCAGTCCCTCCCGGATACGTCAAGTGGCTTATATGAGGAAAATTTCTTTGGGGAAGACTGCAGGGGAGTCTCGCCTTATTGGCCATCGGACGAGAGACGAGGTTATGATGACTTGGACTCCAGGGGTGATGGCATTGACATAGGGGCTAAGCCACCGTGGGGCGGAGCAGATCATGTGACTCTTGAACGATGCAATAATTGTTTGACAAAGCTCGGATCTATGTCCCGATCTTCCACGGTAGCGTTGACCCCAAACGCCACGTTTAACCCGGCCTGGACAATGGACTCTATGCCAGATCCTCACAGCTGTGAGTCAAAAGATACAGAGTACTTGACTCCAAGAGCAATTAGAAAGCATCTAGATAGCACGTGCCACTGCAAGGACCGACCTCCTCATAGGCCTCCAAAGCCTTACCATTTGGAGAAGAAGAAACCTCCGGCACCGTTACCGCAAGACTGTTCCTGTGCACACGATAATGCCACTGTAAATAACCCCAAAGTTGGACCTTACGAAAATTATGATGTGCCGAAAAATACCTATACCGAGGTAAGTATAGTACATGTTTAATTTACTGCTTAATTACTGTTTAATTTAAAAATAAAAAATGTTTATTTGTTCTCACACAACTGGTGTTATTTTCCAGGCGGATAGCGGCGAATATTATGACACACCGAAGAGGATAAAACAGTCTTTAGCTGACGATTTGTTTCGAGTTACAAAAGGCTCCATGCCAGGATCACTGGTTCTGAAGAAAAACTGCGGCTGTATACTCAAATTTGCTTCAAAAAAGAAGCCAGTGGTCGTTGAGTGTGAGGAAAGCCTACAACCAGTTGAATGTCCATGTCAAAAGGTGACTAACTGGGCTAATAACCTTATAAGTTTACCGTATTGTAAGCGAAGCGATGAAAACAAAGTAATCTCGGAAGTGGTCACAGATCAGAAAGCTGACCAAATGGCATTGTATGCTACTGTTGACGTTACAAGAAAGACCAATAGACAAAGTGGAACAATATCAGAGAAAGATACTCTACTCAGTGTTGCTCCTGAAGATACTGCATTCACAAACTACGAAAATATTGAACCTGCTCAAGAGAAAGAGTTTGAAGGACCATACGCTAACTATGAGAACTTAGAGTTTGCTTTGTCACTAGAATATTACGAAAACGCAAAAGACTTACTAAAGAAAGCTGGTGTCACACAAACCGAACTTGATGCATTGAGCGCAAACATTGAAAGAGCAAACACGATGCCAGCTAAAAAATCTAAACTCTGTATGAAATGCGTACACTGCCGAGAAAATAACGAAGGGCTGAAGAAAAACAAAAGTGACGAGTATCTCCTCATGGAGCCTGCAACTGATCTCAAACAGATTTGCAGTCAAGTCATAGGACCCAACCCTGGATATACGCCAATGTTACCTAATCCCAATTGGTCGCAGAGCTTAAAACACCCACTGAATAAAATTAATCACGATATTGAAAAGTCTCTTAGCAACCCCGTACTCAATGGCTCTGAAAATAACAAAATGTCCGTATTTGACAGCGATTCTTTGAGTAAAAATCACAAGGAAGCAATGCAAAAACGATCCAGCTCTGTTGATTCTGCCAAAATACTGGAAGACCTTAAGGAGTTCGATAGCAGTATTGGAAGTCACGCTACGTCATCGTCTTTAGAGACTCTGCGTAATATGGCAATTGAAAGACGATTGTCCTCTCCCTGCCAGGCAGGGCGATGTGATCACGACTGCTGTAAATCAAGTGGTTCTGAAAACAAAACAGAATCCTATTCCTCCAAAGACATTCCGCATTTGAGAAACAAACTGATAGCTGATGCAGCGGAAATTAAAAGGTCCTCCAGCGTTCCTTGTAAATCTGGTGGTAATAGAGACTCTTCAAGCTCAAACGACTCCGGCGTGTCGAGTTGTTCAATGAAGCATTGTCCCGGAGAGTTCCAGGAGTTTGAAATGCCCTTGACTTCTGGTCAAACTCGTCACTACCACATAGTGCAGCGTAGGATGAGGGGTAATATGCAGGGATGTCTCCATTCTTCCTTGCCGAGGAAATCAAAATCTTCGGATCCCCTAAGAGACTTATCCATGCAATTACACAGAGGAAACGTTCCGGCGAAATCTTCATCAGCTGAAGCTGAAGTTCCTGTATTACCACCAAAGCAGTTCAAAGGTAGGTATTATTGAGTAGTAATTTTTGCATTTGTGGTGCGTTTTAAGTTTTGAGTGACTGACTCACTATGTTTTTGCCCCAGGTGTGGTGGATACGCACAGCACTTCGAGTGGAACGTCAGATATGTCCGACTACATAGAGACTCTCTCAATCTCTTCATCACATTCCTCTTCTGATACTCCTATGAATATGAGGTAAGAGTTCAAAAACAAGTTAATAATGATCACGAGAAAAGGTTAGTCATCTACATATATTTTTCTGGCCGTGGATATTTAAGGCCGCAATCATGACGAAAACATCTTTGAAGATATTTTTTACCACATAAAGATGTTATAATTTATTTATTTTTAAAAACATTTTCTCATTAGCACTTTTACTATTATGCTTTCAACATCACATCGCTATTTTATCTTCTACAGGATGACCCGTCAATCGATGAGCACGCTGCGGCCACGCTCGGGGAAAGAGTATCATAACTTGGACCCGAGTATTACTTCGCTCTACAAAACTGGAAAGGACCTCGCCAACTACACGAACATACCTTAGAGTATCGGCATTAGGCAAGCATTTAGTGTGGAAAAAAATTGTAATTACATTGGTTTGGTTCAATGGATGAGTCATTTTGTAGTTTTTTTCAGTCACGTTTGAAACTTTCTAAATTGTATGTAATGTAAATAATAATGCTGTAGATGACAAACCAGAATGTAATACTAAATCATGGGGGCTTATTTAAATAGGAGAGTTACCGTAAAATTAAGCTGTCAATATATTGCGACAAACGTTTTGTATCAAAGTGTCATGTATTCTAGATCAGAACCTCCTTTGTTCGAAATTGATACCGTATCGTATAATGGACTGAATAAAGCCGTATCTATAAACTGATCTACATAATATTATTATTACGTTTGGCAGTGTTCCAGAAGTAGATTATCTCACAAGGTTGCCACAGATGGTTACCTCAGTAGGAATTGTAGTGGTTTTCGAAAAGTTTACGTGGATATTAGCTTGAGAAGAAGTAAAATATATATGAACATATAGATGCTGTACATATTATGTGTTATCTCCGATAAATTTAAGTAATTCTTTCAAGATCACCCTGGAGCGCGGATCAGACAATTGTAAACCTTTTGTAACTCGTTAGTAGAACCCGCGTGGTTAACTTGACGATAGCAGTTTTACGACTTACTATAATTTTACGAGATCTCATTTGGACTGTTATACCTACTTCAAGCATATAAGAAAAGACTGATTTTTGTATTGTTTACCAACAAGGTTTACTTTTTAATCCTAGATATTGTCTAAAACTTACGTCAAAGTTTGTATAGCAATAAGTAAGGTTGATGTTGAGTTTTGTATAAATATTGTAAAAAACATCGGTTACCAACGAGTATTATCTTTAGAGTAATCACTCTTTAGTCACTACTAGTCATTAGTGTAAAGAGAAGCATTTTATACAGCATTTTACTATGTAACCCGTATTCCAATGTATATTTGTTACAATATCATTATAAAACATGTATTCAGCCCAATCAAAACAATTTCTTTCACTCTTTTTGGTGTACCCAAAAATTAAAGACATAAAAATATGTTTATGAATGAACAATTTTTAAGCCCATCAGAATTATTAAGGTACAAATTTAAGATGTTTAAAGAAACATCACTATTTGGTTACCACAAGCAACGCATCGACAATTATTGTAGAGACAGCACGTTGGAGCAAAGTTATATAGTGTTGACAAACCTCACTGATTACAAACTGATTATAGCAGTCGGAAGAAAATGTTTGTCGCTAAAACGACGTGTGTATGTATGGGTTATCGCTACGAAGTAATGTTACTCACGATAATTTCCTCCGAAAAGGTGTGTTACCGCGGAACTTATCAACAAAATATCTGCTTCTAAACAAACATGTGGGCCGAGTCCCGCGGGGAGATTTAACGGCAAGTTTAGTTCCCAAATTGCAACGTAATTACTTTGTTAATTGAAATGAAACTAATGAGTCGGTTTGTGTTGAGAGAATAGACCCAGAATGGGTTTGGAAATAGTATTGAAATCGTCTTATTCTCATTGACCTCGTCAATGCATTTAATTTGATGTTATTAGTTATGACTTTTTCTAGCAAAATTTATTTTTGAATTGGACTTACTTTGACCTCGTCACCGCATTGATTCGATATTATAGGTTATATTTTTTTAGAGAAATTGAGTTGTGCAAAGAGACTGAATAACTATTATGAGCTCGTTGAGCAAGTTATAATTAATAGTTTTCCAGGTCTTTGATTAATTAACAGTTAAACTAAATGACAGATCTCTATCATCAAACTTAATGATTTCAAAATGAGAGCTAAGAGAATTCACTTTTTTTAACTAAAATATTCGTACTACTACTACTACTACAGATTATGAACTTTATATTGTATAGAATCAGGCGTTACTTTGCGGTAATCCAAAATAGCTTTAAAATTTGAAAATTACTTTGCTCAATTTCGCCAATATCCCACAATGCGGTTAGTTAATGCACCGCCCTCCCTCCCACTTTTTCAAGCACAAGCAAGACACGAACACACCACCACCGACACCAATGCTTCGTTTCGCCTCTAATACGAGGCATCCTCAGGCTCACTACACCGCATGGTGCTTGTGGGATCTTGGCGGCATTTAGCAAAGTAATTTTCACATTTTAATACTATAAAATTTATTACGGATACACTTACTTGACTTTTTGTCGGAAGAGTCCGACTAGGTTTTGCTCTGATTCGCAGAGCTTTCTCATGGTCGATGGAGCTCAAGTCCGTCGGTTGCACGTCTCTGACCTAGTCGGACTCTTCGACAAAAAGTCAAGTAATGAACTTGTATTTTATTTTGGGTGAATGACAAAATAGTGTAAGGGACAATTCAGTGCAATAATTAAATTCGTAGTCAACTTCTAGTCAACCTACCCGATTTGGTGTGAAATTCTAAATTGTATCTAGTTATTGTTATATTATTATGAAGCTATGTATGTACGTATATATACCTATCCTATAAGATATTTTCTTGTGTTGAAACAGTTGTAGTACTACTCGCTAGAATATACCTCTATCTACCTTTGTATGTGTATAAGCTGTATCGTCTAATCCTCAAGTTTATACCTATACTTACCTAATACCTACGTACATCATTATATGAATAAACCTTACTTATAGAAGTTTGTACATTGCCGTTTTACTTATCAAACTCTAGCTACTACCTTTAATTTAAAATTTAGGAATATGTGGATACATGGCATTTTAGCTTCACTCCAGTACCTATCTCTTACCTTATTAGTATTTTCTGAATAACAAAGCGAGAAATATAATTAATTACCGAAATTAATAAATCTGAAGCTGAAAGAATGTCTCTTATATAAAAATAAATAATGGTATTCATATTGTTGCACTTAGCTAAAATGATTGAATCGTAAGTAGGTATACAATAATTATAGCTCTTTTATTTGGACTTGGCTCTCTCTATCTATCTCTATCAAGTACAAATCGCACCCCTAAATGAAAACCCCACCACTAAGTCCTTCAACTAGAAGGAGACGTTATAGGAGTTATATTATCCGTTCCGGTATAAGGTGAGGAAGTTGAAAAAGTAGCTAACTAAATGTTTGCATATTATTTCGACTTAGTGGGGTTTTCGTCTAGGGGTGCGAAATATCAAAATTTGAAATTCCATATTCTGAATCATATAATATCTTACGCTACCACAAACAGGTTTAGGTGAGAATTTGGCTGCTCAATCAGTAGCATTACGACCTTGAAAATAACAATGGAAACCCCATTGTTATGGTGAGTCGATTGGAATACATTCTACATAATATAGGTAAGTCAATATCCGATAAAAGTTTACGTTGCTGCCCACGAACTGACTCGTCAAGTAGCTAGGTCCCAGAAACCGACTAGACGTAATATTAGCATACCAACATTAGTCGTCTACAAAGTCTCGTAGTCTCCGTTGCAGTATCTTCGGGTAATCGGGGCGGCGCGCAAACGGCCGGCCCGGCAATTACGAGCAATGCCATGTCGCGCTATCGCGGCCGCGCGGGGTGAATACGCAATGTGGCGGGCCGACTGCGGCTCTGAGTGAAGACGGTGGCGCCTTGTCGGAAATCAGCGATGTCTTCGGGTTCGGACTGGGTTCGCTTAGAAGGAGCAGTGTTATCACTTCAGTTTCTGGGCCTGTTATTGTAATAACCTTACTTATGTTTATTAACGTAAACTAAGAAATAAAATATTGAACGAAAGGGGATGACGATTCTTATCATAATATTATATTAAATCTATAATTCAATTGAATTTATTTATTTCAGACAATAAATTTATATTAACAGTTAAAATTAATATCTAATAATAAACTTATATAGGTACAATACTTTATCCCTAACAATACGTAACCAGCAACGAAAATAATTGTTGGTGCTTAGTATTAATAATATCAATCAACCTAAAATATGTTCTATAAACAAGAAAGAGAGAAAACGGTCACATAGAGAATTTCTCTATGTGACCGTTTTTTAATACACCATTTGCAATTTAAATAGTTGCGTTAATGACCTTGGAAGGAACAATTAAAAACCATTGTTATGGTGCGCCGATCAGCACACCAAAAATTCTACAAGTTAAATACACGCAATTTGACTAGATCTTTCATAGTAAAAGTAACCCACCTCACCCAGATTAGAATCTATACATTCCACATGGCAATCAAGCAAGCTATTGGTGTTAAGAAAGCTAGCATACCGTTATTTAGCTCTCTGAATGCATCTATTCAGACGCTAAGCCCCGCAGTAGTAGCCCAAAGACGAGTTTTCCACTGCAAAATGCACGTAATACATTAGTCCTAATGAAGTAATTCACTTCCAGTAACCATCTAGCTGAAAATACTTTATGTAATAGCCTGAAAGTGGGGCAGGAGCTCCGGCAAAGTTACGCCAGCAGGTAAATTCTCGAATTCGGCAACGCAAAGTCGTTGCTATAGGTTATCGATAAGTTTACCCTAGACCTATCTCGGTTGCCGCATCTGTTTGAACCCAAAAGATTAATCCGAGATCATATCACGGGTAGTTTGCAATGGGCCGAGTGATTTACGTGTATTGTGATTAATGTGGCACAAACTGCTCAATGAATAAATCCCCAAAGGGTCTGAGAGCCTCACGTGAGGATCCTCTCGCATTTTGTCCCTTAAAGGACGCGTTTGCTTACGCAAAGACTTGAGACTTCGAGGCAAATAAGACATAGCTCGTGAGACGCTTAACACAGAAAGTTCAAAAGGTGAATGGTGACGTAGTATTCTTTTAATTTTGAGTCTGGGATTTACACGGCATTAACGCATGATAAAGAACGTCTAACGAAAGGTTAATTAATTGTTTACTCAATTACTAGTATATCCTTCTAAACTCTAAAATCAGAAAGTTTCACTGACATTTACTTTCTACGAGTATTTGTTGGGAAATAAACACTTTTCTTGTACTCATTTTTTTTAAACCACTATCTTTAACGTATCTTATCTTAAGTACAATGCATAATTATTATTTCACATTACTATTGAACATTGATATTTTACGTAGATTATTGTAACAACTCTTGTTCTGTACCTTCTGAGCGTTCCAAAACGTTGTAATGTTTCAAGTTGGTGGGTACAAAAGGAATAACATTTACGCTAAGCGCGGAACAGGGACGCTTTCGTTTTACAAGCATCAGTCCAATTTCGCAATCTCCGCGTAAAATATAATGTCTTTCATAAATTTCGCTCTGAATTCGGACATCTGATGAGAGGTTGCTTTGAAAGACATAACTCGCCATGAGTAGATAAGCAGGTCACAGAATAAGGAGAAACAGTACGGCAATGCGTTATTTACTTGTGTAAGCTGTCAATGCAGCAGAGGATGCCCTTCAGCTCCCATTGACGTGAGGAACATATCGCACACTTGCAAGAACAACGTGTTATTTCGGAACCCTTACGTTATATGAAAGCATTTTTTTAAGGTTTCAAAGTAATGGTCGAAAGAGATAGCGCTATAACGTGATGCAGTGTCTCTTTTGCTCATTATTCCGGCGTTTTCGGCGTAAATAAAATCGCGTTAAAGAAAATAATTTTCTGTAAATAAAAAATGTTTCTCTTTGAAATATCACGTTGTTCTATATGTGCGCATATTTAAAAATCATTGTACCTAAATATAAAATATAAATATTATAAATATAAAATATAAACCTGGTCGGACTCGTCCGATAAAAACACACTTAAGTTGATCCGGATCAAAAAATTACGAGTACAATGTGTAGTGCTTACGGAAGTTTTATTTCAAAAGTGTTCTTCTCGGTTGTTGCTCTAGAGACGGATGGAGCCGAGGCACCTCCGAGATACTTTGAGGATATTTCACGTTTTTATTACCCCAGAAGTCCGCCCATAAATTTTATGCAGGACTCTCATAGCATTCCGTTTCTTAAAATACCTTCTTAAATGCACAAAACTTACGCGCTAACTTTCCTATTTAAAGTCAGTGAGAGAAAAGTTACACGACAGTTTTTGCTGGAGCTGGTTGAACACGGTTTTACTATTTAGTGGAAGATCACTCTAGTCTTTAAAAAAATGGGCTACGTTCTCGTATTTTTACTGTCAATTAACTATGAAACATAATACATAAGCTCACGCCTGTATCCCAGAGGGGTATGCAGAGACCAGGGTCTGCCGCCTGTCACGATTCTGACAAATCACTTTCGCTTCATCCACATTTATTAGTCGTTGTATGCACGCACACTGGTTGCGGGTACTTTTTATCGTGTCCTTTGCTACTTACATCCCTTATTTGATCGGAATATGTCCGCCTGAAGCATTCCTTACAAGCTCTCTATCTGCTCTTAAAAAAATCAGCTACTTTTTCGTATTTTTCCACGATACTTTGTACAAATTGTTCGATGTTGCCATTTTCGCGTGCATGGTCGTAAAATATTTTTTTCCTGCGTAAATGACTAGACGTAATAATAACTGTAATAATTCGTTCTCTATTGAGAGCATACAAAATTGCTAGTTTCGTTTTGGTAAAGAAACGGGAACAGTTTCAGTCGGAGCCATTGCGCGAACACTGGTAATTGTTTTCTCAGCCGACGCGAAACACGAAAAATACGAAAATCTTCTTGATATCGCACGCGAGTCGCGCCGCCCGCCATTTGCATAACATTTACATTACAATACCCGGGGGCATCGCGCCGCGGACTGCCACGCTTAGAAGACCGACTTTAAGTAACAATTTAGACGTTACCACCATCTACAGGCTATAACGTAATTCCCATGATCGTAAAAAATAGTGATAATCTCGTTGAGACAAAAACGTTTTGTCCTGGCGATCTCAAACCGGACGAAGCAGCATGGGCAGGCCCCCTACCAGATGGTCTAACGACCTTGTTACCGTGGTGGCAAGTCGCTGGATGCGGGTGCACTACACCAAGAATTTTGTGGAAGCAGAGGAACTCAAACCATCGGAAAATCGGGAGTTTATTTTGCTACGGAAAAAGTATTACGTGGTTTATATTAAAATTACCACCGACGGCGGCAATATGATGGTACCTAAACACATTTATATTAACAAATAGATACCCTTATTTTCGGTTGCAGGGATTTGGTTAAACTGTATATACAGCCGGATATAGTCTTCTAAAATCCTTTCGATTAAAGCTATTGTGAAACTGATTCTGAACCAGTATTTTTGCGCAAGCGATTTTGGATCAAATAATGCAGTCTTCTCTCAGGACAGAGTAAATCATCACCCATGCCCATCGCGTAACAATTCCACATGCCGAAGTACGAGAAAATCTCGGGTACCTACTCAGGCTTTCCACACGATATTTTACTTCCCAGTTAATACCTAAGTTATCGTCACCACAAATTCACGTCACCGCAAATGTAACAAAACACACTAATAGGTAGTTGGGATTTAAAACCACTCTCGATTCAAAAGCAAGCGTTCAATCGCGCTACCACTACTTTGGGTCACAACAGGGCAGTTTCGGGATTGTGAACTGTAGTGTTGTCTCGTCAAATTTCAAATTTCTCAGAAAAGAGCATGCCAGAACGTCACTTAAGTATTTACTTAGTAAAATTCTCAATTTCGAAATTGGTCCATAAAGGCTAAATTGTGATCTTCTATATGTTCCTATCCTCCAGCAGAGGCGTAAACGCGCTTTGTTCACGCATTTTTGTTTTTATTGCGCGATGTAGCGCCGACGCCGCCTAGTGATACTTTTGCCGTTTGTCTTAATTTATTGGGGGCGGCTTTTGCTCTTTTTATATTCCCTCATAAAGAATTGTATTTGAACAAGAGGCCTTATTAACATAATGATGATGAAATGACTCTGAGCAGAAACCGCCTCTGAAATTAAGCGTTATATTACGTCCTGTGACCCAATGAGGACAAAGGAATCTAGCTAGTCTTCTTTCCAATGTATACCCCTACTAAGATGTGAGACACCATTTTAACTCATTTTTTTAGTTGTGCAATAGTGTTCACTATCTATGGAACGGTGATTTATTTAATTTCATCTATAAATGCTAAAAAGATAGATAAATCATCTATTTACACTTGCAACACACACACACGCACACACACACACACACACACACACACACACACACACACACACACACACACACACACACACAACACACCCACACTAAATGACACACAATAAAAGAGTACAGTAGGTAGGTGAAACACAATAAAGAGATAAAAAAACCAAATCGACCATAACTACAACACTATTGCTATATTAGAGTCTAGGTGACGTAGAGGCGAAAAAACTCACACAGTATTACAATTCTTAGTAATAGATTCATAAATTTAAAAAATAATAAAAATATTGGTTACTCCCTCTAGTACTCTCTCATTTACTTTGATTGCTGACTCTCTTCTTCTCCTCTTCTGACTTCTTTCACTTTTCACACAGATTCATTTTCTCACAGACGTTGATCTGGTCTGGTTACCATGTTGGGATCGTGGATTTATTTCCCATACTTTAATTGTACATAGGGCTTCAAATTAAATGTCTTTCCATGTGTGTGACATCCTCGCTTGGTAAAAACATAGCGCAGGGCATCCTGGTACGGGACCAGGACATGGGAAAGTCTTTTGTAGTGATTATTAAATTAGATAGATATATAGAATATTTCACGACTTCTGTGGTGCAGCGGTTAGTGCATCTGCCTACCATGCGAGAGGTTCCGGGTTCAAATCCAGGCTGGGGACAAAAAAAATCCCAGGTCTTGGATGTTTACATGTTTGTGATGTCGCTGTTTCTGCTTCTTACGACACAGAGTGTCCTAATATGTGGCCAGAAGCAATGTATGTGCCTGTATATATATAAATATTTTTTTTGTTTCACATGAGATAAGTTAAATCTTGAAAAAAAAAAATTATAAATATTATTTCGTATTTGAGAAAGTCGATTCGATATTGGAATTTGAAACATGTATGCAATGCTATTACAGTAAATGTGTTAATGGGCATCTTCGGTAATCAGATGACCACTATGGTTGAGTGTCCCACACGGATTTGGACTAGCTCGAACCAGCTCGCACCGCTATGGACCACCAACACGCGAAAGGCGTGGCGCGCGCCCGCCCAGTGCTGTAGCAATCAGTAGCTGCTGTAAGCACGCCAGCCACCGATGAAGGAAGGCACACAGAAGAATAGGAATCTCACTGATTTTTGTATTCAACGTGTTCAGTGGGATAAATAAAGGGAGAGAGAGCCACCATTTGTAATGTACTATTATGATTGTTCAAGTCTCAAATATGATTCCTGGTGTACATGCAATAAAGAATATCATTGTTCTATCTGCTCAAAGTAAGAAATAAAGGACACTTTTATTTTTTTAACGCCACAAGGATATACGCTTAATTTAAAACTAGCAACTTTTCTGTAATAAACACATTACACTGGTCTTTTAATTGTTCTTCTAAAGGTCATAACGCAACTGATTAAGGCACTGCTGGCTTTCTGGAAAGAGCTATGCTGATTAAAGTGTTCACATCATCTCTCAGTCCTTCTATATAGAATGACTCAATTAACTGTGGATATCTCAATTAAGTATCAAATTTTATTTATTATATTACATTTTTTATTAATTTTTCGCTCGCACAGAGCAATCGGTCTCGTACGAATTAGTACGCTCGAATAACCCAGCCTTAATTTACATGAGTTATAAGTTGTATGCTAGTTAGAGTACACATCTAAGCCTAAAATGTGATTCTTGGCACTCTGTGAAACTGTAACTATCAGTTATTATTTTTAATACGTTTGTCGCATATACCTAAGTGAAATTTACAATAGCAATGGGGCGGACTTAATGCTACAAGCGTTTTCTACCAGTCAACCGCAGGAGGTGTATGAAAATAACTGATAGGCAAACGGAAATTAAAAAATAAGAAAATTTTAATGTTGCCAAAAAAAAATTAAAAAAATATCCCAGGCCTAACTAACTTACCCCGAGTAATACTTCTATCGAGTTTAGAGCCGAAGCTCTGATTGATTGCAGCGCCGACGTCATCGTGTGATGGATCGTGATATGAAGACAATAGCGGCCCTCGCCTCGACAGTTCACAAACCGCTAGTCAATTAGTCAAGGTTTGCCTTTGTGCCCAACACCAAACTAAAGTACTGCCTAAAGCCCTCGATTTAAGAGTTATAATTGGACTGATAGCAGGATTCCTAACCGCAAGCGGTCTGAAACGGTCACCGGACTTCTAGGTCAGACATCTACGGGCAACCCGGGGGTTTAAGGCTAGACCGCATTAAGCGACGCTTCACGGCAGCGAGCGGCGCGACGCGACACGTAATATAATAATAATAATATAGCCTTTTATTTCACAAATTATTTTTCATTTCATAAAACATCCCTGAAGTCCTTAATTCTTCTATTTACGTGCATAATTAAAAATAATAATAATAATTTGGATGAAGTCACTGTTAGTTCATTTTCGTTTCAATAAAATTAAATTACATTTTGTTCATTTATCAAGATCCAACTAGCTTCTCTTACAATTAATAAGATCTATTTAAATATTATGCATGCATCGACAAAATTTATATACTTTAAAACGACATTAACTATTCAAATTAGAGAGATGACGCGACACGTAGCGACACTATTAGGTATACAGGGTTAGGCTTAGACATTTTTTTGTTCATATATCTCAGGACACTGACTGACTGCTGTAGAATAAATTTCTCTTCGTCGAAAGCCATTTTAAAGAAAACTTGTCATCCTATGTAACAAACACGTTCTTACTTAAATTAAGTGATGTGTCGCGATGCTTGCTACATCGCACTAACGGCAGCGGAACTACACCACGCGACACGGTGCGTCAGAATTGATGAGTTGGTCAACTTTTGATGCACAGTATCGTAACGCATAGTTACGCTGCTGCGGAGTACGTTATATATCCTCGTGAGGCATGACCTTGAAAAGAACAATTGATTTTGTGATCACCTGAGGACATTGGGCCTCACGAGGATATACCTCATACAATTTCTTGTAAAGAATATTTGGTCGATACGTGTCGCTTCGCGCCGCTGCCGTGAAGTGTTGCTTAGTGCGGTAAAGCTCAAAGGTCGCGTTACACAAAGCGTTGAAAATATACAGTCGTGGATTACGCATCCCTAAACCCACGCTTTGTACTGTAAAATCTACGTTTGTATTATACAGCTGAGTAAAACATTGGAAGCATTAATATTCAGCGGGGCGAGTGAAATCGATTGAGTCCGTGAATTTGGACCTCCACTGAGTGTCAATCAGGGCTCCCTGGAGATAGCCGGCCGGGGTGCATACAAATTTGACGAGCTACACTCAAGCGGACTGGCTAAACTACTAATTTGGGGTGATAGATCAGAATACATTATGGTGTGATCATTATGTACAGGGTTGGACTTTTACCGGTGCAGCATTTGCCATGTACAATCGATAGCACGTCAACCTTCACATTTTAGTTGGAAAGTTGCAAAAGGATGATTTGCTGTCAATTGCACTCCTCTCAGGCGACTTAAACATAATCATAAAATTATTTACATATAGGCACATACAATGCTTCGCGCCCCACACTAAGATACTCCGTGTGGATGGAACCAGAAACAGCTGCACCACAAACATGTAAACATCCGAGAACTGGGGTATTTTGGTCTTCAGCCGGGGCTATAACCCGGAACCTCTCGCATAGTAGGCAAATACGCTAACCGCTGCGTCACAGAGGTCGACTTCTTTGATATATTTAGATAGATAGAGAACACTTAATTGTACATTAAAAAAGGACATTACACAGTATATAAAGTACAGAAATTTGCCAAAATACCCATCGAGTGTTAGGTAATTATTAATTGATGACCTCTGTGGCGTAACGGTTAGCGCATCTGCTTGCCATGCGAGAGGTCACGGGTTCGATCCCCGGCTGGGGAGAAAAAAAAAAACTCCAGGTCTTGGATGCTTACATGTTTGTGACGTCGCTGTTTCTGGTTCCCACGACACAGGGTATCCTAGTGTGGGGCCAGAAGCAATGTATGTGCCTGTATGTAAATGTTTATGTTTATGTTTAATTTGCTAAAGTCGTTTCCGAAAGTAACGTTTGGTCGGCAAGTTACAAATGTTTTTGACCGCCCTCAAAGAAGGAGGAGTTCTCAATGATGTGTTTTTGGTAAGTGTGTGGTATATTCAACAAACAAATATAAATTCATTACGTTAAAATAAATTTCCGAATTAAACTTTTGTCGCAGGAGTTCTGGTCGGTTTCACTTTTCATTTTCACTTTTTTGCGTTTGAAATCGCACAAAACGGAAATAGCGATGGCGGTGCATTAGCAGTCCCGAGCCACCCAATTTAGATTATTAGCTCCGTGGTCCGAGCCGCCAATTGATGCAGATTGATTAATGGATGGCTTTGCGTCCGCGAGGGCACTATTGGCCGTATTGATGACGTCACGGCTTACGGAACTAAGCCACTAATCCTAATCGGAGTTGGAGAAAATGGAGATGTCTCCTTCAGTTTTATACTAAACGCTGGCAGTGGTCGCGACTTTGTTCGCGGCGGATTCATGTGAAAGTGTTCTAATTGTAAGAAATTGTATTGGGACTTGGTACACGTAATAACGTAAAAAATAATTTTATATTTAATTATCTTGTGAGAAGATTTCCACGACGGGTATGGACTGATTGTTTTTTTTTTACATTTACTTACGGTTCATACGTTGCTTCTGGCCCCACACTAGGATACCCTGTGTCGTGGGAATCGGAAATAGTGACATCGACGGGATTATTTTTCCGGGGTTCGAACCAGGGACCCCCCAGATGGTAGGCAGATGCGCCACCGCTGCGTCACTGAGGTGTTCTGATTGTGAGATTTTGATTCTGATACTGACGTCTGATTCTGAGGTCGATTAATTGAAATAATGGAAATTCGTTTTCGATAAAGTACTAAATAATCAAGAGCAGAAAAGTTTGCCGGCAGCGACAGAGACACGGGTAGCCGTCCCCACGCGACATATCAAATGCGAAGTGAGAAATAAAAGGTCCCCTCATTACTCATTCATGGCTCCGCGAAAGTCAACATTTTCCCATTAAAGCTCGGCAGTGAATTTTATTCCAGCAACAAGTAGGCAGCGACGGTAGGCGCCAATCAGCAATTCAAAACGGGCGGCCACCGACCGGCCAGCCCCGCACCAGAGACACACAACCTCGGCGACCATTACACCGGCTCAATGTACATCGACGCTTCGGACCACGTTTCACAAAATAATGCAGTCTATATACGCCCCACTGTAGGGCACAGACCTTCTTTCAGAGGGAGAGTATGGGCTTAATCACCACGAGTGCCCACCGCGGATTGGCAAATTGAAGCGTTTTTTTCATTATCAACCCATTATGTCCCCACCGAGGAGCACCGGTCTTTTCCCTGAGGAAGGTGTAGGCCATGCTCCACCACGGGGGTCAAGTCCGGATTGGTAAAGGCTTATAAGACTTAGCTAGTCTAACTGTCAGTTTTCAAGGCCTCTGACTTGACTTAACCACTGGCATCTATCGACGGCAGCCAGCACCAACTGCTTAGCTTGCCTTGCGAAGCACGAAACCGTTCGGAAAAATGCCACTAGCGTAAGTCATAGAACGGTCATTCTTCCATGCACTGAACGTGCATTACGTTGCTCAACATTCTCGATCGCTTAAGATCACTCAGACAGCCGGGGCTACGTGCGATTCAATTTGAAGCGTTGTTGTACGTGAATATCTATAGAATAGTTCGATAAATTAGGTATTAGTGAGCCTTTGCAGATATTAATATACCTAATTTTTTCATTGTCGCAATAACAAGATCACTCTCAGATACTCTGGCTTACTCACGATGTGTTCCTTCATAGTTAGACCGTGATTTTGCTCCTATAACTTCACAAATGTACGTAGCTCAGAAAACAATGACATTGATACATGCCGGGATTCGAACCCATGACTTTCCGAATGAAATGCTGACGTTCTACCGCTCCACCATTTCTTAAATTAACTTTATCCTAGATGAGCAGGCGGATACCAGTAACATACCATAAAACAGACTGTTATCAATGACTTGTCACGTTGCGACCTAATAAACTCGGCAAAACGTGGGCCCAGTTCTAGTGATTGGTGGCTTTGCCTACCCCCTCGGGGATAACGGGCATGAGTTTATTGCTATTAATACATTTATTGCACAAAAGTAAATTTACAATGACGATTAGATAACGCGTAGCCGACTATATAATTAGCATTTATCGTCATCATCATCAGCCCTTTGACGCCCACCGCGGGGCATAAGTATTCCTCGTGGTTTTTCAAGCTTTCCGGTGTAGTGCCAACGTTAAAAATTTGCAACAATTAGGTATCTAAAAAATATTTTCTACTCATTCTAAAGCTTCAATGTAAAGTGTCCTCAGAAGAGTAATCGTCAGTCCATTCTGCAAGTGAGCAGCTGAGAACATAAAGGCCGGCATCGACCAGCGGTTCTTTATATCGTCCGCGCAGAACATTAAAATTCATTTTCGCCCAAATCTTGCCATTAGGCAGTAATTCTCAGGAGTAAGGATTGAAGGTTATTTTATTTATTACGCTCGACTTTTCATGAGAGAATTTCGTTTCAAACATAACACGTTTTTTAATAGTTCTTTTCAGAGTCATAACGCAACTGATTAAATGACTTTATGTACAGAATCGCTCGTTGCCCCGGCTGGCTGAGCGATCTTAAACGATCACAAAGGTTGGGCACGTTCAGTGCATGGATTGGTGACCGTTCTATGACTAACGCTAGTGGCATTTTTCCGAGCGGTTCCTTGCTTCGCAAGGCACGTTAAGGAGCCTTAGGGCGGCTTGAAAACTTCTGACAGTGTATATATATACCTGTATGTAAATGTTTGAAAATGTTTACAGTGTAGTCATTCATTGTCTTCAGAACATCAACAAACCTCGAAAAGGGTCACAAAATCATAATAATCGTATAATTAAAATAAGGTCAAAGCGAGTTTGACCAAATAGCGGATGTATTAGCAAAGGACAAGATAAAAAGTACCCGAAACCAGCTTGTGTGCAACGACTAAAGGATGTCGATGTAAAGAAAATTATTTGTCAGGATCGTGGCAGATGGCAGTCCCTGGTCTCTGCCTACCCCTCTGGGACAAAGGCGGCATAAGCCATGTATGTATATTATGTAAAACGTCATAATTTATGCCATTTAAAGACTTCAGCCAATTTTTTTGGCTCCGTGAAATAGCCATCAAATCATTTATAAAGCTGCTGGTTAAGATTCATCGACGAAAGAGTTTATCATGAAAAATAAAGCCGAAGAGAGAGAAAAGCGCTGACAGAATAATTAAGGAGCGGTCGGTGGAGAGTTTTAATTAGCTTCATCGGACACGCGCAGTGGTCCGGACTCGAACCCGGGCCCGCCCTACGGAGAACTCGCACAAAAAAAAGGTTTCATCTTCACTGAAGAGGCCGTCTTGAAAGATAAATAATCGTAGTTAATTGTTTTTCCTTTAAGTACTGTTAATATTTTTTATCATATAAACTGCTGAAAAGTCGAGCTTTTATCCGTTCCATGAGTCGAGCTCTTATGGGACCAAATACTCGAATTGTTTTTTTTTTTACTTTCCTTACATACCCCTGAATTATTTGTTCGGGGACCTTGAATTATGTACAGTATTAAACTCAATAAACAAATTAATATAAATAGTTGATTGACTGACTCAATACTGTTTTGTGTCAACAAACTGCCACAGATGAGTCTGTGGCAGTTTCTTGCAGATTTTTATTTCAATTTGACCGCGCACCTGCTGAGGTACGCGGTCAAATTGAAATAAAATTTCTGCAAAACATAAGCGAGCCTTCTCTACGATAATAAAATAATAATAAATAAACTCACGCCCGTTATCCCCGAAGGGGTAGGCAGAGGCACCAGTCTCTAGAACTGGACCCACGTTTTGCCGAGTTTATTAGGTCCCAAACGTGACAAGTGGCAAGCCTGTCGCCGTTATCCGGGCACAATTTATCAGCAAATGGTGTTGCTGTACAAACAAATGTACGTAACTAAAAGTCATTGGTACATGCGTGGTTCGAACGCAGACACTCATGATCGAGAAGCAAGGGTCAACCCCACTACGCCACCACCGCTGTTCTTCACCTTCCTTCTCCACCTTTCCTCCACCTCCACCTGTTCGCCACCTTCTCTACGATACTAAGGTCATATATTGATTAATTGACTGACTCAATACTGTCTCCGTCGGCCACAGCGTCAGTCGAGGTCATAACGAAAAAAAAAACCGAAAAATGTAATAAATGCGCCTACTATGCAGTGTTAACGTGACAGATTGATTAATTGATTGACTTAATACTCTATTGTACCAATAAGTTCATACAGCTACGCGGATCAATTGAAACACTAATCCGAAAAAAACAGCCTCGAGTTGAGTAGGTAACCAAGTTAAGCAATTCCAGCTAATGGTTGCCCAACAAAATTACATTTATGTACGTTAAAACCTACAGCGAGTAACACGGCACCAATTGGGTTAGCGGGAAAATAAAGTTGCGGAAGGAAATTTTGTGAAGGCGCTCGAGTTTTCTATTGATTAATCTTATTAGTACAAAGTAAGCCGGTGGTAGCCTAGAAGGTATAATAATAGACAAAGAAGCATGAGACCCAGGTTCGATTCCCAATGCAAGCATGTACCTATGATTTTGTTTTCTAAGTCATAAACTTATTATTTTGTAAAGTTATAGTAGCAGTACCACTCGTCAAAGGTGAAGGAAAACATCGTGAGAAAACCTGACTGCCTGAAATTCACTTATCCTAGCTAATCACTTCATCATCAACCCATTATGTCCCCACCGAGGGGCACGGGTCTCTTCCCTGAGGAAGGTATAGGCCATACTCCACCACGCGGGCCACGGCCGGATTGATGGAGGCTTGTAAGACTAGTGTCTGCTCTTACAGTAAGAAGTTTTCAAGCTGCCCTAGGGCCTCTGACTTGGCTTAACGACCGCCATCTATCGACGGCAGCCAGCACCAACTGCTTAAGGTGCCTTGCGAAGCACGGAAACGCTCGAAAAAATCCACAAGCGTTAGTCATACACGGTCACCCATCCATGCACTGAACGCGACCAATCTTGCTTAACACTCGTGATCGTTTAAGATCACTCAGGCAGCCGGGGCTAGGAGGGGTTTGGTGGGCACGTGCGGCGATTAAGCCCATACACTCTCTCTGTGAAAAGGCCGGTGCCCTATAGTGGGACGTATAATATAGGCTGCTCACGTATTTAATAATCTTTTTGATACAGGCAATATAGCAAAGTGTTCGCTCAATGTCGGTAAGTATTCGATTGTGCTTATAATAGAATCGATTGCTCTAAACACTCCGTAGTTCCTTTAGTCTGTGGGTACCTACGTTTTTTGCTTAACCTCTATTTGAACTGCATCTGATCAGTGTTCTAAAAAATTGAGTTTTTATAAACAAGTGTTTTAACCTTTAATATGTGTAGGCAAAGGCACGGTTGGATAAAATTGAGTGTAGTAAAACAAATATTTTGGAATCTCTAAGAGTGATTCTAAGCTGAATACAGGGCACTATGGCGCTCATTAGGGGAGCGCTATGTCCAGCAGTGGACTAGTATAGCCTCGTGATGATGATGATGATGAAGAGTGATTTGGTAAATAAAATACCACTGAAAATATTTTTTCAGTTTAAATGTTTCCAGGAAAAGAACATAATATCAACCTCAACACTATTAAAAACTAATGAGATCTCATGTAGAGTCAAGTTTCTCACTTTACGAACTCTGCACATTAGTCAAATTATGTGGTTTGAACATTCATCAAAACTTCTAAGCGCTTGACAAAAACGAATTGAAAATTGGTGGGTGTTGTAAAGTTACGAGTATCACGATCAACATAGGGTACCCAAAACTGGTATATATATTTTTGCATAACATTAACATTAAACTCACGTTTGCTTCTTGCAATTTTTTTTTTGTTTGATTGCTTTTATCTCCATCACTGTTCCAGCCTACATTTATATAATAATAATAATATAAATAAATAGATTTTTAGTTAGTTGAGCACTTTCTAACATAGTTTGAATGTCTTTGGTCTGCGTCCTAACCCATGTAATGAGTCATTGTTACTTGCAATAAATAATAAAATAATAATTTCCAGCGTGTGACCGTTCCATGTAAATAAACCTTGTAATCAGTTGTTTTTGTACCTCCAACTGTCCTGTACATACCAAATAGCTTTTTTTCTACGTCCAAATTTTTGTAGGTCCTACGCGAGAAAAGCTTATTTCTTAGCAAAAGACTTGTGCGAGAGATGAATTCAGAATGAATTCGGGTCAGGGTATGAGCCGGATCGATGGGTCGAGCCACTTTGATCCCGGCGGCGGAATTTAATTGGTAAATTAAAATCGCCCTTCACTAATGAAACTTTTGATCTTCTACATAATTAGGGAATTCTCGCGCGGCCAATATCTTTTTTGGAGCAGATTATTTATTCGTTATCTCGGTATATATTTTTAAAGGAAATTTTAAGAAAGGTGGTTTAATAAAAGGGAAAAAATAGCTTCCTCAATTAAATCAGTCTCTCAATTCCTCAGATAGGTAAGTACCACAACTCCCACAATTATTTCATAATGATTCATCGTCATCGTCAGCCATTTGAAGCCAACATAAACGTCCTTCATGGATTCCCAAGTTTCCAGATCTCGTGCCGCCGGCACCCAGCAACTCCCTGTAAACAAAATCAGTTCAATATAAAGATAAGATAAAGATAAAGATATATTATTCAAGAAAACAATTATACATTGACCTTATGACTAAGCCGTGGTATATTGATGGAATATGGGTCAAAATATGTATTGATAATAATAACTACTTCCACACATAACAGTCACTTGACTTGGTCCCAAAGTAGGATATTCTGTGCTATAGTAACCAGGCTAGGACGATGTAAACATAGAAAAACATTGATGAATCCAAAACCGATACCGATTAGCTAAACCGTTCTCAAATAGAGACTAATCATTGGAATATAATGACGACCTCTGTGGCGTAGCGGTTAACGCATCTGCTTACCAAGGGAGAGGTCCCGGGTTCGATCCCCGGCTGGAGAGAAGAAAAAATACTCCAGGTCTTGGATGTTCACATGTTTGTGACGTCGCTGTTTCTGGTTCCCACGACACAGGGTATCCTAGTGTGGGGCCAGAAGCAATGTATGTGCCTGTGTGTAAATGTTTAAAAAAAATATATTTTGCAGTCGGTGCCAAGTTTCGGACCAACACGTACATTTTGGGCAATAAGTCCAAAATATACTTCTGCAATATCTGTATTTGTTTTTAACGTGTCACGTGACGCATGTATTTCACTATTTTTGCGTTGGTACAGTGAGGATGTTTTAGCAAAGGGCAAGATAAAACGTACCGGAAACCGTGCATGAACGACTAATAAATGTCGATGAAGCGAAAGTGATTTGTCAGGATCGTGGCAGGTGGCAGTCCTTGGTCTCTGCCAACCCTTCTGAGATACAGGCGTGAGCTTATATATTATGTATGTAGTGGTGTAGTATTCTGACGTCGGTTTTTGTATTGTAATTTTTTAATTTTATTTTTATTTTTTTACTCAATCGACTCTTCGGTTATTCCATGCCTAGCTATGCCCACTGTTCCCCTAAAAGAAGCGATAAAAACTACTCCAAAGTCCTTCTTATATTTCATCCGCAGGCTCCGAGCATCAGCGGCGCGATCTGAATCGGGAAATGACGCTTGTGGAGTTAATGGCAGAAGAAGCGCCGGATTATGCGGCGAATGAATAAACTTATCTGATTGCAGTCTTGTGGACAGAAGTTTCGTCTCAATGATAGCAGAGCCTTACATTATTGTCACATCTGGACGTGACAAATATGTTGTCTGAAAGGAATAAATGTGGAGTTTATTTCTTAGCTTCTTTTTCAAGTAAAAAATGCAATAATTTTTTCACCTAATTTAAAAACAAACGTGAAAACTCTGTAGATGGCGATAAATTGACTATGTTACATTGATGAACATATAAAAGTACCTACATTACTAAACATTAAGGTGTTCCTATGAATTAATTTGTTATACAGATAGATCATGAGCATGCCATAGGTGCAAGACATCGTGATCATGATCACTTTCTGTTTTTCGTCTTTTTTATAAGATGTTTGCCTTAAATTTTTAACTACTTTATGTAGCAAATACTTCTCTTTTGTTACTGAAAAGGTACCAATTTCTTTCTGGCATAGAAAAACCTTCAGATTAATATTTTTTCCCTTGTTTTTATTTCATTTTGACGTGCCACCTGATGCATGAATTAACAAATGGATTTAAGATGAATGAATGGATAAAAAAAATGGATTTTCAGTCAAAAAGTTTTTTTAATTTTTAGAAAAGTAGCGACACCTATACGCATTCTTTTCATATCATCACCGACTAATCATAACCTTTAATTGTACACAAAATGGTATATCTACAAATATCTGACAGATAAAATAAAAAAACGTCCAAAAGAGCTTCTGTACCAGTTCTACCTTCTGAAGGAGAGCAAAGTATAAAAAAGCCATGAAGAGGCGCGACGGCCATAAATCTCCGGCACGTCGCTGGCGCCTGCGTGCCGCCGTGCGCGCCCGTGCCGTGCCGTGCCGTGTCGGGAACAACCCTATCTGATCTCGGCTGATAAATAACCTTGTCGGCCTACCTATCTTCCGCTGAAAGATCTAGTGTAGCCATCACTACTTAGTAATGGGTGCGGTGCCGGTTTATTACTTGTAGGGTTCCTTACACGAAAGGGATTAAAAGCGGAAACAGAACATGGCACGTCTGGTTCCTTGCCCGCTTGTCTGTCCGTCCCTCCGTCCGTCCGTACGTGGTAGTCAAGCACGTTAATCGCTACACTGGCTTATATTAACAATGTACTTGAAAGCGAGAGACCCAGGTTCGATTGCCGGTGTGGGGATACCTATGACTTTGATTTTTAAGTAATGTATATTGATGAAGTTTTTAGTAGCAATACCACTCACTAACCTGAGGGTCTAAGCTGCGTGGGCACGCGTTTTGATTAAGCACATACTGTCTCTCTGAGAGAAGGCATGTACCCTTCACTGGGACGTATAGAGGCTGCTTCCAAAAATGTGCCCGCTAGCAATCAAAGGAAGGCTTGGACTAACAAACATACCATAAATTTTACATACAGGCACATACATTGCTTCTGGGTTCACACTAGGATTCCATGTGTCATCGGAGCCAGAAACATCATCCATGACCTGGGTTTTATTTGTCCTCAGCCGGAATTAGAACCCTCTCGCATGGTGCTAACCGCTGCGCCACAGAGGTCGTCAAAACAAAACGCCTTATAGCTGGAATACGAGTATATGTATAAATCGGGCAGAAAATCTGTGCCATCAGTCCGCACACCACTTAGTTCACTCGCTAGGGAGGAATTAGCGGGGTTAGCGGGGATTCGGACATTTCACGGGGCTTTGTGGCTGTCGGTCTTGTGGGACGTTTCCTTGGTGATATTATTGGCGTAGGGGTTAGTGGTTTTGAAAAATTTACTCTTGATAGTCATTACATAGCCAGAAGAAAAGAAGGAGGAAAAAATTTTCTTACAGTAAATGTTGTACCTACGTGATGACGGTACCTATACGTTGCCAAATCATATAATACCTTCGTAAAAAAAATCTTGTCTTAATTCTTATGTCTATGTATTGAAGTCCAGACTTACTTGTAATATTCTTGGAAGTTGTATTTGAAATCAACATACTGTCAATATTAACGTTATCCCGGATACACTTACTTGACTTTTTGTCCGAAGAGTCCGAGTAGATTTCGTCTCTGACAAAACGAGTAACCGACGACGCGAGCTCCGCCTCTGCTCACCATGATTAAGCTCTGCGAATCAGAGCGAGAAGAGTCCGACCGTTTCGGAGGTAAGTCTATCGGGAATAAAGTTAATAAGGTGTAGTGCTTACGAAAGTTTTAGATCGAAAACATTGACATTCATTGTATTTTCGTCGAATCCTTTAATTTTGCAACATAACTTACTAAGACCACAGAGTACATAATAGTACATCGGAAGCCGTATTGGCATAATGATCTCAGAACATCGTATATAACGTTAAATCTTGCTACAATGTGGTCAATATCTTGTTCAGTTTAAGCTTGGCTGACACCCTGAAACGAACGTAAAAGAAGCGTTCAATCCACGGCCAATCTACATCGGTGTAAGCTCTTGGGGCATGTCTTTGTGACGCGCCCGCAATACAATTACCGGCGAGAGCGGAGCGCGAGGTGCGCCCTGCCCTGCCCACAGCACCCACGTCGGCAAAAGTACTACTTGAATGATGTTAGGTGTGCTGCTGAGTAGATATTTAAATTAACTACACATATGTACTTAAAACTGATCATAAATATTATGGATGTTGTTTATGTATACAAAATAATATTGGTATTATGTAAGTTATTAGTAACTTAAAAAGACACAGCGCTTTGCCATCAAACTGTTTTGCAGTTACGCGACATTGTGTAACTGAATAAGGTTTTTTTTTGTTTAATAAAAAAATAAAAAAAATATCAAAAATTGTCTCTAGACCGCGACCGCTGGGGAGAGTTCCCAAGATACTGGCAGCATTCCCCTCTGAATGGCGAAGCTGGTGCGCTGACCAAGATAGCTACCGGCTATAGGGTCGCGTAACGAGTCGATGAGGCGCGTCGATATTTCTTTGTAAAGTATACATGAAACGAAAATGTAAGACAATTACTATTGGAAAATAGATGTTGTAAGCTAAAAACCAATTCTGACATTAGTCATACGCGAGACCGTACTGATGGATTGGTCTATTCAGATATTCAATTTAGTAACCAGCCGTTATTCATACCAATGTTTTGTCTAGGCGTGAAGAAACTCTGCTGTTCACGGATAATTTTGTCAGCGCATATTTGGCTGCATGAACTTGTGAATTCAATATTCAACCAGATGTCAACCTGAAATGAAATAAAATAACAAAAGAGGTATTCAGAGATATGATAAGATAATTAGGTATAAGATTTTATTAAGTTTATTGTTACCAAAAAATAAAGTTAACAAGTATATTACAAAATTTGATCTTCTTTAAAAGCTGTACTCCGTGAGGGCCAAAATTACGATTTCTAATTGAGTATAAAACCAAACATTGACAATCGATTACTAAATTCCTTATACAATTTTTATTTAAAACAACAACCAATCACGAATCAAAAAACAGACAAAAAGTAGATATTTTAGTAGATAGGTATACAGGAGATACGAGGTGCTTACGACTGTGTGGGTGTTTGTGAAAGCCTGAGTGAATTGTGTTTGTGTGTGTGTGTGTGTGTGTGTGTGTGTGTGTGTGTGTGTGTGTGTGTGTGTATGTGTGTGTGTGTGTGTGTGTGTGTGTGTGTGTGACGCGTATATCGTTACAAATAGTTCATTATAGACGCTAACAGAATGTAACCCTCTGACTGCGATTATTTTGTCTGCAAGTTGTTTCGAAAGAAAAACCCGCTGTGAAAGGCGTCGTCAGCAGACAATCCGTTCCTTCCCGCAACAATCGGCCATTGTCGGCGATTGATTTATCGAATTACTATTGAACGTCAAAGCCGCGTGCTCCGGGCTTGCAAAGCCACGCCATGCCACTAGAAACAGAAGGTACAAGATAGTATTTTGAATGACTCGCGGTGATCATTTCATTGTATAATAAATAATCGTGATTACACATATATAACTTAGGCACAAAATATCTAGTGCAGTTTGGCTACTCTGTTGATGTTGAAATGTCTGTGAATATTTCCGTATTTATGATGACCTAACTTGGTTACTGCAGCATGGGGTAGGTATCCATGTTTCATATCAGAACCTAGATTCTGTTAATGCATTGTAGTACAACGACAACTGAATGAACTGAACATTGTGTTTCAAGTCTAACCGCGAACACTATCAAACAATCTCAGTTTTTTGACAAAACCCGTCACGTGTAACGACCATGTATCGGTCATGGTAAAATAACAAAATCGCGGTCCAGGGCAAGTTGTATGGAAATGATTTATTTATTATAAAAAAGTACTAAATAAGAAAAATAAAAATTCAAAATAATTGAAATGAAACATCGTCATTCTTAAGGTGACTGAACTTTATTATGGCGTATTTAAAGATTGGTACCTGGTTGACCGAGCTTTGCTCGGTATGTAGGTTTTCACACAAAAAAAAGAACTGGACAAAAAAAATCAAAATTATTATCAAGTCTCGAACAAGCGTCTTCTGTTTACGGTATCGTCCTAATTCCCACTTGAGCTATGACAACCTTACAGACGGTTGCGAAAATTTCCTTCTTATAGTGTAGCAGTTGTAGTTGTAGCGTTTTATAAAAATGAAACCTAGTTGGATCAATTAATCGCCCCCAAAACCCCCTGTTTACAAAATTTCATGAAAATCGTTGGAGCCGTTTCCGAGATTCTGATTATATATAAATATATATACAAGAATTGCTCGTTTAAAGAGATTAGATTGCTCGTTTAAAGATATTAGATTTTTTTCAGCTTTTTTGGCTTTGTCTGTTTAAGGGCGCTTTACTCACGCGGCACGAGTATAAGCGCCCTTTTATTACTTTAATATAACTCTTGCATCTTGATAAAATACATTTCAATCAAATTATTTAATCGTCGTAATTTTTTTTAAATACCCTGAGTTTATTTGTGTATATCAAGGGAACCTGGTCATTGGCCTATTTGACTTCTTTCAACTGGCGTTCTACCAGTTTTTTCTCTGAGCATCGAGTCCCTTGAGAGCCCGGCTCAACAATGCGGGGAAAAATTGAGCCCTTCAGTGAAATCTCCATGCGTGCCCCCTCCCCCCTCGCCCCTCCGAGGAATTGCAAAACGACTTGGAAAATTCCAGGCGGGTGAAAGAAACGAGCCTCAAGGGTTAGTATTATTATTACTGTCCCGTGACTCGGCAGTTTGGGACGTTGACGATATTGTCAAAAGAAAGTTAATCGGCCCGAAGAAATCGATAGCTCCATGTATGCTATATTGGAAGTGCAGAAAAGTTTGAAAGTGAATAATGTAAGTCATGTCACTTGTAGAAACTTTGGGTAGACATAGACCAGGACCTACATTTTGTTAATACATTGTAGAACAATGACAACTGCGTGGCGAATGGCGAACCCTGTGGCGCAGCGGTTGGCGCATCTGCCTGCCGTCCTGAGGTCATGGTTTCGAGGCCCGGCTGGGGACAAAAAAAGGGAGGCCCGGGTCTTGGATGTTTGCATGTTTGTGGCTTTGCTGTTTCTGGTTCCCACGACACGGGGTATCCTAGAGCCAGAGGCAGTGTATGTAAATGTTAAATGTTATGTTATGTTAATTTAGTTTCATCGCCGCTTCAATTCGACGTGCGCACACATAATATATGGAATGTTCTCGGCGTCAATGGTATGAAAAAACACGTCACGACCCGACCGTGCAACTGTCATTGTGCTACAATGCACTAACAGAATCGAGGCCTACGGTAAGCCACCTGCCACGATCCTGACAAATAACATTCACTTCATCGACATTCATCATGTGCGTGCATGAAATTACTTTTAAAAACATAACTTGAAATGACTTCGTATGTAGTGGAAGAATTACCACTTCCTTTTCAAAGAATGAAATTCAATTTTTAGTTTAATTTTTATACTAAGCCTTTTCTGTAGTGGCGCTATAATATTTAAATAGGATGATAGCTCCATGTAAAATTCCTGCGCGTGTTTCAAAGTCTCCAATGTCAGTCGGGGGTGTAGTGTAGATGATTCATTACCGGTAGGGCTCCGCCCCGCCGCGTGGCCAAGTCCCGCCGCGGGCACCGCTTCGTTAGCGGCCCCACGGCCGCCGGCGGGGCACTCAAGCGGAACGGTGGTACTGATTGGTAATTGCTTTTTCTTACAAATAAATAACTAGAGAATAGATCACAAGAATCTTACATTTATTTCAATCTAAAAATGTCGGTATTAGGTACTTTTAAAAATTCGATTTCATAAAACGGGTTAGTATCAAATGGTCGTAAAATCAACTGGTCTACGGCATCAACTCGTCCTAAAATCATCTTGAAAAAATTGCAACCAGACACGGGAGCGTCGAAGCGTACAGTACGCTGCGTACTGTCGAAGAAGGAGAGTTATTTACATTAATGTTTTCGGTTGATTAAGGTCTACGAATGTCGAATAATTGTGATAATAACGGTAATTTGTTTCTGACGAGTTGCTTTTAAGACCAATAACTTTTTAGCTGAATTGCGAATTTTCTAACGTCCGTTTTTTCATTCTATGTAAAAAAAATGTCACGGTGTTACAGCTATAAAATATATCGGTTTACTCCGTAGATTTCTTTTACCGTGAATAGAAGACTCGTGTGACCAAAATCCTTATCACATCAAAGACATTACAATTTAATGCCTCATAAGAGCAAAGTCTAAAAAAAAACACCTACGTAGCACAAACAAAAATTGTTGCCGCATAAGAGAAAAGTCTAAAAAAACACCTAAAGTCCGATTTTTAATTCCGTAGAATTCTGACAGTTGTCATTTTTTGACATGTGAGAGATTAGAAACCTTTTTGGGCCGGACACATTTTTCAATTTCAATACGAGTGTGAACATCTGAGTCTACACATTCAATTTGTTGGTGAATGTATCCATTTTTTAAAGTGTGGAGCTCCAAATTAAAAGAAAATTTAAGGCGAGTGACAATTTGTGTCCCTTTTCATCACACAAACAGTAAAAAAGTACAAGTACAGAAAACATTTTTTTTTAAATATCTAATCATCATTAATACTAATATCACTATCTTTATCATCATCATCATCATCGCTGACATGAATTATTAAGAGAACTAACACTTCACTTTTCTAAAAAGGTTTACGAAACCTTGAATTAGTAGACAGTGATGCCAGCTAAAGAATAAAATAAAGTAATTAAAGTTAATTCGATGTATTGTTCGTGATATTGAAATATTTGTTATTTTTGTATTAGGTCACTTGAGTAAGTAAATATTTAGATTAACCTTTTTGTAGGTAAATTATAAAAAATACGTAGCATTTTATTTTTTATTGCCCTCAAATGGGTCAAATTTGTCTCTTTTTCGGTGGAGAACTTTTTCAGTAGCAACACTTATGAAATGTCAGAATTCCACGGACTAAAAAAATCAGACTGTGCGTAGCACAAACAATTTTTACTTGGAAGTAAAATGGGGTAATTTGGTTTTTGCGTACTAGCAACATTCAGACATTGACAGCCTTTGGATTGTATGCAGACGTCAACGTAAAAGTTTTTTTTGCATTGAATTAAAAAACAAACTTTAGGTGATTTTAAGTGATTTTAGGCGATTATCTATAGAGTCTAATTAATTGTAAATCCTGTTCGCCATTTTTCGTTTTATTTATTCACTTACTACGATTTATAGATATATTTTCCAATCACCAATCCGGACTTGGCCCCCGTGGTGGAGTATGGCCTATACCTTCCTCAGGGAAGAGACCCGTGCCCCTCGGTGGGGACATAATGGGTTGATGATGATGATGATGATAGATATATTTTCATTAAAATTGAAAGACGGGTTGAAATATTCTCATTTTTCTAGGCAAATTTATTTAATGTTACTACTAAATTCCCCACTAGCGCCGCTATCAACTGAACAGATAAGATGGTGGCACTGTACTTCATGGGCAACCTCATAATTTGTCTGCCTGATTTCTGACGAGTTGTTTCATAGACGATTTACTTTTTAGTCCAGTTGCAATTTCGTCAAGATGATTTTAGGACGAGTTGATGCCGTAGACCATTGCTTTTACGACCATCTGATACTAACTCCACAATTAATAGACGTACTTTAGCTATCTTCTATAATTCAACTCCACAGAGTTCATACAGAATTCCTAAATATGCTTTAAAAATGGTTTGGTTTCATTACATCGTAATAAAGAATCACAAATGAGTACCTACAGTAGGTTTCTTTCAGGAGCTCGTGAGGTATCCAAATATTGAACTTTTCTGTGTATCCATTTTTTTAAATAAACATAACATAAACAAACAAACACTTACATACAGGCAGACATTGCTTCTGGCCCCACACTAGGATACAAACAAACATGTAAACATCCAAGACGTGGAGCTTTTTTTTCTCCCCAGCCGGGATTCGAACCCGGGACCTCTCGCATGGTATGCAGATGCGCTAACCGCTACGCCACAGAGGTCGTTAATGCGCCAAAACTGTTTTGTGGTCAATTCCCAAAAGTTTAATTCTGACTTGGCTTAACGACTGCAATCTATCGACGGCAGCCGGCACCAACTGCTTAACGTGCCTTGCGAAGCACGGAACCGGTTGGAAAAATGCCACTAGCGTTAGTCATAGACGGTCACCCATCCATGCACAGAACACGCCCTATGTTGCTTAGCCTTCATGATCGTTTAAGATCACTCAGCTACAAGCGATTAAAAAAATTCGAGCTATTAAAATTATGCAATTCTGATAATCATCCTGACCCTATAAGGGTTCCGTTTTATCTTTCCGAGGTGTGGAACCCTGAAAACCGTAGATACCTAAGCAGTACAGTGCCACCAAGTTATCTGTTCAGGTGAGCAAAATTGTAACTAACAAACAAATTTTAAATCCTGTTCCCCATTTTTGGTTTTATTTATCCACTTACTAAGATTTATAGATACATTTTCATTAAAATTTAAAAACCAGTTAAAATATTCTAATTTTTCTACGTAAATTTCTTAAATGTTACTACTAAATTCTCCACTAGCACCGCTATCAACTGAACAGATAAGATGGTGGCACTGTACTTGCCTATCTTCACCCCAAGCGGTTCCACTGCCGACGATAAGACAGGAAACAGAAATATGCGTCTCAAACTCTTTGTGTATCGATTTCAGTTTAAAATCGGCTTGAAGGGGTTGTCTAAGCGAGCAGGATATTGTTGGGGATTGTAGCCTCAGGGTTTCCTTTTGTGGGAGTAAGTGGTTGGAAATGTTATTCTACAAATCTTATCCAAATACTAAGCGGGATCCTTTTCTGAGGGATTGGGTTGGCCTCAACTTTCTGCACTGCGGGAATGAATTGAAAGTGTTATTTTAATAAAAACTTTTTATTGCCCTCCTAAGGATTTTAATACTGACTGGTTTTACACAGAATTACATGGGGCGCAGTACTATTCTGCTGTTTACTTTATTGCATCCTTATTTGTTAAGCTGTTAATGCGTTATTCCGGTATCAAAATGTATAAACTTTGCCACTTGATAGCTGTGAAGGGAAACCTCGTGGGGAAACCCTAGTGTTTGAGATGCTGACATTCGTCAGCGCTACAACTATGAGGCTAAGTGGGAAATCTCATGTCTAATTAGAACTATACTTTACTGCTCTTATCAAAATAATTTGTTAAATAATAATTATAATACTCTTTAAACAAGACACATATTTAAGCCTAATCTTAGAGCGGTAGGCAGAGACTAGAGTTTGCCACATTCCACGATCTAAATCGAGAAATCTACCTTGCATGATTCATTATTTTGATTTGTTATGTTAGTCTCCTTGTTGTCTGTTGTTTTTCTCCTGCTGTGCTCTTCTGATGCCGCTTTGTTTCTGTGCATTTGTGTGTGTGTGTGTGTGTGTGTGTGTGAATCATAATTTTATCAATCTATTAAATCCGATCCTACGGAACATTGGTAGGAACTAGAAGATCCTGGAATATAAATGCAAAAACTTGTGGTCAACATTGCCTGTTCCAGCCAGATCGATAGGAGCAGACTGACAAGTCAGCAGTTCCGGGACGGCGGATCACTTGGCTGATTGGAAATTGCACTTCGTCAGTTTACTGCAGGGTTAACTCTCAAATGTCCGATTTCAGACACAAGTCATTCGGAGTTCGGGTCAATGGGACAATTTTTGTTTCATTATTTGTTTCTCCAGTGTACAGGTTTTGAAACATAGGCGCTTACATTTTGAAACATCCGCGCCTTATGCACTGAAGTAAAAAAAACTGACTGTCCAAAACGTAGAAAATGTAAATTCAACACAGGTTCAATAATTATCTGTCACATAATTATTGCAATAAATTATTATAATTACTGAATTCTTTTAGAAGTAGCGTTGTATTATTATATTGGCTTATATTGTATTATTAAATTAGGAAAACGCACTCAGATTTATAGACAGTCAATATAATTCGTACATGCCTAGTAATCTCTGCCTTATGCGTAAACTATGCTGTTATCTACCTCAAAGCGATCCGCTTCAAGGGCCAGAAATAGATTCAAGACTGAAAGCGTAAATTAAAGCTAAAGTCTACAATCATTATCTAATCCTGTCCGAGATCTTGATTTATCTCGGATCATGTTTAGTTCATCTAATAATTTTAATTAATCAAATATCATGAAGGTAAAAATTTATACAAATGCTTACAAAAATACATTTGCAAAAAATACTCTGAGCCAAGGTAAACAATATAAAATCACGCCTGTGTCACGCAGGTATAGACAGAAACTTGAATTTGCGGAAATTTTTAGTAATTTCATGTCTTTGTCGTTTCATGCACAGAAGCACGCTTGGTTCACGGAATGTTTTACTTTGGCCACTCAACACGATAATAGTTTGTTATCCGATGCTCTATAGACTGTATAACTGAGTACTGCATTCTGAATACTGGATCAACATACTGACTGATTCGTTCACCTGAATTAAAAAAAAAAACTATTTAAGTCGCCTTCAAAAGAATCGAGTTGATAAAAAAAGTTTTAGCTTAATTAACAAACTTAAAAATTATTAAATTATCATGAATGTGTTGAAAACTACAAAAATAGTCCTCTGAATACATTTAATATTAATCTACTGTTTAACACCAGACCTCTTTGTCTTCTAAATAACCATTGATTCTACAGTAAGCTTTTTTGTACAGAGTATGCTTGATGGACAGACGATCTCATCCAAGTGGCGGGAAGACGCTGGATGCAAGCCGCTTCCGACCGGTCTTTTTGGAAATCCATGGAGGAGGCCTATGTCCAGCAGTGTGGCTTCTTGTGGCTGAATGATGATGATGATAATGATGATGCTTAAAGCTTTTCTTAAGCCGCGTCGGAGATAACTCTAATATGTCTTGGGGTATCTGGTTGAAATGAAAAGCTAGTTTTTCCAACGTTTTGCAGTAGACCCCATCCACAAAGCATGGCGGCGGGAGTCGTAAAGTCTCGTGCATGACAAACGCCCGCAGTCGCTGCCAAATGATAACGCGGTGCCCCCAAACCCTAGCCGGCTCTGTTAGTCTAGGCTAAGACAAGGGTTTATTTATTTTCTATCATATACGAAACGCAGATATATTCGTAACAGTAAAATAGACTTGTTCTGTAGACCTGACTAACTGGTTTTTACAATCAACCATTAAACAATAACCACTTCAAACGAACTAAAAATGTTCACCAACTTTTATCAATGTCTCTAGAATAATTGCAGAATTGCGATAGAGGCTAATTGTATTTCGTTGTAAACTTTATTTGTTGCTTCCACAACGGGTACCTATTTTCCGTAGAGATAATTTAAAGTTACGGACGATAGTGTCAAAATGTATTTTTAACAAAGGAAAGATAGACCAATGGTTAAAAACAGTGATCAAGATCACTGTCCCCAACCCACATCGGTAGCTTTTCAATTCAATTTTTCAATTTTCTCAATGGAAACTGAATAATTCATTGGTTTAGTAATTGTTACATTTATAGAAAATTTAAAAATAACCTATGCAAGTTTGTTATTGACAATAAATTGTTATTATTATTTAGACAAATTTTTTATGGCATTACGATGTTAATTAAAAAATATTTAACTTTGCATCTTTCTTTCATGAAATTACTGTTTAATGACTATCTAATTGTGTATTATCAAATTGTGACATTGATTTTTGTATACAACTATGTTGTTGTGTACAAATGTAAGTATATAAATGTATTTCAACATGCGTATGCATAATTAATTGATTTGCATATGCATATGCATATGCATAATTAATTTCTACCCAAAACAAATGTAAGTATACAAATATTATTTGTATACTTACATTTGTTTTGGGTAGAATGCTGTCTAAAATATACTGTAAGACCTTTATTATAAACAAACCTATGTTCACAAAAATTGACACTCAAATCATTGACTTCTTATTTAGTTATATTATGTTTTTTTTTTGTTAAATAAAGTGTAACAACAACAACACTTTCTATAGAGCCTAACAGCCCACAGACTAAAAACGTCAAAGCAGAGCCCGGAACGGCTGCGTCTTGACACTACTGTAGCCTCTGCCAAGTCACACCACGCCCCGTCCGGTGCTTGGAGAGGACACGCCGAATGCTCAAGTGTGTTTGCCCTGTCGGCATATCCGCCAAGCAGATAGTGCGATGTAGTCTGCATACCAAGCGTATGCTGCTGCATAGCGAATCTGGCTATCATGCGTGGGTCCTAGGTTTGAAACCCCGCCTGGGGACAAAGAAAAACCCCAGGTTTTTTATGTTTACAAGTTTGTGATGTCACTGTTTCTGGTTACCACGACACAGGGTATCCTAATGTTATGCAAGAAGTAATGTATGTGCCTCTATGTAATTTTTTAATGTTTATCTATTCTCCGTTGACAAAAGAGCAATAAAAATCACAATTGACAGCTGATAACAGTAGATGGATAGTGAGTAGAACAGTGGACTTGGAATTGAGAGGTCCAGGTTCGATTCGCAAGGCAGGCATATACTGTAGCGCTTTAATTTTCTTTAAAAGGTTGCTTAGTAGGCAAAAATACTTTTTATTTTATGTTTTCGTTGAGCATCCAAGCCTAACTAGAGATCAACTGACACAAACGTATTGATTCCTTTCAAATAATATAAAATCATCCCAGACAATTGTGCCAGCCAGATACTATAAAGATGAATCGCTACATTACCTATGACTTTGTTTTGTAAGTTATTAACATTTGTGAATTTGCAGTGGCAATACCACTCGCTAACTGTGAAGGAAACCTGAGTGTCTGATCTATACATAGAGCACTACTTGATTTATTTCAACGTAAAGAATTAACATTGTGTTTAAAAAATATCATTGTAATTACATATAATATTACCCGGTGACTTGGAGCCAAATGTAGTGGAGAAAAAAGCGGCAATCTTCTCTCAAATCACTTTAAATTTAACACATAAGTTGTAGGTAGCTTTAACATACAGAAAATGTAAAAAAACAATATAGACAAAACTTTATAGCACATCACCATCTACAGGGTACATCCGTTAATCAGACCGTGACCGGAGCAAATACTCAGGAAAGAAAAAAACTATCACCATTATCCGGGCACCGACGGCATCTTACAAGTCAGATAAAGGCAAAGAGGTGCTCCAACTACAGACAAGTCGTACGTTCGAGAGTTCGCCGCAAATTGATCGCGAACAAAACAAATAAACAAGCAACCACTCGGCCGACAGAGGAACTGAACAAAAGTTTTCCACATACCTGCCTTTTGGGGCGCGCGGGTATGGGGGAGGGGGATGCAGGCGTACTGAGAGCTGGAAAAGTACGAACGTAAAACTGGGTAACCTCACGCTCTGATCCCTAATGCAAAGACAACGTCAGCTCACTTTTAGATTGAGTCTCAAAATTCGCCGTAATTGGGCGAAATGAAAAGAAAGAAGAAAGAAAATAGACATTTATTGAAATTGTTCTGATATCGCTGTAGATTTCCCTAACATTAAATGATTAAATAAATAAATAAACACAAGATACGTAACAAACAAAATACACGATTACACGAAAGTCAACAAAACAAAAAATAAAAACATATGAAATTAAAGGCAGCCGGGTTCTTGTGGTAGTAGGGTATGGCGCCCAGCCACCTCCGACGGATGCACCAAAAAAGGACAATAAAAAAGGGCTCCAACTCAGCATACTTTACTTGTGTGAGCTATGAATGCCATAACATCAGTAAAACAGATTTTCAGTTGGGATCTTTTTTTTTTTGCACCCGGAACATAACACATTTGTATAATTAATTATGCATGCCACAAGACATACACAAATAATATGTACTTATATGGATACCCAACTCATAAATATGTTGTACAAACAAGTAATTGAAAAAGTGCCCAATCTGGCGTAATGTAAAGTTACAATGTCTTCTAAAATAAAAGTTAGTCACTGGACCAGTCAAATAAACAGTAATTTTAATTTTATGCGGCAGTTTTTGCAGTTTATAGTGATTTTACACAGCAAATTTAAGTTAAAACCACATCATTCAAGTGCAATTCTTTTCAGAGCATTATTAAGTACAATCACATTTTATCGCCAATTCGGTATGTAAAGTATTTTTCAGGTATTATTTTTATATTTTTATTTCATAAAACATTTAATTTTAAGCCACTAATTTTAAGCTTTTTATTTTCCAAGTAACGGTTTTTTTTTAATTATTTTTTAAAGTATTATTCGTGATGACGTCATTTCGTAGCCTGAATAGCTTTAAGTCTTTGCCACGTTTTCAGTACATACAAGTCAAGTGTCAACTGTTTGTTGTCAATGTCAAGTTTGAAGTTATCTATTAGTATTTTTGTATGTACTGAAAACGTGGCAAAGACTTAAAGCTATTCAGGCTACGAAATGACGTCATCACGAATAATACTTTAAAAAATAATTTAAAAAAAACCGTTACTTGGAAAATAAAAAGCTTCAAATTAGTGGCTTAAAATTAAATGTTTTATGAAATAAAAATATAAAAATAATACCTGAAAAATACTTTACATACCGAATTGTAATGAAAATTATAAAATTATCTCATCAATGGCAAATTAATAACCGAGTTAATTACGAAAATAATTTGCAAAGCGTCCTCGGAGCGCAGCTGGAGGGTAGCAAGTGTAATTATTACAGCGAATGAATTAGTCAATCTCCCGATCGGTCGGTTCAATCAACGCGCAATTTGCACAATGTATTAAAATATTCCGACTGTAAATGAGACTTCAGTTTCGAAATATTGCATTTTCGATAAGTTCCTTTAGTGCGATGTCACGCGCGCGCGGATCTCGAATGAAATTATTGTCCATCGTAAATAAAATAGAGTCGATAAATTTAGTTTTTGCGGGAATTGCTGGTTTGTACGACACGTGGTTAAATATAACTAATTCAATTCAATTCAATTCAGGGCAGGCAATTCGAGGAAAGGGAGGCCGGGCAGGAGAAAGATGCCATGGTTGTGCAACATCAAAGAATGTGTTAAAACCGCGGAGGAGATGTTCAGAATTGCACTGAAAAGAGATCGTTGTAAAGAGCTGACTGCCAACCCCCAGTGATGGAGAAGCACTTTAAGGGGGGTTAGGCGGTCAGCGAAAATTTAGATTTCGCGACGATCCGCGTGTTTAATCAGTGGGGGCAGCGGCGGGCGCGCGGGGAGGCGCACGCGCTGCAGACAGAAGCGAGTACAATAGGCAACAATTCGAGCTACCGTTCTCCGAATTGTTATGCTATTATTATAACCACTACCATGTTGCATAGGGCAGATTAGCTTGACAGTTGGCTTCTAGTTCTAATAGGTTTACATCGAATAAATGTGGGTCACCTAACAATCATTTATTAGAATATATAATATACCTTGGTATGAAATCATTTAGGTATCCAAGTTATAAAAAACCAAAAGCCAAGTAATGTTAGTGTCGTATAAGGTTTTATTTCGCTATCTTTATGCATTTACAAGATACAAAACATATCTACTTATCTATGTACTTGTAATGTTGTAGGTAGGTACATTTTGAAAAATTGAAAATAGGGTAAACGTTAGGAGTTATTGGAAGTAAATTATAAAAAGTCAACATACGTATGTAATACTAGGGTAAACGACCCAATAATCGAACGTTAAATGTCAAACGGTAGAAATCATTGTAAGTAAATTATAAAAAGTCAACATACGTATATAATACTAGGGTAAACGACCCAATTATTGAACCCGTCTGCAATTTGGATACAAACATTTGGGTACCTATTACATAAAACCAAATATGTTTGTAGGCATAATAAAAAAAATTATGAAAGTAGGCATTAGCAGTCCTTCACTCAGAATCTGATCTTAACCGAGTGAAGGTTAGTAGCCAGCTACAATTAAATAAAAGAAGTAAGTGTTTTAATTTTTTTAATGTATTTTTATTTAGAAATAAACAGTTTTATGACTGATTCTAAATACTTCTTTTATTTGATTGTAGCTGACTAATAATATTAAAAAGGCAAAATAAAACAAAAATATTAAATTAGGTACATAATTATGTACCTAATTTAATATTTCATTTTTATTTTTATTTTGCCTACGAACATATCGGGTCAAACAAAATAATATTTGATATATTTATTCGCTTACATTACGTTAATTATAATGGCGCAGAAGCAATTACATACTAAAAAAACATCTCAACCAAAAAATTAAAATTTTAACATCCACCCGTGACACCTTTCGAAACGAAAAATATATTTTTTAATCTGTTCACGGGTCTTCGAGTAATCGCTGACCATACATTAAAAAAAATTGATCCCGAAACGTAATAGTGGAAGCTTTCTAAATAAGTAAAAAGGTCGCAACAAAAAGTCGGAGTGCGCATTGAAATTTGCTTGAGTTTTTTCGCAAAAAATTATTAGACACAATTCTTCGTCCATCCATTTAATTTGCTTATCGAGGTGCGGCTGCCAGTTTCAATTTCAAATTCAGCTTCTGTTACACTCTGTGGGACATTGAATCACTCTTTTGTATTCACTAAGCTAAAAAATAACAAATAAAAATTAATTCGTATATCGATACCTCAGTTTTCTAGGTATCAGCATAAGTATCTGTAACGAAATACTTTTGCACATATCCAGAAAACTGATTATTTCTGCCAAAAAGTGAATTTATCGATATGTCAAGCACAAAAAGTCTAATTTTGTAAGAGTAGTAATTAAATTATTTAGCTATTAAAAAATTTTGTGAGCCATAAAAAACAGCATTTAAATAATTTGGTCTGGATACTCTGGATACAAGATTTTGTTTGCAATAAAAAAAATCAGACGGCAATCCTGGCTCCGCAAATAGTTTTGATAATGGTAAAAATTAAATTATAAATAAGCAGCTACAATACCATGATAAACATTCAGTCCGCAAAAAAACTACTTGATCAGCAAAATTTAATTATTGATCAGCAGAGAATTGTATTTGATTGATATGCATATTTAAAACACGTTGAGCAAAATAATAGGATTGCATTTTTGTTAAAAAAACAGCAATGTACGTTCAAAGTGGGCGGAGCAAGATCGTATAATTTTACCTTTATCTTTATTTTAAGCTATATATTTATGACGAATAAAAATATAGCTTAAGTACTTAGTTACCTACTTAATTGTTTTATATTTTTTTAAATCTCAATTATATTTTATAAGAATGGTTTGTTTTATTAATTTACGCATCTATAAATAAAACATATCCAAACAAACACATCACATCAAACACTCTGAGAATAAATAAATTAAATAACCTTTCACAATTTTTTTTTTATTACCCTTTAAGTGCTTACCAGAATTTTATTAAACATAATAGCTCATTGTATCTTATACAGGGTGTTAATTTGTACAGTTTCAGTACAGAATGTACAGAAAAAAAAAAATCATTTTTTTTTAGTGAAAATCACCTAAAGTCGCGGGTTTTGCGGCGCCGGTAGCAAGCGCGCGGGCACACTCTCCTGCTTCACCCCCCAAAACCCCCGCCGGAACTGTCAAGTGCAAACGATAGAAGCTAATCCATATAACTTCATGATATTTAGGTGATTTTCACAAAAGAGTAATAGTTTTAATACTTTTTTTTTTTGCTTCAGTATCCAACAGCCAACAGTTTTGTGTCCTTTCGGAGTCATATTGTATTGAAAATGTTAGTTTTTTTTCAATACAATATAAAAGGAAAGGAAAGGAAAAATATTTGGCTGTTGGCGTCATAGTAACTTTTGTACAGCTCGCTGAGACCTATTCGATGTTGTATCGCACATGGCTATTGGGCCAGGGTCCAAAATTGCATTCCTTTGACAGCTATTAGTTTTTTTTTTAGTTCTTCTGAAAACGGCTCATTCAGTTGAAGTTTTTTTGTAACCAAGTCATTGATAAATGGGTAAATTGTGCAATGTGCGTTTTTGTTCTCTTTTTTTTAGTTCTATGAGATAATCTAGATGGCATCATTCGTTTCTACATACAAATTTGTGATTGGTGGCAGTCAATGTCAATGTCAGTTCACAGATTACTAAAAAAGAAAAGGAACCAGGTTTGCCATTCGTACGAAGTTTCTGGTAATGAAAAATAAAAACCCACAATCCACAGCAAAGACTCCAAAATATCTAAATAGGACGTAGGCGCACTTATCACCTAACTAAAACATGTTTTTTTAGGTAATCATCCATCACAAAGTCCACAGAAACATAGTATTTTTTGGCTTTGACGTTTATTACTAAGGTACGGCAGCGCCACCTAGTGAATCTTGTAAAACTAAATTTGACATAAGGAAAACGCTCATTAGGGTAAAAAGCAAAAATGTAGTTATATTTCGAGGAATTATGTAATTAGAGTATACTAAGACGATACAGACGTAGTTTGATCGCATAGGTTAAATTTCCCGTTGTATGTCCGTTATTGGTGCATTTACCCTGTTGTTATAAAACCAAAAAAATATGAATAAGTACGCAGCTAGATAACTACACCTAACTAACTACACTACACCTAACAAAGAGTTATTCGAAGTGGTGTCGGGTAGTTTTAAAAAGATTTTTAAATTGCGCCATCTAAAAAGCCAGGACAATAGAGTAGGATTCAGTGAATGGGCTACGTCAGGTATTCGAAAGAGCAGAGACACATTTTATGAATTATATGACAAAAAGACTTAAACATATGACGCCAACTTCATACAGTACGTAAAAAAATATTCAAAATTATGGCCGTCTGCCATAAAGCTAAATGCGATCATATAAAAGGTAAAATCCTACAATCACCGGATAAAGTAAAAACAATTTGGATCATAATAAATAGAGAAACGGGTAAAGCAAAGTTAGGAGACCGAGATATTTCACTTAAGATTGATGACAAAATAATAACATCAAATGAAGGTATCGCTGCAGCTTTCGAACAGTTCTTCACTAATGTCCCAATCATAACTACAGCTCCGTTAGACTCGTCACCTGATCGTGCGGCGACATTATTAAGGGACAATGTCCCCGCATGCGAACACGATTTTAAGTTTAATTACATTGAGCCCCATGACATTGTTAAGAATTTTAAATTATTAAATCTTAAAAAAACCGAGGACTTATGGGGTATGTCAGTAACAATAGTTAGTTCAGTGATAAATATCCTAGCTTTGCCGTTAGCACAGATTTTCAATAAATGCGTAGATGAAGGAGTATTTCCAGACCTCATGAAATATAGTAGGTTAGTACCCTTATTTAAAAGCGGTGATAAACAAGATCCAACAAATTTTAGACCCGTTTCAGTCCTACCAGTATTAAGTAAAATATTTGAAAGAATTATCTTAGATCAATTACTTATTCATTTCAATAATTACGAACTCCTCCATGGTCAGCAGTTCGGTTTCATTAAAGGGCGGAATACAACAGACGCTGGAGTCATGTTAGTTAAACATATTTTTAGTGCGTGGGAGGATCATAATGATGCGATAGGAGTATTTTGTGATCTGTCAAAGGCATTCGATTGTGTAGACCACAAAACATTACTCTCAAAGTTAAAACACTATGGAATAAAAAAATTAAGTATAGATCTTTTAAAATCATATTTAGAAGAAAGGGTTCAAAAAGCAGAAATAAATCGTAACGATTTAATCGTCAGGCTCACTTGTAAAAATGGGAGTCCCGCAGGGATCTATCTTAGGGCCGTTCCTTTTCCTAGTCTATGTAAATGATTTACCGTTTTTGGTACAAAAAATGTGTGAGATAGTGCTATATGCTGATGACACGTCACTTGTTTTTAAAATAAAGAGACAGGAAAATAATCTTGACGAAGCAAATAATGCTCTCTCGCACGTTCTAGATTGGTTTACAGTAAATAATCTGTTGTTAAATTCAAAAAAGACAAAATGCATGAAATTTACCCTACCTAACGTAAAATTAGTTGAAAACAACATTGTAATTGAAAATGATAAACTAGAATTTGTTGAAGATACTGTATTTTGGGCATCACAATCAATCACAATGATGCCAAACTACAATGGGGTCCACATATTATAAAATTGGCACATAGACTAAGCTCCGCAGCATATGCAGTGAAAAGAATTCGAGAACTTACTGACGTTGCAACTGCTAGGCTTGTTTATTTTAGTTACTTCCATAGTATTATGTCCTATGGTATAATACTATGGGGCCGGGCAGCAGACATTGAGACTATCTTCATCTTGCAGAAGAGAGCGATCCGATTTATTTACAAGCTAGGTAGTAGGGACTCGCTAAGAGATTCTTTCAAAGAAACTGACATCTTAACAGTTGCAAGCCAATACATTTATGAAAATATTATGTACGTTCGGAAAAATATTAAGGACTTCGAAAGTCTTGGTAGCCATCATAACGTTAATACTAGGAATAAACATAAATTGTCATTTCCACGATTTAGACTTGCAAAAGTTAATACTTCCTTTATGGGCACTGTATAAGGTTCTACAACAAGATACCCCAAGATATATTAGAGTTACCCCCAACGCGATTTAAGAATTGTGTTAAGCACACTCTTTGCAAAAAAGCTTATTATAAAATCAACGATTATTTAGAAGACAAGGACGTATGGCATTAAATAGTAGTTTAATATTAAATTAAATCAGAGGATAAATGTGTCTAGTGTTCAACACATCAAGATATTATTTTGTATGTTTTATTTGTATTAGCTTTAAGGTGATTTGAGAAAAGATGGTCAGAGTGGAGTTTTTTTTTCGCTGCCTTTTTCTCCACTACAGACGGCCCCAAGGCAGTGGCTAACGTTATACATAACTGTATGTACATTGACATTCAACAAGCAGAATGTAAATTCTTTACGTTGAAATAAATTCTTGATTCTTGATGATTCTTGATTCTTGAACTATGTTTCAAAAATACGAGACCCGAAATAGGCCATTTTACCCTATTTTTCAACAAGCCTAAAAATATATCGTATAGGTAATAGACATAACCAATCGTAATATTTATTAACCCCCCAGTTCCAAATTTTATTTGGTTGCCATGCATCGTCGTTTTCTGAAATAATTGGGTAGCTACATAAAAAAAAAGAACAAAAAAAACTCACGCCCGTTATCCCCGAGAGGGTAGGCAGAGGCACCAATCACTAAGAACTGCGCCACGTTTTGCCGAGTTTAAATAGAAGTATGTAGTTGTCTAAAGCATCAATCAAGTAACTATACTTGAGCCATAACAAACGTGCGAACTAATTCATAAGCATTTGTATCAGACCATTCAGACTTCTCCCTGAAACATATAGAAGGCATATCAGGCAATTCAGGCATATCCGCATATCTGAATTCTCGCTCGCACTTTTGTGACTCGGTTCGCACGTTTGTAATGGCTCAAGTATAGTACTTATTGCAGGTATACACCCATGCACTCTACTCCATTGGCTTAAGGGCGACTTTGCAACTAAAATGTGAAGATTGACGTGCTGTCGACTGTACTCACTATTATGTAAGTCAATAGGCAGCGTAGGTATGTACCATAGCAACTCATTTATAGCTTTAGGCGACCTTTTTCTGTAAGTACTCAATTTTAAATTAGTTGTGTACTCGTGTTTTGGACTCGTAATTTTTGCACGTGCAGAGTGACAAGCGACACAGCCCCCACGTGCGAATGCCGAAGCGAAACTGGGCCTCGCGGAGGTGCCCCGTTCGGGGTGGACTTTTAGTATGGAATCAGCGAGTTCGAATCTAAACATCGTAAGCGCCATCCACATATTTGGCAAAAGTTAATAGAAATGTCTTGTGTTTTGGAAATCTACAACAGCCAAGAAATGGAAAAGGTAAATACTTATCTGTTTGTGATTTTACAGGAATTTGTATTGTAAAACACGTCCGTAATAAGCATTTACCTAAAATTTTAGACGTGACTTCTGGATTTTTTTCTATCGAGCAAAGTTGTCCAATCGCGTTTTGGAAACAACCATCCCCTCACACATACGGTCTGAAATACACATTCCAAATTTAAATGCGAAAAATCCTAAAGTTTTTGAATTACAGCTAATAGAAAACATCGAATTTCGGCATATTCACTTACGAAGAAGAAGGGCAGTAACGGAGTGGCGGCCGAGAAGCGAGCGGCGGTCCGTCGGTAGACAAATAGAACGATGGTCGGACGATGTGGCCGGGTTGGCGGTGGGACCGTGGATGCGAATGGCGAGAGACCGCAAGATGTGGCGAAATGGGGAAATGGCCTATACCTAGCAGTGGGCAGAAGTGGACTGATGATGGTGAATCCAATTCAATCTATTGATTTTTGACAGTTAGTCCATAAATGTTGTGTTATTAATAGTGTTATAACTATGTTAATATCATACAAAAAAAAATTTAAATCACATTTAAAGAATACAATAAACAATAATATTTTTCCTTATTTGTTTCCGCGATCTTGTGTTATATATATATAGGCTCACTGAATAACGTAGAACATAGATAGTAAGGTCATTATTGAAGCCTTTTCCGCGTCTGTCGTGATTTTTCGGGCCGTCACGCGCAAGCCCTGTCAGAATACCAGTAGTTTCAGGTCTATAACCCGTGACAATATGCTGAGACAGCGACCTCTTTATAACCATAATGAAAAATGAAATGAAATGAAAAATATTTATTTTGTACTAAAAGTGTTACAGTAATTGTCCTGGCTCACAAAGTAGGATACCCTGTGCTATGGGTAGCTAGGCACTTTCGTATTTGCTTGTACAATATGAATAATTGCAGTTTACTTATATCTAATTAAGTTACGTTTAAGCTTACCTTAAGGACAACACAGTGTTAAAATCCATTAAAAGAAAGAAAAGTAGCACAACACAGTAGTTTTTTTGTTTTATACTTAGCACAATCGATTGATCTCACAACATCATTCAGTCTCATAAATTTGCACATAATAAACATTATACAATAGTTTTATACCACAGCATAGGTTTTGTATGGTTCACAATGTAGGGTTTTTAGGCATAAATGTATTTGTGTAGAAATATCTCGGAAAGGTTAGCACGGTGTAGAAGTTAGCTGAGCTTAAAAAGGTAACTTAAAAAGAATTGGTTCGGTTATCACGCTAGCAGAACCCGAATCGCCTGGCCCCCTGGGCACCGTCCACGGCATGTGTGGGCGCTCGGAGTCACCAGAGAGACACGCGTTTTCAGTGTAGTGAGGCAGCCATCGTGCGCGAGAGTACGTTCGGATAGGTGATGATGACACAGGTGTGGTGTGCGTGAAGTGCACAGTAAATGTAAGCATTCTAGATGTTAATTAATATAATCCTAACACACTTTTTGTTATAACTCGCTAACCTGTGTGTGTGTTAAAATGTGTTAAGCACACTTTGCAATAAACCTTATAGACCGGGAGATAGTGACACAAATTACTTGGTCATTTGTAACAGTATGGCGGTTCTTCAGGGGTCTTAGTACGCAATGACAAAAAGAAAAATGATGGTCATAGCGCTGGTACCGGCGGCCCAATCGCATGGGCGTTAGTCGAACTCGTCGGATAAATTACGAGTGTCGAACGATTAGTACCACAAAAATTTTAGTATTTTCCGATAGTCTATAAAAAACAAGTAGACGGTAGTGTCATTCCATACTTCTCCGGTGTGACTTACAGCCCGACATACCGACGCGAATGCGTTAATTAAAAAAATAAAAATTCTACCATTTGTACCAGGCTAATTTTTGCACAGTTAATTATCGTCGTGCAGCCATTTACGAAAATCACCATGCCATACTTTTCGGACGGTTCCAAATGGTCGCCATACCGCCGAAAATCAGCAATATTTTTTTTTGTCAAACCATTTGTAACAGTATTGCATTTGGATTTTTGGAAAGTATTTGATAAAATGTGACCGTTATTATATTTGTCATACTTCTAGTAGGGGGACAAAGTGCTGCCATACTTGAAAAACTTATTAATTCGATACGTTTCAAAAATACGACTGTACAATGCGTAAAATATTTTTTTACAGCATGGGATCATTATATTCTGTTTGTTTGGTCACAATTGTACCTACAAAAAAATATCCCGGATTGTAACCATGGGGCGGACGACTGTGAGACTTAAGCTAAGAAGTAAAAAAATATATAATAATTTGACGATTTGTACCAGTATGGCATTTGGATTTTTGGAAATTTTATGATGCAATGTAACCATTATTATATTTGCCATACTTCTAATAGAGGGAAAAAGGGGCAACATACTTAAAAAACTTCATTTTTCTACAGGTTTTCAAGGTGCAAGACATAAAATCATTTATTACAGTATGGCATCATTGTATTTGGTTCGTTTGGATGAAATTTTACCTAAAAATAATTATCAATATTATACAATATAAACATCTGGTTATAAGTCAAGATTGCCGCCACCTAGGTCTTTGAAATTTGGTATTTATATTCGTGGATACTTACAGGAAAAATTAGTGCCATACTGTTACAAATCGTTCAAAATACGAATAAAATCTTAAAATTAAAAAAAAAAATATACACATTCGCCACCTCCCACAGGTCATTATCACACTTCTATTTATAATCATTCAGGAGCTGTTGAAAAAAAATTTTAGGGTGGTACAAATCGTTTTGCGAAAAAAAAAATTTGCTGATTTTCGGCGGTATGGCGACCATTTGGAACCGTCTGAAAAGTATGGCATGGTGATTTTCGTAAATGGCTGCACGACGATAATTAACTGTGCAAAAATTAGCCTGGTACAAATGGTAGAATTTTTATTTTTTTAATTAACGCATTCGCGTCGGTATGTCGGGCTGTAAGTCACACCGGAGAAGTATGGAATGACACTACCGTCTACTTGTTTTTTATAGACTATCGGAAAATACTAAAATTTTTGTGGTACAAATCGTTCGACACTCGTAATTTATCCGACGAGTTCGACTAACGCCCACGCGATTGGGCCGCCGGTACCAGCGCTATGACCATCATTTTTCTTTTTGTCTTTGCGTACTAAGACCCCTAAAGAACCGCCATACTGTTACAAATGACCGAGTAATTTGTGTTACTCACTCCCGGTCTATTAAAATCAACAATTATTTAGAAGACAAAGATATCTGGTGTTAAACAGTAGATTAATACTAAGTGTATTCGGAGGACCGCTCGTAGCCTGGGCTGCCTGAGTGATTTTGAAGGATCACTAAGGTTAAGCAACATACGGCGCGTTCAGTCCATGGATAGGTGACCGTCTATACGCTAGTGGCATTTTATCCGAGCGATTCCATGCTTTGCAAGGCACGTTAAGCAGTTGGTGCCGGCTGCCTTCGATAGATGGCAGTCGTTAAGCCAAGTCAGAGGCCTTAGGGCGGCTTGAAAACTTCTGACAGTAAGACCAGCCACTAGTCTTACAAGCCTCCACCAATCCGGACTTGGCCCCCGTGGTGGAGTATGGCCTATACCTTCCTCAGGGAAGAGACCCGTGCCCCTCGGTGGGGACATAATGGGTTGATGATGATGATTCGAAGGACCAAATGGTCCTCTTATAACCGTTACCTGTTCCTTTATAACCGCACCCTTAGCCCATATACTCTCTGTCTGAGAGACCTGTATCCTGCAGTGGGACGTACATGATAGCACAAAAAAATTTTTCTTAGTTTTTCCAAATATGTCAATTGAGAGGACTAAGGCAGATTCCCCCTCGAAACGAAGAACATTTCACTCATTAACGGAAAGTATTTTACCTCGGCGAAGCTCTCATTCAATTAGGAGGACGTTTCAATTGACGCTGTTTCTTACAGCTACGTGTGTGTGTTTGTGTGTGTGGGGTCCGGAAACCATTAGAAGCGGTGCTTTGGGCCGGCGGTCCGGCGGCAGCCAGGGGCCTGTGTCATAGAACTACAATTTAATGGTTTATTAATATGACGGTTGTGACAGTTCAATATATGTTGAAAAGTCGATAAATCCGCACATTGACAGGTACAACGACTTGGCTACTCACTCTACCGCGAATTTTCACAACAAACTCTAATAGTAGTTTTACCATTGTTACCAAGAGCTTACCGATAAACTGCATTAGCAGTTTAGCAAACTAATGCTATTGTGATTTTGTATGTTTTAGTGAATAAATAAATAAAATAATGAAACTCTGCCTCTGGGCCACGATGATGGAACGACCGAATTGTCTCCTAAATCGTATTTTTTTTGACTTGGGATTCTTTTCGCATCATCTCAGATTTCCCCACGAGGTATTCGTTCATACACTGTCCTCTGAACCTCATCAAAAAAAATCTGTTATTTTTCTTGTTTTTATTAATTTTTGATAGCACAGACTCTACCGAACAAGCGTTTGCCGTTTCCTTCGCTTTGGTTGTCTACCCTCGGGTTGTGAGTAAGTCGTTAGTCGCGCGGCGACAATCGGGCGCAGTTGCGTCACGTGCCCCGCTTCCGCCGCGGCCCGTGACCGGCGGAACTCCGCGCTAATTTTACAATTCAACCCGGCACTTATAGAAATGAAAATCTGAAAATGCCCCGACGATCGCCGGGGAACGTTTCCTGGTCGAGCTATTTCTCTCCAGGTGGAATTCTGTGAAATGCGTGCGCCTTTTCCTTGGGAATTTCAACCTCGGTCGGAATCTTCCTACGAAAATTATATCTTTTTCTCTTTTTGTAACTTCAGATGTGATTTTCGGTCAAATGTTTTTCCTAGCAAAAGGCGAGATAAAATGTACCTTAAGGGGATCCAATGGGCTAGCTAGCGCCACCAATGAAACAGACATAATTATTTTCTTGTAGAGATCGTATTTCCAAAAATTTACGGTAAATTGTCCTTTTTTAGAGAATATTAAAACGCCAAAAAAACATTTTTTTTCAGACACTTTTTGCGAATTAGATCTGTAAAACGATTTTTTTCATTGGTGGCACTAGCTCGCTCACTGGTCCCCTTAAGGTACATTTTATCTCGCTTTTTGCAAGCAAACACATTTGGCCGAGAATGACAACAAAGTTACAAAAAGAGAAAAAGACAAAATTTTGGTAAAATATCTGTCTGTTTAAACTGACTCTTTAAAAAAATACGATACAGAGAATATATTTTACAGAAAATATACTTTTGTTTACATTGAAGGTGTTAGTTCACAGATCCCGTTAGTGCATGCAACGTTATTGGGATCTTGGCAAGTGACAAACACTGCCTACCTCACGAAATACACAGCCGTGAGTTTATGTTTATGCGAATGGCGAGAGACCGCGAGATGTGGCGTAATGGGGAAAAGGCCTATACCCAGCAGTGGGCAGAGGTGGGCTGATGATGATGATGATGATGAGTTTATGTCTGTGTTTCCTGGTAGGTACATAACAATTCACACAGTGAGTAAACTCGGCCTATAGTGCGATAGCGTTCTCCGCCCCTCACAAAGCTGAGCAAAGAACTCACAAAAAGCTCACGGCGGCGTGTGCATAAATTGTGATCTCAAAACCCCCGCTAGTGCAGGCAGGCCGGAAGCGACGGCTTTTGTTTAGGCAGGCTCATTACTGCCGAGCGTCATATCCCTTTGTGCCATTCTATTTATTACACCCGCGGCCACGAAACGGATGAACCTCCAAAATAGCGTCTTTTGGGTCAACTTTTGATAATTTTTCTTGACGTAATTACCGAAAGATTGTTCTAAAGCATGTTAAGCCAATATCACAGGATGGTATTACTGTAAAGGAAGAAACTATTTAAAACTAACAAATTGTTTTAATTTGTTTTGACTGTTATGTGTAAATAAAGTATATTCATATAGTTTATGAAATATTACATTTTGTCTGATTGAGCATTCGCTTATGCTGTAATTTTGTATGAGTTTGTTTAACATAAATAAATAAATAACGTTTTATAATGAATGGAAAGAAACCAAAAATGTTTGTTGAGCATAAAAAATCTCAACACAAGCAACTCTGAACCTCAAACTAAATTAAATTGTATCGTGAGGCTCAGTGATCCATTTAGGGTGTACTTAAATATATCACAACATAACATTGGTACAGTAATAAAATAAAAATTAAATGTGCACACAGCAAACCATAATACAGCTCAATTCCTTTATTTAAAATAAAATAAACATACATAATTTATAATATTATACAGAGATACAATTATTATTTTATATAAATAACGTTGCATTTCCTAAAATCTAACCCACGAATCTATGTTGGTACTTGGCATTCGTTATTTCTCAACGCGTGTACCTCCGCTCGTCTTCTATGGCCGTGGCCTCGCATGGTTCAAAGGATCAAAGGTTTCCTGGCAATTTGTGCGCTTACTCTACTTATTACGTTTGTTCTCCAAAGAGGGCGCATTTTTATGAGATTGAAATAACTGTGGTCGTTGTCACCGCGCCAGAAGACCTCCTGCGTAGAAGGATCGATCAATAAACTGGTAAAGTTCAAAATAAATTATCAAATAAATGTCATAGACGTGTCTTTTAGTCCATAGAAGACGCTGCTGGTTGTACAATTACATTATATGTTTATCTAACTTCTAATCATATTACACAATTAATTGTTTTCTTACAATAAATAAAAAAAAACTGTTGTCAAGCTAATTTGAGTAACGAATTTCTCCATTTAAGTTTAAAAATACGCATAAGGAGTGTAACGATCTTACTACAGATTTATGGATCACATAAAAGCGCACAGAAAATACTATATAAAAAGTGTATCTACATGGTGACAGTTTTGTTGGAAAAAGGTACTCAATATATATTGTAAATGGCTCGACAGTTCAAGTCCCGGCATGAAATAATGACGTTCTTTACTAAGTTGTGTACATTAGTGATGTTATATAGCAATACCACTTGCTAAAATTGAAGGAAAGTATTGTGAGGAAACCCTAGTATCTGAGGTATTTACACACCTTAGCGCTTTCTACGTACAAAAACACAACCATGAGTCTAAGTGCGGAAATCTCAGGTCTTACTAACTAAAAGAACCAATAAATTTAATATAATATAGATTAGATAACTGTAACATTATCCAATCCGGACCGGACTTGGCCCCCGTGGTGGAGTACGGCCTATACCTTTCTCAGGGAAGAGACCCGTGCCCCTCGGTGGGGACATAATGGGTTGATGATGATGATGAACTGTAACATTTTAAACATTCTCTTTCTTTCATCCCTAGAACAGACTATATAAAAAAAAAACTTTTTGAGTCGGCGGAATTTCTGTGACATATTGTAATTTAATCCCCTCGACTCTTACAACCGCTCGCTCGAATTGAATCGCTCGTAGCCTGGGCTGCCTGAGTGATCTTAAACGATCACTAAGGTTAAGCAACATACGGCGCGTTCAGTCCATGGATGGGTCACCGTCTATGACTAACGCTAGTGGCATTTTTCCGAGCGATTCCGTGCTTCGCAAGGCACGTTAAGCAGTTGGTGCCGGCTGCCGTCGATAGATGGCAGTCGTTAAGCCAAGTCAGAGGCCCTAGGGCGGCTTGAAAACTTGTGACAGTAAGACCAGCCACTAGTCTTACAAGTCTTCACCAATCCGGACTTGGCCCCCGTGGTGGAGTATGGCCTATACCTTCCTCAGGGAAGAGACCCGTGCCCCTCGGTGGGGACATAATGGGTTGATTATGATGATGATGATGATTCTTACAACTCATTGAGGTCATTTACGTTTACTGTAACAACCGACAGCAGCTCAAACTTACAAGGTTATTTTTTATAATAATAATAATATATTTTTTTATTGATAGTTAAATGGTTGAATTTACACTCACTTTAAACTATTTCTAATAAAAGAGAAGACATGAATAAAACAAAAATAGGTGTCTGCTACTATAGCTAGGCTACTAAGCAGCCTATATTAGTAGCAGCAGACCCGTGCCTCTGACGAGATGGTTTGGGTGGCTTTACTGGACTCGTTGACAAATAGTGAAATAGGTTTGTTTAAAGAAGAAAGAATTAAAGTAGGTACTAGGATTAAACATAATTAAAAGTAAAACTAACATTCATCGTGTTTGTGAGTGTGCGTGTGTGTGTGTGTGTGTGTGTGTGTGTGTGTGTGTCAGTGGGTGTGTGTGTGTGAGTGTTTGTTTTTGTGAGTGGGTGTGTATTTTATATTAGATATTAGTTTTGGTCAAGTACAAGCAGATACAAGGCAGTTCAACTTGATTTCATACAATTAGGCTTAATTAGGCTTCGATACAGGCTAATAAATATTGATATAGTTCTAAATAGCGATAAAGTAATATTTTCAATAGCTTTTTCAATCTACACTTCTGTTCTATTCATGTATACATGAATAAGCTCGCGCCTGTATCCCAGAGGAGTAGGCAGGGCCCAGGGACTGCCATCTGCTACAATCTTGGCAAATGACTTTCGCTTCATTGACATTTATTGTTAGTTGTAATTTTACTACAACGCATTAACAGAATCTCGGTCCTGTATGTCTTGTCTATCAAACTCTGCGCAGCAAGTTCCTGGTATTCATTCCTTCCCCTACGATGCAAACGAGCTGGCTTACTAGCGATACGCTAAGCAGTAACAAACAAGGTACCCTATAACCTGCAAAGGTTTTATAATCTTGGTATTAAAATCTGTAAAGCGCGCGCTAGTCATAACCAAAGCCTCTTTTAAGCTCTAACAATCTTGCTGAACTGCTTGCTAGAGCGCGTTAGTCGAAAGTCGCCTTAACTGTGACGTCGCCATATCTTTCAGATGAGGTGACATTAGCCCTCGCCGAGATTAGCTTTGTATGAGAGGGGATGAGAGACGCAGGATAGATACTAGAGGTAGTCTATTGGGTAGAAGTCTCACTTAGATTGTTAATTTATCAACGAATGATATTGTATGCACGATTTTATTTACCTATAACATATATTATCAACTTTATTAAACATACATTTACTCATTTTTATGTCGGAAGAGTCCGACCAGGTTGGCTCTGATTGGGAAAGCTTAATCATGGCGAGTAGAGACGGAGCTCGCGACGTCGGAGCATGCGACGCGCTCTGCGTACAAAACATTGTTGTAAACCCTAAACCTCTTTTGTTTTAGCTGGTATTGAAGCTTTTCTCTGAAAGTCTATTAAAACCATGGATGTAATAATCAAAGAGGATTGAGTATTCTGACAAAAAAATGTCCTGAAAAGGAGGCTCGAACTAGTGAATGTCATCTCTTTCTAAGTAGGGTGACCTTGATGTCAATGAAAACCGGACGAAACATAAGGGAAGCCAGCCGGAAGGAACGAGCGAAGTTCTCTCTTTAGGAGTAACTTGGGCATTTACTTCCATAATGGGCGACACAGTACCTAGTGGTAGGTATATTCATTGACTGAAGAACTTTAATTATACTTATATTTGCATTTAACGAAGTTTTAACATTATAAAATGAAAGCCAAAATCAAGTCATAAAATTAGCTTTAATCCAAAAATAGACACAAAGAAATAACTCATTTAAATGTATAGAATTTACAACTTGCTTATTGAGTGTTAATGTACAGTACATTACATACTGCCCTCAAATAAGGTTTGTAGTGCAAAAGAAGAGTAGAGAGAAGAGTAAAGATAAAACTCAACTTCGACCATGTTAAAATACATTTTTAAAACCTTGAGTGGTATTGCTACAAAAATTACTTAGCATACATTCATGGCTCGATTCGAGTCTGGGCCTTTAATTTGAGAATAAGTAAAGTTCACTATCTTGCATGGATACATGCAAGATAGTGAACTTTACTTACATTCACAGTTATTAATAGTGAACTTTTCTTACATTTCTTATTATCAGTTAGAGTAGGCTACTTTTCATCGCGGAAATCGCACTCATTCTGCGAAATTAACTTAATCATATTTTGATCTACATAAGTTTACAAATTATTTTCAGTGAACTAATTTAGAACTTTATATCATTATGGTACTCTTGGTCTCGACAAGGGTTAAATTAAAAATTAAAAATGTTGTTGCACACAAATTTTTGTCTACAAATTGTAAATTCAGATAATTAAATCTCACTTGCCAATACGAATAAAACTCATGAAGCTAGCTAGATTGATGACAAACATTTGAATGTTTTTTTTTACATTTAAAATATGCATAAAAGCTAATATACATTACAAAATAGAATAGAATTATTAAGTATAAAATTAAATATTCTATTATACCTCCTGTCAATTTTTCTATTCAAACATAATATTCAAAGCTTCTTCTTTTGGGGAATGCATTCAGTCAGTTTGGGCACCTGCATCGAGCTGTGGTTGCTTCGTTGGTAGTTCTTCCAGTTCAACATTTTCTTCCGTCGCTTAGTACCATTACTTTTTTCGCCACAGGCTGTAAATATTTATTTATTACTTACTTTCTAATAAACTTCTTAGCAAACAAAACACAAAAGTAACAGAAAAGTCCTGTGCAACGTACCTAAAGGGGTTGGTAAGCACGTCAATAAAAAGTAAACTAAGTGATACTTTCTGAGTTATTCCCGTTTGAAAATATAAAATATAAAAAAAACAATTTAATTCATTCAATTGTCCATTATCATAATTTTAAAGTATTTTGCGTTACAACTAGTAATAACTTGGGGACATTTTGTCAAAGAGTATTTGTTGTTTGTGATAATTATTTTTTCTATCGATTGGCATAATGTACACCAAACGGCAACTTTTCATGTACAAACGTACAAACTTTAGGTATGCTACAGAGGTTTGAAGCCTTTTACTCACCACTACAAATGGTACAGGATCTTCCTTCAACCTAGGTAAGACCGTAGGTTTAAAATCTTATTTTCTAAAATACCGGCTTTTGCAGGCTTCACAAAATGCAGGATTTTGTGATGTCGAACCAGAGCCTCATATAGCATCTATCCATTTTAAACGTAAGCTTTCGTTTTTAGTAAAACTGAAAAGAGACCATTGGGTAATCAAACACATGGCCTACATTTTACAACATCATGGTCATAGTATTCCACATAAATGAGTAAGAGTAAGACACACTCCTTCAGTTTGTGGCTCTCGCTCTGGACACTTTACTCTAGTTGCTTACCTATACGATTTTATGTTTTATTTGAGAAGCCAAAGAGTTTAGTTTTCTATGAAAGGTTTTTCGTAGTGCTCTATCCTCTTTGATTATAACATCCTTGATTAAAACCTTCAAGTTTTTTTTACCAGTTATTACAAACCTCATTCGTTCAAACTACCATTAAACCTTTTTTCTAAAATTTTACCAACCTCTTTTTACCGGCTGGTACCAAACCTTTTTTCTCAAACTCTATCAAAACTCGCCACCTGTTTCCAGCTGGTATTGACTTTTTTCTCTAAATCTTAACTAGGTGAATCTTTAACTATTTTAGTTCCAGCTGGTTTTTCGCTTCTCGTTGAGGTGTGGGGTACGCGCCGGCAACTGCTGCGGAAGACTCCCGCGCATCCCCGAGAGTCCCCTGCCGTTAATAATGTGTAGTGCATTTCATAGAGTTTTAGTTCCAAAATATATCATGTCTGTTTAAATATTGTCTGGCAAACTGTCCCTGTGGAGTAAGCACTTTGAAATTTTGATGCTCTTTGTGTCTGATGATGATACACTAAGATGATGAAAATAACCTGCTCCTCCTGGTTATCTCTTCATTAAAGTTCTCATCTACGGATAGTAGCACAGACATCAAACTGGTAAGTACATGTTTATTTTTGATAACTTACATGATTTTTAACATGAACTGATGCTAAATCCAGGATCGTAGTACTTTTTAACGGTTAGTAGCAAGAAAAGTAAACTTTCCATCATTAACATCAAAATTATTGATACCCTGGTATTCCTACTAGTTTGTACTTTTTTTGTTTTGATTTACAACGAATATTTTTTTTAAATCACAACGTGCACAGGAAATGAGTATATCTTTAATAATTATATTGTTAATTGAGTCTAATCATAACTGGATGATCATTTATATTTTGGTACTTTCTTCTGTAAGATGCAGTGGGGATAACGGTCGGTGATCAGCTGATCCCCTCGACTTGGAGAAGCCTCTTCACAGAATTGCAATGGCCCCGATACGGACAAGTCGAAAGAGTTAATTACTTTGCAAGATAAGGAACACCATTCCGATGAAATAACTTTGCAGAAAAGTGAATATTTTCGAGACGAAGCTGCGGAGAAACTCCCGCGTATTTTCGTTTAATTATGAATAGTGCTAAAGCTTTTTTGCATTGCTTCAAGAAAGAGTTGTTACTGTAATAAAAAAAAACCAGTAGCTTCTTTCTGTTTTAGTTTGACGTCTTTGTTTAAAAAATAAATCTTTATCTTGCGCTAAAATTTTCGTAAGCACTACACAGACAATACACTTTCTTACACGTTCAGAAAATCCCACACACACACACACATATACTTCTGTACTATTAAATTTTAAACTAGCATACTCACCAATATCCTTAAAATTCGAGACGCATAATAATATTAGAATCATGAATATGTATTCTGTAATCTGTACATTAAGTACATTATTGTACTTTTTGCAAAAATACAGGACCACCTAGTTTGGCAATTAGCCGAATTGATAACTGTACCAATAGCCTTTAAGTGATTTTATACAGCTCTCAAGGCTTGTAATACGCTGTTTGTTGTTTTTGTTTTTATGGTGAGAAATAAACTTTACACATTATTTTATATCAACTTTATTCCGGATACACTTACTTGACTTTTTTTCAGATGAGTCCGACTAAGTTTCGCTCTGATTGGCAGAGCTTAATCATGGTGAGCAGAGACGGAGTTTCGTGTCCCGTACCCCAATACTAATAATGGTGACAGGTAAATAGATTCTTGAAATATTTAATGTATTGTTAAATATTTCAAAATCTATACAAGATTATGGTGCGGAACCCTTCGTGTGCGAGTTGGACTCGTATTTATCCGGTTGTTAACATACATTTCTTTCCTTTTTTTCCACCTAACATAATATTATTACAATTTTTGAAGAAGCCATTAAAAGTTTTGCGTATACTTTACGTTATTTTTTGTACGTCAATTTGGAGTTGGAACTCAGTGCAAAGGAAACTGCAGGCAACTTATGTATATTTAGTCTAATTTGGCTAAATAAAAGTAGCGGACTCGTACATTTTGTGCAATTTATCGGGCAAGTTCATTTGTGGCACCATGCAGTCAACAGTACATTAACCTTTGCACTCTTCTCAGTTTTACTCTACTTTACTTTGCAACAAAAATGAAAAGTTTTGCATTATTTAGATAGACAGTTTTGACAGAGGTAATTGCTAATCTATTAAAACACTTCACTATTGTGTTAATGTTTTTCATATGTTTCAAATTGATATTTCCCTGGTTGTTTAATTACAACAAAAACATCTGTCGACTGTACTGTCACAGCCATGTTCCCTTAGACATAGGCCTTTACAAATCAACGAACGAAACAAAGAGAGTGAAGTTTCAAACTTTTCTAATCCGTTATTGTATAAGCAGACGGAGCACAATCGAAAAATTTATCTTTTCCATTACGAGTTTGCGAAAACAGAAGCGAATTATTAATATTTCGCGAAGAAACTTCGCTCGGAGAACAACGGAGCTTGTTAGCGAGCGGCACTCGCCACGCACAGCCTTCCGCGGATCTAAATAAATTGAAAAACCTGGTCACGGACAATCGGATCGAATTGTTCGACCGTTCTACTCCATATAACAAACGACCCGACTGCGCCACGTCTGTCTTTCTCTCACAAGGCCGAAACAAAAGAGATGGCGTCTTTTGAAGTAGTGACTCGGTCTAGATGCGTGTGGGGGCGAATCACGGCCCAATTCTGGCTCATCGCGTCGCGGCGATTATCCCGGATTCCCGACACGTTTATTCAATTAGACTTTCAAGTATTTAGTGGTGGTCCCGGCCACGGCCGGAGCTCTCTTCGATTCACCCTGTAATGGGAAAAACGTGGTGAGGCTTGTTAAATATTTAAATGTTGCGGACACCTGCGCCGCGCGCCGCGACACGGTTTCCGTGTTAGCGGCGACGACGTGGCTTCTGAAGCAATTTCCTTTTGGCTTATATATTTAGCGGTGACGGTTCACCGTTAAATATATAAACCGGAAATATATAACATTTCGGAATAAGTGTTTCAAATTAAGGCAGTTGCTCTTACTTGCTCATTTGTATTAATTTATGTAGGTGTCGGTTCATCATATTTTCTATTAATCCCTCCTTTCTCCAACCCCTCTTATGCTTATATAAATTTAAAAAGTTCACCTTTTTCTTGTACTCCTCGTTAGTCTCTTCAAACAACAAAGGATTCTCTTTACTTAAAGAGAATGCTGCTCGCATTAAGCACGCCCTTGTACATTTGATGATAATGTAAGTGTAGGTGTAGGAAGTCTTTGGTCTTATTTTCCTTGCTTGACTTTTTGCTTCTAGAACTTGGAGGTGGTTATCTTCAAAGTTGTCAACACCCTTGTGCACTAGGGTTCGCTTTGTAATTAGTGCAATAAAGAATTTAAATAAATAAATGTTAAGCATTTATATTTATATTTTAATAAATAAGTATAATAATAAATTTACATACAGGCACATACATTGCTTCTGGCCCCACACTAGGATACCCTGTGTCATGGGACCCAGAAACGGCGACGTCAAAAACCTAACCACTGCGCCACAGAAGTCGTCAATGTTAAACTTTTTTCGTATGAAACATTAAAACTAAATCTTATTCAATAACACAGTAACACTAACTGTTTTTTATTTCATCTAAATATCAAGCTATTATCAAAAGTAACTAGGTACTCTTTAGCACGAGCTTCTCAATCTGGAATCCTCGGCACGGTCTCCAGTGACGTTAATTACATATTAACTCAGTCCCGAACCAGTTTACTCCAGTTCAGTCTAGTTCAGTCTAGTTCACTCCGGACAGTAACTGCAGCGAGGCCGCGGTTGCAGGCGCTCGACGCCCCCAGTGGGACAGTCCGTACCGTTTGTAAGTGAATAACGCTGTGTTTATGGAATGTTTTATCAGCTGCCGCTTTATGCAACAAAGGTGTAGCGGAATGTTGTGGCGAAGCTTCCTGCCCCGCATTTCTCTTTGAGAGCAATCCCCGCCATGTTTGCGGACAATAACTGAACTACAAAATATTTCTCATTTTGTAAAAGATAAGCTGTAACAAACTTTTTGACTGCCTCGTTTGGCGCTTAGCTACCACGATAAAGGACGTGTGTTCAATAAAATTACATAACATAACATTTATATACAGGAACATACATTGCTTCTTGCCCCACACTAGGATACCCTGTGTCGTGGGAACCAGAAACAGCGACGTCACAAACATGTAAACATCCAAGATCTGGTTTTTTTTTGTCCCCAGCCGGGATTCGAACCCGGGACCTCTCGCATGGTAGTCAGATGCGCTAACCGCTGCGCCACAGAGGTCTTGAATCCCCACTGAGGGTCGTGCATTTGTAGAAATGGCCTAAGTCTCGGTGTTTTTCCATGTTTGTGATGTCATTGCCGGGTTACCATAGGGCATCCTAGAATGGGACCTGGGCCTAGATTCTGTTAATGCATTGTAGTACAATAACAACTGCATGTACAAGGCGATTTAGTTTCATTGCCGTTTCAAGTATACGCGCGCACTCAAATCAAACAACCTAGGCGTCAATGGTATGAAAAACACGTCACGTGTCCCGACCGTGTATCTGTCATCACACTAATATTATAAACGTGAAAGTTTGTGTGTGTGTTTATATGTTTGTCAGTCTTTAGCGCTGAAACGGCTGGACGGATTTTAATAAAATTTGGTATGGAGTTAGCCGATACCCTGGATTAAAACATAGGCTACGTTTTACCGCGGGGAAATATCTTATTCCTACGGGAAAATCGATGAACCGCGGGTAACACCGCGGGGCACAGCTAGTTGAACTATAATGCACTAACGGAATTGAGGCCCTGGTTAAGTGATTGTGTTGTGTGGAAGTTATTATTATTATTAGTTTGTCAGATAATGACACTCCCATTGATTTAACGAGCGTTTGAACGATACTTTCAGCCTTTCAGCGAGATCCTGTATATTTCAGTTCGAAATTAGTGTATTTTCTATTTAATTACTTATTGATTAAACTACTACTCGAGATGTTATTTGTTTGTTGAATTATTTGTATTTAACTCAAATGTAAGAAAATTCTCTTACTGTGGCGCGCGCTTGTACTGTATTTAACTAGGTTATTGTTAAATGCAAGTGCGTCCCAAGTGATCTCGTGCTGCTGAGAGTACCTAAAGTGCTCGCTGCCCCAGCGGCGCATTAGATGCCATATGTTATGAGTTTGATGCTGGCACTTCACTTGGCTATTCGTATTCGCGTATTTGCCGACGATTCAGAATACATTGCAAGTTTAACAAAAAACAGTGTTTAAGATTCGCATGGACGCCCAGCAATTGATGGTCAATATTTGCCAAATACACGAATAGCCACGAATACCAATAGCCATGTGTAGTACTAGCATGACAGAAATGGTGCTGGTAAATACATAGATACACAGGTATCGCAGAGGGGTAGGCAGAGGCCAGGGACTGCCACTTGCCACGATCCTGACAGATCACTTTCGCTTCATCGACATTTATTAGTCGTTGATTGCACGTACGCCGGTTTCGGATACTTTTTACCTTGCCCTTTGTTAATACATCTATTGAAAGGCAATGAATAGTTGAAAAACCTTATATTTCAATTCAAATAGGAGCTGAAGAAGACTTTTTGTAACATCGTATACCACACGCTGACTTACCCACTCACTCTTAACACAAGCCTTGACAGTTTTTTTTTTTTGCTGATAACTGTACTACTAAGTTATTGACTCCAACCAATCCGTTAATCGAGAAAAGAAGGTCAGTGTGGAGTTTCTTTGCAGCCTTACTTCAGTATATTACTGATTTAATTCGAAGGCGGCTTCTCTTGAACCTTTTTTTCTGCCTCATTGATCGATTCGCTAAGGCTCTTAGCTACCAAGAAAGAGGTCGTGGGTTCGATTCCCACTGGGGAACGCCGTATATTTGTAAAAATGGCCTCAGTCTGGGTGGATTTCCATGTTTTTAGTCACCTTGCCTGGTTACCATAGCACAGGGTATCCTAGTTTGGGACCAGGTCAAGTGATTGTGCTGTGTTTGAGTTATAATTTTTTTTTTCAAAACATAATAAGTGAGTAAACGTTGAAAAAAAATTAAAAGTTAAAATCTGCCAATCGGAGCGAAACCTGGTCGGATTCGTCCGATAAAAACACACGTAAGTTGATCCGGATCAAAAATTTATAATAATGAAGATTGTTCCAATTTACGGATGTACTTAGGTACCGAAAAAGACTTACCAAGTCTCGTAGATATACAAACATCGTGCCGCTGCAAAGAACTTTCACGTCATATTATACGTTTGCAAGGCTCCGCCGAAATCCCTCGCAAGCCTCGGAAGTGTGTGCAGCTACACCGCAATAAGCCACACGGCGTTTGACGTGGACTAATAGTCTGCTGTTTTAGCGCCCACCAGTGTTTCCGAAATGAGGGGAAATGTCCTTTTTGAGGGGAAATTAGGGTTCAGGGAAGTAAGAGGGGCAAACAAACGATATGGGAAAATCATTAAATATTTACATACACGCACATAGATTGCTTCTGGCCCCACACTAGGACACCGTGTCGTGGGAACCAGAAACAGCTACCTCACAAACATGCAAACATCCATAACCTGGGTTTTTTCTGTCCCTAGCCAGGATTCGAACCCGGGACCTCTCGCATGGTAGGCAGATGCGCTAACCTCTGCGCCACAGAGCCCGTCATCCTAAAAAGGCTAGCCTAAAATATTGCGGAAACAGAACAAATTTTTGTATGGACTACTATCATCATCTTCAACCCATTATGTCCCCACCGAGGGGCGCGGGTCTCTTCCCTGTGGAAGGTAAAGGCCATACTCCACGGGGGCCGAGTCCGGATTGGTGGACGCTAGTAACACTAGTGGCTGGTCTTACTGTCAGATGTTTTCAAGCCGCGCCGTAATGGACTTCTATGTCACCGTATAAAAGAAACAGTGGCAACGTTAGACAGATTTTCACTACTAGCGCCAAAACTACAGCAAAATAATTCTTAAAGGAAAAAAAGTCGTGAGTAGGGGAAATCTCAACCGAGGTGCGGGGAACAGAAATCAGTGAAGGGAAACACTGGCGCCCCCAGGCAAATGCCAGTGTTTTTCTTTACGACATACCGACGTACCTACAGTTACAGTGTTTTATTTGTAACCCTTCCTGTGACCCTCGTCCTCGAGGTCCTCGGAGACCGCACGTCTCCTCACCTGCGCGCTCGGTAATTGCCAAATTGCCCTGAGGGTCCGAGGGGCCGAGGGTCGATCTGATCTCCACGCACACGCTGTTTGCGCTCGCTGACGAACCTGCACATCGGGGGATATAAATAATTCAGTCCGCGTGCTTGCATCCAAATAGTGGAACGGAAGTACGGCACAATGTCTGCATGTGTACTTATAACCACAGTATAATCGCTGATTGTATCCAAGAGGTTTATTGTTATATTTATTTCGGAGATAAAACAGAGGCATGCCACTTATATTAAACTTACATGATAAAATTATGTGCTAGGCATGCATCCAAAACATATATCACTAAATACTATATTATCGGAAGTTACTTAAAGGTGAAGGCGGCCATTGAGTAATCTATAAAAGTACACAAATTGGTTTATGGTAATAAAATGTCATATTTTAAAGTACATGAGAAGCTATGGCATAAGTTCATTATATAATAGTATACGCTTGTAGAAGTGATTACATAAAACAAATAATCTTACATACATATAGCTCACGCCTGTGTCCCACAGGGGTAGGCAGAGACCAGGGACTGCCACCTGCGATGATCCTGACAAATCGCTTTCGCTTCATCGACGTGCATCAGTCGTTGCACGGACGCACGCCGGTTTCGGGTGCTTTTTATCTTGCCCTTCGCTAATACACCCCCTATTTGGTCGTAGTATGTCCACTTGGGGCGTCCCTTATTCGCTCGATATATTTGCTTCGTCAGTCTTTCTTCCTTCATTCTCTCCACATGTCCAAGCCTACGCAACATTCATGCATCCTCTTTCAGTCCACAACGGTCTCTAATCACACTATTGCTTATTCTGGCATTAGAAGTAACTCGACACATACTATCTTTCTCAAGGACCTCATTTCTACGGCATTAATCTTACTTTCATGCAAAGAAGCAAGTAAAGTAAAAAAAGGTTTATTCAGATGAAAGTAGATAATAATAAATTTGTGAGGATTTTAGAACTTAAAATTAAGACAGAGGTAGAATGGCACAAAAGAAGTGTCTCACTATTGATTTAACAGATGCAAACACAAAAAATGGCGCCATTAATAGAGACACAAAGAGTAGCATCATCAGAGCCCAAAAAAACTCAGCGTTGGACATCATTCAACGCGGAGGGTTTTGGGCAGGTTAGAACGTTTTATTGCTGATTTTTCAATAGTCAGATAACTTTTATCTGAGGAATAAAAATGGTGGTTTGACATAACTTTCATACATAAGCTGTCAAACCGCTATTTTTATTCCTCAGATAAAAGTTATCTGACTATTGAAAAATCAGCCCTTATATGACAAATGGTTCTTGTGCACCACAAAGTCTGTGGTATGTGCACTGGAGAACGCGGCTGCGGGTGTTTGCGGACTCGCAGTCTAACTACACGAGGGCCGTGATTTTTAATACAGCTCGAGAGCTAGATTGTGTACGTTTTCAGCTTTACAATTTCTATTGCTTCATTTTATAACAATTCCTTCGCTGGTAATTTTACTTTATTTTATTTTTCAATACAAACTGATGAGATGAAAGTGTACTTACTTTCATGCAATAACATAACATGGCTACTGTTATAACAGCCGGAAAACGGAAGATCAATAGTTTCAACAATTTCTTTAGAGGGAAATTTTACAGTAATTCGGTATGACATCCAGGATTTTTTTTCATAAACGAATTCGAACACGATGGATGAGAAACTTAATTTTTCACAGCTAAACGCTACTTATTGAGACGTCGTAAGATAAGGCCATGTGGCCTCTTACATAGCTGACTGTATTTTAAAACTTTTCCCTTTTCCTTTTTTTTATCCTGAATGCTGCGGTGGGGCGATTCCCAAGTGCACACGGGGTGAGTCCATTTTTCGGGCGAGGCAATAACGTGACGTCGATCGTGCTCGTTAGACGCGTGTCAGCGCGACAGCGTGACAATACCGTGACGCGTGACGCGGGTCGCCGCACCACAGCGTAACTGATACAGAGAGACTGATACGGTTCCAATATTGATCTCAAACTCTTACAACATAAATACGCACACATGCAAAAAACCAGTATGGACTTAATCATCAGTTCATTATACCTGATTTCTGATTAGTTAACAATCGATTTCAAGCGCAAAAGTGTGTTGATACCTACCATTAGACACTCAGATTTCTGTCAGACTCTCTGCGAAAAGGCATGAGCACTGCAGTGGGCCGCATTATAAGCTTCTTATGGAAAAATCCAAACTCCCAGGAATGAGCAAGATTTCCATCACAGAGAAAGAAGCATACATCGATTTTCCGATTGTAGTCGATGCCTTTGTGCGCTTAGCCGTTTCGCAAGGCGGTTGAGAAAACCACTAAAAAGTCCACCTACCACATACCTGCCACATACCAGCGCGGTGCACAAAAACCTAAAATTTCTAGCACAGATTTCTGCAGTTGGGGATTTATCCGGCGACCACTGAAACGTTGTTATTGTTACACTTTATTGCACAATAAAAAAGCGATAGACGTCGCCAGTGTGACAAATTTTCAGTAATGTTTAACGTTAGCCATATCGTCATGATCATCATCAGCACTTTCACTGCACTGCAGGATCCACTGAAACTTGGGAAATGATTAGGGAGGCATAGGCCTGCCTCATGATTTTCCAAGCTATGACAAGCTATCGTATTACTCATGGATTTGTTGAACACTAGATACATAATTGTCCTCTGAATAGATTTAATATTACTCTATTCGTGCACAAATTCATTTTTTTGTCACTTCCGGCACTTGTGTGTCTGTGCCGTGTGACGCAGGTCCAGGCGCCCGTCTGTGCTGCTGTTATCAATCAACCGCTGATTTTGGCCCGATAACGATCCGAACGATTCCCTTCTTACACCTACATAGATCCATTAGCCTGCATTCGCCCAGGACTGGACTTAGATCTCACATTTCGATTCTTATTCAGCGGCTCATAATACTTTATATGCATTTATAAAGAACATAACGTCAATACACCAAAAAACTGGACCTTTTCGATTCGAAATCAATTTTTGCGTTTCGTTGTTATGGAGCAAAATGAATAATATAATTTGGATATAATAAGAGTGATAATAATGGGTTGGTGATGATGATGATGAAGAGTGATAAATACACTAGTTTGTACAAGGTGTGTAATCGGTTTCTTGCAAAAGCAATTTTCCAAAGCTCGCTGTGAATGCTACCAAATTAAACATCGACGATCCTGTAACAGCTAGACCGACGAGGCAGTCAAATACACTCACTCACTTAAATACACTCAGAAAGCAAATAGACTTACGCCCAAACGCCTGAGGGCTAGGCAGAGAAAACTTGTTTTCGAAACTATTGTGGAAAGGCTTCCAAAGGCAAACCAACCTTTTAGAATTGAGAGGTCACTCATGCAAATAATAACTTTGTAGCGCTTTGTACCGCGGTATATGTTTAACTAGTTAACCCTTCCAGCGTACTCATTAAATTTCAACAGAACTGGTCCTCACTCCGAACGACCTAGCACATTCCCTGAATCGGCTTCAAAGTGTATTGCCGGTGGCATTACACAATTAGGGCGCCGGAACTGTGGCGACACTAAATTGTAGAACGAGCCCGGAGTCAACTCGGAACGAACTGCGTTCAAGTTATGACGGTCCGGGTACCGACGAGTGTATAGTATCACAGAAAATCTACTTTGGTCTAATATAACAATATACGAGTATTTGCAAAAGATATCCCTCACCGTGGACCGCGGTAATTCTGCCAGTGTCATGACATATCATCTTCAACATGTATAATTGTTTTTTTCACGTATTATCATTTATGTAAGTTTATTAATGTTTATATTACTCTCCTGTTAACTTGAGAAGGATAACACTAGTCATACAAGATTTTTACACACCGATTTTATTATCTTCTTAAAGTACTAATATTTTAGTTCCCCCGGCTGTCCACTGCATAGTTAAGTTAGTGAATGAGTTGGAGTAATTTTTGCCACTTTTACATGAACCTTGAATATAAGTGGACCCATGCACATTTTTTTCTATATCTACTATCGTCAGAGTTTTGTGCGACTCTAATAAATAATAATGGCAGAGTACGCGTGAACGTTTGAAGACCTCTGTGGCGTAGTGGTTTGGCGCATCTGCTTACCATGCGAGAGGTCCCGGGTTCGATCCCCGGCTGGGGAGAAAAAAACTCCAGGTCTTGGATGTTTACATGTTTGTGACGTCGCTGTTTCTGGTTCCCACGACACAGGGTATCCTAGTGTGGGGCCAGAAGCAATGTATGTGCCTGTATGTAAATGTTTATGTTTAAGTAGGCATAACGCTGAGCATTTCCTAGTGAGAGGACTACTTCAACTTTCTGTGTTACTACAGAAAGAGGGTTTACACTGCGCTCGGTTTTCTCACCCTCACCAACAAACGAGGGAATATGGAGCTAATTATCGGAGGAATAAGGGAGCGCTAAAGTAGAGGGATATTTGATGAGAGCGGTATATTAGGGCGGTAGTTGGTTCGAAATTACAAGGCGAGCTAACCCGCAGCGCTGTGGAGGGGCGCTCGTCCGCTGTCTTCATTATCCCGTCCTAAATGACCATTAAAATTCATTTTTAGGCCCTGTGGCCACCCCCTGTCTCCCTGCGCCCAGCTTACAGAATATTGCAGAAGCCCCAGATTTTTTAAAGGCTCAAAAAAAACGAAGATAATATCTGAGATCGATCTCACGGAAAGTAGTTTATAAAACATTGATTCGTCTTTTCCATACATTTTGGACGGTTTAAATAGCGAAATACTTTCAACCTTAATAACTGTGACCTGATACAGAATGTAAACTTACCCCGCGGTAGGACTCTATGGAGAATGTTGGTGATACGTTACTAGCGACGAATCTCCACGAAGGTTTCGTGGTTCTTGCGTACTGTTGAGTTGTTTGCTAACTAACCTCAACACATTAGTTGCCAAGTCGCGAAATCGTACAGCTGCACGAAACCTTTGCTTTTTTCTGCCGAGTAGGCTCAATGAAAGCTGAAGCGGGGGAAGGGGAGAGATGGATAGATGCATGCTTCTGCTGATGCAGTAGGTTTTAAAGGTAACTTATTGATGAAGGAAGAAAATTTTATGAAAAATTATATTAACCTCCTCAGTCCCGTGTATACAAAATAACAATAGAAAACTATTGTTATTTTCAAGGTCAAGACTGAAGGGGTTAAACGACTATGGGAGGAAGGGCCGGCAAAAGGCCGGCCAGGCGGTTATACTTCGACCATATAGGGCAAGATAAAAAGTACCCGAAACAAAACTGATCTGTGTAATATCTAATCCGAGATCCATAGCATAATCATTTAGGAAGCGAATGGTAGCGCCTGAGGTAAGAGAGGCTTTTGCGATGGCGGGTTCGCTCGTAAGCTAGCCGTCATTATGTTAATTGCTGGAATGTTGTCGCCCTGTCGTTAACATTTTCATTGAAGTCATTCAGTTGTCGAGCACGCATGGAGTGCACGCGTGCTTGACGGCCAGTAAATTAGTTTGTTTTGTGACTTTCTCTCAGACATGTTCAACCTATGATTTTTGTTTTTTTCTTAAATGATTGGACGTAGTTTGGCAAAAAGGTTCCAACCGAGTGAGTTTTGAGATAATTAAGTTTAAAGGTTAAGCTGATTTACGCTCCCCATTGCTCTATCGCTCTCTCGACTGGGCAGCATATGGGAAATTTAGCATAACTTTGCACATACTCATCGGATTGCTATAAAAGTCTTTGCTTCTTAAAATATAGAGCAATGTGATGATTTTGTTATATTTAACTAAAAAAAATGTGGGTTGCTTATTTACTAAACTACATCCACTTCTGTCCGGCTTTATGCGTTTCTTTAGGTTTGCGAATATATTTTTCAGGTTAACATGTTTCCTATCTAGGAGTAATTTTCTGTCTTACGCTCGCTTGCCAATATATATTCGATAATATAATGTATGTGCGAAAAAACATAACAACATTTAAATTAAACAGGGATATCCATAATGTTAACACCAGAAACCGAAACAAACTTGTCTCATCTAAATTCAGATTAGCCAAGATAAATACATCATTTGTAGGATATAGTGTACGTTTTTATAACAAAATTCCAGAAAATATACTGGTATAAAATATACAAGCAAATATTTTTTTTTTTTTATTAAAAATGCGCTATGTAAAAAGGCCTACTATAGATTAGACGACTTTATGAATGATGTGAATCCTTGGCAGTAAACCAATTCCACAACGAGATGGTCGCTAGTGTTCCGTAGATAATCATTTATATTTGTTTGTTAAATTTTACAGAAATGTACAGACGCTGTGATTTCATACCAAAACTATGCTATTATTATAGATAATTGACAAGAATTTTATCATACAAGCTTGCCAAATCACATGCGAATGGTGGCGCGGTAGCCGGGTCGCCTATTTCCCTCAAATATGGTTGAGACTGGTGATGGCTGACGGCTGCGTTATGCTCGTGAACGGGTGCCGTCCGTGTGTCTGGCCGCAGCATTGGTGTTTTCATACTTGTTTAAGAATATCAAATAATGTTTGACATTGCAAGTATTGATTGCACTTATGGGTCTTGAATTTTGACATTCTTAGGTAGATGGACATTCGTACCTACCAAACTTTGTATTAGATTTAAGATGTTTTGAGAAAAGATGGTCAGAGTGGAGTTTTTTTTTTGCTGCCTTTTTCTCCACTACATTCGGCCCTAAGGCAGCGGCTAACATTATAATTTTATGTACATTGACACTGAACAAGCAGAATGTAAATTCTTTACGTTGAAATAAATTTCTGATTTCTGATAAATGAAACTTAGAAACTAAAGTCCGAGCGAGCCCGTTTACTGAGCAAGTGGGCTCGGCTCTGTAACAGTTTTCCTTTCAAGCTATAAAATAAACGTGAAAGAACTCAGGCCAGAGTAGAACATACTATATAATTATGTGTTACGGCACGTTTTCTATAAACAGCAGGGAACTGTTAAAAATATTAAATTAAAAGTAGTAGCGCCTTCTTTCTCCTTGTATGATATATTCGTAATCGTATGTAAGGAAAGTTTAAGCTTTGTTTGTTTAAATGGTAAATTCGTCCGTGAACGCGTTTTAAGTGATTTATTTATCCTCTATCCGGGGACGTGTTAAACTCAATCCTGTTACGCAATTAATTGTTGAACAAGTTGAAAATAGACCGAATTAACTGTACATGGTTTGCGGATCCATTCACATTACCCGCAGTCCATCGCTTGTGGTCCTAATTATGTAAATGTGCGGAATGTTGTCGTTAGCATTTATACGAGCAATGAAGCGACAAAGGCGACACCCCGCTGCGTCGCGTCGACCCCATTCGAACTGACCACTCAGCACTTTCCGATTGACGTATTATTGTGACACTACTCGACGAGTTACGAGTCACACTACTCGTTCCTCCGATAAAAAGATTTTGTTTTCGATTTTGTTTCAATTCGCCAATCTGAGGTTAGCGTCCACCAATTGAACTCTTTTACCTAGCAGCGGAACTTTGTCAGAGCCTTCTTAAACGATTAGCCTAGCATGGGATTTTGTGAAAATGGAAATGTTAGGAAAACATTCATATAAGTTTACTCTTTGAACTTCAAAAATACAGTGTTCCTTTATTCCCGAAAAATTTTGAGCCGGAAAATACTGAGTCACAAAAGTGTTTACACATTCACGCATATGGCCGTGACCGCGAAAGTACCGCAATACTTTATAATCCGAGGCCTACAGCCAGCTAATCCCACGTTATTGCCTGTCTGCTTCGGCGCTAAGCTTCTCTGTGTAGCTTTATTCATTTCACAACACGAAGACAGACTTACCAGCCAATCTGCAGTACTAATATTGTGAAATTGGGGCTCACCGGAATAGTAATCATCTCGACAATGAAGCAATCAGACGCGTGCTAATCGCCTGAGGCATTTGCATCACTGCCCTCCTAGCGATGGGCTATTTGAATTTAGTCATAGTATTCGAAAAAAAATTATCGAATCACTCGACTACAACACGTGCGTGTTTTTTGGGCGCAAATGCAAATTTGCAATTTTATTTATTTATTTATTTATTTTCACACTAATCTATTGCTCAGATTGGAATATTGACACGATTGCATTGTCAATATTGCACTATATTGTTCGTAGTTTTCTTAATTTGTGGGTTAATCGACTTCGTAGCGTACATCATGCGATGTCATAGTAAATGATGACTTGTAATTTTATGAACAAGGCCCCTGGTTGGATGGATTCACAGCGCTAGGCATACGCTTTGTTTTGACATTAACCTGACCTTGAAAATAACAATAGTTTTCAATTGTTATTTCCAAGGTCAGGACTTTAGAGGTTAAGCAAATACGTTTGACCTAAGTCTCTGTAGTTATCAAACAACCAAATATTTAGCTATCACTCTAATGATGGCGTTGCATTGCATTGCGCAGATGGCACGTTTGTGATGTCCTTGCCAGGGAGTCTTCTTAGTATGTCGATAATCATCGTAATTTTAGCACAGGGTATCCGAATTTGGGACCAGGACAAATGATTGCAAAGCGTGTAAATTATCATTATTAATAAAAAAAATCGACAGTCTGATGGTCGGACGATGTGGCCAGATTGGCAGGTGGCCCGTGGATGCGAATGGCAAGAGACCGCTAGGTATGGAGTGATAGGGGAAAAGGCCTATACAAAGCAGTGGGCAGAGGTGGGCTGATGATGATGATGAAGTATTGATATCACTTATGGATCTTGAATTTTGACCTTCTTAGGTATCTGACATTCGTACCAAATTTTCTATTAGATTTGAGGTGATTTGAGAAAAGATGGTCAGAGTGGAGTTTTTTTTTTTTTGCTGCCTTTTTCTCGACTGCATTCGGCCCCAAGGCAGCGGCTAACATTAGCATTATAAGTACATTGACATTCAACAAGCAGAATGTATTTTCTTTACGTTGAAATAAATTTCAGATTTGTTTATTTCTGATGAATAAAAATCGAACGTTATCGATAAAATTTAATGTTATCGAACGATTGTTCGAATAATTCGATTGCTATTAGTAGCTGTAGCTAGTCCCTCCCTACAAGTACCCTCAGGCCCAAACTGTGGGCAAGTCTACCCTCTTGCTGGAACTATCTCACCCGCTGAGATGCGAAAAGCGACGCCATATGGCCAGAATGGTCCGACATTGATTTCTCACTCCAGCCCCGACCAATTTCAAATGCCCTTAGGTCTATTTAGTTTCGGACCTAATGCATTTCTAATGAGACTCTCAGTATGACGTTGAATAAAGACTTTTAAGGCCATTTTTCGTGAAATCATCCAAATAAAAAGCTGAATATTTAATTACCTTTAAAAAAAAACTCACGCATGTTATCCCCGAGGGGGTTGGCAGAGGCACCAATCACTAGAACTAGGCCCACGTTTTGCCGAGTTTATTAGGTCCCAAACGTGACAAGAGCAAGCCTGTCGCCGTTATCCGGGTACAATTTCGCAGCGAATGGTGTTGCTGTACAAACATTACCTTTAATAACATAAATATTTACGCACAGGCACATACTTTGCTTCTGGCCCCACACTAGGATAGAAATAATCTTAGATCGTATGACATCTTCTCTTTGTCTCCAATACTAAGCCGCTGCGATACGCACACAGATGTACATACTTTCTATCGTAATATGAGCTTGAGCTCTACGTCTTTCAGAGAGATTATCTAGTTAGACAAGCATATGCCTAGCATCCGACGTTGAATAATTGTTTTATGAGGACCTGAGAACTGAGTGTACGGATGTGTTTAGGTACAGCTCCTTTTAACTGTATGTTAAGACGCCCGTAAATTCGGTTATACCTGAGCCATACGTTTATTTTGATATCCCCGACGCCTAGCTCCCAAAGAAAATCATCCATCCATCCTTGACCTTCAACAGCCGCTGAAGCTGAAGCATATTATTTCATAGGGTAGGCCCTATGAAATAATATGCTTCATACTCGTAAAGCGTACTGTGTTCGCGTATTATTTCGCTTATCTCTAGCCTCCCGCATTGACCAGTGAGTTTCAAGTATTTGGTTTTCTACGAATTCGACTCGTGCAACGGAGTATACATTGAACCTGGTTGACCCTGATATTTTGAAGTAGCGCAAGTTTTTAAAGAGTTTTAGTGAGTAGTCTATAAGGTGAAGTAATATACGTAGTGAAAGAAACTCTATGATTAATAAACTTATTTTAAAACCAACAACAAAATCATTAAGCTGGTTCTGGCCAGACGTCTTTGCATCTAAATAATTTTAAGAGTTCAATATGCCCTGTTTTCATAAAGTGTACTTCACACAACTCTTACAGCTTAGTGAATCTTAAGGGATCTTATTGCAAAAAAGTAAAAACGCGCTGTAAAGGGTAAGCCTACATTTTAAAAATGAACGATAATGTAAAGTTCAGTAAAACAGTTAAAGAACTGTGTCAAGAAGATTTGTGTCAAGACCACCGGATTTCCAATGGAGGCCGTTCACTTGTACAAATGGCCTAATCCTGGGTGTATATCCGTGTTTATATACTTGTCGGGTTATAGGGTATCCTACGGGGTATCCTAGTTTAGGACCAAGACAAATGATTATATTGTGTGAAATATAATTTTTTCTTGGTGTATCACAGTAACCTTTTTTGGTAAATTTGTATTTGCATTAGTACTGGTATTTTTCTTGAGACAAATAATATTCTCAATGAGGGGGCAGATTAGAGGATTGGTTTTACCTGAAGTTTTAGAGGGAATATTGGCACCGCGGCTCCAGTAGCCCTCATCCCTCAACCTCAAGCTATGTTTCCGCTCGATAACCGCCACTAATTAATAACCGCTCGACGCGGGAGCCTTACTCTTGCAACGGGTAACCTAGTGGCTTAATGAACGAGGAAAAACTAAGAGGAAGACATGTAGAACTAATCAAATACATCTTAGTGAAAACCCACCCTTACCAAACACGTGAGTAAATTAAAACAAACAAGCATGCCGAAGTAGTAAGTACATTTCAATGTTTTTATGTTTTACCCCCTCGGGGATAACTATTTTAACGATTTTTTTTTTCATATACACCAGATGGGTGCCTCATAAGCATGCGCGACCAAGGCTGAGTCGGCCAAGGCAGAAGCGGACTTTTCTGATTATTAAAATTCTTTTCCGGCAAGAACTCAATGTTTTTATCGTTTTATGTAAAGTAAAATTTTATAAACATTGTTCGATGTCGATGAATCAAAAGTGATTTGTCAGCACCGTGGCAGGTGGCAGTCGCTGGTCTCCCTTTCTGAGATACAGGCGTAAGCTTATGTATGTATAAGAGTTTGAATTGAAACAAAGAATTTCAAACCTATGTTCACGGTTTTCAGGTTTTAAGATATTAAATTTTAATAACAAGAACCTTTTAATGCTTAAACTCAAACCAATATACACTTCGAAAAACGCCGATTATAATAGCCCGTGGTGGAGATTTTACTGGGATAGGTGTAGCCAGTTTATATTAGTTTTAGAAGAATCGTGTTTTTTCCTTTTTTTGAAAAGTTCTTAAGGAACGTCAAAGCTGCTAGTCTTATGTTTCAGAGTGAGCCCCCTGACTGCTCAACCACCGCGTTAGAGGGCTTACAGCTAATTGCATATTAAATGCGCCGCGGAGCGCGAGCCTAAACATCCCTGGTGCGGCTTGCGCGGGCTTGCGGGGCTGGAGGAGGCTTGCGGGGGCTTGCGTCTTGCCGTGGGGCTGAGTCTTTGTCGGGGCTCCTTCATCAAAATTAGTTTCTAGTTCCATCTTCTGATAACACGGGGCGCCTATCCGTCAGGCTGTAGAGGCACGGATACGAAGATCATCATTGTTTTCTTGAGGATCTCATGCAAAGTTTAACCGAACTCCTTATATCGTTATTAACGCTTGATTTCACTGTTACTTATAAACGCCGTTTGCTAGTAGCTCTAGTTTGAATAATTTTTTTAGTGAACCGATCGGCATACCATAATGGTTTCCTAATCGTTCTATTTAAAGTCATATCGCCACTGATTAAACCTTAATCCTGTTATAAAGTAGTTTGTCTTGATGATTAGAATCCTTTTGTGGGAAGATAATGGAATATGAGACATCATTTATTTGGAGCTCTAAAAACCGTTTAGTGAGAAATGGCGATTAGCCAGATTGCTGAGATTAGTCCTTGAGATCTCCTGTAGTGACATAGGTTAGTGAGAGTGAGACTATAAGTGGCTGGGAGTTTGATCGGAAGTTGTGGCCTGCTAGTTGAAGCACGCTACGCTGCAACAAGCTTAACATGTCTCTGTTGTGTAACGTATAGATTCATTGATGGCGCGGTAGCCATATCACCTACTTCCCTCTAAAGTGGTTGAGTTGTTACGGCTGACCCCCACGTTGTGCTTGTGAACGGGTGCTGGGCCCCGATTATCTTAGTGCATTATAGTTCAATGACAGTTACACGGCCGGGTCACGTGACATGTTTTTTTAATTCCATCGACGCCTAGAATTATTGATACACATGCTCGCGTCGACGTGAAGCGGCAATAAAATGAATTACAGTCCATGCAACTGTCATTGTGCAACAATGTATTAGCAGAATCTAGGGCCTGGAGCATTGAGGGTTGAAAATTAACTGATTTGTCTATACAAATCAGTTAATTCTTCTTTTTACCTCAATATTCTTTATTTTAATTAAAGTTTACGGCGGATTAGTAAGTTGAAGTGGCAGTGGGCGGGGCACATAGCACGCAGAACTGATGGCCGATGGGGCCGAAAAGTTCTCGAATGGAGACCACATATCGGCAAGCGCAGCGTAGGACGACCAGCCACAAGATGGACAGACGATCTCATTCAAGTGGCGGGAAGACGCTGGATGCAAGCCGCTTCCGACCGGTCTTTTTGGAAATCCATGGAGGAGGCCTATGTCCAGCAGTGGACTTCTTGTGGCTGAATGATGATGATGATGATTCTTTATTGTACACCAAGAAAAACACAGAAAATAAAAGTACAATGACGGCCCTATTCCTTATAGCCTTCTTGTCAACCGGCGATTTTACCTCAAAGCTAACTTGATGGCAAAAGGTCTGGAGCGTTGGGTCGGGGAGCAAACACCTGCGCCCCGCCAGCGCCTGATGTTTGCACGGCCAAATTACAACCGTATGAGCTCAGCTTTTATTTCACTTGCATGGTGCTGTGTTTACTGTTTACTGCAAGAGGAGTCAACAAGCGCTGCTGTAAGTTTAAGGGGGCCCAGAACATAATTTTTTATTATTTATTATATCCTCATTAATATGTGGTTAGTATGCATTCTTGCCGGGATGGTGCGTGGTGGCTGGAGACTGGAAGAGATGGAAAGCACGAGGACTTTGCCCAGCAGTGAGACATAAAAGAGGCTACGTAAAAAAATGTTAGAACACACTCTTGGCACTAATACTTTTCAATGCGGCGCATTGTGATGTTATTTTGTACGTGAAATTTATTTGTTTTGACGTTAGTAGGCATAAAAGACACTTAATGTATGTTACTTAAATCATATTTTGTAACCAAAACCGACTGGTTTTTTTTCGCCGAAACCAACGTGCGTGCATGCAACGCCTAATGAATGTCGATGAAGCGAAAGTGATCTGTCAGGATCGTGGCAAGTGGCAGTCTCGGGTCCCTGCTTGCCCCTCTGGGATACAGGCGTGAGCTTATGTATGTATTAAGTGTTAGTCAAAATAAAAAAATAATATTTATGCAACAGTGAAACGCGACACGGTCAATTTATTTTCGTTTCTAATTTTGCTTCGTGGTTCTATTTATGTATTCTAAATTATTTTTTTATCAAATATTTTTTCATCGTAATAAAAATAAAATGTTTACTTTGTGAACTTCAAAGGTAGTTTCACAAATGATATATTATATGGAAAAGAAGCTAACAAAAAAACTCTACATGTATTCTTTTTACCTAAAAAAATTACAGACAACTTAAAAAAAATAACTCATGAGTTTGATCTCAGACCAATAAATGACAAGTTGTATTTTAGCAACATAACAATGTAATTACTGTAGCGTGCCGCAATATCCTACACGCTCGTAGATCGGACTGTTGTCGCTTGATTTCGATTACAATTCAATGAAACTAGTATGGAACAAACACTCGATGCAAGTTTTTATAGTGCATCGAGCACAGTAACCTCATTCGCTTATTCACCATGATTAGTTCTCAAACAACAATATGAACTCGCCGTCTCACTCTGACTAATCAAAAAGATAAATAGAGAATACGTATTTTTTTAAATAAAAAGTGTCAGAAGGCGCATGGTGGAGTGTCGCAAGGAGAGTTGTACGAAGATTGCTAAAATAAGCTAATATGAGAATATGTTTTTATTCTACACCAGACCACGCAACTAACAGACTTCAAATCAAAACATTTAACCTTCAATTGCTCTCCGAGAATCGCTCGTAGCCTGGGCTGCCTGAGTGATCTTAAACGATCACTAAGGTTAAGCAACATACTGCACGTTTAGTCCATGGATGGGTCACCGTCTATGACTAACGCTAGTGGAATTTTTCCGAGCGATTCCGTGCCTCGCAAGGCACGTTAAGCAGTTGGTGCCGGCTGCCGTCGATAGATGGCAGTCGTTAAGCCAAGTCAGAGGCGCTAGGGCGGCTTGAAAACTTCTGACAGTTGACCAGCCACTAGTCTTACAAGCCTCCACCAATCCGGACTTGGCACCCGTGGTGGAGTATGGCCTATACCTTCCTCAGGGAAGAGACCCGTGCCCCTCGGTGGGGACATAGTGGGTTGATGATGATGAACCTTTAATAAAGATGATGTTAACCTAAATAAATAAAAATAATAAACGACCATAAAAATATCATGGGCGGGCGTTCTCGGACGGACGGACGGTCAGGCAGATAGTTGACTACGGAATCCTAACAACATCGAAACTTGTACAAATATGCACGCAGTCAAATGTTTAAATTTTATCTTAGATCGCTTGTTCGCACAAGTGTTTGTGAAGTGATTACTTACGGCTTCGTTAGTAAAGTGGTTACTACTGAAACAGAGGACTTATAGACTCAATGCCCTAATAGAGATACCGAATGTATATCAGATTCTGTACAAATGGCTATATGTCTATGTGTGATTTCATATTTGTGCTATCCTTGCCTGGTTACCATAGTACGGAACCAACCCTAGGTGCGTGGATGTTATTTGTACTTTTTTAATTACGACCTCTGAGGCGCAACGGTTAGCGCATCTGCCTACCTTCTGAGAGGTCCCGGGTTCAAATCCCGGCTGGGGACAAAAAACTCCAGGTCGCGGATGTTTACATATTTGTGACGTCGCTGTTTCTGGTTCCCACGACACATCGTATCCTAGTGTGGGGCCAAAAGCAATGTATCTGCTTGTATGTAAACGCTTACGTTTCTATTCAAATTACAACACTAATGTTTTACTCCAGCACAAGGCAGTAAAAGCGTTGTTGGTTTCCGCCGCCCTGCCAACTCCTCTTAGGACAAAGCGCGATGAAACAATCAGGCTAGTTCAGCAAACACTCGCAGCGCAAACATCACCGATACCACCCTTTGGTGCCGATACAATAAACCAAGCCCATAATGAAACAAACCCTCAGCTGTACAGAATATGGTGCAATTTACTTCGAGCGCGTAATTTACAAGGCAAATATGCAATTAAACAATTAAGGGCAAATTAAAGGCAGTTGTCGTGACGTCATACGTGTCGTTAGTGACGCACCGTCTCGTCACTGAGCTTTATTATGAGGAGTGATATCTAATTACTTCGCTCTCGAAGGTTGAAGCTTGTCGCTGTCTCTTTAGCCTATGTATCTACGTAATAAAATTATTTATAGAGGTTCCAGTGACTCTTTTATTCACAGTAGATGCGCGAAGGGCCACTCGGATGCGGCAGTGCCTGGGACGTCGTTGACAACGCGAAAATGAGTAGATAAATAGTGGTGGAGCCACATAGATACCAGTATTGCTGCACTTTCTAGTCCTGATACCCACATCTTCTTCTTCTTATATAGTGCCTCGTTGACTAGTGAGGGTTGGCAGTCAGGAGTGGAGGAGCTTATATATCTCTATCTCTCGCACGGTGGAGGAGCTCGGCAGCACTTAAGATTCCAGTCCAGTCCCCTTGTTTTTCAACCAGGATTTCTTTCTTCGGCCTACGCGTTTCTTACCAGCAGTTGTTCTTATCATTATAAATTGTACATACAACATTTAAATGCCCCAAGTATGCAATCTTTTTCCTTCATAGTAAAGCTGTTCCAATCTCCATTCCTCGATAAATCCAGTGGCGCAGGGCTATAAAGGGAGGGAGAGAATCAATCACACGCAGAATATTATTATTATTAGTACCAATTCGAGGCGCGAATGTCTCCCGGAATGAATCCCTCGCGCGAGGGGCTGAAAGTGAAATTACTTCGCAATTCATGCAACTGGGGCCGTGAATTAATCAACGTAATAGCTGTTTGAAGGAAAATATGCCGAAACAAACGCAGATTGTATGGAGAACAGGACAGAGGGGGTCGCGCCCCCTACAATTGGGTACAGTAATCGACGTGAAATATGGCGCCTCGTGTTATTGTCCCCGATTTAACGGCGCTCCTGGCTCTGCAAGGTTATTCAACATTATTTAATTTTAATAAAATAACAACACTCTTAACGCTCTAGTATTGAACCATCCGCACCAAAGCCGCTGTGAGCATTTGGGAGCGTTCGGTATGCGAATCCCAAGTTCGTCCGACGTGGCGAATTGATAAGCGAGGTTTCTAAGCACTTAATTTATTTTTTTCATTATGTTTATCAACATCCTTATATGCTAACAGTATCATATCATCATCATCATTCAGCCACAAGAAGTCCACTGCTGGACATAGGCCTCCTCGATGGATTTCCAAAAAGACCGGTCGGAAGCGGCTTGAATCCAGCGTCTTCCCGCCACTTGGATGAGATCGTCTGTCCATCTTGTGGCTGGTCGTCCTACGCTGCGCTTGCCGATATGTGGTCTCCATTCGAGAACTTTTCGGACCCATCGGCCATCAGTTCAGCGTGCTATGTGCCCCACCCACTACCACTTCAACTTACTTACTAATCCGCTGGGCTATGTCGACGACTTTCGTTCGTCTACGGACCTCGTCATTTCTGACTCGGTCTCGTAGAGAAATTCCGAGCATAGCCCTCTCCATAGCTCACAGTGTCATATAGTTATGTTTAACTAGATGTATAACTAGACAAACAACGCATGCAATTAATACCATGAAATCTAATCTTTTTCAGCTAGGTTATCCTAAGATCAACCTATGTATTCAAGATTGTTTTCTAATTAAAATAGCATATTCACAGAGCAGACAAGATCAGTCTCAAACGTAAGAATGTCTATTGAAGGAGGACAACCGCAGTAGCAGCAGAACTGATGTGAGCGAATGGAGGAGAATGGCCGAAGACAGAAAAAGGTGGCGAGCCTTAAGGGAGGCCTGTGTTGTCCAGTGGACGGTTACCAGCTTTTTGTGGAAACGCACAAGTTAGCTTACAGTAGATACTCAATTTAATTTAATATAATTTCCAATGCAACTTATTTTTATATATATATTTTATAATTTACTTTGTAAGTACTGACTGTTTTAAGAAATTAATTTCGGTATTTTTGAGCTTTAATCCTTATCTATTTTTAATATTTTCAAAAACCTTGGTGTTTGTGACGTCATCAGAGAATTATTAAAGATATACTCATCGCCTATGAACCAAAAAGAAAACAATTTTATTTTTAAAATGACTTTTGAATTGAGAATTTCGCTAAGTAATTCGCTAGGTAACATAAATTGTACTGAAAGCATGACCCTCTAAATGGTTTTGAGATTTCCGTTTATGTTCAAAAATGTAGTGTGGCCGATTATGTCAAATGGGTGATAATGTAATTTTAATTCTTACACAATTGCTTACGATGGGTTGAGACATGTTGAATCAATGTCTCAATCCATCAGAAAACCTTGATTGCATATTCGTGAGTCTGAAGCCGCCGAATCAACCTTTGCAGCCGTTAAGTTAAAGACGACTTTACGGTAAAGTTTGACGTATTGTTAAATGTATTTGTCGTACATTCAGCCGCTCGGTAAAGTGTCGAGGAGACAGAGTGTATTGTTTGTCGGAACGCCTTCATCCGTCCATCGACAATGCAAGCGCTTCCGCGTGACACATTTCTCATCACTTCCCCGCCTCTTCAAATGAGAGACACTGATATAGAAGGACTGGATCACATCTTATCGACTAATGAAAAATTACCATAAATAAATTTCACAGAATACAATCACTTCTCCTGATCGCAAACTAAGATACCCAGTGCTATGGTAACCAGACAAGACCCAGACTGAAGCCATTTGTAATAATGTAGCGCGTCCACTAGTGGAAATTGAACCCGTGACCTCCGGCATGGTAATCAAACGTGATCCTGCCAGACCAACGAGGCTGTGAGTACTACTTACTGTTACACTAGCGGTAGAAAATTGGGTGGGTCACAAATTAGCACCAAATAGGTGTACCTTATCGGTTGTGTATCTTGTCCAACCTCTGTTTTATCATAATCACCCTATAATTTATAGTGATCAATCTTGAAATTTTAACAATTGAACTTGCGACACGGAAGGTCATTTACAATTTGCCTTCAGCATATTTCAAAGCAGCGAGCGTTAATAAACGGACGACGCTGTTTGTAAACCGCGGAATCAAACAAATTGCCTGTGACATATCGTTCTATAGACACAGATGTATGCCTGCAAATCAATTTTATTCGTGCATTGACAACTAAGGCCCAATTTTTTTTTTCAATGTTATTCATTAAAACAATTAATTTTTTTTTTTACTAAATTAAATAAAATTAAGTTTTGTTAGTGTTAAAATAAGTTATAGGGAGGAACAGCTCAATCAAAAGAAAATAAAGTCCTATTTTGGCAGAACCAACTGTCATATTTTTCGGTTAGCGTCGTCATCAGCGTTCGTTCTCAAGAGTGATCTAAGTCTTGGTTGGTCATGTCAAGAACTCTTTGCTTGTCAAGAACTTTTTGGCAGGCAAAAAGTACGCAACCTCCTTGCTACTTCGAAATTACTGTTTTTTTTTTGTATAGATCGTGTTTTGTTTTTTTTCCTGTGTATAATATTTGCGTAAGCAGCACGCTTCAGGATTGTAAAGTATTGATTCTCTTTGAAATGTTGTCGTATTTTTATTACGAAAATTTTGCAGAATAAATCTCTTTAAGGACAGAGAAAATATTTAAAAAAAAGAGCCTTTTGCGCTATAAATTACCTTAGGTAATTTAAATAGATCACAATACGGAACATGTAGATAGTACAGAGAGATGGAATCCGTTTGGCGTACAAAGCCGCTTATTATAAAAGTGCAATCATATTCTATTATGACAATTTGATGTACATTGCGCAGCCGAGTCTTACAACTTGTTAACCCTTAACTACTCGCATAAAGAAAATCACATAACTGCTCGCATGGGGTCCTCAGTGACCCCAATTTGTTTTTTGTGAATTTATAATAAAGTATTTATAAATTGAAATAAATAAAATAAAATAAATAATAAATAATAATAAACTCACGCCCGTTATCCCCGAAGGGGTAGGCAGAGGCACCAGTCTCTAGAACTGGACCCACGTTTTGCCGAGTTTATTAGGTCCCAAACGTGACAAGTGGCAAGCCTGTCGCCGTTATCCGGGCACATAAATTGAAATAACTGCTTATAAATTATATTTCTTCTTTATTCATATTAAAGCTTCAATGAAACTAATTAATCATAAACAAGTAGGAACTCAAAAAAAACACAAGCTTAAAATCTTCTCTTAGAAAAGTAGTTATGGCGTACCTTGAGATAAAAACTGAATAATTTTTTTATTTTTGGGAACTAATCTGAATCACTATTATCAAAAGCTTGACAATAGAGCTCACAGTGGTCATTGCAACCAAATTTCGTTCATTTTATGCATTTCATGGATACTTTTCGATCCGTCATTGGAGGACATGTCCAAATCGTCCACACTTGACTGCCGATGATGAAGCTAGTCGATTCTTCATGTCGTGCACCTCCAAAAGTCGTTTATTTATGAATTTTGAGGTTGCGGCTACATTCACTCGATGCTTCTAACGATCTTCAACTAGCTCTAGGGCAAGTTGTCGCAAGAAATGACGTCTCACATGGGTGAAAAGTATAATAATAACTACAGTCAAAATTGATTCAATTAACTATATTGATAGCATATGTACGAAAATGAAAGAAAACTGTTATAAGTTCTATTTGAAAATACAATAAATAACAAAAATACTCTCACTCGACTCGGTCGGAAAAGTTACGTAACTGCTCGCATGGGGTCACACTCAAGAGAGCAGCGACGCCTGCGCACGCTCCAAAGTCCTGTCAAACACTAAAATAGCATCTTTGGCGCGAATAAGAAAGCTACTAAATGGGACAACCACATGTCCATAGCCAAAGTATATTTTTTTGGCGCTCAAAAATGCGCTGACCCCATGCGAGCAGTTAAGGGTTAATCTATTGGTTACAGATTCACATGACATATATGTATGTTTGACAACCTCTGTGGCGCAGCGGTTAGCGCATCTGCTTACATTGCGCTCCCGGGCTCGAATCCCGGCTGTCGACGGTCTTGGACGTTTACATGTTTGTGATGTCGCTGTTTCTGGTTCCCACGACACACACAGGATATTCTAGTGTGGGGCCAGAAGCAATCCTAGTAATGTGCCTGGATATACATGTTTATGTCTTTGTGGTCTTACACAAATCTTTTTCTTCCTCTTCTTCTTTCTTCTTGTTAACAGTAGCTTGTGTGCTTGTAAGTCTTGCTTTAGCAGCCTATTTCACATGAAGTATTTATTGGTGTGACAATGTCTTTCAAATTCGCTAATTTTGTGGCTAAAGTCACCGACATAGCCCACCGAATTAGCAAGCTGAAGTGGCAGTGTGCCGGCCATATCACCCGAATAACTGATAACCGATGGGGTAGACGAGTTCTTGAGTGGAGACCGCGGGTCGGTAAACGTAGTGTAGGGCGTCCTCAGACTCGGTGGAGTGATGATCTTTGCAAGGCGGCTGGCAAGAACTTGATGAGAATAGCCGAGGACCGTGCTCAGTGGCGTGAAATGGGGGAGGCCTGTGTCCAGCAGTGGACAACCATAGGCCGATGATGATGATGATGATGTGTCTTTCTACTTCTCAGTTGATTGGACCTTCTACACGTCCGTGTCCCCGAAGTCCCGCCAGCTGCATGAATGCGGTACAATAAGAAGCACTCATTAAGACGCGAACGCACCTGCGACCGCGCCCTGAGATTACGTCGGATTCGCCTTCCCTGCGCCGCGGTTCATTATTTCATATCGGGGATAGGAAGGAGAGGAAGCTGCGCTCTCTTATTTGTCTGTCTGTTATTGTTTGTTGTGGACTTAAGAAGTGCTCGAGACTTGTTTGGTCTCCAGGGTGGGGAAGATAGTAACGGTGAAAACCTTTCTAAATCATTTTATTTATATTTATTTCATTTTACCTACAATTTTCAAACAAAAATTTAAAGTTACGTTACCCATTTGACTGCCTCATTGGTCGACCTGTTTAGACACTTAGCTACCAATAAAGAGGTCGTGGGTTTGATTTCCACTGGGCCCTCCGTACATTAGTACAATGGCCTCAGACTGAGTGTTTTTCGCTATTTGTAATGTCCTCGCTCGGTTTCCATAGCACAGGGTATCCTAGTTTGGGACCAGGCAAGTGATTGTGTGGTGAGAGTTGTTATTATTGTATCTAGATTTATTTCATACTTCACCTTGTGACGAAACACCACTACTAACAACTTTACTTGAGAATTATCTATTTTTCTGTTTATCATAACTTTTCTACAGTTTTGTATCACTAATTATCGAAATAAAACCAGTTCTCCAGAGTCGTATAGATTTTATTAATCTACATTAACAACCTGTAGAGTAGAGGGCTTTTAGTAGGGCAGTTATAGTATAGCTACACTTGAGTTGAGTCTAAGTGACGTAGAAGTAGAAGAAACTCGCACCAACAGTAGTAGAATAAATATATTGGTGAATCTACAGATAGGTAGAATATTGACGGTTCCTTTCTCTAGTTCAGTAAATAATAGACTAACTTAATTGTACAAAATTACCTAATAATGTAAACTGCTTAACGTGCCTTAAGACCATACTAAGGTAGCTAAAAGTATCGCGTAAGCAAAATGTGCGACACAACACTTGAAGATTATTGGTCAATACTTGTTTTAAACTCAAGGTCCCTGAAGTGAGCAGTGGAGAGTGTGGGCGCTGCCTTGTTTACTAAATAAAAATCTCGTGTCAGAGTGTTTGTTATCGACATCCTTCGAAACGGCTTCACCTATTTGTGTGATTTTTTTCGTGTATATTTTTTTGGTCTAAGAATTAATCGTAGACTGCTTAATACGGCAAAATAACGTGTACCGGATCAGATACTATTTCTAAAAGACTTCAAGAGCACAAATAACTTTTTGACTGAATGACCTGACCTATGCAAATGACTGTCTCATTGTCTGAAGATGTTTTGTTTTAATTAATTTGAAGATAATAATATTTACAATTCTATTTTGTAACTAGCAATGTCCGCAACTACGTTCGCGTCAACGGATTAGCTATAGCCTATGTCCATCCTAAAGGTGACTGGTGAAAGAATTTTTTATTTAGGTAGATGAGATAGATAGATAAAAATATTGAAATAACAGACAAGAGACATTAATGAAAACTTAAAACAAAACAGAATATAGACAGTAAAATAAAAAAATGCACTTTTCAAACTTTGGATAAGTAATTCCGGCTGCACTCAAACTTACAAACATTCCTAATTTTCCGTTCTTTAACCTGCATAATTTTCGGTGAACCGTTTGGCTCACCATGACAATTGTTTTTAATTGTTCTTTTCAAGACCACAATATAATATTTACGAAGCAGTTTGTGATATAATTTAGATTGAATCATTAAAATTCCTTCTTATAAATAAATCCGTTTGATCCGGTGTCTGCTAATCCTTTTGCTATGTTTTATGCAGACACAGGCAGCCTATAAATATGCCGAGTGCCGTAAATTACTGCGCGCCTATTAAAATCTCATTCAAAAGCGAGACCCTCAAAATATCGAGTTAATTCCGACACAAAATGCAGACAGCAGACCTTCCAAATAGTAAACTTGGTACACACAGAATACCAGTTGGCAAATAGCAAACCCTGCCTTTTGCAGAGTGATTTGCATGATCATTGACCTTTGTCAGCCTACAAAGGGTCTTATTTATATTGATAGGAACCGTTACATCCTACTTTAAGCCCGTATTATTTCATAATGCCTCGTTGGTCTTGCCGTTAAGCCGCTAACTACGAAGACAAAGGTCGTCGGTTCAATTCCCAATAGGAGCCGCCGTGCGTTTGTACAAATGGCCTCAGTCTGGGTGTGTACGGTTCAAAACAAAGGCAGAAAATAATAGAAAAGAAAAAATTAGTGCATAAATTGCGTCTTTATTGAACTTATTAGTATAATAATAAAACGTAAGTACCGTAATGGGATGAGCGTTTAGAATTCCGTTCCCCAGTTTTTCACTTTTTCACTTCAGACTTCACTGTCCGCCTGCCTGTATGTTTATCACTAAACATATCTCATGGGCCGTGATAGTTACACAGTTGAAATTTTCACAATGATGTATTTCTGAAGCCGCTTCAACAACAAAAAAAAATTTTTCAAGGTGGCTCCTATACAACAAACGTAATAAATTTTTTTGCATTTTTTTTGAGAATAAAAGCTATATTAATAGTGAGGTAGACGTTTGAAATATTCAAATATTGTTGATAATGCTACGGAACACTTCGTGTGCGAACCCGAATCGCATTTGGCCCATTTTTTAACCTCGGTAATGATTTTCAAAAGAAATTCGAGCAAAATATTAACTAACAGCGCAATGTATATTTTTTCACATATTTTTTTTAATAATTAGTAAGTTTTTGTTCTCGTATTCGTGCTTGATGACTTTTCTGTAATTCTACATTTTATTTCTTCTCTCGAAAATATCGTTTATAAGTAAATCAGATTTAATATAGATATTACTAGCCATGAACCACTAGCTCATTTCCATTCAGACTAAGTACGTACCTAAGTAACGATGCAAGTTCTGCCAACGCGAAGCTTCTGTATCCCTCTACCGACATTGACTTTGAACGAGCCGACCCTTTCCCTCGCGACTCCCCTTTGTAATTTAAACGGCAAAAGTGCTTATTAAGGCTCGCTTATTTGTGAAATAGTTGGAGGATAGTTGGTCGAACCCCAGCGCTTCTGAAGTTGCCAACTACAGTGTACTTCACTAAAGACTCTGTGTTGGCAACGACGCACGGTAGGCTGAGAATCACGTTTCAAAGACATAGGAACTTGAGTTTTCAAGTGTCACTTTTTTCTCTCGAAATAGGTTTTATTACTCATTACTACACTAAACAATGTGATGAGAGACAATTTAGAGAGCAAACGGACGTGTAATAATTTTTCGAAGAAAAATTTGTATGGAGCTGACATGAAAAGTGGCTATAACTCTGGAATCGCAAGTTTGGCCGTAATATCCTTGCAGATGTAAGTAGTGCTATTTATTTTATATATATTGATTTTACAGCATACTTTTTATAGCGGTACCTTTTGCGATTTTAAAAAAAATAATAATAATGTGTACTTTGTACTAAAATGAGTAGTTCTAATGCTTTTGTGTCCTGATTATGCGTATTTAGATCCACTTTAGATATTCCTGTACCCTACTCTATGAAATTAAAATTGAGCATATACATTATTTGTTTAATAAGACTTTTTTTACGAATTATGAGAGATGTAATAGTAGATTAGTAACCAAGGGCTGTAAGGCATCAATTGCATCCCGAGATATTTAGGCGCACGAGCGCAGCGTGGGCGCCTATAGTTCGAGGGTGCAATTGATGCTTACACCCGAGCTAACTACTCTGCTTTACATCTCGATTGTGAGGTAAGTAGAAAAAAACCGGCATTACAAGAATAAAAAATTTACATACTCGTTTTTCTTTTCGCCACTTCGTGAACTCGTCGTAAGTTTTCAAATATCTCTCTTTATAACTTTCAGGCAAAATATTGTTAATTGCTGCTTCAGCTTCCATTTCCATTGAATCGGGAGTGCAGCTTATATCTTCATCACTGGCAGAACTCATGTTTTTTTCCTAAAGTACGTAATTATTAAAAAAATCCCAAAAACAAACAATATCTAAAGTAAAAGTTTTCTATTCCCGCCTTTTTTTATCTTTTTTTTATTATTTTTTCAAGAACGAAATTGAGTTAGCGAAGCGACCTCTTTTGTCAGTGGGCTGAATGCATAATGTCTATGCCAGTATGATGGTTAGATGTACGCGAACGAGTGAAGAGTTTTTTTTTAAATTACTTACCGCCCTAGGGCTTTTCTAGCTACATTATTACCCTAGAGCGCTAATTGGTCACCTACAAGGTAATAAGGACCTACTTACCGAATATGAGAGATGTAATAGTAGATTAGTAGCCAAGGGCTGTAAGGCATCAATTGCAGCCCGAGATATTAAGGCGCACGAGTGCAGCGAGGGCGCCTATAGTTCGAGGGTGCAATTGATGCTTACACCCGAGCTAACTACTCTGCTTTACATCTCGATTGTGAGGTAAGAAGAAAAAAAATACTCGTTTTTCTTTTCGCGACTTCATGAATTTTTTTATTTTATTTTTTATTTTATTTATTTGGAATAACAAACAACTACATATTAAAATATTACAAAACATAATAATAATAGAATTTTAGATTAATAAACATGTAGTCCACTACGTTATCCACATTATACTTATAGGCAAGTTGTGAACTATGTGTGACTCATTAATTATCTGTATATAATAAAAAATAAAAAAATTATAATGAAACTAACATGATTAAGATTATATAAGTTGCAATTAACATAAATATTCTCGTAGTATAATAATTTTATTACTAGCCGATGTGGGTCGATGCCTAGTAGACGCGCCTACTCATGTTGTTACATGAGTAGGCACGTCCACTATTTGTGTATGAGGTAGTAAAAAATCAGCACCTGGAGTGGAGAGCGCATCGACCCTCTTACTCTGCTTGGCTGGACAAAATAAACAAGTGCGGAGAAAAAAAAAAAAATAGAGACGAGAAAACGGTTTTACCTACTTCACCGATTACTAAGTACCCTGATAACCTGTTGTCTAAATTTACTCATGGAAAGTGAGAATATGTCGATGGATTCAAAGCGCGCGTTATACGTCTCGACGAGTCAACGCAATGGCAGTCGCTTGCCCGCGTTGGTTCTACATTTGCCTATAGCAAACAAGCGTCGTGCGCAAAACTAAGGCCTATGTACGCTCCTGGGTACCACATAATAGAGGTTGTTCGTGAGTGTAGTACAGTCGTATCTATTGTGGCATATCTTGTATAGAGTCATCGCTTCAAGAAGTGTGCGTCTAGAATGTAGTGTAGGAATTTTATACAAATTAAGCAATTGGTCGTAAGAGAGGCGAGCACGATGACATCTGTAGTGCATGGCACGAAGAAATTTGCGCTGAACTTTTTCAATAATATCATTATACTTATTGTAGTAAGGATTCCAGACTGGTACAGCGTATTCTAATTGGGATCTAACTAAAGCCTTTAATAGAAAAATATAAGTTGCTGGTCTTATAAAGTCTGTCGTAGCTCTCATTACAAAACCGAACATTTGGTATGCTTTGTTGATAATGTTCTCAATATGAAAGGTTGTCTGGAAGAGATCGCTCTAAGCGATAAGACCGCCAATTGTATACCGTTACTTAGACATAAGAAAATTATAATAACTCTGTATCCTGGTTGAGCAAGATAAGATAAGATAAGATAAGATAAGACGTTTATTAGCATTCTTGTTGTATGTACATGAGATCACTTAAAATACTTAGTTTCAAACAAGAACCCTGCTAGGGCGCTGCTAACCTAAAATAACTTATTAATTATATTTATACATTATTTATATACAGGTGTCGGCGCAACTACTCTCTACGACTTGACACCTAGCGCCATCTGTTGGATACGTACATCGGCTCAACTTGTATCGCCACCTATCATTAAAATTGTGAACTAAAAATACCCCCACCTATATCACTGAGATTGTTTTATAGACTCACTCGCTTTCTGTTACTGATTCGAATTTAACGTATCGAAATAAACCGTTTTATATTTCTACGAAATAAAAGAAATTATTGAAGGAGCCCTTGGAAACCCCCTGATACTACACATAAATTGATCCTGCGGCCGGATCTGACGAAGAGGACTTCATTTGAGAGAAGATTCACGGCGAAGAGGATTCTTCAGTTGAGAGAAGATTCCTAACGTCTTCACGTCGTGATACCTCCACGTCAGCCATCGTGAACCATCAGTAGTTCAACGGTCAGGTTTTCCTTCCCGTTTATTCCTTCCTTCCCTAAACGAATTGTGTTAAAACCGTGTTTTTGTGCAATTCTTAGTTCGAGTCTTTGTGCCGTGTGATTGCCGTTCCAGTCCCACGTAACCGTGAGTACCTTAACCTATTCTTACACGTAGGTCTCTAAAATGCTGAATAGTGGTGAGGAATTGTTAGGAGTGCCTGTAGCACAAGCAGGAAGTTCTGTTTCTCCCTCAAAACGGCGTAATGACCTCTCTGAGCTCAGGAGGCAGCGCGGTAATTTGAAAGGTAGATTGACTCATTTCACGAAATACCTAGATTCTTTCGAAAATGTGAGCCCATCTAAACTACAAATAAAACAAATAAAGTTTAGAATGCAGGCTGCGCAAGACATTTTTGTAAACTTCAATAAAATCGAAAGCGAAATTGAGCTTTATTCTCTCGAGTCTGAGATTGATTCTAATTATGATTACGTAGAATGTTTTGAGTCATTGTACTTCAGTGCATTGGCAACGGCTGAAAGCTTAGTCAACGGTGAGGAGACTGAGGATAGTTCCAATCATGCGAAATCTAGTTCAACTGGTTCTAACGGTTCATCGCGCGTTCAGGTTAAACTACCCGAAATCAAACTGCCATTGTTCGATGGATTGTATGACCATTGGCTTGAGTATAGGAATTCGTATGTCACTATGATCCATACACGCAAAGACTTAGACACGATACATAAGTTCCACTATTTGCGTGCTTCACTCAGTGGCAGTGCGTTGCAGGTGATAAGTGCACTAGAGTTCACAGCTGATAACTACCTACACGCATGGGAGTTACTAGAGAACAGATTTCATAATACGCGACTTCTTGTTCACAATCATATAAAATCGTTATTTTCCATTTCAAGTCTGAAACAAGAATCACCTGTGCAACTTAGAAAACTAATAGACACAATTTTGCGAAATCTCCGTGCTCTAAAAACGTTAGACGAACCCACCGAGTCTTGGGATACGTTAATTATTTATTTAATCGTCTCAAAACTCGATGTGGCTACTGAGCGCGATTGGGAAAGTCACAAAGGTTCTATTCTATCAGATTCTTGTCAAAAGTTGAAACTGGAGGACTTGCTTTCATTCCTTCGTAATAAAGCCGATATGTTGGAGATGATAACAGCGAGTCATCATAATAAGTTGCAAAATAAATCTATAATAAACGAAAAGGCTGTTATTCAACACAAAAGCAATGCGCCAGTGCATAGCTACATCTCAACCAACAATACCGGTTCGAAAAGCAAAGCTTCTCACCACCAAAACTGTCCTTTATGTAACGGTAATCATGCACTTTATACGTGTTATAATTTTTTAAATTTACCCGTCTTAGATAGGTTAAAAATCGTTGGCGAAAAACAATTATGCCGCAATTGCTTACGTTCCGGTCATTCACTTGCAGATTGCACGTTTGGTCCTTGCAAACAATGTCAGGGCAAGCACAATAGCTTACTCCACTCAACTAGTTTTGCTAGCAACAATCATGCGTGTGTGCGTAGCGAGCGCACAGCTGATCCGTCTCCCGTTGCTCCCTCCACCGCGCTACACTCGTTATCAGTAGACTCTTATCATGCGGATACACAAAAAACTAGCAGCGGTGGCGATGCGCGCGAACAGTCGGGCTCCTTACAACCGGTTTTGTTATGCACAGCTTTAGTGGAGGTAATGAACGAAGATAAGCAATTTCATACAGCCCGAGCGCTGTTAGATAACGGCAGCCAGCACTGTTTTATCACGGAAAAATTAAGAAAACGATTAAATGCGCCTCTTATACAGTCCACTTTTCAGATTTCAGGTGTCGCACAATCGGTGACGCACTCAAATCATTCGTGCAAAATAACTATGCGATCTAAATTAAACGATTACTTAGCGACCGCTCAATGTATTGTCTTGCAGCGCATAACAACCGGTTTGCCCTCGACAAGCATTGACGCTGAGCTTATACGACTTCCGAACAATGTTCAACTGGCAGACCCAACATTTTATGCCCATTCAGAAATCGATTTGTTGATTGGTGCAGATTTGTTTTGGGATCTATTAGACGAAGGCAGGATTCGGTTAGCAAACGGGCCATATCTACAAAATTCTAAGTTAGGTTGGTTGATTTCCGGTCCTATATACGATAACACTCGGAACTTGCGCATCAATCAAGTCCAGTGTAATTTTACCCAAGCTCTAGATGGGCAACTTAAGCGTTTGTGGGAGACAGAAGAGATACCTCAGTTAGGTAGCCTTCTCACCAACGACGAATGTTTGTGTGAGGAGCTATTTACTAAAACGACTAAACGACTGACTGACGGTAGATTTTCTGTCCGAATCCCACTAAAAGAGTCTGCCGAAGCGTTGGGCGATTCTTATTCGATGGCAAAAAATAGGTTCTTGTCTTTAGAACGAAAACTCGAACGTTCCCCCGATTATAAACGAATGTACGTTGAGTTTATGCGTGAATATGAAACTTTAGGTCACATGACGCGTGTGGACGACCCTGGTAAACCGAAGTACTTTTTGCCACACCACGGGGTTCTTAGAGAAAGTAGTGCGACTACTAAATTACGCGTAGTTTTTAACGGTAGTGCTGATACTACATCTAATAAGTCACTTAATGACATTCAACTCCCAGGACCAGCACTACAAAACGATATATTCGCGATTCTTTTACGTTTTCGGCAATATAAATATGTTGCCTGTGCCGACGTCGAGAAAATGTTTAGACAGGTTCTGATACAAGCAGATCAAAGGTCATTGCAGCTGATACTGTGGCGAGAGAATCCTATAGATCCCCTGGGCGTCTATCAGCTCAACACTGTGACGTACGGAACTGCGTCAGCGCCATACCTAAGTATGCGCTGTATACGGCAGTTAGCGTTGGAGTGTGATGATGACGTCGTTAGTCGTGTTATCAGCCAGGATTTCTTTGTAGATGACTTGATAACGGGCGATGACGACTATCAAAATTTGTTAGCCATTTGCGAAAAAACACAAACCGTGCTGCAATCGGGATGTTTCCCACTTCGTAAGTGGACATTCAACTCTGACGTCACGAATTGTGCTTCGACAGAAATGTTTATTGGCGAGCATACGCAGAACAAAACACTCGGCATAGGCTGGTACAGTGACAGCGACGAACTTCACTTCACCACAAAAATTTACGAAATCCAAGATACATCCAAATTAACTAAACGAGTGATGTTATCTATTATCTCACAAATATACGACCCGTTAGGTCTTTTATCTCCTGCAGTAATAATCGCGAAAATACTATTACAGAAGTTGTGGCTCAGCAAACTGGACTGGGATGCTGTAGTACCCCACGAAATTGCTGTAACCTGGAATTACTTCATCCGTACTCTAAAGTGCTTATACGAATTGAAGATTCCACGTCGTGTTACTACTGATAATGTTCAACACACTGAGCTTCACATCTTCTCAGATGCGTCACAAAATGCATATGGTGCCTGTGCCTACCTGCGTACCTACAACGATGATTCGACGGTCACCGTTAGGTTACTATGCGCAAAAAGCAAGGTTGCCCCCCTCAAATCGATTAGCATACCTAGGCTTGAACTTTGCGCTGCACATGTGGGTGCAAAACTGTATAAAAAGATTATTAATTCGTTAAGATTGCATTTTACAAATGTTTACTTCTGGACGGACTCAACTATTGTCATGAGCTGGGTGCGCATGTCACCACATCTGCTGAAAACTTTTGTACAAAATCGTGTTACGCAAATAAACGAGCTTACAGGTGATGCAGAGTGGTTACATGTCGCTAGCAAGGACAATCCAGCTGATTTGTTGTCCAGAGGTCTTAACCTTGACTTGTTAATTAGTAGCAATTTGTGGTGGAGCGGGCCATCGTATTTACAAAACTGTTCTGATTTTTCAGCTGAGAAACTCGGCAACTCAGTTGACCTAAGTGATTTGCCCGAATTAAAATCGCAAACTTGTAGTTTAGTTTGCGCACCGATCGGCACCTTTTTTCAATTTGAGCGGTATTCATCATTTAATAAACTCAAACGCATAGGCGCGTACGTATTACGATTCATATCTAATGTACGTAGCCGATCGGCGCGCAAGGAGAAGCCACAAACCGGTTCGCTATCAGTGGACGAGCTGAACGCATCTCAGTTCATGCTAGTTAGATACTCGCAGATTGAATCGTTTCCGGACGTGTACGCGAATTTATCGAGTAATTCGCCAATTAAGACAAATAAAATGCATACAAGTCGTATATCCGGTCTTAATCTGTTCTTAGATGAACACAAAGTGATTAGAGTCGGTGGTAGACTGTCCAATTCCTCCAGTTTCAGCTACGATAAGAAACATCCGATGTTGTTATGTAGTAAACATAATTTCACGAAACTATTAGTGAGACACGAACATAGGCGCTTACTTCATGCCGGTCCACAACTACTCTTGTCAACAATTCGCGAGTGTTGGTGGCCATTGAGGGCAAGACATCTTGTTAGAAAAATAGTGCATGAGTGTGTGACTTGTACGCGAATCAAAGGCAAAACGTTGACACCTATTATGGGAAACTTGCCAGCTGAGCGATTGGACGCTGGTTTTCCATTTATACGAACGGGCGTAGACTATGCTGGGCCAATGTACATACTCAATCGGAAGGGCAGAGGAGCTCAACTCACAAAATCGTATGTTTGTTTATTTGTTTGTTTTATAACTAGAGCTATGCACTTGGAACTTGTAACCAGTCTCTCCACTGACGATTATATTTTAGCATTAAAACGTTTCATTAGCAGAAGGGGCAAACCTGATGCTATTTATTCTGTTAACGGGAAAAATTTCGTATTAGCTGAAAAGGAATCTCCTGTATTTTTAAGCGATAATTCTCAGCAAATAATCGATTTCGCCGCAAATGACGGCATCAAATTTAATTTTATCCCACCATATTCAGCTCATTTTGGGGGCCTGTGGGAGAGTGGGGTAAGGTCATGTAAACATCACCTTAGACGCATCGTAGGCAATGCGAGATTAACGTACGAAGAGTTCAGCACGGTTTTAACACAAATCGAAGCCGTCCTCAATTCCCGTCCTATGTCCCCTCTTTCCACAGACCCAAGCGATCTTACTCCGCTCACTCCTGGTCATTTCCTCATTGGCCGGCCGTTGACTGCTCCTGCCAGCGAAGATCTGTCTGCTGCGACGACTTCACGACTAGATCGTTACCAGCGCATTGAGCAACTTCGCCAGCACTTCTGGCAGCGATGGACTAAGGAGTACGTGTCCGAATTACAAACAAGGACGAAATGGAAGACGAATAAGCAGGACATCGCTATGGACAGCTTGGTACTCATCAAAGATGACCACTTGCCGCCTTTGAAATGGCGATTGGGGCGGATAATAAGAACGTTCCCAGGCACAGACGGAGTTTCTCGGGTCGCCGACATCCGTACTGCAACTGGAACTACACGAAGAGCATTCTCTAAAATCTGCCCGCTGCCGCTGCAGCCGTAATACCACAACATCGAAGACTCCATTGGAAGCGGTGCTTCCAAGGCCGGGGGCATGTCGGCGCAACTACTCTCTACGACTTGACACCTAGCGCCATCTGTTGGATACGTACATCGGCTCAACTTGTATCGCCACCTATCATTAAAATTGTGAACTAAAAATACCCTATACCACCTATATCACTGAGATTGTTTTATAGACTCACAGGACCGGAGTTGACTAAGTGTAGTTTCGCTGAGCAGGTTTTTAATCTGTTATGTCGCCTTAAATTTTCGGGTCGCGAATATTTCGGGAAGAGATTCGGGTTATTTTTTACAAACATGCAAGCTTCAGAAATATATATTGAACTTAGTGTAGGAATATTTAGTTTACTGAAATGTGGTCTGCAGCTCGTCATTACGTCAATATTTGCTATTATCTGGATACATTTCTTTTGTAAAATAAATAATTGCTTTACATCCGTGCTGTTACCCCAAAGAGGAACACCATACGTCAGCCACGACTGAGCGTATGCAAAGTAGGCACACATGGCACTTTTAGTGTTTGTAGTTCTTTTTAGTTCAGACAAAGCATATACAAAACTCGAGAGTTTACTGGCAATTTTCTTTACATGATGTTTCCAGTGTATGTTGCTGTCTATTTCGATTCCCAGGAGGCAGTAGGAATCAACTACTTCAATCGGCTGTTTGAAAACCGTCAACAGGATTTTCGAAAGTCTTTCCAGCACTTGCGATCTACAAGGCAAGAAATTGACCCTAATTTCGAAGTGGGGATTTGACGGTGCATCCAACCAAAGTAGGTATAAACAAAAACTAGATGGTGGTCACGATGATTCCAGTATATTCATGACTTCTTTGGTTCCCCTTCAGATGACAGCTAGTGATGATACCGTATGGACGAATCCAAAACCGTGTTCATCCACATATTGTCGTCCATTGAAGTTCAGCTTTGAGAAGGAGAGCAAAGAAGTTGTCTCAGCTGCGAAAGCTAGGATGGATAGTGAAATCCTAGCTTTGATTCCCACCAAATTCCGTGGAATTAAGGTAAATCATCAATTAATGATGACCATGGTTGACGGAAAAATTTGCACTTATCTCTCTGAAGCGAAATCAAATGCAGCTTGCTATTTGTGCTTGGCTAAGCCCACTGAGATGAACAAGTTGATAGACAGTGATATCGAAAACTGTTTCTGCTGGAGCATATGAATTCGGATTATCATCTCTACATGCTCGCATTAATATGATGGAGTGTCTACTTCACATAGCTTATCGCCTTGATTTAAAGAAGTGGTCTGCCAGAGAAGAAGGTGATAAAGAATTGTTACATTCTAGAAAAAAACTCATCCAATACAAATTCAAGGAAGAACTCAATCTGTTGATTGACATAGTCAAGCAAGGCTCAGGAACAACGAATGACGGGAATAAAGCGAGGAGATTTTTTGAGTACCCTGATAAAACTGCAGCAATCACTGGAATTGATGAACAGCTTATCCGTAGATTTGCTGTAATTCTGCAGGCTATTACTTCCGGAGAAATTAAAGACGTACTTAAATTTAAAGAATAAACAAAAATAACTGCAGAAAAATATGTACAACTGTATAGTTGGTATCACATGTCATCCACCGTCCACAAATTATTAATCCATGGAGCAGACATAATCTCCAAAAATGCAGTTGTGCCAATTGGGAGTCTGTCAGAAGAAGCTTCAGAGGTTCGTAACAAAGACTTTAGGAGGTACCGAGAACACAAGTCGACGAAGACAAGCAGGCAAAAAAGTAATGAAGATATCCTCAATATGCTCATACTATCTTCTGATCCTCTCCTTACATCAATACGACCAAAGCTAGATGGGCATAAAGATCAAGCATATTTTACGGAGACATTAGACTTGTTGAAAATTCAGCAACCTCCGATAGAGTTCTTGGATGTAGTGACAATAGGATATTCTGATTCTGAATTTCAATAGCGACAACAAATTTTGATATTTTTTTAATATAGCAATAGTAAAATTATTGTATCATATGTATGTAGGTAATAATACTACAGTAATAATTTTAGAGGAATTAAATATCAATAAGTCGGTGATTATGTAATGTTAGTATTCATATTAGAAGGATTTAGTGTGATTTTCATGATGTTCAATATAGTTGAATATATCTTTTAAACTTTAAATTATGTTCTTGTAATCCTAAAATTCCACGAATCCTAATACTACGTAAATTAGTAATTAATAACTTGTTTCTATTAATTTTTAGCATGGGTGAAATTTTTAGCCTCTAAATAAGTTTGTATTAAACACATCTATATAACACGCCTAATTTTAATTTCATAGGCTAGGGCATATGGTATAGGGTATATCTAAAGTTGGTCTAACTAACTAGTCATTTAAGTATAAAATACACATTATTAATTTTTAATTTTATACGTTTGGGACCTAATAAACTCGGCAAAACGTGGGTCCAGTTCTAGAGACTGGTGCCTCTGCCTACCCCTTCAGGGATAACGGGCGTGAGTTTATTATTATTATTTATAATTTAAAAAAAAACGCAAAGGGCACCGCTATAAAAAGTATGCCAAAAAATCACAAATAAATAGCACTACTTACAGCTGCAACGATATTACGGCCAAACTTGCGATTCCAGAGTTATAGCCACTTTTCATGTCAGCTCCATACAAATTTTTCTTCGAAAAATTCTTACACATCCGTTTGCTATTTCGAGAGACAAAAGTGACACTTGAAAACTCAAGTTCCTATGTCTTTGAAACGTGATTCTCAGCCTACCGTGCGACGGTCAGTTTGTGTGTCAGCTGGATATGAAAATAAACATTTACATACAGGCACTTACATTGCTTTTGGTCCCACACTAGGTTACCCTGTGTCGTGGGAACCAGAAACAGCGATATCACAAACATGTAAGCATCCAAGATTCTTATAAGATGTAATTGTACTGTATCTTTTTATGTTTTGTATGTGTTATCCTGGTACAATAAAGAATATTCTTATCTTATCTTATCTTAAGATGCTTATAAATAATAAAGGTCTCATTGTAATTGGGTTACGAAATGGGTGACACAGATTACGTTTTACCTACTAACGAAGTACTAATAACAAAAAAATAATATAATTATAATTACTAACTTTTCTCCGGATACACTTACTTAACATTTTGTCGGAAGAGTCCGACCAGTTTGTTCTGATCAAGGACCTTATTACGTCCATGGCTCTGATTCGCAGAGCTTAGTCATAGTGAGCAGAGACGCAGTTCGCGTCGTCGGTTGCTCTTCTCTGACTCGACGTGACAGACATTCGTCGACAAAAGTCGCACTGCGAATCAGAGCGAAACCTACTGGTCGGACTAAGTTAATAATGTCCAGTGCTTACGAAATAGTACTTAAGTTATTTGTGAGGATAGTGATCGCTATGAGTTGAATGTGTATGTGGCACGGTAATTAAACAATTTTATGGCTAAAAATTGCCAAAAGAACAATCTGGACAGACAGTTTTGGTAGTCTTATAAATGACTTGTAGATTTTCGAAATTATCGATAAATAAAAAAAAATAAACACACAAACAAAATGACAGATGCATTTAAAAAAAATAACCTAAATATCGGAAGAGTTTCACTTTAAATTGTTATTGTAATTGACGTGTTTAAAGGAATGCGTCAATTATAATCAGAGTGTATTATTACAGACCTCTGTATTATTGGCCTTTGCAAATCTTCATTAATATAAAAATGAATCGTAAAATGTCTTGCTAAGCGCAAATCTCGAGAAGACCTGAACTGATTTCACTAATTCTTTTTTTAGAATATTCCTTGAAGTACAAGGATGGTTCTTACGGAGAGAAAATTTTAAAATATTGCCTGAAAAAATTTTGGCGGTTCGAAGTTTGCCGGGACAGCTAGTACATAATATAAACTGGTTCCAGTGGCAACTTCAATTTAATTTTATCTAATCTACTTTTACACACAAGATGGGTGAAGTGAACTCTGTATGTATCCTCCCGGGTTTTCCTCCGGCCGCAGCAGCCGGCGCCGGCTGCCGGCCAGCCGCGCCGCGTCAGCGCCGGAGCCGGCGCGCCCGGCTGCCTCCATTGTCCGCGCCTCTAATCTCGCTAATTGAATTTGTACGGGTTAATAGACACCCGGCCTCATCCGATTTGCCCTTACACTCGTACACGATACGCCGAGACAAAAGGAACCGCACGGAACGACCGTCTAATGGAAAGAGAGGTTCTTCTTTTGTGTCCAAAATAGCATTGGTACTGGCCTCTGTAGAATGTGCAGGATGAGTTTAAGGGTGTCGGCTGATCGGATGGATAGTTCAAGGGTGTTTGCTGATCGGATGGATAGCCCCATACAGCGCCACTGGGTGTCAATGCACCTTATGCTGACAAGCGGTAGGGCTGGCTGGGACTAAGCCATTCTTCCACTTTGCGTGGTGTAATTAATATTATATTGTAAATTGTTTACTAACATAGCATAAGTTAAATTGTTACTAACACTATATGGGCTTTGCCCAAAATAAATAAATGATAATAATCATGTGTGTAAATGTTATGTTATGTTATGTTATGTTAATAATAAGAGATGATGTCTTTAATGAAGGTACGTAGTCTATTTTCACAAAGTATGCAAACAAAACTAGGATAGAATCTTACCATTCACTAGTGTCAATTCATTGGTATTTTTTGTAACTAAAGCTTCATTAAGCACTAGGCTTTATTAACTTTATTCCAAATACACTTACTTGTCTTTTTGTCGGAATAGTCCGACCAAGTTTCACGATGATTAAGCTCTGCAAATCAAGGCGAAACTTGGTCATACTCTGTCGACAAAACGTGATTGGTGATTGGCTAAAAGATTTTTAAGAGTTTATTTAAAAGAGAAAAATAAAATGCACTTTTTGAAGCAATCAATTTTGAACTAACCCATCTTCTATTATTATCCATCTCTCTGGGATACGGGCGTGAGATGACTTAACATAAGGTATTTATACAAAACCATTATATAAGAGTTTAGCAGGGTATAAGAGGGGTAAGCAGAGACCAGGCTCGGAAATTTGCCACAATGCTGAAAGATTTCTTTCGCTTCATCATTAGTAGCATGCACCCACGCAAAAGCGGTATTTCTGTCTGTGTGCTTCTAGGGTCGGCAATATGATAGGTGGGGTCGATCGTGTAGGCTTGTACCTACAATGCGACCTCTTGAATAACTAATTGGGTCGGTAGTTTCGTGCAATTTGCATACTTTTGTCGCGACGTATTGTTGTGCTCTTAATGGTGTACTATTACGACTGTTATGGATGTTCAGGAGAGTCATTACGCTATTAAAGTACATTGTTAAAAGCCTATCTGATGAAGGAAAATATTATGCGGAAACCCGCGACTTGATTGACTCCACATGTATTGACTTGTCCTTCCTGTGGGCTTGGCCGATTAAGCTGTCAGGATGGTACTTATATGTGCTGGCTAATGTTTCAGGTCATGCAGCGTCCGACTGGTCTCTTCACCCATCTACTGTATCTAAATGTTATGTTATGTTACTGTAAGTGAAGGTGCCACTGGACGCTATATAAATCATCTCATACTACATCTCATCTACAGCTGCTCCTTCACAGTGCAAGCAGTCCACCTCTGAAATTACCTACTGGTAGAGGTGCGGAAAGCCAAGTCACTGCCCATTTTTAAAACTATGGTAAAGGGTCACTATCTCGCTAGTGTACTGTAACACTGTTGCTGTTGTTGGTGTTTTATTTATGTCCTATGTGTATGGTTTATAGATTTTTGTATCTATTTAAAATATATATTTTTACATTACGATTTATTGTGTTTATTATTTGTTTGTATCTATTGATAGTTTATTTAACAACTTGGTTGATTAGGCATATTTAATACATCTCAGAAATTATTTTTATACTTATTTTGTAAATCTACTTCCTTCTCCAATATTTTGCTTCAGTCCATCTTAAGGTTGTCTGGAAGAGATCACTTTTAGTGATAAGGCCGCCGTCTGTACTCTTAGATTAAGACATACCTGTGTAATCTTCTTTTTTATGTACAATAAACTCTTTCTATCTATCTATCGCATTACATAGATGCAAAGGGAAAAGTTTAGTACGCACCTATTCAAGTCAGTTCTGTAGCACGATATTGAAAAGGCATTTTAAAATAATCTGAGATGCAATATCCCTTTGAGGATTATTGAACCCTCGCCATTCCCTCGCGAAATTCTTATTTATTTTTTCATTTCCAAACACACCCTCCCCCTAACAGTTTAAAGTTCAAGAAAATATCTCTGGAACTTTCGATAGTGACAATCGCAGGGCATTAGACGGCGCGCGTTCGGTTTCAATTTCAAATGTTTTCTATTCATGAGCGCGGTGCTAAGCTTGTTATTCAAAAGAACTTTCTATCGCCATGCAACTGCTTTGCTACTACAGCTATTTTCTCAAATACAACGTCTGTTTGACGACTAATTTTAATGAGCTTTAAATAATTGGGAGTGATATAGTCTTAAGTATCAAGGGTTAAATTATGAGCCAGTTGAGAATTTCGCTAAAATACTTACCAGTAGTGCTGCTGTCTCATCAAAATTCTCAGAAAAGAGCGTGACAGGACTTTACGTACTGAAATTCTCAATTCAAACACTGGCCCAATGTGTTTTGCTGCCAACATCAATATTTTAATGTTCACATACATAAATAAGCTCACACCTCTATCGAAGAGGGGTAGGCCAACACCAGGGACTGCTATCTGCCACGATTCTGGCAGATCACTTTCGCTTCATCGACATCCATTAGTCGTTGCGTGCATGTACACCGGTTTCGTGTTTATGTTACCTTTATTTATTTTTTGGGTTGTGTCATATTGTCTCAATCAAGAAATGAGTAAGTTAGTACCTTTTTGTCTATTACTACTACTATGCGTTGCTTCGCTTTTAAAATAATTGCTAAAAGAATCAACGAAAGATGAATTAAAAATTAGCGTTACAGGAAAGAGAGCTATGCCCAGAAACTTGCGTTTCTGTATGATATTAACATAACATTTAACATAACATAACATTTACATACAGGCACACACATTACTTCTGGCCCCACACTAAGATACCCTGTATCGAGGGAACCTGAAATAGCGACGTCACAAACATGTAAACATCCAAGACCTGGGCTTTTTTTTTCATGTCCCCACCCGGGATTCGTACCTGGGACCTCTCGCATGGTAAGCAGAAGCGCTAACCGCTACGCCACAGAGGTCTTCAAATATTCCCTTTTGCGAAGGCATTTCTGTAAAACCAAACAGTAAGTAGATCTATGCGGCACCCCTCTAATCCCGGGTGAGCCGCACTATCCCCGGCCGCCGGGAACTCAACTCTCAACTCATCAAACTGTCTTAAAGACCACCTTCGACATATCGACTGTCCAAATTACTGTTCGTCCTCCTTGTAGAGTCACGAGCATACCTATATATACACTGTCACATTTTGTACGACGTACATATTTTGTTTTGTACTGCACATGTGTACGACAATTTGTATTAAATTATTATCTAACCGTTGGTTACTTAATTTCGTACACTTCTTTGTAGATTGTTTTAAGTTAAAATTTTTATAAAATATGACAGTGTATCTACGAGTATAGGCGCAGGCCATTTGCAGCCGCGCCACAGCCCGGCAAAAGCCCCTACAGATAGTTCTCGAAGCTCGCAGTTTGAGTGCTCTCTGCGAAGCTGTTTCCTCAGACTGTGTGAGGTTTTAATAAGTGGTGTTTGTAAAGCGGTGAAGGTGCAAAGTTTGTGAGGAGGGGAACTTTGTGGGCGAAGGGCTCGCGGCCGCCAAGCGGTTGTCTATGTTCAGCTGTATGGATGAAAAACAGAACACCCGGTGCAAATCAAATCCTTTTATCACACTAATATTATAGAGGTGAAAATTTATGAGTGTGCGAGTGTATAATTGTGTATGTTTGTTACTTTTCACGTCTAAGCGGCTAGAGCGATTTTAATAAAATTTGGTAAATAGTTAGCTGACCCCCTGGATTAACACATAGGTTACGTTTTACTGTGGGAAAATGTCTTATCGCCATGGGAAAATCCCTAAAAATGTAAATAGTTATTATTTTTACTGTTAATACACCATATTTATTTTCCCTAATAAACCGTGAATAACACCGCGGGGCACAACTAGTTCATATAAAAACAAAATATTTACCTACTTGACAAACGTCGTAGTTAGTTTCATAATTAATAGATTAAGTGAAGAAGAAGTTAGCAAAGAAACCTCACTTATTCTATTCAAAATCATTTTAGCTTAATTTTTAGTTTCAAATGAATAAACAAAATCTTCCACCAACCAGCTTTACAATTTTAACTTCATTCAAAGTAGACAAGCTTAATAGCGAATTATAGGTTACCTCAGAAAGGTACATACAACCTACTGAGCAGTTATGTTAACAGCGTTATAAACTTAAAAATTATTACCCGTGTTCGGTTTCTGCACACATAGAAATGCTCGATTTTGTATTAGAATACATCTCGCTCGACTGCCTCGTTGGTCTAGCCGTTGAGGCGTCTAACTACCAAGACAGAGGCGGTGCGTTCGATTCCCACTGCAGCCCGCCGTACATTTACACAAATGGCCTCAGTCTGGGTGTATTTTTATATCTGTAATGCCTTTTCCTGGTAACCATAGCGCAGGGTATCCTAGTTTGGGACCAGAGTAAGTGATTTTGTTGTATGGAAGTTATGTATGATTATTTAGCTATTTATCTAAAGTACAATATATAAGATCTGTGACAAGTCACCTTAATTTTCAAGACACAATTTAATGTAAAACTGAACTGAAATTGTGAATGTTAAAAGTTAACATTGTTACTAACACTATATGGGCATTGCCTGAATTAAATAAATACAATACAATACTTGTACAATGTAAACTCAATCGTGTATCCCGGAGGCAAAGTCTGCCAATCATCACTATCCTGACAGATCTCTTTCATTTCATGAACATTCATTAGTCCTTGCATGCACGGACACAGGTTTTGGGTACTTTTTACCCTTTTTCTAGAATGATTTTTATAGAACCTCGTTGTATGATAACTAGCACATTCTTATATTGTCTAATTGTATCCTTTGTTTCTGTAGCTTCAGATTGTTCTGAGGTAGATCTTTTATTTCTCTATCATGTAAGTAGGGGCGGGGGCTCGCGCTGGATTTTTGTAGCCGTTTGTTCGTGAAGCGAGTTTCAATCGTCCCCTCCCCCCCGCCCCGCACACCGCACCCCGCCCCAACCTCTGGCTTGCTGTAAACTTTCAGTAGCGTTTGCTGGCAAGTGTTTGTAAACTGACGAGATTTGTCTTGTCTATCGCATTGATTGTGTCTTACAATAATGCAGAATACATTTAGAATAATGACTGATGAAATCATGCTACTTTGCTTAAAAAAGGAGTTAAACTTGCTATAAAAAATAAATATAAACTTGCTATTGACGACCTCTGTGGCGTAGTTGTTAGCACATCTGCTTACCATGCGAGAGGTCTCGGGTTCGATCCTCGGCTGGGGAGAAAAAAAAAACTCCAGGTCTTGGATGTTTACATGTTTGTGACGTCGCTGTTTCTGGTTCCCACGACACAGGGTATCCTAGTGTGGGGCCAGAAGCAATGCATGTGCCTGTATGTAAATGTTATGTAAATGTTATGTTATGTTATGTTAAATATGTTTTCTGTAAAAACCGTAATTAATCCGAAAACCAACAGTTGTTAAAGTAATTAATTAAATTATTTATAACAGCTTGAAGATAGACCTTTTCCCTTTTTAATAAGGCTTCAAATTCTGACTACGATTTATTAATTTTAACAAGAGGGACGAGCCTTAACTTATCGCTATATAACATATCCGTAGCTTATAAAAGTATTGTGAAAAGATTAATATGAAAGATCCGGGTACGGTCCTAAAATTAATTTTAAAATTAGTAGAAAAAAAAGCAAAAGTTCATTCAAGTTCATGCAAATCGGAGCAAAACCTGGTCGAACTCATCCGATGAAAATGAAGTAAGTTAATTCGGGCCATATTTTACAATGTGTACTTAAAAAAATATCATCATCATCATCTATCATTTTATCTACTTTAAATATTTTATTTCGACGTTCATAAGTTATATTATTAATAATTTAAACGTTTATAGGTCATATATTATTAATTATTCCATTTCAAATTACATTTCTATAGTCCCCTTATCTAATACACTATCCGATTACAATAGCACTCTCTCACGAATTAAATACGGCTTTCATTTAGTCTCCGAAAAACATAACATAACATTTACATACAGGCCCATACATTGCTTCTGACCCTACACTAGGGTACCCTGTGGGTGTGTAAACTATCAGCAGCTTTTAAATGCTCAAAAAAATAGCTCAAGCGTCCGTCCAGCAGACAGACACATGTTAACAGCCGCCACAAACTAATTTCAAGGCTTGATGCCCACTGGCCCTAAGATATCGTAGACTGGATCGGTGCACCTCTTTTAGTATCCTCAATGTAGAGTAGCAGAGATCACCAGTAAATCTGGAGCCTTGTTTTCTGCAAAAAAGCGAGATGATTGCGCGCTTGTACAGTAGATATCACGTATAGTTTTATACAGCACTCTATGCAGTCACGCTAAAAGCTAGGCCTTGAAATTTCAATTTCCATTCCGCTTATTGCATCATGTGGAACAAACTATTCTTAAAGATATAAGTAATGGAACAATGACATGAGCCGTGTGAAGGCATTGCAATTTGTTAGAAATTTTATTTAAAAAAAACTAATCCAATAAGCTTAACATTTAAAACATTTCTTTACAAGCTAGTTAAAACAGTCATAAAATCACAATTTAAAGTAATAATTCATTGTAAGTATACATTTAAAAAAAAACAGCAAACAGCTTGTGTTGTCGACTGTACACTGCAGTAATGCACGGTTGGCCACAAACGCACTGGATGTGGCAACGCAACGTTGTTAACGACCTCCCAGTGTTCGCATTTTTATTCTTTCGTCACGGGGTTTCTTCTTTTTGTGACAATCCAATAGACACATTTTTTAACGACTGTAGTCATGTTTTTCAATGCTGTTCTTTCCATAAAATAATAAAAGAAGCTCCAGTTATTGAAGACAACAAAAGAAAGTTGCATTTTTAGTGATTTGGAACTCGCACTAGATGGGTGAAGTGACCACTCGAGTGCCACAGTAACATTGTAAAAATTTTATGTTCCGGTACGGTAGGTAGATTTTTAGTCGGGTCTATTGAGGGCCCAAATAATTTATCTAATGTATGTCAAACTGTGCAGCAATTTAACAGGGAATAAACTCTGCATTCCACACTTTAATAACTTTGATTTCTGAAACAACAACCAATCAGTCCCTCTCCACTCAATAGCCCTTCCGGACCTCTCCCCCTACCCCTCCCTAAAACCCCCCTTTCCTCTCTTTGTGTTGTCCCACGTTGATGTATGCCCCGCTCTGTTGACACTAGCGTGCTTTATCAACGCACGCTTTTATTATTTTTCCGGTCGGAATGCGTAATTTAATTTCCAAAAATAACCGATCAGCGGCGCTGAGCTTTTTAGCTTTGATACGCGCGTACGTGCTGCGGTAAAACGGAAATAAAGGATGGAAAAAGAAGACTCACTCTCGTTTTATTTATGCAGCCTGTATGCGTCCCACTGCAGGGAACAGGCCTTTTCTCAGAGAGAAAGAGTATGGGCTTAATTTCCACGGGTGCCCACCGCGGATTATCAATTTCAAACAAGGTGAGGAAACCTAACTGTCTCAGGTATTTACAAACCTCGGAATGACAGTTGATAACATAAAAATAAGCATGAAGTGGAATATACGAGACGTAACCGCCATTTTTTTTTTCTAGATGTCTAACATCTCAGAATAACAACATAAAAAGCAGAAGGTCAATTTCAAGTCTCCACTTATAAATACAGATCGGTAGATAGACATATCTATAAACATATTATTATTCATAAACAACAGAATCTTTTCTATCCATCCCAAGGTTGTCTGGAAGAGATCGCTTTTAGCGATAAGACCGTCGTTGTATACGATAATTGTATACGGCAAAACTTAGTTATATAAGTCTTATAATGTATTTGTTTGTTTTTCTGGTGTGTACAATAAAGAGTTCTAATCTAATCTAACAGATTACACATAACATATTATAATTATTAAGTCAGCTTTAACGATTTGTTGTGGCTAACTCAGATTTTTTTTGTCCTGAACCGAACTCCAAGATTTCATGTTTCTGCTTACTCTTTTGAGTGATGACGTAAAAATGGTTTTGTATTGTTTTTTGTACACCTGTAAGTACCGTTAGTAGCAAAATCTCTGCAATTTCATGAGTGAATATGGGTGTGGTGAGCGACGCGAGGCGAGGGGCGGGGATAAATGACGGCCTCCGCGGCTCGACAGAGTTATGGACCAAGTTTGAGTCCCGCCGCAATCATTTTAATTACTCAACTCGGCGCGGAGGTAGGAACTAGATATCGCGCTCCCTGCACATTCAATTTAGACCTCATTATACTTAACTTAAATGAAAGCGCAAACGCAGAAATGCAAGAATAAGTTTGTAATTACTACCTTGTTAAGTCTACGTCTACGAATTGAATAATTTGTTTATTTCTAACAGTGGTCATAAATGTGTGACTATTTACTTGTACATTTGATAATGTTAAGTAGGTTAGTAATTGGCAGCAAGTCCGGCGTTATCTATCAGTTTTGCTGCGTAAAATGTAAGCACATCTCGCACTAAAATCCGCGATGATTTTTTTAAATTTAATTTGTATTCTACAATAAGTAGCATCGGCCAATCTAATAAGTCTTCATAGTAGTGATGTAAACCGGTTGTGAGGAAACTGTTTCCTAAATAAATGGTTATTTGAAACAGTTACCGATTTATTTTTGTAGTAGGTATAATTTATCGATAGCATCCGGTGATTAAGAGAAAGATTCTCATTATTTTTAGAGTTAAAACTTTGTTTCAGAGCAAGAATCTATTTAAAAAGAAAATTCAATTTAATTAATATTTTGGGAACCATGTACCGACACAAATTATATTAGTGTTTACAGGTGGCGCCGCCTGTTGGATGTTACCTGTTTTCACAGAAATGTTGCGGGTAGGAATTAATTACATACACAAGTGACATAATCTGCTCTGTTTTATCAGTTCATTTCCAGTGCTTGTCACAAATAGATATGATTGGAAAATATCAGCCTCGAAAGTTGTAAGAAAATCGGTGCTGTGCGCTCTTTGATTAATGCGCGTGACCTGACCTTCAACAGCTACTGTCCAACTCTATAAAGCGGACGGTCTTCGCTTATTGCTTTGGATATCTATAGCCGCACTTTGACCAAGATGTGACGCAGTACTTGGTTGAGCAATAGTATTATTTATCTATCTACTTGGTTCCCTAGAAGTTTGACTCATGGAACGGAGTATAGTACTGTATTTTAGGGTTCTGTACTCAAAGCATTAAACGGACCCTATTATTGAGACTCCGCTGTTCGTCCGTCCGTCCGTCTTTCACCAGGCTGTATCTCATGAACCGTGATAGATAAACAGTTGAAATTTTCACAAAATAAATGATGTATTTCTTTTGCTGCTATAACAAAAATACTAAAAAAACAGAATAAAATTAATATTTTAGGGGGCTCCCATACAACAAGCGTGATTTTTTTGCTCATTTTTGCTCGATTCGCAAACGGATCGGACAGATCGGACTCGCACTTGATGGTTTTTTTCATATATATTTTTTATGTCATATGCTCTAGTGTGAATCGCTCGTAGCCCCGGCTGCCTCAGTTATCTTAAACGATCTCGAAGGTTAAACAACATTAGGTGCATTCTGTACCTGGATGGGAAACCGTTCTATGACTAACGCTAGTGTCACTTTTCCGAGCGGTTCCGTGCTTCGCAAGGCACGTTAAGCAGCTGGTGCCGGCTCCCGCCGTCGATAGATGGCAGTCGTTAAGCCAAGTCAGAGGCCTTAGGTCGGCTTGAAAACTTCTGACAGTAAAACCAGCCACTAGTCTTACAAGCCTCCACAAATCTGGACTTGGCCTCCGTGATGGAGGCTATACATACATTCCTCAGGGAAGAGACCCGTTCCCCTCGCGGGGACATAATGGGTTGATGGTGATGTGCTCTAGTGTACAATAACAAATAATCATATCATATTATATAGTTCATAGCTCCATGTGCAATCACGGCTTAGCATCGCAGATAGTCCGCTTCCTTCCCGTGTCCGCGGCGCGGCGCGGCGCGGGCACTCGGCAACTCCGCGCGTTAATTAGCGAGCGCTGATGCGCCGATACGGATGTAGCGCTATCTCGGACGCCCGGACTCGCGGCAACCTACATTCGTTTGCGTTTGCTGCTGACACGGTTCGTACATGAAATCATAATTGTGTCAGTTAGTTACACTAAATTCTCAAATGCCTTTACTTTGCTGAGTCAAAGAAGAAGTAGAAGAAAACACATTTATTACGCAACAGTTATACATATACTGACTATTTAATACATTGAGACATAAGAAGCAGCTTGTTACCTACTGCAACGTACCGCATTTCTCTTAGATAAGACGTAACCACTTCATGTATGTGAATTCATCAGACTTCAGGTTTCCTCACAACGATTTTCTTCTTGTTTAACTTGTGGCATAACACTTTCGTAAGCACTAGATGTTATCAACTTTATTCCGACAAAAATCAAGTAGGGAGAGACCAGGAACCGAATAGGGGATGTATTAGCAAAGGGCAAAATGAAAAGTACCCGAAACCGACGTGCGTGCATGCAAAGACTAAGGCGAAAGTCATTTGTTACAATCGTGGTAGGTGACTGTCCCTGGTCTCTGCCTACCCCTCTGGGATTAAGTTAATAGTGGCATAAATACTATAAATTAACAAATTCACATGATTAGCAAAACAAAATCATAATGGCATGATTAGTAACCGTTTTACAATAAAGTTTTTCCATTCCATTTCATCGTTTACTTAGTAACGAAATCGTTCAAGCGTAGAACCGTAAATAAAATACGACACTTTGTACAGGGCCAGCGAACAGTGTGTGTATCTCATACGAAACGCAGTAATACTAGTAAGATTGCTTGCAGTAGCCCGCCCCCGGCCCCCGCCCCCGGCCCCCGCCCCTCGGTCCCCAGTAGTTGTGTAACAAAAGCACTTAGCGAGTGATCGCGCAATCACAAGCGCGTTATCATAAATCGCGGACACGTCGCACGCACACGCGCGCCCGCGCGTCCGCACGCACGCACACGGCCGCGCGCCCCTCGCAAGTGAAATATTGTTATAGTTGTCGAAACCAAACCGAGCCGGGAAGCGGCAAATGGTTTTTGTTAACATAAAAGAAAGTGGAGGTGAGACCCGGCCGAGCCGAGCGCCGAGAGGCGACAAAATGTTTCTGGAAGGATTGATGCGACGGAAAAAACTATATGAAGAAGATCGTTTTACGGGCTAGACAGTTAGGTCGGAACGAGTGTATAAACGAAAAAAATCATGAAATCGGTGAATCCGTTTTGGAGGAGTTCGATAACAATTTTTATTACACGAGATCTTTACATATTATTAGATTTATGTATGTTTACTGTCTCGAAGATACTGATTAATGAAAATCTAAAAGTGCGTATTGACTGCCTCGGTGATGTAGTCGTTAAGGGGCTAACTACCAAAACGAGGTCGTGGGTTCGATTTCCATAGGGGGCCGCTGTGTCATTGTACAAATGACCTCAGTGTATGTATTTCTATGTTTGTAATGTCCTTGCCTGGTTATTTTAGTACAGGGTATCCTAGTTTGGGACTAGATCAAGCTTAGTGATTGTATTATGTGAAATTTTATTAATATATAAAATTATCGCGTTACAGTATTTGTTATCGATCTCTCTAAAAATGGCATCACGGGTCTTTATGAAATCGTTTGAGTACATTTGTCTGTTAATAGGTTTTAGGCTAACTTAAATAGCAAAACAATGGTAGCAAAATCCGCTAGTATCTGTAAAAATGAAAGTAAGTAATTTTTTAATTTCCTTCTCACAGAGGTATCAATACACCAAATAATTATTTAGGTACAATTTGAGTAATCAGGACTTATTCCTATGTGAAAGGCTGGAGTCCATAGTAGGAAAGATCCTGTGTGACAGGATCCATATGTGCATAATAACCCATTCCCGTCTATTACGCTTAGGCATACTAACCCAGAAAATGGTCTACGGGCTACGGGCTACGATTTTATGTGCTACGCGGCTACGATGCTACGGTTCTCAGCGGCTACGAGCGGTGCTACGCGCACTATGCGTAGTCTGCGCCCCTACACACATCACTGGCGGCGGATTATGCCGTTAACCCTTGTTATGACGCTAGACCGCGTGTACCGCACTACGGGAAGATATGAAAGGATATATTGGACTACATGTATGCTTATCTCATTGGAGAGGCCATGTTAAAATATTATTAATAGGGGCTCACCACTACGGAGATGTAGAGAAAAGCCCTCAGGTTTTTTCACAAAAACCTGTCAAAAAGTGTCTCCATGGTACTAAATTAGGGCGGTAACGTTAGGTACTGATACACAGCAACAGGTAAATTATATTTATATTATAAGTTGCTAATTAGAGTTAGTTGAGCTATTGATTTTTTTGAAGCCTTCGATATTCCGAAAAAAGGACTAAGTACGTAATTTTTTTTGTGTCCATTAAACTATAAAAACATCACTTCAATTATATTTGCTAGTTAATAATACACTAGTTTTATTTCTAATATAATATTCTTAGCTAAGCAAAACATTAACTATTTGACTAAAGTGCTACTGCATTCAGGTACATAAACCTATCAAAATACATAAGGGTTCTATAGTCCGGTAGCCTTCAACTTTGGTAGGACCAATCACAGGACCTCACAAAGAACTCAGTTTCACAATGAATTGAAAACTCAGAGCGGTACTTTTGTGTCTTCCTATTTTGTGTGGAACTCTTGGTTCTTAGCCACATGGTTCTTAACTACATGTGTTATCGCCGCGAAGCAGCGACTGTGCCGGTAATCCCAGCGACTTTTCCCAAAAACAACACACTTGGTTAGAAGCTGCGTCCTGTTTAGTCAAAAGTAAGAACGCTTTGAGGCGACTACTGAATGCTTATGAAGCGGTTTGACAAGATCGTGGCAAGTAAAAAAACATAGTCCCTGCCTATTTTTCTGGGTTAAAGCGTGAATTTATAAATGTGTGTGCAAAATGCAATTCAAATGTTTCCAAACGTCGTAGAGTCATCCTTGCTTTAAATTTAAGTAATAATAGTAACTTTTACATAACACAATCACTTGACTTGGTCTCAAACTAGGATACCCCTTGCTATGGTAAACAGGCAAAAAGATTTCAAACATCAAAAAACAGCCAGGCTAAGACCAATTGCACAAATATACGGCGGCTCAATGTGGGAATTGAAACCACAACCTCTTTATTAGTAGCTAAGCTTGTCTCAGTCTCGTTTGTACGAGTACACGACTGAAGATTGTTAACACAACATGCACCAGTTTTGAAACTCTAAAGCAAAGCTTTCACCCAGTGTTTATCTACGGGCAGATCCCACGGATTCTTTGCACAAAGATTAAGCTTCATCTGTGTTTGTTTTGGGCCAACTCTTTGATACTTCCCGCGCGTGTTTTACTTGGGACCTTTCGCATTCATAATTCGATGGAGAAGTTGAAGCGTACGCGGGTTGCTCGAGCGAGGAAATCCTTAAACAGGGCGCTGAGGAAGCTCTTGACTTTCAGTACGGTATACTGCAGACCGGTTCCCTGGAGTTGGAATAGAGTGTTTACCTTTTCGATTAGCTTCAGAAATACATACAGTGGATGTAAGTGGATACTTGGGTGCTGCATTTGTGGATAAGGCCAAGTAAGTTCTTAAGATTTCTGCTGGATATTTCGTGGCTTACATTTAACTAAATATTTATGGATTTAAACCTTTTCTTTGTGAATTTAAACCAGATTTCATCACAAGTTTTACCGCGCGTCGCCTAATTGTTTTATCATGTTGAAAAGGAGAAAGGAGAGAAGGGAAGTCTTTCTCCTCAATGTAACTGATTTTAACTGACCGCTACAAAATTGTGAGAAACTAATCGACTGCTCCATACATTTTTTTGTTCTAACTTTTATTTTTAGTGTCACAACTGTTTTTCCAATCGTTAATGTTTATTTTCCTGAACTTGTTTTAATGCTCAAAAGGTTTTTCTGTTTTGAATGCTAATAAAATTAAATGAAATTGAATGTAACTCTAGAGAATATTTCTTATTACAGTATGAAGTACATTGAAAAAAGTTATCGTCTTAGTTATATTACTTTTTACGATTCATAACATAACTCGTTAAATAGAAAGGGACAAAAATAATTGAAAATTAGATGAAGAGTATATAAACAAATGTTTATACATAAATAAAGTTTTGCCAGTCCTTTTATCATGTAGAATAAACCATGTATAAGAGACCCTAAAGATCCTAATATCACTGGCTGTAAATTTAACAGCACATTCACCTTTACAGTTTAGTTCCAAAGTCTACTTCTACATGGCTGATGATGTGTAACTGTCGACCGTACATGAAGCTTTCAACCTTGTCACAGCTTATGTTTTATTATTGCGTGGAAGTTAGAATTTCCGAGAAAAGGGGTGGTTTCAGACTATTTTTCCTTGTCACAATTTCCCGTATCATTTTCGGAAGTGTAATGTTGCAAGTGTCGTGACACCTGCAAATATGCCGCAATTCATAACGCGCGTCGTATGACGTCGTGTGACGTATGACGCGCCAGAGCGCGCTTTGTCGCGTGTTTGTTCAATGGATACGGCGCGTGCTGTGATACATGGTGTTGGCAGAGCGCGCGTGACGTCACAAATTCATTCCGAACTAGTATCGGGTGGAAAAGCGTAAAAGTACCGTTTTTGTAAGTACAGTAGAGTAGTTACTCAGATGTGAAATTGACGAAAAAAAGCACTGAATTGCTTGCAGTATTTGCATTTGAAGTTCAGTTTTTTCCTGGTAGTCCCTTACTCTTTCCATATCACCCACGGTTACCTGGAAACAATACTTATAAGTATTAAGCTCACCTTTGTGCAGACCTTTTCTTGTGCAATAAAGAATTTTGGAATCAAATAAAAAATATAATCATTGTAGAAGTGTATAAGGCTAAACTTAAACAAATTAGTTCAAAGCTGTCTCTTGTATTCGTAGTTTTTTCTGCAACATACTCGCAAATTGTTGAAATTTATGCAAGCGTGCACTTTTAATAAAAAAATTGGGCCAACGCGGTGTTTCTGTGTAATCTGTCGGCGCTAGTTTGCGGAAGAGATATCGCTTAATTCATTAATTTATTCGTTCATACGGCTTTTGTTTTACAAATTGTTGAGTGCAGAGTCGCTTCGTGCCAACAGGATTTTCATTGTGACATCATTAGCAGAGTGCTCGGCTGGAAATAAATGAAAGGTTCCTTTGGTAATGGGATACAATAGTTTTAACTCGGTTGTTTGATAGTTGAAACTTGTTAACGTCCTGACCACAGCGTAATAAATTTCACTTACGTGTAATATACAGAGATAAGTCAAGGAAAAAATATTTCAGTAATAAACACGTTGATCTATAGTCATTTTGTATCAATCGTAACTATTCTGTGGACAAAATTTTATTTATTTCAAATATCATTTCATTCGCCCTTAGCGGTCGAGTCCCGACTTGCACTTGTACGGTTTTTAATTCCCTTTTACTGCTGTACCTACGGATATTAGATAGAATATTCCTTATTGTATGTCGCTCGCAAACAATAAGGAATAATCGCTCGTAGCCCCGGCCGCCTGAGTGATCTTAAACGATCACGAAGATTAAGCAACATAGGGCGCGTTCAGTACATGGATGGATAACCGTCTATGACTAACGCTAGTGTCATTTTTCCGATCGGTTCCGCGCTTCGCAAGGCACGTTAAACATGGTGCCGGCTGCCGTCGATAGATGGCAGTCGTTAAGCCAAGTCAGAGGCCCTAGGGCGGCTTGAAAACTTCTGACAGTAAGACCAGCTACTAGTCTTACAAGCCTCCACCAACTCGGACTAGGCCCCCGTGGTGGAGTATGGCCTATACCTTCCTCAGGGAAGAGACCCGTGCCCCTCGGTGGGGACATAATGGGTTCATGATAATTATTGTATGTACACCAGGAATTCCACATAAGATTTGAGAGTAACATAGTACAGTACAATTAGAGGCCTATCACTAAAAGCAATTTCTTCCAGACCACCACTTACGGAAAAAGATAGAGAAGCTAAATTACGGGTAGTCGGTGGGTAGTCGGTGCAACTAGACAATATTAAACAAGATATTTATGTATCTAATACACATATATAAATATAATATAAACTATATTACTATTAATATTTTTATTAAACATAGGTAATGCTTCTAGCATTTTCTGCTGTAGAAAGATGATATGAGAGTAAATTTGTTGCAGGTACTTATTAATGGCAGATACGCTCTCAGTTCCATTAAGGCATAATTAGACGTGTGCATGGGCGAGGTAGACAGGAGTGTAACAGATTATGTTGTTTACTCCGCGCCGCTACAAGCAGGAGGTGGATCGCGAGTTTTTCGCGCCCGCGCCCGCGCCCGCGCCCGCGCCGCCGGCGCCATTACCTCTAGTGGCGCAATGATCGCATAGAGCGCGGAACCGATTAGGCGTAGACCTCTCAATTGCAAAATGACAACTAAACGCTGCATTTCAAACAACCATGCCAAATCATGTTTAACCAATAAATTATCTTAAAATATAATAGTCAATAATTTAAATAAGTGCTAATAACAATCATATCTTATGTTAAAATAAACCTCTAGTTCCTCATAATTTAAAATAAAAATATTTTTGATAATAAAGACAAATTAATTACTGTTTGTTTGTAAGTAAAGATAAAATAAAATAATTTTTATTATTCTTTATTATTTGGTTATGGATATTTTTTAAATGTATGTATTATCTTGCTGGTGGAGAAAATAAAAAATTATCGTTCTCCCATAATGTCCTATATATAACAAGTGACTTAAAAACTTAGTTGGATCATTTCTCAGCCAAAGCGACACCATTATTATGCTTGTGTATCTGTCTGACCTATAAACCTATAATTTGTGCGTTAATTGTCTATTTTTTTTATTTAAATTGTTAAGTTAACTTAAGGGCTATCAAGGCTAAGACGCGAGAGCTACCGAGGCGAGGACTGAAAAACATCACATAAATCACATAATATTACACTTTATTTTATTACAATAGATTAGATAGATCCTAGTTTTGAAGTCAGTAACCGCTTTATAAAGTATTAATGTAAAAATTATAAAGTTTTTTTCGTTTTCACATTTTATCATGGGGCGTCTTTGATAGACTTCTTTATACGTTTAGAATTGCACACGATTATTTTGTACCACAGAGAATCTATATATTTTCATGGCATACGAGTTTTATTATAACGCCATAATGAATTGTATAATTTCATAAATTATGGTGGTTTTTCAGTGGCGCTGTCATAGATTTGCGTTAACTGACACTTTCCTTTGGTTCCTTCGATCTATGTTGGTGCCTGAAAAGTCTCAGTACCCGCCTCTAGTAGCGTCGCCGCTCTGCGGGCGAGGCGGCGCCGCGTGAGGACGCGACAGTAATTTGTCAAACGTCTGCGCCGCGCCTTAACATCTCGGCTACAGCCGACAGCCTCACGATTAATGATCTTATTGCCGGGCGATACGGGCGATATTGCGCCGATAGCGGCCGCACTCAAAGCACTCGAGTAAGAAATAAAACGTACATTATCTCAGTCGTTAGTGAGAGGCTTTCGTTTTTGGGGCAAAAATCTTAGCGTTTCTTTTCGATTAAGAGTGCATCTTGATTGGTGTTTTTCCCAGTTGAGTCATTTTTTATAGTGCCGAGGAAAATACATTTGTCATCTGAGTCTGACTTTCCTATCCCTCTGTTCAAAGTTTGCCCCTCGACTAGTCTACACAATTTGTCAGACAATGATAATGTTTAAAGTCAACTGAAGTGCCCCGCGTGTTATAATCGAGCCACATCCCCGACGTTTGCTTAGCGATCGACACCGCGATCTACTTGCAGATATTATCTGAAAGCCTCTTATTTCACACCCGCCCGTATGTAAACACGATGTCTAGGGCTTCTATTTGTATGTGTATTGGTACGGCTCAACTGTGGGATCGCTCATAAGTCAACGTGAGCGGCTGCGAGTACCAATGTGACTATCTTGAATAAGTTATTTACGACTTTGCTTCATCTGAATGCTAATGACGAATGGTCTTTATGATATTCCGACAGAATTACATAATCCTGGAGGCTTCACTGTACTGCACAAGTAGTTCCGTGGCAGGCTTGATGTCTGTGCGGCGGCCATTAGCGCTGCGTGAGATATTAAAATTCATCGGGCGGCACAGTGTCTCGCGAGCGAGCGTCTCCGGCGGCCCGGCGCGGCCCGGCCCGGGTAAGCGGGATTAGTTGGGTTAAGCGAGCTTTTACAGGATTAGACTGCTGATGCTGGAGAACTGTGTTTGAACTGCAATTGCTTAGTATATTCTACTTTTTTTGTGTTGGACGCATAACATCTTCCACGTAGAGCATTTCTAGAAGACTAATACAAATACTAAATACAGATTCAGGCGGGCATATTTTGATCGAAAACTGGTATGTGTAAAGGTGCTACTAATGTATATCGATGAAGCGAAAGGATCTTTTCTTGAACAAAAACTAAAACTATTGTAAGCACTACACATTGTTAACTTAATTCCGGACACACAAGCTTTTTTTTTTATTTTATTTTATTAGACACACAAAACAGTATTACGGACATAAATTACAATTAAAAAAATACATAGGAACACTCAATTCAAACCATAATACCAATACATGTGTATACAGCATGATGAATTACATTAAAGTTACATTATTTATGATGAAGTTACCAAATTATACTTACAAATTAAAAATTAATAAGTTGAATAAATTGGATAAATTGAATAAATTGAATAAATTGAATAAATTGAAATTAATTAAATTACATTGGAGGCAAGGATTTTTGCCATTTTGTGTTTAAAGCATGCAATTGAGTCGTGATGGATGTCAGGCACACTCTCCGGATTATTCAGAATCATTTTGTTGTAACAAGAACACATTCGCCGAATCGGGTTATTGGCAGTCATATTTAGACGGCAAGGCGGGATAGCAAAGTGCCGCTCAAGGCGAACGGATCTTGTAGGTACGCTAATGTAAATGTCGGATAGAACAGTCGTGGCTACTTTATTATTTATTATCTTATGCAAGTACAGAAGATCCTGGAGTTTGCGCCGCTTGTTTAGAGAAGCCTGCCCGAAGTAGGAGCACCTATCGTCGTATGTTTTGATAGAACCCCTCAGACCAAAACTAGATGATAGCATTCGTAGGAATTTCCTTTGTACTTGTTCTACGGTGTCGCTGTGAGTGCTGTAAATAGGAGACCAGATGACAGTTGCGTACTCGAGTCTACTACGAACCAGTGAATTGTACAGCAACAGTAGGCTTCTTGCGTCCTTGAATCCCTTTGTTACACGAAGAATAAAGCCAAGCATTTGGTATGACTTCTGCACGATCATGTTGATATGGTCAGTAAAAGTCATTTTGCAATCAAATAGTACCCCCAAGTCTTTTGCTATACATTTTCGATGCAGCTTGCCATCCATCAAACCATAGTCGTAATCAATTGGGTGGAGGGATCGTGTCTTCCGACCGTTTTGTCAGAAGAGTCCGATCAGGTTTCGCTCTAATTCACATGGCTGAACCTGGTCTCTGCTTACAGGCAAGTGTTTATCTTATACTATGAAATTTTATGCGAACGTTTATCTTGTAACGAGGTGCATTTGCCTCGTTGCTTTTTTTATCATTTTCGGCCATCTACTATTCCAAATTTAATCAGTATTTGACATTCGCTACCGTGCGATACTGGCGCCCAACATTAAGAACCCCACCCACGCTCCCGAACTTGTCGCTGCCTACTGCTGCTTGCTGCTGCTTCAAGACAGCCACCCGGTTCCTCAAGATTTTTACTAATTTTATCTAATTTAGTTTAATCCTTTTTCCAAATTCGAAAATATATTATCATCGCTGTCACCACTTTCGATCTTCTTTCGGCCTAGAGTCTTTAACTTTTAATTCCTACTTATTTACTTTATACCTTATACCATATCTTCATCCATACCCACCCAATCTCTAATCAAAACTAATATTTCTTCCTCCTTGTGCCAACGTCTGTAGTAGTCTACCGCGCTAACAGTACTCCTACAAGACACTTAACAATATTATACACAAAACATAATACATACAGAAACACTAAACGAGATTCCCAAAGGAATTATCACAATTTTGACACAACCTTTGGTGTTCTTAAAACTCGTTCGAGTCACCAAAGTGAGTGTCATCAACCACTTACGGGCAGTGCTGTTGGGGAATACCCTCAGTGTATCCTACACACAACCTACACTGGAAAAGAGACCTTCCTAGGACCTTCGAGGTCGACTACCTAGAGGTCTCCGGACTAGTTACGGTTGAATTCTAACACCGGTAGCTAACACAAAACTTACCATAATTTAATCTTTTATAAAACTTTTTCTTTTTTAAAATGAATACCAGCACTTATGATTTCAGAAATCTTTTTTAATAACTTTATTTAAAGTGGTTATATTTTACCACAATTAAATTAAACTATTTCACAGAATAGTTCACGATGAACCCCACACTCTTAAATAAGCCTGAATTGGCATATGAACTAAAACTCCGGTCAGTTTCTTTTCCAAGTTCTGCAACATGTCATAACCTGCCTCAATTCCTGCATCCTCTTGTTGACACTCGTTGCCTCGTCCAATCTAGTTCGTATAGCCTGAACAAGACATTGAGGAGGTTGAGAAATCCCTCACAATGGTTTCAGCACGTATTCTTCTTGCTTCTTCAAACAGCATACATAATGACAAAATCAGAACCTATTTAATTGACATTTCAAATAGAATTAATCGTATTTCTATGTCTGCTGAGACAAATACAAATTAATTAAACAATTTTAAAATATTTTGTGAGCATTTGACACTATGTCAACAAATACAATGACATTCAAATGTCAACATTTATTCTTTCCCAAAATTCAAAAACAGAACAACCACTTGTTCAGCTTCCCATTTTGACACGAATTATTTGGCATTTAACAAAACTTAGGTGGACTTTGACGTAGGTTTTTGTCTTGCTAAGAAACATGAAAACATTTTGTTTAAACTAATGTAGAGTGGAATGGAAAAATACGATGTATTTTTCTCAAACTGTAGTTTAACAATGCACGGGGGCACTGGCTCCAGGACATTGCTAAACACCGAGCTCCGTTTATCATACAAATGGATTTCCTGAATTAAAACCAGAGTCGAGGCTGCAGCGTTCATTAAACACTACAAGCCGCCGTCCGAGCTGATTTAGGCTCTATTTTAAGGACGCTAGAGACCACGTGGAAAGCCCAAAGTATGGTGGACGGTACAATGGCGGTGCTCAAGAGAGAAACTATAGAGTCGTTGCTTAATGACGTCCTTGAGATGGCAACTGCTTTGAATACGGTTCCCCTCTCCTTGTGTGCTTGAGCAAGCCGTGGAGCATCGCTCTGCTAGAGTTAAATGATTCTAAATCAACTCATGCCTTTGAGTTTTGTTGTAGTTGCTTGCACTAGTTTTCAGTACTCTTACTACTTTTTAGGACAGTTGAAGTTTTTATTTAAGGAGTCTGTAGATGAAAAGTACCTTATTCGTATTCATTGATATCAGTGATATTAAATGGATTCATGTGTAGGAAAATGAGGGTGATTGTGCTCTTCCAGTGTGAAGGGAAATTTCCCGCCAGGCAGATCGTGTGCCTGGGGACGGCCGGTCCGACTGGTGTTCGTCGGACGTTGTATTTATGTTAAGTCATGTGAAACACTTTGTAGTTCGTGTAAGAGTAGACATATTGTGCTCACCACAAAAGTAATTAGTAATTATACGAATCATATTTTGGATCATTAATCGGCTCGGACTCGTCGCGTCGTAACGTCAGACTATTTTATTACAAAATATAAAAAAGATAAATAAAATATCACCTCATCAACTCAAGCACGATGGATTTTGTAGCATTATCTGTAACATTGAAATATTTCAAACTATTTTCGTTATAAATGTCGAGCAAAAAACGGGAAAATAATCACATTAATGACGAGCAAAAAATGGCAAAATAATTACGTTTTTTGGACGTGAGCTTAAATATTTAATATCTAATTTACTTCAATTTTATTACTTATTTTTGTATTTTGTATTTGTAATTCCATGCATTTTTTACAATTTATTTAATAACCAAATGCTCTGTAAATATTTAGCGTTGTTGTCGTTATTAATATCGAGCAATAAACCCAAAAAAAATCACAAACAGACTGAAGGTCAGGCGGACCGATTGACAGACGGTCAAAAATCACGAATACATATTTTCAGGTCACGAAATAATTAAATGTTTACTGTTTATTCATGAACGATACTAAATAACATTAATAATGAACTAACTATCTGTTAGGGAGTAGACTGATGCCCTACCTGAGCAGCCACCGAACGCCTCCTCGTACTTCCAAGCTCGCCGGCAGCGTGGTCGTCTTGGCCATCAACTTTGGTCTTCCCCAAGGTTCTTTGGCGATGCTAATCCTCGTTGTCCGTGTCACAGAACTCACAGAAGAGTATCAAAATACACTGAACGCGGAATATTAATATTTAATTAGATTTTTGTAGCAGATGCAATGGCCGATCTCGACCTTTCCGTCGCCGCTCGCGAGGGCGCTAGGCGTGTAGATTGACGCCGTGTTGACCAATCAGAGCGAGGTTCCTCGGTGACGTCGGCGCTGACAGGCGATAGGCAATTAGTAATTTCCCATCTATTTAAATTAAATATTGCAGATTTACCATGTATTGCTGTCATAAATGAGTGGAAAATAATTCGAAAAATATAAAAATTATTTTTGAAAATGAAAAGGAATGCTTCACTGATTCCGGTACGGAACACTATCTATAAATATATATATATTTATTTATTTAGCTTAATATATTTACAAATAAAATACCTTCCCCAGGTCACTGTCGAAAATAATTGAAATAATTGAACTAGTTTTAATCTCATCCGCATCAAAGTGAATATAAGCTCTTTTACTTAAACTTTTAACATACAATGTAATAACACTTAGCCTATGTCCACCCTCAAGCTCCATTCTAAATACTGGTAAAATAAATTTTAAAATCGGATAGGTACTTTCGGAGATCACGCAAGTAAACTTACAAACATACAAAATTTTCCTCCTTATAATTTCATCATCGGCCTATGGTTGTCCACTGCTGGACATAGGCCTCTCCCATGCCTTATAATTTAATTCGTAACATTAGTAACAATTTTCTACTGACCCAAATATTTACATACATATACCGCTAGCTAATAGAGCAGCCGGTGCCAGCTGGTCGTCGGTCGCCGATCGCCGGTCGCTGGTCGCCGCTCAGTGTGTAAGGAAAGTGAGGTATTAATTCCCGCACTGCGCGAACCCGCTTCAACTGTCAACGCTGCATCAGCCGGGGAAGGTCTGGCTACTCGTAGTAAACAATGGAAGGAAGATATTTTTGAAGTAAGCCATTGGTGCCACGTATTTGGATCTAATTTCTACGTTCTTGAAAGGCTTTAGAAAATAAAACTGGTGGTAGTGATAGTGGACGGATTATTAGAACAGAACGCATCTCAAACAAGAGATCATCATCACATTGAACAGCAATTCTGCACATACTCGATACCTTAATAAACTTACAGTATTCTATTAGTCACTGACTTGAACATAATTTTATCTTTGATAAATAATAGAGATTTATTTATCCTGTGCTAACTTATACTATTGACATACATACATAAGCTCACGCCTCGCCGCTGTCCCGATCCTGACAGATCACTTTCGCTTCATGGACATTCTTTAGTCGTTGCACACATGCACGCCGGTTTCGGGTACTTTTTATCTGGCCATTTGCTGACATATTTATTGAAAGGCAAATAATTATTGAAAAACCGAATATTTCAAGTAGGAGCTGATGAAAGTGGCAGCGGACTTTCTGTAACATCCAACAGCACAAGCTGACTTACCCACTTACTCTTAACACAAGCCCTGCCAGGTCCAAAATGAACTCTAATGCCTGGTATTTGTATCTGAAATCGCTTGCTAACTGGCCTGAGACTCTAAATATTACTACACCAGAAAACTGAACCTTGCATCTAGGTAATAAAGACTGAAATGCCTCGTCCCGGTGCTCGGACACCTGCGCCGGACCCTTGTCCCTCAAGTGCTAAAGCGGCTGTCGACGCGCGCCGTGTAATAAAACAAACGATGCATCTCGCCCAGTACATTTGTACACCTGCTGCGAAGAAAACTCGTCCTTAAGCAGTCTCAATAAGAACTGTGCGTTAGAATTGAATAAATTGGCGCGTGCGTACAATCAATGGCATAACGCTCGTTTATGACGCCATAGTTTTCTTTTCAGGGAATTTCCCGAGTCGGCTTCGGTTGAAGGGTTCTGTTTACATTTTTCTCTCAGTGAATAGGAGGAGGAGGCAGTTGAAATGGATATTTTATTCTCGGAGCCATTGTGTATCTGACAATCTGCAGGCACCTGTATCAACGTCGGGCGGCCCGAATATATGGGATAAGCTGGGGAGTGCGGGCAGTGCGACTCCAAACGACCGTGCACCACTCTCCTGACACAGAAGGTTTGGTAAATAAGCCACAACTACTTTTGTGAATACAACTGAATGAATATGATGGACTGACTAAGATGATTTGATTCGAGACTCGCTTCATTCATAAATCCTGCACTGCATAACGATGTGTGTAACCTCCTCACCTGGTTAATAGCACAGGATATCCTAGTTTGGGACCAGGTCAAGTGATTGTGTTCTGTGGAAGTGTTTCGTACTATACAGTGCTTATACAGTGAAAAGCTTTTCTTTTGACAAAACAAAGCCTTTTTCTATTTTGAAATTCATTTTCAAAATTGTATGAAAAAGAAGTGGTAGCCCAGTGGCTAGAACAATGGACTCGGAAGCGTGAGACCTAGGTTCGATTCCCAATGCGGGCTTGTATGTATGACTTCGAACTTACAGTAGCTATACCTCTTCCCAACACTTGAAGGAAAATATCGTGAGAAAACCTTAGTGTCTGAGCTATTCACATGCCTCAGCGTCCGAAATCGCCAATGCGCGTGGTGATTATCTCTCTGAGAGAACGCCTGTGTTCCCAGATACTACATGAAAGCGAAAAAATAAATCATGAGAAATATTAAATTAGTTGCTTTTTAAAATGGTTACTTTACGTAAATATTTTTCTGAAAAAGAATGCAAGCTTGCAACGCTACATAGATGTAGGGCTTCAACGTTACATTTCCACTACAGGTTATACTGAAAACCGCCTATAAATTCCCAAAAAAGCAGAGTTCTACCCATTAATAAAAAAAAGCTGTTTTTTGCCTCCAGTCACCCCATTTTTTGCAAGGTTAGGAGGATTTTATTTCAACCAGTATAACAAGTGGTAAGCTTAATCAATCATTTATCCAGATAAAGTCAGTGGACGTTGAAGTTTCCCACTAAACAAAGTAAAAATACCGTTGTAAATTGTTCTCTGGATACACTAACTTGACTTTTAGTCGGAAAAGTCGGACCGGTCTGTTCGAGTGCATAATAATTATGAAAGTTTTGGTTTTAAAATATTGTTGCAAAATAACGGTAACGTTCAGCAAGCTTATATTATCTCACTTAATATGAAATATTGTTTTTATACAATGCAGCGATCAGCCAATCGAATATATTCCACCCAAAATTAACTGTAAAAGCTACTATTAACAAAATCCTCGCTTAGGTGAGCGTTCTGTCTTCAGATTTTGTGTCACGTGAAAATATCTCGATAAGGGAATTCGACGTCACCTATAAGGCTATCACCTACACATGTCAGCGGGCGGCGGCGGGGAGCGGCGCGCGGGGCGCGGGCGGCGGACTTTCCACGGAATCTTTCAATCGTTATCTTTTATTCGCGACCGGTAGTTACCGTAAGGTGTAAGACAGGAGCGTTTACTTTCTTTTTTTTGTGGTTTCGCGGTTCCAACTTTTCGTGGTTACAGAGCAATGACAACGATTGTGTATAATTTATTTTTATTGGGTAAAACAGTAGAGTAATTCATGTATAACTAAAGTTCGTTCACTATAACTTCACAAGGGAAAAGAGTTCGTATTTTAACTAGATTTTCTTATGAATAACGCACTGTACAACGCTTCTTGGGATCTAGATAGCACTTTTTTTATTTATTTTATATTTATTTATTTTGCCAAAAAACTTAGAGTTAACATTACAGGGGATCCCTATTGCGGTAACCAGTTTCATAGTTAATATAAAACTTAATCTTATAAAACTTACCCTCAGTTTCAGAGAGAGCGCTCAAATGCAACAAGAGATCAATCTACGATTAATTCAAAATACCGGCACGTGATTGGCTGAAATTAGCTTGTCATGAGATTAACATTTGATCGCTCTTCCAGAAACCGAGCGTTAATCTATTTACAACTAATATTACTCTAACACAACACAAAAATAGTTATTATTATTGCCAGAGACTAGTTGTGCAATGCCACCGTTGGATCTGCTTGTCTATGTCAATGCGTGCGTGAACACGATGGCACTATGTTGCAATCTCCAAATTATTACATATTGTTTTCTAGACCGTGTCGGGAACAACCAAATGGTAACGCCTTATGAGACATTCCGGTGTCTCTTTCTCCTTGCGACGGTACTGCGTCCCTACTCAGTCGATGACGCGCCGAGAATTTATGACGGCCGAGCCGCCCCTGCCGCCCCGACCGCCCCAGTCACTACGCCCGCGGCCGCACCACTACATGATTTATAGAGTGAGGATAGACGGGTGGCAGGTTGAAAAGAGACGCCATTAGGTCACTCGGACAACTAGCCCACCAATACTGAGCTGATTATCTAGGACAACATATTGATGTATCAAGTAGAGATCACACTTAGGTTTTGGTAGATGTAACTATGTTTAAAGTCATTCGGAACGTTTTATTCCACAAAGTTGCATATGAAAAAAAGTAATAAATCTTGCTTTTAATTAAATAAAAATATTAATGAATAATATCACAATAATAAATCAATGTGTAGACTTAAAAACTATTGACGTAAATTTAAAGAAATGAGTAACATAGAGCTAGGGCGTATAGGGCGCAGCTCGGGCCAGCGCCAGTGCGGCGAGCGCGGCGAGGGCGAGCGCGGGGCGCGGCGCGCGGGCGGGGTGCGCGGCGGAGGGCGTGGGGCAGGCGCGCAGGCCGGGCCCGATGCAGGCGGCGTAGGCCATGAGGTGCGGCAGCTGGCTCTGCTCGTACAGGCCGGTGAACACGTGGTGCCGCGGCCCGCGCGCGAACACCGCCACGTCGTCGCCGCCGTGCGTCTCCGAATCCAGCGGCACCTCCACGTGCGCGCGCCACCGCACGTCGCGCGCGTCTGTCGCGCACACGTTGTTGGGTATTAGTACTGGCTCGAGGGCGACGGAGCAGCCTACGTCATCATCAACCCATTTTGTACCCACCGAGGGGGACGGGTCTCTTCTCTGAGGAAGGTATAGGCCATACTCCACCACGAGAGCTAATTCCGGATTGGTGGAGGCTTGTAAGACTAGTGGCCGGTCCCACTGTCAGAAGTCCTCAAGTCGCCTAAGGCCTCTGACTCGGCTCAACGACTGCCATCTATCGACAGCCGCCGGCACTAACTGCTTAACGTGCCTTGGGAAGCACGGAACCGTTCGGAAAAATGCCACTAGCGTTAGCATAGAGCAGTCACCCATCCATGCACTGAACGCGCCCTATGTTGCTTGACCTTCGTGATTGTTTAACATTACTGAGGCGGCCGGGGCTACGAGCGATTCGTAGCAGCCAATGTAATATACTCAAAATGCAGTGGGATAAAGGATGAAACAGAAAAGCAACACACCAAAACCGGACTCTTCTGCAAAGTTAGCGCGCACGCCGTCGGCAACGTGCGGGCGGAAGCCTGGCCCGTTGGCGTAGGACAGCGTGAGGTAAGGCACGCCGTCGTCGCCCACGCTGTCCGAGACGCCGAGGATGTCGCCGCCGCGCTCCGTGTAGCCGTTGAACGCCATGACGTGCGCGTGGTCGGCCGTGACCACGAGCAGCGTGTCCCGCGGGTCGCCGAGCTGGGCGGCGGCCTGCACGGCGGCACTCAGCTCCAGCGTCTCGTCGAGCGCCAGATGCACGTAGTTGCCGTGGTGCCCGTGGTCGATGCGACCCGCCTCCACGAATAAGAAGTACCCGCGAGGGTTACGCGCCAGGCGTCGCATGGCCGTTACTGTCAGCTCCGCTAGCGTCGGCTCCGACTCCTCAGGCCCTTCCATGTGATAGCGCAGATGCGTGCCCTCAAATAGTCCGAGCAGATAGTCCGCCTCTTCTGTAGAGTTGAGCAGCTGCTGGCGGTGCCACATGTACTCGTGGCTGACACCACGCGCCACTTTATCTTCGCGCCACTCCTCGAGTAGGTTACGTCCGTCTGCGCGCCGTCCCAGTGTGTTTTCCTCGTCTCTCGTATCGTTGGGCAAGAACTCGCGGCGTCCCCCACCCAGGATCACCTGTGAAGTAAGGCAGTCAAATTATGGCGGATCCTCTATCAATAGCTTCTCTCCTCTATTCACCACTCGGCTAAATTACCTTGAACTGGTTGCCGGGATACCCGTGTATAAGCTGATGTGCGATGTCGGGGCACGCGGCGGGGTCGTGCCCGGCGGCGCGCACTTGCGCGTCGTTCTCCCAGCCGCGGTTGGCGGAGCGCGCGTACGCGCCGGCCGGTGACGCGTGCGTGACGCGTGTTGTGGTCACGATACCTAAAGGTAAATAAAGTTACAGAACTGTAATGAGTCTGCGCTACGTCGCGCCACAACCATGAGTAAGGAACGGATCTTCCATGACGTCAGGTCACCTGTTAAACAGCTAAACCTACATGGTTAGGGCGTAAATTACATACAAACTGATGATACAAAAAAAATGTTCAGAATAAAAAAAAAGTGCCCTTGGGCTTATATAACCATATTTAGAAAGTAAAATTCTAGAAGCAGAGATGGACCGAATTAAGTCAACAAGTTCACTAATAAAAATGATTGTTCAACAATCATTTAACCGTTTCTTTTTTATAGTTTAGATATTGCTATTGAACAAAACATGACAGAAATAGTAGGTATTGATTCCAGGTGGAATGTCAAGCATTTGTTTCAACACAAGAAATAAACATAGTTTTATAGTTGGCTTGTATAGGAGTATATAATTTCCAATTACTAGTTAAACTAATGTAATCGTTAAAGCAATTTATAGAGTTAAAATTAATTATAAGACCACGTAAGATATCTGGGTCTACATCTAGATTGACGGCAGACCTGGCGCAAATACGTATCGACAAAAATGAATCGATTTGCCTAACTCTGCCACAATATGTACTGGATGTTTGGATGTAACTCATAATTAAACCTCGATAACAAAGTTATCCTGTGTAAGACAATCACAAGTTAGGTCTCTACGCTAACATTGAAGATGCTGCAGATAACATTTATAGAAAAATTGCTGAATGCCTCTAAAAGGCTTACATTTGGAAATAAACAAATAAAGTAATAATCATGTCTATTTGGACATACCAGCATCGCGGCCATCTTCCAAGGCCCAGGCGGCAATGGAGCTGAGGTGGTGCGCCGTGTTTTGCGAAGCTGTACAATTCCAGCGAGGCACAGCCGCCGTGACGCCGAGCGTGCCGCGGTTGGCCTTGACGCCGCAGAGGTAGGCCGTGGCCGTGCAGGCCGAGTCGGCGATCTGCGCGTCCGCGCAGTAGGTCTTGGCGAGCCCGAGGGCGGGGAACGCCTCGAAGGCGAGCTGCGCCTCCTCGCCGGGCTGGCCGCGGCGCTGGCCCAGCAGCGCGCGCGCCGCCGCCAGCGTGGGCACCGACATGCCGTCGCCCAGGAACATCACCACGTTGCGCGCCGTGCCCATGTTCGCGTGCCCCCCTATGCGCTGCTCCAGCTGCTCGCGCGCTTCCCGGTACCAGAACGAGGCGGTCTCCTCCCCCGGCAGCAGCCGGCCCGCCCGCTGCGCCGCCGCCGCCGGCTCAGGGTGGTAGCGGTCCGCCGCCGCCACCGCCGCCGCTGCAATACAAAGTGTGCTTAGTTGCAAACACCCTCCCGTTACACTCCCATCTCATAGTCTTACCTACCGGCCATAATCACAAGTAGTCCGAGAAAGTGGCGCGACATTTCGGCCGGAATGTCCAGATCATTGTGTCTCCACAAAACATTGTTTTAAATCTAATGGTACTACTCCTATCTTATCAGTAGATACACATCAATAAATATTAATTAAACTTGCATTATCTTCAGACCACTAATTCTTAGGATTTGTGGTCCGTGAACTGACTTAATCTGTATTTTATCGATAAAGACCTAATAGTCCCTGATAATGCCAACTTAATTGTGTCCGTACATTAAATTTAAACGAGCTCATTCTTATCAAAACAATTTACGATCGCAATACGAGTATGTAAGCCACAATTATTTGTATCTACGTAAAATAAAAAATAAAAGTTATTTTCAAAGTAACACAGAAACTGACTTATTTCGACTTTAGTGACTTATTTCGACTATAGGTAGGTGTCCGTCTCAAAATGAAGATCATTTTGGAGAAAAACCGGACAAAAGAAACTCCAAACTTAGTCTTTCCACTTGGAAACATATATACTTATACATGTTACTTAATTGACACCGTTTACACACTTTCTATTCGTGTATAAGAATATTAGAAGAATAGAAAAGCATTGAGTGATTTAAATTCCAGGCATAATTTATCATTTAACGACTTAAAACTCTTTATCTTTAACGATATCGCGCTACCAGAAGATTAGTATTACACGTATCATTCAGAAACATGCATTTCCCGTATTGACTCTAAGTAGTTAATTTTATGGCCTTTTTTGGGTTTTGTCGTAGCCGTTCTCATGTATGAACAACTTAACCAAAGAAAGTACTCTACTAAGAATAAAATGTTTGCAGCTAAAACGTTGACAGGTGTAGGTTTTTTATATTCTACACCTACTTAGGTCCCATCTTAAAGACTTAAGAAAGTTCATTACATCTACTTTGTTGAAATTAAAAAGCTTTTAACGAGCTCCGCAGGTTTCAGAAGGAATGCATAATCGCGGCATTCCCAGAGTTGCAGCGTACCTTGTACAGGCCGCTGCAACGAACGTTTTGTCCAATAGATCTTATGGCACGGGGCATTAGAGCCATGCTATTTGCCAAGTGTTGCCGAGTATACAGGGTGTGGCTTAAATACTGAGCTGCAGCTTAGTTCCCGCGGATCAGCAGTAGCCGGCGCCGGAGCCGTCTCGTGATGAATTCGCATATTTCCGCTCAAATATTCAACACCGAGGCTCAGCCGTCTCGAGCCTTGTAAATATATATGAGCAGATTGTTCTTTCTAACGACGACAACGATTTCATATTCTATTTGATGTTATGTTCGTACAAGTTCTCCAAGAGCTCTGGAAGGCTATGGTTGGTTTTCGAATTGAAGATTTCACTAAATAAAATATTAGGTTTATAAGCAGTAACCTTTTTAAATTATCCACATAATATCCAAGGTCAAGTGGAAGATAATGCTTTTAGCATTAAGTTCTACTTTTATTTTTATAAAACTGTGCATTGCAATAAAGAATTTTAATAATTTCGTTTTCTCTCGCTGTCGCCTGACCTCCGGCCTCTTGGACTCCTCAGCCGGAGGGCGTCCGTCTGGCCACTTTGGTCAGACGAGACTATTACTTTTTTTCTACATAATAATAAACAAATACTAAAGTCCTCAAGACTTGTATTTTTTTAAAGAAACCAGTTGAAGATATGCATAAACAAGCGCAGTCTTATCGTATTATGTTATCATAGATTTGTTTTCTTCGTTTATATTCAGATATAAATGGTACAATAATATGATGATTCAGTAAGTACCTAGTTTAAACCTGCATTTTATTGTGTGTCAGTAGGCATAGATTGTTTACAGTTAACGGCTTGAATAGGTTGATACTCGATGATCATCGCCCTGCGGTTATCGATAAATTCGCTAATGATCGATTAGGCTGATAAGGGGCTTCCCTTTTTGCTTAGCTAGAACTAAATTCAAGTACAAATATTTATTCACAACAAAATCAAAATGTTTTCTTTATCAACGTCAAAGTTGTTAGTTTCACAATTAATAGATTATGAGCAGTTTTAACTTATTTAACAAACTTTTAATCTTAAAAATATTACTTATAGATGTATTGAACACTACATATACACAATTCTCCTCTGAATACATTTAATATTAATCTACACATTTAACACCAGACATCTTTGTCTTCTAAAGAATCGCTGATTTTATAAAAAGCTTTTTTGGACAGAGTTCTTAACTCCGTGTGTGTCTTCAGCCGTGTCGGAGGTAACTCTAATATAATATGTATCCTGGGGAATCTTACTGTATAACCTAACTAAAATAAGATACTGACTGTGGATTTATTATGTGACGAACACTAACGGTTCGCCCGCCAAATCGCGAAAAAAACCACTCTGCGATACTAAAATTGGCTCACCATAATAATATGAGCCGATGGACCCATTTAAAATTCTACAGGTTATAATAAGATTTGAAAAAAAAGTCTCTGAATCATTCTGGATGTTTTGCTTGTTTTATAGTTTTGATGGTTTTGAAAGTGTTTCTCATCCATCACGAACTTTAGTGTTGGGTTCTAGTTTGTTCCCGCGGTGGGTACGCGGCCGCTGGGAAACGAAGACTTACGAACGAGTAAAAAATAAGAAACTCATTAGCAGTATATACATTATTGAACAACTAGACAACTGTGAGTAGGAGAGCCGAGCAAACGATTACAAAATAAACTTATTGAGAAAGAGTATGTACTTCTATATTCGACCAAATATAGTATGTATTAGCAAAGGGCAAGACAAAAGTATCCGAAACCGGCGTGCTTGCAACGACTATGAATGGCGATGAAGCAAAAGTCATCTGTCATGATCGTGGCAAGTGGCAGTCACTGTTGCCTACCCCTCTGGGATACAGGGTGATTTTATGTATGTATGGACTCCCACGTACTTTCGGACAACCTGACTGCAAAAATGAATTATTAACAAAATGTTCACCGGTACAATTTTTGGTGGGCCGATCAACTCACCATAATGGCTCCTACACACAATGCCGGCGGCACACCCCCGGCAATGCCGCATAAGCCGAGCCGCCGGCAGGCCGGCGGGTCGTGGCGGCGGGTTTCGCGGCAAACGGCGGCAGTTCGCTCCCGGCATTCGATTGAAAGTGTTGTGCTAGAAAATCATGCCAATGATGCTCTGCGGCAGCCAGCGGCAATTGCCGGTGGCCTAAACATGCCGGCGGCAAAGCCGTGCGGTATGAAGCCGCCCGGCCGTGCCGCCGGCATAGTATGTAGCAGCTATAACAATGAAACCATTCCAACCAATGTTCTTTCCAGGGTCGTAACGCAAGTGATCAAACGAGATGTATCTAAATTAATTCCATGGCTCTTCCGTCTGTTTCTCTGTAGTTATGGTTGCAATCTCTTGTAATCTGGTGCAGCCGCCGCTCGTTATTAATATCCGCTTGTTTGTGATCCGCCGCCGCCGCCGCCGCCGCCGCCGCCGCCGCCGCCGCCGCCGCCGCCGCCACCGCCGCCGCCTCCATGCCCGCCTCCTCGCGCCGATATCCCACCTCTTTCAGTTTTCAGGCTTTCAATAATTAGATAGATAGAATATTCTTTATTGTACTCATAAATAACATTTACAAATTTTTATAAATCTAAGTATAATTGGCGGCCTTTTACTATAAGCAATTTCTTCCAGGCAACCACAGACGGAGTCAAGAAAGAAATTAGAGACGGGTAGTCGTGTAACTGAGAAATTAAGAAATATTTTTATAATTATATAAACCTACTTAAACCATACATACAAATTTAAATAAATAAACATACATACATAGTAATAATAAAAATTATATGTGGGAAGAGGAAATAACATAATATACCTACATAATATTGGATACCTAGATCAAATTCTGCATTATCTATGCAGTGGACAGGTAATATTCTTTCACCCTCTTTTTAAACACCGCTGGTGAAGGGGACTGTCTTACTGCTAATGGCAATTCATTCCACAGTCGGACGGCTGTGGCCGAGAAGGAGTTACCGAAGAACTTCGTCGAATGAGTAGGTGTCTTCAGCAACAGCCTTTGAGCCGATCGCAACGTGCGACTGTGGGAATCGTTGAGAAATTTAAAGCGTTGCTTAATCTAAAGCGTTAATTAATACGCTTTTAGAGAGGCACGCATTGTTTTTAACCAATGCATACGTAATCTCAATACGTAAGTTGACGTCTGCTTCGTATAATTGGACCTTCTGAGTTGTTCTAGCACCACGACACCAAAACAAAATAATGTGTGAAAAAGATTCCTGTAGGGTGTCATTTTTTTATACGTTATAATAATAACCCAAATGTTTAAGTACAATGAACGCATTACTTTCGATCGCGTGATACGGAACGTAGGTAAAAACTAACCGCTACGCGTACAGTACTCAATTTATTTCCTAAAAAATCTTTAAGAAAAAAAAAATTCATGGAAATAATTAACGACTCACCAAAAATTCTACAGGTTAAGCATACATACATACACACAATAAGCTCACGCCTGTATCCCAGAGAGGTAGGCAGAGACCAGGGAATGCCACCTGCCACGATCGCGTCAAACCACTTTAAACGTTTTGTTAATAATTCATTATAGCAGTCGGGTTGTCTGAAAGTACGTGGAAGTGCATACTTACATAGACTCACGTTGTACCCCAGAGGGGAAGGAACCAGGGACTGCCACCTGCCACGATCCTGACAAATCACTTTTGCATCATCGACATTAATTAGTCGTTGCATGCACGTATACCGGTTTCGGGTACTTTTATCTACAGAATCCTACAGGCTAATTTACGTTATGAAATAATACACGAATTATATTTAAAAAATCCTTGAAACTCAATGTCTCCATGTCATTTTCCCTAATGCGTATCTTATGAAAGAAATATTTCGTTCAAGAATTATATCGTTATCGGGAAGTAAGTTTCATCGGTGTTCTCTCCATGAGTCAATTTATATAGCACATAATGGTGCTACACGCTTGTTCATAATAATTTATTACGTAAAACCTACGTGTACCGTGTTTGCTCACAAATAAAGACTTGAAACTTGAAACTATACTGTACAAGTTTTTTGGTACATTCGGAGAACAAAACCCCCGGCATTAAAGTAAAGAGCCAGCCACTCATGTACTCAATCCTTTAGCTGCCAAAAGGAAATCAAGTGAGGCTGTGGGCTGCGTCCCCTAATGGTCTACTTCGCCCTCGCATCGATACGTATTTTTCATAGCTGGAGGAATTTCTCCCTGACCATGTGATACAGAAAGAGAGGTATTGCGAAATGCGTCGGGGCGGCAGTGGCCTGATACGGCGCGGCCATCAGGCTGGCAGCCAAGTCTCGGCGGAGGAGTTCAGCGCGACCTAATTACGCTGCACTGCCAATCGCGGGAAAATCCTCAACAGGCTATTTAAAAAAGTAACTATAAAAAGTAAAAATGCGTTTGACAAAAACATTGTTTATTACTAATAATAAATTGCAGTTGGCAACAAAAGGTGTGTGTTCAGCATGTGGCGCAAGAGACATGGCATGTCTTTCGACGGCGCTGTTTTTCAGCACCTATTAAGCTGTATTGTTCCATTACATGGAATATTGAGGGTATCATTTAAGCTATCACCAATTTAATTAGTTTTGTGTTTCTTAAATAATAGGGTTTGTCCTCAAAATAGTAGATCTGTCACCAAAATGTAGTCACCAAACAATGCAAAATCAGTTCCACAATAAATCACCTAAAATCCTGAGATATAAGGTCTAGTACCAAATAAATGTTTTTGTATGTATTATAATAGGTGTGTCCTAATAAGTATTTAAGCAAACTAATTTAAAGAGATCACCAATAAATCATATTATGTTAAAGAGGCAACAAGAGGCAAGGTAAGAACGCATCAAAGTCGAGTCTGTTTTCGATCTTACATAGAGAACCTAACGCTCCGACGCGCTCCGCCTCGCTACGCGCGTCGTCGCACCTATATTTCTGTTGTCACGTATTCTTTACACGATTTATTTGGTGACAGATCTACCATTCTCAGCACAGAGCTATTATTTAAGTAACAAAACTGTTATTATAAGAACGAAGTTTATATTCATGTAATGCAATATAATTTTATAGGTTATCGATCTCTTATTTTACACATATATTAACATTAATTTGATAATTCATACCTGGGAACAATTTTTGTTTATCTGAGAACGAAAATATTTCGTGGCGATAGATCTATTTATTAGGTGATACAACTTGATGACAAATATAAATTTTGGTGATAGAAAATATAGATGCCGAATATTGATAGGTATGCATAATAAAAAGAAAAAGTACGCGAAAGCGACGTACGAGCATACGACGACTAATGAATGTTGATGAAGCGAAAAAGACCCATTAGGATCGTGGTAAGCGGCAATACATAATATTTAACTAAACTAAAATACGAAGAACTATATTTCACATCTGGCATTGCCCGCCAATAAGACCTACGTGCGTCTATGCGAAATCAAAGTACAAACCAAACATTTACACACAGAAACATACTTTGCTTCTGGCCCACACTAGGATACTCTGTGTCGTGGGAACCAGAAACAGCGGCATCACAAACATGTAAACACCCAATACCTGGGGTTTCTTTTTTTGCCCCAGCCGGGGTTCGAGCCCGGGACCTCTCGCATGGTAGGCAGATGCGCTAACCGCTGCGCCACAGAGGTCCTCATTGTCATAGTATGTTGGTCAAGTTTTTTGTCGGACATTATACATAACTTGTAAATAATCTAATATATGTACTGATTCTTCTTCAGATTTTGTTGTGTCTTCTTTTTAATATTTTTTTGTATTTTTGTATTTATTAGTTTGGTAATATCAGAAAATAGAAATCAGTTTTTGTTTTAAATTACGTTAATATTCTAGGTAGTACAATGCTAGTCGGGACGGGCTGGATGAGCGTTGTTGATAACTTAATTATTGTAACTAGAGAAAGACCAGGATATACGGATTTCTGGTGAGCGAATGGTTGCAAGGCTTCGCGATCGAGGCGGTAACAGGCAGAACTCATCAAAACAAGCCCCAGCAATAAGAACAAGTTGTACTAAGACGGAGTGTTAATAATTCCCGTGAGCTGGCACTGCGGGTACACACACCAGGAAGCAACAGACGACCCGTTCCGCATGAGGCTGGCTGCATGGTTAAAGACCTAGTGAATTTTAACAGTAGTGATATGAACTAAAGTTGTGTGCATGATATGAAATACAAAAATAACTTCTACATAAGACAACTATTTAACCTGGTCCCAAACCCAGAATACCCTGTGCTATGGTAACCAGTAGGCAAGGACATTAAAAGTACGAGTACATTATTGTCATTACGATTACAATCGTAAATTATTAATTATTATTGTATGTTTGCATTAACATTCATACGCTCTTAAAGGGCAAAACATGGGATGAACGAATTTAAGTCGTAACATTTTTTTTATATATTTACCTACATACTTTCATGAATAAATAATTTTAATTATTATTGTGTTATGTGGAAGTTATTATTATTATTCGGTAGTGGTCTGTGCTTTCGCTAACTGTGCGAATCAGCACTTCCATAGTGTTATGTGCTGACGCTGGCTAGGCGCAGCAGCACTTCTGTGGTGCTCTGTGGGGTGCTCGCTAGGTGAATCAGCACTTCCGTAGTGCTCTGTGAGGCGCTGGCTAAGTGAATCAGCACTTCCGTAGTGCTCTGTGAGGAGCTGGCTAGGTGAATCATCACTTCCGTAGTGCTCTGTGCTGGCTCTAGGCAAATCAGCACTTCCGTAGTGCTCTGTGCTGGCTCTAGGCAAATCAGCACTTCCGTAGTGCTCTGTGCTGGCTCTAGGCAAATCAGCACTTCCGTAGTGCTCTGTGCTGGCTCTAGATGAATCAGCACTTCCGAAGTGCTCAGTGCTGACTCTAGGTGAATCAGCACTTCCGTAGTGCTCTGTGCTTGCTCTAGGCGAAGCGCGAGACGGAACTCGGAAGACAATCAGAAGTTCTGCGGCCGCGGGTAAGCTCCGTACTATGCGAGACATTTCCTAATGAAAAGTTCATTTGAGCACAATAAAATTATATTTATTTTTTTATTTATTTATTTTTTATTTATTTAATATTTAGGAAAACTAGTGACTAAGCAAACATGATGATATTGTAGCCTTAACATATTTATGTTGGTTAATTATTATTAAAGACAGCTATAATAATTATCTGCCTGGTCTCTGCACAATTTGCGTTCAAATTGTCTACCATCCACGTGTGACCAAGCTGGAAAGTATTTTCACATGGAGCGTTGCTCTTAACACGAGCCTGGGAAGAATGTCTAGATATTGATATCTAGTTGTAAAAGACAACGGCAAATGGTGTACCGCCCTATTAAATGAATGTTTTGGGGTTATATTTTCCCAACTTTAGTATTTCGCAAGTCGCTTTTTTTATGTTATTCAAATATTTTTTTAAAGTAGGGGGAAGAAAATAAGAAAATAATTAAATAAAACGCAATTCACACACAGAAACGGAACGCCATGGATTGTTCTTGCAAGCCAAAAAAAAACAACTGTAATGTAAAAGTGAAAATCAGTAGAGTTCGAGTTAATTATTTTGGCTTTTATTGCTATATTATTAAGGATCTTACCGTGGAACTACATCATACCAAACTGGTGAAACGATCTTGTGTTCTGTGGGACTGCTTCGGGCAAAAAAAAAAAGATACTTGCCATCTCCACCACAACAAACTTGACATTGGCAGAACCTAGTGGTGCTATTAAAAAATAATTTAATTGAATTGAAGTCTCGTCGTCGCTGTTTTTATTGTACTGAAAGAAGTAACCGTGGCAGAGAAGTAATAATAAGTTATTGTTGCAACTGCATTGTAGAGCTGAGAGCTGTGGGGTGTTGCTCCCATGTGATGAGTAGGTATCATCTGGTACCTGGACTATGCTCGCCATGAGGGAGTGACGCGACCAGCTAACTTCTTGGATGACGTTATTTTAAGAGCGTAGGTAGTTCATTGAAAAGGCGCCGCTATCCATACGTTTTTGTACTACATGTAGATAAGATCTGTCTCAATAAACATAATTTAATGAAAAAGTTGTTTTTGTTATTCGAATTATACAAGTATGTAGTATATTATGTAGTAATAGTAGACTATGATTATGGTGAGAGTTCTAAAGTATCCTAGAGCATGAGAAGTAGCTTTACACGTAGAAAACTGCTGTTGCTAGTTGAGCAGTAAGTACCTAGTATGTATTTGGTTCAAATTATGTTTCTTGATTTTTTATCTGACTGTTTATTTATACATATATGTATGTACATAAGTATGTACGTATGTGTGTATAATAGAATGATTTTGTTTCAATTATTTGTGTTGGTATTTATCTCTAACAGTCAAGCAAACGGGGTCGTAACATAACCTCCAAACTTCATAAAAAAACAAGCTTAACTCATGACTCCCAACTTTACAAAAAAAAGAAAATTAATGCAACAAATTCTTATACAATGATCTATTAAATGTAAATATTTCATGTTTCAACACGACTTTTTGTAGGTGTACGAGACTTCCACTGAAGCGCCATTGTCCTTTAAATGTGAAAATCAATTCTGACTCTAAAAAACTAAAGCAACGTCAAACGCGGAACATCACACACGGAAATTAAAGTCTATTAGCTTTTAGAATATACCTCGGGCTCTAGAGTAAGCTTCGGTTTTCGCCAAAAACACACGAGTGTAATACTACTTTCTGCTCTGTACTCGTGTAAAACTTTTTTTCACTATTGTGAAAAGTCATGTAAAGGAGCCGGGGATCTCTGGGCCCAATTGTATTTTTTTCTGTTTCAAAATATAAAAAATCTGCTCAATTCACAATCTGGGAGACGAGAAATCTTAAAAATAAGTTTATTGCACTGATGAAATAGAGTTTCGATTACTATAATCGATTACTGTGAATTATTTCAAGAATTATTATTGAACATAAAATCACTCTCATCGAATGATGGATTCAATCAAAGTGAACAAAATCTACCGAATAAATTATTATATTGTCAATAGTTTACAATAAAACAGAATATTAACTTTAAAACCGATTCTCGTAGATTCTCGTTTACAGATCGATTTATTACTTTTTATGTTTGTCAAATGTATTTAATCTGTGCTGACAGTGACAGCTCCCGGATTTCCAATCTATGATCATGATGGGTCACTACCGAGAATTTACGGCACGAGAATGTACAACCCGGGAATTCATGCCCAAATGACCATCTATATCTAACGCTAGTGGGATTTTTCCGAGCGGTTCCGTGCTTCGTGGAAGTCGTGAAGCCAAGTCAGAGGCCTTAGGGCAGCTTGAAAACTTCCGACAGTAAGACCAGCCACTAGTCTTACAAAGCTCCACCTATCCGGACTAGGCCCCCGTGGTGGAGTATGCCCTATAGGTATAGGACTGAGAGGCACGGGCTTTTCACTGAGAAAGGTTCCTCAGGGAGAAGCCCCGTGCCCCTCAGTGGGTTTATAATGGGTTGATGTATCGCTCCTCTACATCTAAACTCTGATCATTTGGATTGACTTGTCTAGTGTAAGATCCAGTCAGATCAGGACGTCAGTCTATTGCGACTCATAGCCTCGATAATGTCACGCACTAGATCGAGCGTGTAATGGCTGCGAAGTGAATGATTTACGCTTCATGGAAACGAGGCACCACTCTGTCGTGTCTACACGGCTGTACACGGATTCTCGCCCGTACCAATTTTATACAGGCTGATATGATAACGCACGACGCGAGAACGTACGGACGGGAATCCGTGTACATGTGCACGGATTCCGTGGCTGTACATTACCGGGGCGTACGTTCTCAGGATGTGCATTCGCGGTACGTACATTATCGTCTCCCATCATGATCACCGGACTACCTACCTACTCGTCTTGTATCGGTTATCGTTTGCGTATTTTAATTATATTCCTCGATCAGTGTTTTCGCTCTACGGACTTCTAGTATATTGTTTAACTTGTACGACTGTGGCATACCGACTTATCGATGTAATACACTGGGCCGACGAGTTTTAGAGGATGAAATGACACAAATCCTTGTCTTCCCTGTCTTTTAATCTATTTGCGAGTTTCGTTACATTTTCCCACTCAATACAATAAGAACTACAATTAATGTAATAAATGACTGTCTATCATATGATCATAGTTATATAATCAGCTGTTAAGTACCTATAGGTTATTGTCAATTTGTTGCAAAGCCTCACTTTTACTAAATCTCTTTTAACTTTGCTCTCAGATTGCTAAAATCCGCAAAATTTTCAGATGGTTTGACAATATATAAGCTGTTTATTGACACCACTCTCGTCTTTTTACATCTGGGCCCAAGAATGTATGGAAGCGTTTCCGTCTCCTTTATACAAAATAAACCTTACCTTATTGCAATATAATCGGTTTTTGATTGCTCAGTTGAGGTATATTCTAAAAGATAACAGACTGTACGTTATCAAAATAAGTGAAACAAATAAAGGAATCGTGATCTGCGCGAACGTAGAAGTTGTTTTATAAGGTAACAAGATGTCAGTATCTTGATTTTCGATGTACACAAATATTAAGCGACCTATCATTCTCATGTGAAAACGAACGTTAGAAGGTCTGAAGAAATTCACACAGTTGTAAATTCTTTTACGGATACACTTACCCAAATTCTCCCGGAAGACCCCGATCAGGTTTCGCTCTGATTCGCAGAACTTAAACATGATGAGTAAGTGTATCCGTAAAACAATTTACCTATAATGTGTAGTGCTCACGAAAGTTGTAGTTCAAAAAATCACACAGTTGTGTACAAAAATACGAAAAATCAATGAATATTATTAATGTGGCATTATACTTACTGAACTTACCTACACCTACAGGTGTCATCATCATCATCAACCCATTATGTCCCCACCGCGGGGCACGGATATCTTCCCTGAGGAAGATATAGGCCATACTCCACCACGGGGGCCAAGTCCGAAATCCTGACTTCCGACAGTAAGACCAGCCACTAGTCTTACGAGCCTCCATCTACAACAGGTATACCTTTATATAAAATTCTGTATTATTTCATACTATTGTAAATATTTATGAGCTATTTCAGAGGACGTGACAAAGTTTCCCTTCGCAACCGGTGTGAGATTTCCCGCAGCACTTTGCAAGATAATTTTGTCCGGGGCGAAGCTGCAGCAAAGTGATGCCGATGATGAATGCCGCGACCATTACGCCCCTCATTGTGCGTGTGTGGAGCTCGGAAGTGTGTCACAGAAATAAAGTGTCGTGTAGTGAGCGAACCACGCGCCGGATTATAAGACGCTCATCTCTCGGTACACAGTAGACAACTTGTTGGTAGGTGCTACTCGTGGGTGCTCCGAGTGACGGTGTGGAGCCACAGCCTATTTGTTTTAGAACCTCAACGATTTTTTAAGTAAGCTGAATGTGGATGCGGCGGTGAATTTTGCACAATCAAAATATCAAATGGTGCCACGATTAGACGAGGCTGGAAAATAGACTGACTGAGCCAATGTGGCCGCGGTGGGGGTCACAGACTTCTTTTAACAATCGATAATACGACAAAGGTCCTGCTGCAGCGACGCGTGTGATGTCACGCTTTATTGTTTACTCACAATTTGTCAACAAATGGCGATACGCATACACCAATTTACTCCACCAATCCGGATTTGGCCCCCGTGTTGGATTATGGCGTATGCCTTCCTCAGGGAAGAGACCCGTGCCCCTCGGTGGGGATATAATGGGTTGATGATGATACAAAAAAGGTGTGCTTATTGAAATAAACTTTTATGTTAAATGCACAGAATAACAATTTATCGTCTGCAATATGGTTGACTTTACTACTTTTTGTAATAGTTGATAGCTGTCGAGCGTGTTAGTTTACCGGTGAAGCTGCCGATATATTTCCAGGCTGTGCCCCGGCCCGGCGGGCTGGGCTGGAGAGCGCACTCGGCGGCGCCGAGCCGGAGCTTTATCTCACGAGAAAAGAAAAAAGCTAAACGATATCTTGAAACCAGGGTTGGTCTCTAGCTAGTGATAACTTAACATTTTTGTAGCATACTAGAGAAAAAAACATGAACGCTACACAGATAAAAATGTTTATGTACCTAGTGCAGGCCTTTGCAGGGCACAGTTTTCTCACAGAGAGAGAGAGAGAGAGAGTGGGCTTGATGAATACGGCCCACCGCACCGCACCGCACCTGAAGTAAATTTAAAATTTCTTATTCTACGTGCGGTGAAAAGTTTCGCGCTAACAAAGTCGGCACTTGAGCAAATAAGCAACTCGCGACACACGCCGGAAAACACCGATTTATTTAACAAATTAAATTAATTAACGAAGATACACCGACACACCTCATAAATCCATTGAAATATATGCCTTTCAAGTCACAAATTAGAGCAGGTTTTACTTCAAAAGCCTCCCTAACAAACGACTTGTTGCTTGTACCGAGCTCGTTGTATCGTATTCAAAAGTATGAATTGCTTTAAATTAACTCTTACCCAGTTTTAAATATGGTTCCCTTTCCTCTAAGTTTATATGATGTTATAAAATCGTGTAGCTTTGATATTGACTAATTATTTTATTTGGCAGAAGAGACCTCATTTATCAAGTAGTGTATTGTTTGGTACAACAGCACTGCCTGCGACACACGGTACAGTGCACCGTGTACACACTTATGTACATGGTGCTTAATGCCAAATGCTTATAGGGCTCACTTATGTAAGAAATGAACATAGCATGGAACTTACCTTTACTAATATTATAAAAAGTAAAAGTTAGCTTTTCATTCCGAAAGTCCTATTACCACTTCTGTTAGCTCAGGGTCTTTCGGTGAGATAAATAAGCCAGTGGACTGTAGATTTGATATAAGTGGAATATAATCAGAAAATAAAGATATAGGTATTACAAGACAATTGTGTATCGACCCGTTGGTCCGCGCTCCGTCGACCCGCTCCGCTGGCGAGGTTGTCGGGCCGGTTTTGGCCTGCGGGGGCGCGGGGCTCCGCTCAGTGACGTAGGGCTCCAACATCCTCCCCGCCTTGAAGTCTTCAGGTCTTCAAGTCAGTGGTAGAGGGCAGACATCTTGAAAAGTCCGTTTGGTTAGGCCCTTCTTGGTCTTCAGCTCGACCACCCGCGCCACACCGTCGCTGCCAGGAAAAACCTTGACGACGCGCCCAAGTAGCCATAGGAGAGGTGGCTGCGTCTTGTCCTTGACTAGCACCAGCGTCCCCACGCTCAGCTCGCCTGTTGAACTGAACCATTTTGTCCGTTGCTGTAGCAGAGAGACATATTCAATATTAAAGCGCTTCCAAAACTGCTATTTTAAGTGCTCCACCCTTTGGTATCTCTCTAGTCGGCCAATCCTGGCCTCGAGCACCTGTGGATGCGGAACAGATATCAGCGAGCGTCCAATAAGGAAATGGGAAGGAGTCAGCTCGGAACAGTCTAAGGGATCAGTGGAAAGCGGAACAAGGGGGCGTGAATTTAAAATTGCCTCAATTTGTATTAAAAGAGTTGCCAATTCTTCATAAGTGAAGTTAGCAAGTTGGAGCAACCTTCGAAGATGGTGCTTAGTGGAACGGACGGCAGCCTCAGCTATGCCATTAAAATGTGGAGAATAAGGGGGTACGAAGGAAAATTCTATGCCCTCCTGAGCCATATCGGAGGCCAAATTGCACTCTTGTAAGAACCGGTGTAGTTCATTAGAAGCACCGACAAAATTAGTGCCGTTATCCGACAAAATACTTTTAGGCTTGCCTCGCCGTGCCACGAAACGCTTTGGAGCAGCCATGTAAGCCTCTTTGGTCAAGTCCGTGACGAGCTCGATGTGAACGGCCTTCACTGCAAGGCAGACAAAAATGCAAAGATAGGATTTTATAAGTCTACACCCTCTGCACTTTCGATCGGCGATGAGTACTGGCCCGGCATAGTCGACACTTGAGTGTAAAAAGGGAAACTCAAGATTAGTCCTAAGAGTAGGCAATTGTCCCATAATAGGCTGTACAATTTTTGATTTGTATCTAAAACATTTAAGACATTTTCTCACCACTGCCTTGGATAGATTTCTGCCCCCTAAGGGCCAATAATTTTGACGGACAGTGGCTAAAAGCAATTGTGGTCCCGCATGTAACAGCCTTTTATGTGACATTTCGAATATTAATTTTGTTAGACAGTGCTTACTGCACAGTAAAATGGGATGCTTTACATTATAATCGTATAGTGAATTATCAAGCCTTCCCCCTACGCGGATAATATTGTTATCTAGAAACGGTGCTAAAGGCAACAACCGGTTTTTGTAAGGAAATGGTTTGTTATCGGCGAGTAACTTGTACTCAGTAGGAAACATCTCCAGCTGTGCAATATGTAATAAACACATTAGGGAAACATTTAGTTCCTCGCTGGTTAAATGCCCAAAACGTTTATGGTTTTTATTTTTTAAGTTGTAAATAAATCTATGTATATAAGCAACCACTCTTTGTAAATAATTTAAATTAGATATTTTTGCACATGGACCTACAAGCCCTAAACACTATGGAATAAAAAAATTAAGTTTAGATCTTCTAAAATCATATTTAGAAGGAAGGGTTCAAAAAGCAGACATAAACCGTATTAAATCGTCAGGTTCACTTGTAAAAATGGGAGTCCCCCAGGGATCTATCTTAGGGCCGTTCCTTTTCCTGGTCTATGTAAATGATTTACCGTTTATGGTACAAAAAATGTGTGAGATAGTGCTATTTGCTGATGACACGTCACTTATTTTTAAAATAAGGAGACAGGAAAATAATCTTGACGAAGCAAATAATGCTCTCTCGCACGTTCTAGATTGGTTTACAGCAAATAATCTGTTGTTAAATTCAAAAAAGACAAAATGTATGAAGTTCACCCTACCTAATGTAAAATTAGTTGAAAATAACATTGTGATTGGAAATGAAAAACTAGAATTTGTTGAAGATACTGTATTTCTGGGCATCACAATCGATGCCAAACTACAATGGGGCCCACATATTGTAAAATTAGCACATAGACTTAGCTCCGCAGCATATGCCGTGAAAAGAATTGGAGAACTTACTGACGTTGCAACTGCTAGGCTTGTTTATTTTAGTTACTTCCATAGTATTATGTCCTATGGTATACTACTATGGGGCCGGGCAGCAGACATTGAGACTATCTTCATATTGCAGTAGGGACACACTAAGAATTTTTTTTTAAAGAAATCAACATCCTAACAGTTGCAAGCCAATACATTTATGAAAATATTATGTACGTTAGGAAAAATATTAAAGACTTCGAAACACTTGGTAGCCATCATAACGTTAATACTAGGAATAAACATAAATTGTCATTTCCACGATTTAGACTTGCAAAAGTTAATACTTCCTTTATGGGGCACTGTATAAGGTTCTACAACAAGATACCCCAAGATATATTAGAGTTACTTCCAACGCGATTTAAGAATTGTGTTAAGCACACTCTTTGCAAAAAAGCTTATTATAAAATCAACGATTATTTAGAAGACAAGGACGTATGGCTTTAAATAGTAGTTTAATATTAAATTTAATCAGAGGACAAATGTGTCTAGTGTTCAACACATCCAAGATATTGTTTTGTAAGTTTTATTTGTATTAGCTTTAAGTTGATTTGAGAAAAGATGGTCAGAGTGGAGTTTTTTTTTTCGCTGCCTTTTTCTCCACTACAGACGGCCCCAAGGCAGCGGCTAACATTATACATAACTGTATGTACATTGACATTCAACAAGCAGAATGAAATACTTTACGTTGAAATAAATTTCTGATTCTGATTCTGATTCTAAAGGGTCAAATATTTGACTTATTTTTGATAAGATGTATCGCTTTGTTGTTTTTGGTTTGACCTCAATATTAATTGAAAAAGACAAAGTGTCAGCATCGCATACTCAGTGTAAACCTAGGGTTTTTGAAGACGAGCTATTATTCATAGAAAAATCTAGATAGTTACTTGACTTATCCCCGGCGTCAGTAATTTTTGACAAAATTTCTTTATTATTTGAATGCCATAAAAATCCCTTTTAATTGCAGTCTTCGCCGCGTCGTTGGACGTGACGTCAGCCAAGCTAACTAGACATTTTGTTGCTAAATAGGGAGCGGAGGATGTACCGTACGTCAGTGTATTAAGACTGTAGGTTTTTAAAGGTGCTTGGGGATCAGTGCGGAAAATTATTTGTTGCAAGGAACGTTGTGACGGAACTAAAGCAATGCACCTGTACATTTTATCTACGTCCGAAGACACAACGTATTTATGCTGTCTGAAACGTAACAATATCGACAGGAGGTCGTTTTGAACGGTTGGGCCTAACATCTGTAGGTCATTGAGTGACACGCCAGTGGAGGTTGCCGCTGAGGCATCGAAGACCGCTCGCAACTTCGTCGTTGTGCTGGATTCACGAATAACGCCATGATGTGGGAGAAAATAATTAATAGATCCAGTATCAGGTGAGTTTTTATTCTCAGTCATGTGTCCTAGTGATTCGTATTCCGACATAAATTCAACATATCGCTGTTTGTAGTCTGAATCGCGCTGAAAACGTTTCTCGAGAGCTAGAAAACGACGTTTTGCCATGAGAAAAGAGTCGCCTAAGACACAAGGGTCAGTTTTCAATGGCATTGTTACTACAAAACGCCCATCAATGTCGCGAGTTGTGTGTGTGGCGAAACTTTCTTCGCAGGCGCGTTCTTCTTGAGAAAATGAATGCTTAGAAGAGACCGTTTCAAGTTCCCAAAACTTCGTTAAGTCCGTATCTGTATTTGGAATGAGAAAATTGCAGTGGTGTACTTGTGTTGCTGTTGACGTTCGTGAATTAACAGCAATAACGCCCGTCAGTATCCAGCCAAACTGTGTCTCACGTAATTTAGGTTGATTTTTGCCTAAATCTATCGAAGCATGCCCTATGACATTCCAAAATACTTCGGCGCCTACCAAAATATCCACCACAGACGGGATATTAAATGTGGGATCGGCAAGACGGATTTGTGTGGGAAACTGTATTGTCTCAATGTTTATTAAAGTTGAGGGTAGAATTTTCGTGACCTCGGGCAAAACAAGACAGTCAATGTTTACCGTGTAATTACACTCAACCAGACTCGATTGTGACATTGCAAGACTGTTTACTATTACAGGTTTGACCGGTGATACCTGAGACCGTGGAGCTATTGTTACGTCGAGGCAACCGCAGCTTGTCGCGGAGGGTACTCGTAACAAAATTCGCGGTGCTACCGTTATCAAGGAGCATGCGAGCGTCGAACCTCTCGCCGCCGGGGCCAAGGACCTTGACCATCGCTGTGGACAGCAAAGTTTGCATCGAGGTAGTACTCTGAATAGAAGAATCGGTAGAAAGCACAACGTTATTGGAGGAAAAATCGGTGGGCAGAGCGACACGCTCAGAGACTGAAGGCATTGGGTCCTGAAGGTTTGTGTTTTCAGAAGAATCTTCATGTAAGAGCGTATTATGTCCACGCTTACAGTATTTGCAGTGCGCTATCCTACAGAGCTTTGCAATATGACCCGGCCGTAAACAATTTAATCATACTTTAATTTCTTTAGCCTTAAATTCTGTCCTGTGTGGAAAGGCTCCTGAAAGCTTCACATGTGTACAGAAGATGTTTTTGTGAGCATAGGGGACATGTTGTTTTATTTTCTTGAAAAAAAATTTTGTTGTTTTGTTTTTCATTGCTGTGGCTAGCTACTATAAAACTATTAGGCTTAGAAGAAGTGCTTTCAAACCTTGTCGATGCCTTTATAGATTGTTTAGTTTCTAAAGTCTCTAATAAGTCAGCTTTGTTAGAAAGAAAAACACAAAACTGTGACAGCGTAGGTGTGCCTTCCAGCGTGCTGCGATGTTCCTCCCAATGTCTGAATGTAACTTCATCTAACTTTGTACTCATCATGTATACAATGAGAGTGTCCCAGTGCTGAGTGGGTTCATTTAAATTTTTTAGCGCTCGAATATTTTTATTGACGACGTCAATCAAATGACGCAGGGATAGGCAGGACTCCTTCACGATAGTAGGTGCATTAAATAACGCCTTCACATGGTTATTAATTAGGAGACGACTATTATCATATCGCTCGCACAGCAGGTTCCACGCCAGTGAATAATTGCTGCCTTTAAAATCAATATTTTTTATTATTTCCTGCGCGCTGCCTTTCAGCGAGGCGCGTAGGTAGTGGAACTTGCTGACGTCATCGATAGATTCACTGTTATGAATTAGCGAAAGAAATGTGTCCCTAAACTCGAGCCAGTAGTCATAACTACCACTAAAATGAGGCAAATCAATCTTGGGTAAACGTATAAAAGACCGTTTGCACGATCCGCCTGACCTGCACATCGAGTTTGCCCCGGATCCTGCGCGCTCCCGGGCAGGGCCGGCCTCGCCCGCCGCATGCAGGCCTCGCGCCTGAGCCAGCAGCCCGTGATACCGCTCCTCGAACTTAGCACGCTCGGCGTAGGCCTCGTCAGGATTCGCAGTGATCACTTCGATCCTAAGCTGTAAATCATCAAATTCTGTATATAACGCATCAAACTTGATTAATCGACCCCCTAAATCGATGCGTTGAAGATCTGTTAAAGATTCGCAATCGGTTAGAATTGTCGAAAAATTTCTGAAGTTTGTAAGCTTAGCTTTCATAGAACTGCGTTTTTTTATTAGGATCGCTTCGCTGTTGTCAGCCATTGTAGTGGTCAGAGCGGGTGACTTTTCAGGTAGTGACATGGGAAAAATGCGAAATACCTAAAGCAATGAAGAAGTGTTATGCAAATGTGTGAGTCAGCCACTAACAATAAGTTCAATAACCCAAACACTGCACTGATAGATGCTTTGCCGCTGAGGCATCGAAGACCGCTCGCAACTTCATCGTTTTGCTGGATTCGCGAATAACGCCATGATGTGGGAGAAAATAATTAACAGATCCAGTATCAGGTGAGTTTTTATTCTCAGTCATGTGTGAAACACTGCACTGATAGATGCTTGGAAATTAGAGGTAGGTCAGTCCCTATTGTATTGTCCTATAAAAATGCAACCAGATGGCCGCGTGGCGGCCGGCTACTGATAAGAGCCAATAAAAGGGTCTTATCTCCGGCAATAAAGATGCGCAGCTGCTAGGCTTTATGAATTAAAGCGTTGTTTGTCATTTAATATTGAAAAGAACTTATGATTGGGCTGATTTAATTAAACTAAGGCAAATTAAATTACTTAATTGCAATTAGCAGGTAGGTAAGCGAGGTTAGGAAATAGAAGGGATATAGTATTGGAACGATCTCACTGAATATCCTTATCCTTATCCTCGGTGACTTCACTTCCTTGGATGACACGGCGACACGTCGCTATTGTCGAAAGTCCAAAGGTTCAAAGTCCAACGTTCCTTGCAGCAATTGTATCTTCGGTTTTCTGATCCGCCAGATAATTCCCGGTGAGAAGACCAATGTTGTAGCTCAGGGTCTTTCGGTGAGATAAATAAGCCAGTGGACTGTAGATTTGATATAAGTGGAATATAATCAGAAAATAAAGATATAGGTATTACAAGACAATTGTGTATCGACCCGTTGGCGAAAAAGTCAGAAGTGCCAGCGGGGCGCTCCGTCGACCCGCTCCGCTGGCGAGGTTGTCGGGCCGGTTTTGGCCTGCGGGGGCGCGGGGCTCCGCTCAGTGACGTAGGGCTCCAACAACTTCAAAAATTCTTTGGCCAGAATAAAATGGATTTTCAAGGTAAACATAGGCGAACGCAGTCACAAGAATTGCTAGTAACCATTTCTTCATGAATAACGGTCTAACAAGCGGGCTACCAAGCCCAGTGGGTAGAACAATGTAGTCAGAAGCGATTGACCCAGGTTCGATTCCTAGTACTTTTTTTTAAAGTACCATTGTGAGTAAAATCAAATTAAATCAAAATAATCTATTTTGACGTAAACACTCTACCTTTTTTAAAATAATTTTAAACTCAATAATAAGTTTCCATGACTGCCATAAATTGAAAAGTCAAAACATTTGTTAATTTTCCTACAAAAGTAGGCTTTACACACTTCACGAGCATAACGCGAAGTAACTTGAAGTTATAGTAACAAGCTTACTGGCTAACGGAGTAAAAAAAAAGCGGCCAAGTGCAAGTCGGACTCACCCATGAAGGGTTTCGTAACACCAGATTATGTTTATGAAATAAAATGTTATTCGTTATTTTTTATTTCAGTTGATTGAATGAAAGGTAAATTGTGCTTTATGACGTATTAAAAAAAATACTTACTAGATCTCGTTCAAACCAATTTTCGGTGGAAGTATGCATGGTAATGTACATCCTATATTTTTTTAATTTTATCATTCTCTTATTTTAGAAGTTACAGGGGGGGGGGACACATTTTACCAATTTGGAAGTGTCTCACGCGCAAACTATTCAGTTTAGAAAAAATATATATTAAAAACCTCAATATCATTTTTGAAGACCTATCCATAGATATCCCACACGTATGGGTTTTATGAAAATAAATTTTTGAGTTTCAGTTTTAAGTATGACGAACCCCCTAAATTTCTTGCGTTTTTTTAAATTTTTGTGTGAAAATCTTAATGCGGTTCACAGAATACATCTACGTACCAAGTTTCAATAGTATAGTTCTTATAGTTTCGGAAAAAAGTGGCTGTGACATACGGACGAACAAACAGACAGACATGACGAATCCATAAGGGTTGCGTTTTTTTCCATTTGGCTACGGGACCCTAAACAAACGGCTTCGATGTGTACATTTTGTGATGTCGCTATTTCTGGTTCCCACGACACAGGGTATCCTAGTGTGGGGCTAGAATCAATCTACATGCCTGTATGTAAATGTCTATGTTTTAAAATGTTTATTAATTTATCGGGTGCTTTAGTAGAAGTCCATCGGATCTACCTGCACCAGGAGGTTCGAGACCGCCGCCGCCGCCGCCGCCGCCGCGCCCGTGCGAAGGCTGCAGTGTTTGCCCTTTGATCTCGGCTCCTACAGCTATCAACATACCGAAAACAGGAGGAACTCGAGATGATAGAACAGAAGTTTTACAAGAAGCACAATAATAACAACTCCGTGGCTGACTAGAAATGTGTTTTTCTATCGCATTTTTATCAAGCTCTTTCTATGTGACGAAAGAGATCTATGAGGATCGTGACAAATGGCAGGCTTGGTTACTGCCTACCCCAGCAGGTGTGAGCTTATGTCTGTTATGTTCTTTCTAGCACTATATCTATATTTTAATGCAATTGAAAACTTAACCTAACGATAAAGTACGATTTAACTTGAAAATTCCAAACATGAATTCTTCTTCTGCAGTGCTACGAGTATGCATCAATTATTAAGTAAGGCTACTGACAGACGTGCTCATTAAGCACTTGCTCAATAAAAGCATGCTTTTGTGCTAGTTATGATCACGTCTGTCAGTACCATAATTCCAAAGGTACTTCTGTTTCATCTAGATATTAGTACAAAAGTACGCCATACTGATAGCTACAGACCGCGAGGGTGTTGCAATAATAAACTTGCGAGTTGGGAACCGGGTCGCCCCACTCCGAGTGACTTCATAAGATAACTTTTGTAAAGATTTTTATTGAAACTCCGAATTCAATATCAGGCAGACATCCAAAGAAGTTTGCAAAGAAGGGAAGTATGCCGTCACATGTCAGACAATTACTGGAGTCGCTTAAAACGTTTAACTTCTGGCGCATTTGAGCCATCGAGAACAATTAAGTAAATACGCTATATAGGTCCGTTGTACCTTTTTAAACTGTAACATTTATTTTTATCTCTTGTTTCTTTATGATTTATTCCTATCATGTCTATATTTGTGACATTACAAGGCACAACCCTTGTCTTAGAGAGGATGGGCTTGGTAAGAATCTATATATCGTCCCCGTAGAGCGAAAAGTGACTAAGTAAGATAAACCATGTTTCGAGAAATCGGGGTTCAAAGTTTCAAAAACGAAAAAAATATATAACTTTTGTTTCAAGTAAGATATTTCAAAAATTGATTTTATTGTTTTATTGCAAAGAAGTGTTAATTAAGCTGTATTTATTCTGACAGATTTCCAAGTAGGTCCGTAACTTTAAAAGTTATAGCCAAAAAACTAAGTTGGTTAGTTTCGTCTCACAAATCATGATACTTCTTGTTAATTAGTGACTTTATGAATTAGTTACTTTTTTTAGCCTCTGAGATAGGAAGTCGAGTAGAAAACGCCTTTGGGATAACATGACCTTAAGGCGGCTTAAAAACTTCTGCCAGTAAGACCAGCCACTAGTCTTACAAGTCCCACCGATCCGGACTTGGCCCCCGTGGTGTTGTATGGCCTATACCTTCCTCAGGGAAGAGACCCGTGCCCCTCGATGGGGACATAATGGGTTGATGATGATTATTTTAACTCCGCTATCCATTACTCTCGTCTTTCTGCATCCACCTAACTCTTGGTCATTTTGGTGTCTCCTTCTCTTTCTTGTTCGGGGCACATTATTGTTTTCAGATGTGACATCCAATTCAAGATATAGGCCTTCATGAGAATATAGAAATAGTACCACTCCTGGCGAGTTCTTTTGAAATTTCAGGCATTTAATTTTGAGCCATATAACTTTTTTTCTTTCCGTGTCTCTACTCGTGTTCTTCATGAACAGTTTATTTAAAGCACGAACATCCAGCATTCCTTAGTAAGACAGTTCTTTAATTGTATGAGGCTGAGCCGAATCACGATGTCGTTTGGATCGAGTGCGTAACATGATAAAATGCATAAAGATCTTTGTTTGGAAAAAGATCATCTAATTCCACTGAAAACGTTTCTCCTTCAATGTTGCTGTCAAGCAACGATACCTCCAAATAAAATGAGCCATGACACCAAGAAATATTGAATTAAAAATTACAATGATTTAATGAAAAATCAGAAATTTATTTCAACGTAAAGAATTTACATTCTGCTAGTTGAATGTCAATGTACCTACTTAGAATGATATCTAATGTTAGCCGCTGCCTTGGAGCCGAATGTAGTGGAGAAAAAGGCAGCAAAAAAAAGCTTTTTTCTTCTTCCTTTCTTCATCTTTTCTCATAACAGAGAGAGTATGGGCATAATTACCACGCGTGCCCACCGCGGATTGGAAATTTCAAGCGCTGAGTTATGTGAACACCTCAGACCTTAACAATAATATTTAAATAGTATGAAATAATATCGATTGATCGATAAACAGATATTAAACATCGCACCATTCGGGGCACAATCCTTCTGACAGGTATCTTATTTGTTTGTTTAAAGTAAGTACTTAGTTTTTAAAATCCGGTTCCTATTATATTCCTATATAATATTATTATTATCTACCATTATCGATCTTTTATTACAAGCAGATTTAAAAACGAACAAACATAGTTTTTATAAAAATAAAAATAAATTAAATGGGTATTTTACATTTTTTATTTACTTATCTTTCACATTTAGCATTTTCTTCGTCTTTTTTCAGTAATTCGTCAACGTTCTATCGGTGACTAAACTCACCAATTGACCAGCGGCTCAAATAAACAAACACTCATACACTTAAATAGCGCGCCAAAAATTTTATTGGCTCATATTGATTATAGGGTAAAACTCATTAAACGCTTTTATTCTACGATCTCAACAAAGTAAACCTCACTAAAAAGCTTTGATTAGTTTGAGATTTGAAATTAAACTTATAACTTTGTGCAAAACGCGATCTAAAAATCACTAATGGCACTTAGTGACTTCCTGCCCTCTAACTTTCGCCAAACCTTTCAGGCGTAATCTACCTAAAGCATATTAGTGACTTTTTGTTTCATAATTATTTCAAATATTTATGGTTTTTTGGTAGACAAATATCAACTAAGGTACGTTAGTTAGGCAAAATGCACAAGATTATGAAGTGATAAATGTAATAAGGGAGTTAATGATTTCTTCCCTTGTCAAAAGTAACGATAGGCTGTACTTTGTTATATTTTACACTTTCTAACTTCAAAACTATTGAAGCTGTCAAAATACCGATAAGACTGAAGGATAGAGAAAAAAAACCGGGATCGGGTGGCATTCGTAACTCAATTTCGGCCAAAGTGCGACTTAAGTCGCACAAGTGAAGTGTGAGTTTTCGCTCTACGGGGACGATATATAAAAGAAAGTCGTGTTAGTTACACTATTTATAACTCAAGAACGGCTGAACGGATTTGGCTGAAAATTGGTAATTTAGAACCAGGAAAAGGACATAGAATACTTTTTATCACGATTAATACGTCGAAAATATAAATAAAATAAAAACATTTTCCCATACAAAATGTTCGTAGTGTAACGGTTTTCGTGGGTGATGGAACTCTTCAAATGAAAACGCAATTTCTTGTCCAAACTAAACTCCAACAATGTCAACATTTTATTCAAAAACTTACAGCTACTATATACATAATTTTACAAATCCTTAGAAGCTAATAACACTAGTATTTTATCATCAACCAATCATAGGGGTGCGCCTGCGCCTACGCCCCCGCATTTCCAAAAATGTTTGTTGATGTCGCGAGCGGCGATGGTGGCGCGGCGGCGGCGGCGCGCGCAGCAAGCAACTTTTATAGTTTCGGAGTCGCGCCCGCCTCGCCAGTGTGCCGGCGGCTCCCGCCGTGGAATGACGTTCGATGCTACTCCACATTAACCCCCTTCAAGTGAAGCGTACGGCTCGACGAACAGTTCGTCCGGAGCGCGTCACGTATAAACGCTCATCTTTCTTCGCTGGAACTGGGTCTTGACTAGTGGAGGTAGCTGGGTTCGATGTCGGTAGCTCGTCAGAACACAGGAAAGCTGGCTTCAGTCTGTCCACGGATACAAATGCCGTTCGTCTAGGGTATTGGAGCTTGAAGTATTTCTCGTGTCTTTCCAATACTTCGTATGGCCTTTCGTATGGTGGTGTGAGTGGCTTCCTTGTTGCGTCCACTCGAACAAAGAGTGTGCTTGTAGGCAAATCTTTATGCACGAATGAGGCGCGCTGTTTTGTGTCTCGTGACGTCATCGATGTTGTTATTGCATCCATTGTATCGGTGAGCCGGTTGATGAACTCTGAGTCATCGGAATGTGGTTTCGCAGGTATAAACAAATCAGCTGGCAAGCGTAATGTTGTTCCGTAGGTGATTAAGGCTGGGCTGATAGCAGATTCTCGTTGCAGTGCTACTCGTAAACCTAGTAGTACTGTAGGTATTTCTTCTGCCCAACGCGTCGTCTCGCCTCTTGCTATCAGTGCTGCCTTCATGGTGCGATGCCATCGTTCTACCTGACCGTTTGACTGAGGGTGGTAGGCAGTGGTACGGATTCTAGTAACTCCGAGTTTTTTCATGAGTTCTTGAACAGCGATGACTCAAACTGTCGGCCCTGATCTGTGGTTATTCGTAAAGGGCAACCGAAGCGTACAATCCATCCTTCGTATAGTGCACGCGCGACAGTTTCTGCTGTTATGTTTCTCACAGGTATTGCCTCCGGCCATCTTGTGCAGCGGTCGACTATTGTGACTAGGTAGTGATAGTCATTTGATGGCGGCAGGGGTCCCACGATGTCCATATGGATGTGTTCGAATCTATTCGACTCAGGAAACTGTCCCAGTGGTGTAACGTTGTGTCTGTGTATTTTGGCGCGTTGACAAGCTATGCAACCTCTCGCCCATGCTGTTACATCTTTGTTTATTGCCGGCCAGAAAAACTTGTCCGTCATCTGCCGTCTCGTTGTGCGTATGCCCGGGTGGCTTATTTCGTGTAGTGCTTTGAAGGCTGCTTCACGGAATAGTCTTGGTAGGTATGGTCTCGGGGAAGCCGTTGAGGTTTCACATACGATTGGTTTATTCAATCCTGGCAAGTTGACTCTCGTAAATTTCAGATTTTTCTTGCTGTATAGTTCTCGTAACTCAGTATCTCTGTCTTGCTCTTCTGCCAGTGCTTCGTAATCGATAGTGCTTGTACACTGAATCTCATTGATTCGAGATAAGGCGTCCGCAAACGGGTTTTCTGTGCCTTCTATGTATCTAATCTTGTTGCAAAACTGGCTTATGAATTGGAGCTGACGTTCTCATCGTGGGGTGTCACAGTTGCTGGGTGGCTTCGTCAGTGCGTACGTCAGGAGTTTTTGATCCGTGTAGATTGTCACGTCGAGCCCTTCGATGTAACGTCGGAAATGCTTGACAGCAGTGTACATTGCTAGGAGTTCGCGGTCGTACAGGCTGTATTTCTTCTGTGTGTCACTCAAGCTCTTAGAGTAGAAAGCGAGTGGTCTCCACGTTCCTCTGACTTTTTGTTGAAGCACTCCTCCCATGCTTTGATCGGATGCATCTGTCATCATTGCTAGCTCTGCGCCTGGTATAGGATGAGACAATGTCGCCGCTTGTTTGATGCTGTTGCGACAATGTTCAAAGGCCTCTTCTGCCACTGGAGTCCACGTAATCTGTGTTTTGTCTTTTTTCTTTGTGTTGTGCAACATCTTGTTAAGCTCTTGTTGCTTATCAGCTTGGCGCGGCAGGCAGTCACGGTAGAAATTCAGCATACCCAGAAATCTTCGTAATTATTCCATAGTCTTTGGCTTCGGGTACGTAGATATGGCTTCTACTTTCTCTTCAAGTGCTTCTTTTCGGAATTCGCATTTTTCTGTGTTAATGCTGACTCCATACTCATTCAAGCGCTCGAAAACTTGCTGAAGGTGTTGCTTATATTGTTCTTCGGTTTCTGAGTATATTAGGATGTCGTCAACGTAGCAAAAAGCGATTTCATCCAGCCCTCGTAGTACTTGATGCATGAATCTCACGAAGGTTTGACACGCGTTACCTACGAAGTCCAAAGGTCATAACGGTGAATTCGAACAAACCGAACGGTGTTGTTATGGCTGTTTTTTGTGCATCTTCTTCGCTGGCGTATCGTATCCAGTAGTATGCCTTCGTTATGTCCAGCTTCGAGAAGATTTTCTTACCGTGCAGGTGAAAAGTAAAATCTTGCATTCTCGGTATAGGGTATCTATCAGGAACGGTTACGGCATTCAAGCGACGATAGACTCCACAAACTCTTAGCTGTCCATTGCTCTTTCTGACTATGTGTAGCGGACTAGCCCAAGGACTTTTCGACGGTCGGCATACTCCCATCTCGAATCAGAATCAGAATCAGAATCAAGAATTTATTTCAACGTAAAGAATTTACATTCTGCTTGTTGAATGTCAATGTACATACAGTTATGTATAACGTTAGCCGCTGCCTTGGGGCCGTCTGTAGTGGAGAAAAAGGCAGCGAAAAAAAAACTCCACTCTGACCATCTTTTCTCAAATCACCTTAAAGCTAATACAAATAAAACATACAAAATAATATCTTGGATGTGTTGAACACTAGACACATTTATCCACTGATTTAATTTAATATTAAACTACTATTTAATGCCATACGTCCTTGTCTTCTAAATAATCGTTGATTTTATAATAAGCTTTTTTGCATAGAGTGTGCTTAACACAATTCTTAAATCGCGTTGGGGGTAACTCTAATATATCTTGGGGTATCTTGTTGTAGAACCTTATACAGTGCCCCATAAAGGAAGTATTAACTTTTGCAAGTCTAAATCGTGGAAATGACAATTTATGTTTATTCCTAGTATTAACGTTATGATGGCTACCAAGAGTTTCGAAGTCCTTAATATTTTTCCGAACGTACATAATATTTTCATAAATGTATTGGCTTGCAACTGTTAAGATGTTAGTTTCTTTGAAAAAATCTCTTAGACCATGCGCTCAAACTCCTTCTTCGCTTCCGTGTACTTTTCTGGCGGTAGCGGTCTCGGTCGTGTGAACAGTGGAGGTTCGGTGGTCTGGATTTGATGCGTGACGTCATGTTTCGGAGGTTTCTTTGACGTCAGTGGACGGTGAATATCTGGGTATTTCTTCAGTATGTCGCTATACGGATGTGCTTGGTTAACCAGGTGAATAGTCGGTTCGTTATAGGTTACTGAAGGTGCTTTGACAGATAGTTCAGTAACGCTGTCTATCAATCTTCCGTGATGTAAGTCAACCAAGAGTCGATGATGTCGCAGGAAATCCGCACCCTATATCGATTTCTTCGTGTTAGCGATGACGAAGTTCCAAGTGAGGTTACGCCGTAAGCCCAAGTTCAGTTGTAGTGTTTTCTCTCCATACGTTGATATAGCTGTACCGTTCGCGGTGTAAAGGTTGTACGATGTTTCTACTGGTTGGCATTTTTTCTTCACAGCCAATACGGAGATGTCGGCGCCGGTGTCCACCAGAAAATGTTCACCACTTCGACAGTCGGTGATACATAAGCGGTTATTGATCATATCAACATCGACACCTGCTGCAGTCGATGTTTTTTCTAGTTTTCCTGCTTTCTTGTTGCACAGGGAGATTTGCAGCGTCTTGCCTTATCGCCATACCGATAGTGAGCTCGGCATTCCCAGTCTGGATCGCCCGGTTTGCGTTGTTTACGTGTAACCGACGACGGGTTTCTTGACCTCGAACTGTGTCTAGAGCGAGAACATTGCCGGTGAAAGTGATGTTGATGCGCCCCGCATGCGAAGTTCTGCCACCTCCAGTGTGAGTTATTCTATCTGTATAGCTAAAACGTCCAGTTGGCTCGAGCCGGAGCTAGTCGGCGTCGATACGGCAGCGACGTAGTGTGTCTCGGTCTGCTCCCGCATCTTGTCAGCCATTGAAGCAAGGACTTCTAGCGATGATTCACTGTTTACAGCTAAAACAGCTCGGATTTGTGACGGCAGTTGGTTCATTCACAGGAGTTGAGTATACTTCATGTCACCCAATTCTAAACCGCTTAGTAATTTTTGTAGCTGGCTTGATTCAGATTCTTCGTAGACAGAAATGAGGCGTTTCTTCAGTGTAGTGTATTTTTCCGTAGGAGGCGGTCTTCGTAGGAGATCGCTGATCTGCTTCAAGTCAGTTCTATCTAGCACTGATATAACCATGTTGTATTTCTGCTCTTCGGATAATCTTGCACTGGCCACAACCGATTCAAATTGGTTGAACCAAAGTGTAACGTCTTCTCGCCAAAACGCAGGAATTCGCGAATGTAGTGAGATGGCCGCCAACTCGCTATCGTGCAGATTCCGCTCCAAATCAGCCGGTGTGGAAGTTGGCTGTTGCCGATCTGCTTGATTAGTAGAAATGTTCTTGATGTCAGGGGTCACCAGTTGTAACGGTTTTCGTGGGTGATGGAACTCTTCAAATGAAAACGCAATTTCTTGTCCAAACTAAACTCCAACAATGTCAACATTTTATTCAAAAACTTACAGCTACTATATACATAATTTTACAAATCCTTAGAAACTAATAACACTAGTATTTTATCATCAACCAATCATAGGGTGCGCCTGCGCCTGCGCCCCCGCATTTCCAAAAATGTTTGTTGATGTCGCGAGCGGCGGTGGTGGCACGGCGGCGGCGGCGCGCGCAGCAAGCAACGTTTATAGTTTCGGAGTCGCGCCCCCCTCGCCAGTGTGCCGGCGGCTCCAGCCGTGGAATGACGTTCGATGCTACTCCACAGTAGGTTTCGTACTGACAGTGTATTTGATGTGCAATTTCGGGTCTACGGCAGACACGAACGAAATGCATACCAAATTAAAGCGCGTAAAAAAATAGGCGAACCGAGTCGACAACTTACAGGCGGAAAATTCGTATTTCGGTGCATTTTCAATATAAACATTATTAAATTAAATTATATCGTTGCGAAGTAAACATACATGTCAATGTCAGTATTGGTGTCATTGTGAACTGTAAGGAAGGATTAATTTGTTAACTCCATGGTGTGTGAGATACTGTAGCATCCAAGAAGGCTAATAAGCTGTGTAATCTGTGGTGTTTTTCATTGGCGGGAATTGCTATTGACTTTTGGAACGGTCTGAGAAATAATTGAAAAGGAAATCAGATCATCATCATGATCACATTCAGCCACAAGAAGTACACTGCTGGACATAGGCCTCCTCCATGGATTTCCAAAAAGACCGGTCGGAAGCGGCTTGCATCCAGCGTCTTCCCGACCCTTGGATGATATCGTCTGTCCATCTTAAGGGAGAAAGGAAGTTAAAGTCTTAAATTGATCTTTATTGTTTTGCTTAGTTAATGAACTTATTGAAATGAAAAAGGAAATAGATATGAAAAATACCAAAAATCAAATGCTGAACAAAAACATGTGGTCAATATAATAGGTACTGAAAGCTGTAAGTCCACAGAGGGAAAGCTGTTTTTCCTTGATCGTCCAGGTGGATTCTACGTTTGATATGTCGGTAAATTCACTGGCTGTTAAGCTTATGAAGGAAGCTCATTTAATAATGTTTGATTTGCACCCACGACTAAGTCATGATACGTTTTCGATTTTCGCCTTGCATTCCTTCGTGTGTAGCCAGAACATCTCCAAAAGAGCAAGATTGACTATACATAATGGTGTGCTGGTCCCAACACAAATGTGTGGTAGCGATACTTGGGTATGGCGGAAGAATCATGAAAGTAGGACTAATGCAGTAGAAAGGAGTTCCTTGAGAAATGTGTGTGATGTTACTTTGAATGACAGAATACGCAATAGTGTGATCAGAGAACGTTGACGACTGAAAGAGGATGTAGTGACTAGAATTGAAAAAAAGAATGCTGCATTGGTTTGGACATGTGGAGAGGATGAACGAAGAAAGACTGACGAAGCAAATATATTGGGTGAATGTGAGTGGAAGGGCCGGTAAAGGATGCCCCAGATGGACATATTTCGATCAAATAGGGGATGTATTAGCAAAGGGAAAGATTAAACGTACCCAAAACCGACGTGCGTGCATGCAACGACTAATGCATATCGATGAAGCAAAAGTGATTTGTCAGGATCGTGGCAGGTGGCAGTCCGTGGTCTCTGTCTATACCTCTGGGATACAGGCGTGAGCTTATGTATGTATGTGAACGTATTATTTATTTTGGTAAATAAGATTTAAGAGCTATATCTACTGGTGGTCGACAAATACAGAGGCGTCGGGTTCCCTACGTAAGACCGAATGACCAATAGCCGAATAACATATGCCCAAAGACACATGCCCGATTTGTTAATTTAACGAAGCATTATTAAACCTTTAACTTCGAATCCCGATCGTTCATAGGGCCGAAAACCAAAAGGCCGACGCACTAACGCCCGAAAACTATTGACCGAAAGAAATCGCGTAGGAACACAAAGTCTATGTTTTTTCCATAAATGTATTTCTTACCACATTGAACACTTATTTACAGTCGACAAGGAGGTAAAAAAAAATATTTTTGGAATCTTGCCGCCCTCAGTGGTAATTTATGAAACATAATGAAAACTACGCTCTTCCCCATTTATATAACACTCATAAAAAATTCGCAAGTCCCAGTAGACTGCAAATAAGTGGTCAATGTGGTCAGAAATACATTTATGGGAAATCGACTTTGTGTTCCTACTGGGGCGTCCTTCTCCGGCCCTTCCACTCACATTCGCCCGATATATTTACTTCATCAGTCTTTCTTCGTTCATCCTTTCTACATGTCCAAGCCCACGCAGCATTAATTTTTTTCAAAAAGATAAATCCGTTCAGCCGTGAGTTTTTGCGAGACTAACGAACAGCAATTCATGTTTATATACAGGGTGGCCCAAATATCATGGATCAAATAAAATGGGGAGTTAGCCAAGGTCATCTTCTACCAATAAAGTCCTATACAGGGTGGTAAAATTCTCAACGGTTTTGAACTTATGATTGATTTTCGGTTTTTTTCAAGAAAAGAGTTCCTACTACTTATTAAGAGCAATAAAAAAAAAAGTACTTACTTTTGGTCGTTGTTTTTTTTTTTTTGAGTGTGACGGTCCATGATGAGAATGTAACAAAAAAAATTCATCGTCCCTGTCTTTATGGATCATGAGAAATTAATTAATTTTTATACGGACGCCTCCGAGTGAGAGGTAGAAATTTTGAACATCTATGAAAAAGTTTATTTTTTTATTTTTGATTAAACTGTCTATTCTAATTATCTGGTGTAATTTTTTTATCCTTTTGCGACTTATTTTTATGTCCTAGAACAGTACTTTGTAACTCAAATTAGTTAGGACCAAAAGTTGATTTAAAAAAATGCAACTTTGCTGAGAATAAAGGTCAATAATAAAAGACTCAGGAGAGATAGGGCTTTGAGTTGTATCTTTTTACAATCCTCATAAAATGGTCCAGTTTTTCTACTACTGGAGCAGGTTTCCGCAGTACACTTTTTTTTTAAATCAATGACGAAAATGTTGGATCAAACAATTATGATACGAGATCCGTAAAAAAATAATTAATTTCTCATGATCCATAAAGACAGGGACGATGAATTGTTCTTTGTTACATTCTCATCATGGACCGTCACTCTCAAAAAAAAAACAACCACCAAAAGTAAGTACTTTTATTTTATTGCTCTTAATAAGTAGTAGGAACTCTTTTCTTGAAAAAAACCGAAAATCAATCATAAGTTCAAAACCATTGAGAATTTTACCACCCTGTACAGGACTTTATTGGTAGAAGATGACCTTGGCTAACTCACCATTTCATTTGATCCATGATATTTGGACCACCCTGTATATACAGGGAAAGTCGTACACAATATTAAAGGAGGTCATTATTTAGGTCATTTCTGATGGATTTTATTCTATTATATAGGGTCCGAAAATTAACCATTATGGAGATATTGACTGTTAAAGATTAAAAAAAAATATAAAATTTTTATGGCTTTTTGGTTAATTTTTTCTCAGAATAGAGCTCATAAAGTGTTTTTTTTTTAATGTATTTAGTTAAAAAGCATGTCAATTGATAAAAAAATATCAGCAAAAGCTGCACCTACTACTAACAGCTTTAAAAAACTGCTCGGCAACGGTTAGAATTAAATATCTTTTCTCTAAATATTTTTCACATTGAAGCTCTTAAAAAAAAATTTACGTATGGAACTTATTCTGCAAATAATTTTAAAAACTTCTACAACTCTTTGACTATTCAAAAAGGTATAACATTTAATAGGTATGTGCATGAAATTTTAAAATAATGTTATTTGAGTAGGCTCTAGTGGTAGTACTGACATAACTGAACTTCCATACAAAAAAAATCTTTTTACTTCCTGGCACCTATGTAAAAAGGTCAGATAGGCTTTTTTGTGCTCTGGAGACATGCTGTCTCAGGTGTTCAGGTACCTATCTATTTCAGTATTTCTTTTTTAGAATATTCTATCTATCTATTATTTTTGTGTTAGTCCGGCCGTGTGGTTCTTCCGTGGTAGATGTATTAATACGTGCTCTGCAAATGATTTGCGTTTTAGAAACTTCTACGTCTCTTTAGGTATTAAAAAACGTATATCACTTGCTATTACATCGAAAAAACGTTAGCCAAGTGTCACTTAAGATGGCACACGGTAAATTTTTAGTTGAGGTAAATACGTGCTCTTTGATAATTTCCCGTAAAACGCGGCTTAGTTTGGATTTTGGTATTTCTTCATCTTCATTGTGTGACTTGGCTTAGATTTTGAACTGATTCATCTTCATACTAAGACTTGGCTTGGATTTTGGACTGATTCATTTCCATTCTGTGACTTGAATGACGAGACACATATGAAAACTTTTTTTACCAATTGCTTATTTTTGCTTAATTTTTTTATCAATTGACATGCCTTTTAACTAAATACATTAAAAAAAACACTTTGTGAGCTCTTTTCTGAGAAAAAATCAACCAAAAAGCCAAAAAAATTGATATTTTTTTTAAATCTTTAACAGTCAATATCTCCATAATGGTTCATTTTCGGACCCTATATAATAGAATAAAATCCATCAGAAATGACCTAAATAATTACCTCCTTCAATATTGTGTACGACTTTCCCTGTAACCCTGTAGATGTCGTACAGAACAATAATTTAATGACGATATTACTAATTTGCTTTAGGCCGCCGACCCTACAAATAACATAGCAAAACAACGTTTGCTGGGTCAGCTAGATTTGGATAGTGAAATAGCTAGCTAGCTGATAGCCTTCACTAGCTGTGCCTCGCGGTGTATCCCACGGTTTAACCCACGGTTTATTAGGTAAAATAAATTGGTGAAACAATTTTTTGAAAAAGTTTTGTACAAAGTTCCCCATACATTATCCGCGAATTCATTTTCTTTGATTTTCCTATGGGAATAAGATATTTTCCCGCAGTAAACCGTAGCCTATGTGTTAATCCAGGGTGTCCGCTAACTCCATACCAAATTTGATTAAAATCGCTCCAACCGTTTAGACGTGAAGAAGTAACAAACATACACACTCACAAACTTTCGCCTTTATAATATTAAGTATGATATTATGATATAAAATATGATACGTTTTTTTCACCCTGTCAATTAGCCTATTTAAGTTCAGTTAAACTGTAACGTAATAGGTATACATTGACTGTTAGGCGGTACGAAGTTCGCCGGGGCAGCTAGTAATAATTAAAAACTAAGGCCTAATGCCATTTCAAAATTTCCAAACGCACAAGCCTGATTTATAATTCAGAAAGGAATGTTACGTTAATTTAGGCATGGGGAAGATGAAAGAAGAAAGAGTGATGAAATAAATATGTATATTGAGCAAATGAGGATGGACGGGCCGGCGAAAGACGTCCCCGGCGGACATACTTTCGCAAACTAAACAGTCCTCCCTTAGGACATAAGCGTGTATTTATATTACGCTTTACAAAATTGTCACAAAGTGACGGTGTTTTTTATAAAACAAAAATGTCGTAAAAATGACTTTTGTGAGGCAGCGTTTAGCACATTTGCCTATCATGCGAGAGATCCTGAATTCGAATCTGGTCTGGGTACAAAAAAAGCCTCGTTGTGTTGGACGTTCACATGTTTCATTCACATGTTTCTAGTTCCCACAACACAGGGTATCCAATGTGCTTATATGTAAATGTTTATGTCTCATTATCATCATGAACCCATTATGTCCCGACCGAGGGGCACGGGTCTCTTCCCTGAGGAAGGTATAGGCCATACTCCACCACGGGGGCCAAGTCCGGATTGGTGGGGGCTTGTAAGTCTAGGGGCTGGTTTTACTATCAGAATGTTTGAATGTTCATGTTTAGTCTGTGATAAAACCTTTACCTATACCACAGCCTATTGAATCTGCATTTAAAGAGTGTTCTAAGGAATCGTGTTTTTTTTTAATAATACTGAAGGGTACTAAAAATGAGTCTTTGAGATTCAACCTGACAGCTGGCTGAGTGACGACTGGAGACTTTCACAAGCGAGTGCTCACGTGACAAACACATTAGTCGGCTGCCAGCTTTATAGCTCAGCATGGCCTGTAATAATCTATCATCGTCGAGTCTGCACTAGATAGCGCGTCGATCCATTTATCTCTGAAATAAATGTTGAGTGATGCCTTCAATAGAATTGTCGCAGGTTCGTATACATAAAACAATTTAACAGTTGAAATTAAACAATTGTTGGTAGGGTTCATTTTTTAAAGAAGGATAGGTTGTACGTCTAACGGTAAGCGGAGTCGGATTCTAAGATAAGATGAGATATTTGTTTTTTTTCTGTCCACAAAATATACTCGCATATAAAAACTATACAAAATTACACACACACACGCACACACACACACACACAAAAGCTCACGCCTGCATCCCAGAGGGGTGGGCAGAGACTAAGGAGTGACACCTGCCACGATCCTGACAAATCACTTTCGCTTCATCGACATTCATTAATCGTTGTATGCACGTGACAGAATATTGGTCAAATCACTGATTAATTTATGATTTACAGCTAAAAGATATTTTAACTTGAAATGTATCCATTATTTAATCGTGTTTATATTGTTTACATTTGAAAACCCACAATTTAGTTTATTATTGTAGTTTAATTGTTTAATAAATACCAACTGATACCAGTGCCTGTACCTACGTATTTCCGATAATAAACAAATAGTGTTACTCTTTGTGATTTTTAGTTTTGCTTATGAAATAATTTATTCAGATATATTGTCATCGGTAATAATTACTAATCATGTTAACCCTACATTAGACAATTAAAATTAATAATAAGATTGCTCGATAATATTTTTAGAAAGACTTCTGTTTGACAGGATAGTAAGTTAGCTTCGTATTAGTATGATCTTGTAAAATTGAGCTTAACTTCCATATTGCTCTCTTATTTCTTAAATCTTACACACGCTATACAAAATTATACACAGCAAAATAAAGTACTGTTTATAGTACAGACTGGAGCCTAAACTACACCAAAAGTGCCTGATGTACCTGGCAATGTACCAAATGTACTCAGGCCTCCCGAACTATACGAGTACAATGATAGGTTTCATATTCGACGCGTCAGCGGGGCCTCGATTCTGTTAGTGCATTGTAGTACGATAGCATATACACGGCCGGGTCCCGTGACGTGTTTTTTCATACCATTGCCGGGTAGATTGTTCCACATGTGTGCGCACACATGTGGAACAATCTAGGCGTGCGTAGACGTAAAGCAGCAATGAAACTAAATCCCCATTATCATGCAGTTGTCATGGTAGTACAATGCATTAACAGAATCTAGGTACAGCACAGTGTACACTGTATTATACGTTACATGTCACAAAATTTGCCTCTAGAAGATCTAACGTTTTAGTAGTACTAACAGTAACTAGTCTTTTTTTATTTTTGTTACAAAAATACACGTTGCAAATGCTCTTCAACGGTTGGTATCTCTAGAGCGCGTCCTGTTTGCAAGCGGTCGGTATGCTCTCGTCCTCTGACACTAATTAGCTCACGTTTTTGTGTACAAATTAAAAATACACAGATAAAATTGCCTCAAGGCGCACATGAAAAATAAACGGAGGGCCCACTCCGGGGAATAGAACCGAAACGATATAAATGATAGATAATCATTCCGCAAATACACGCTGATTTCTGGGTGGTTTGAAAGATACCTTTATGTCACTAGTAGTTACTGTAAATATATGTCATATACAAGACTTGTATATGACATCTATTTACACTACCTACTACTTTTAAGTGTAGAAGTAAATAGAAAACCGGTCAAGAGCGAGTCGGGCTTGCCCATACATTTGTAAAACAATTTTTTTTATGATTTTATTACAAATGCTTTTAGGATTTGTAAAAGTGCGTTTCTTACAATAATAATCTAACGCATTCGGTAGCTATTGTCACGTACGTTCATTTCCCCATGTCTTTCAAACCATCCAAAACTGATGCAATATAGTATTAAATTACAGCACTTTTCTCATTTTATATGACGTGTCATACACATTGCATCGTGAATTTTGTATTTTTAACTGACTTTAATAAAGAAGGAGGTTAGGTTACGTATATTGTAGTGTTTCCTTGGCTGACAGAGACTCTAAAACTATCCATATTTCTTACACAAGAACGTAAGAATACGCAATTATTTTTTTACTTTTTAGTGCATATGATTTGTTTTGGAATAGCTTTTTATTTGAATTGGTTTTTTTTTGTTAAAATTTTTGTTTAGCAGTAACTACGTGCACAACGTAGCTTGATTTCTTGTGTAATGTATGAAACGATACAGCCAATAAATAAATTGCTTAGTTTAACAAACATGCAAAGCGATTGTCAACCGCTAAATTAAATGAGAAACGACTTTTTTTGCCGACGAATTTGGAGAATATTTTTGTTTCTCGAGGGCGTTGGTGGTTTGATAATATATGTAACAGTTCAATGAAGGATTCGAACAATCATAATGACTTCAGAGTTCAGTGTTACAGATACCATTTCAATAAACGATACGAAGCGATGCCACTGTGCGATTCACTAAAGCTTGGCTCCATTTTGAATGAGGAGTGTTTCTGTTTCGTATTTTTTAAATGAAACAAAGTTGACATTCCCATTTGAGTCACATGTCTGGCAATCATGCGGGATCTCTTTGGCTTACTTAATTAACTAATTTAATATTTTGTCACTGCCATACTTTTGGAGTCGACATAAACATGCGTAATAAGAATAATTATATTGTGAATTACAAAAATAATAGCACTGCGCTTATCTTATATCACAGGTTTACCTTTTTTGGGGTCAGGGTACCTATATCCTTATCAGTAAAGTGATATTTTGTGATAGGTTTTTTGTAATAAATTATCTTTGTCTTATTTTTATCTTTATATATGTTAAACTTGATTGTTCACTGCAACAAAACTATAAACTTGTAACTAAAGTTCTTTTGATACGTTTATTCACCCAAAATATAAAACCTTAACATTATTACACAATTTCGCCAAACTGTGAACTTGTTTGTTGGTTCCATATTCCAATGTCATTTTAGACTGATTGCAATGATCTTACCTACATTTCAGTACAATGATGTCTTAGTACACCCAATTTATCACGTATTCTTCGAAAAAAGCTAGGTAGCATAGTCTCGCGCCATTACGCGCGCGATCCGTCAGCCGGCGCGGCGCCACGCGCCTCCTCCAAGCCTGTTCGGATATTACTCAACGTACAATAGGCAGATTTTTTCTAGAACATTATTTCTGAGTCGTAAGGATTGGACATATATTTTCTATGCTGGCCTGTCCTGGTTTCCTTAGTACTCCACCAGGCCAAGCAGACGTTGACGGAGAGGTTGTAACTGAAATGAAACATGCTCGATTACCTAATTTAATAATAATTGTTCTCCTGTTACTTGAAATTAAGTATTTTTTATTCCAAAAACAAATACACATACAAGAGTTACAGTAGTCTCCACACTAGACGAGAACCTGTATAGTGGTGACCTTAGGAAAGAAAAACATTTATCACTTTACTCGAGCGTATGTTAAACTGTCTAAATTAATTATATTAAATGTAACCTGGAATTGAATTACGTTAAATAGTTATTGTATCTGGATGTAAATAAATTAAAATGTACTAGGATGACCGTTCAGTATCTTTTTTTTTATCTCATATTTCATAAATTTACCTAATCTAACTCAAATTAGTTAACGTTTGCTTCAAACTAGACACAATTTCACACCTTTGGATGTCATTAAAAGTCGTTTTGCACATGAAACGTTTCTCTTTTTTTATAAAATATGAATTTGTATAATAAACACTTCAGGTCTTATTTAGCAGGTTTCTTTCGCTTGTTACCTACTAATATTTTATTTGTGTTGTATAATTCCAGTCATCGGTTGGTCAAAACTTCATAAAGTTCTCGACAGCCAAAGGGAGTTGTGAGGGGCATGGAGGGAGGGGGGGGAGGATGGAGTTTACACAGTAACAACTCACCAAACTTGGGACAATAGCCCGTGCTTGTCTTCGCGAACTCTTTGTTGACTCGGAGAGAGTAAAACACTTTTTTAATGTTCAAAATTACAACTTTCCGCTTACTTTGTTCCTTTGTTTTAAGCCGGTAATCCTTTACTGAAACAGTTATTATATTTTTTCACGGTATAACGTGGGTTGGGAGTGATTGACGCTTATTTAGTCTAAGCTAAGAACCATTTTCTATATCTTTTATGACTGGGATAGACATTCCATTACGTCAGCGCTTCGTAGCCGACGTGGCCTTAATGAGCAAATAACAATATTTACATAATATTAATGGTCAATCAATCGCAAGGGATGTGATTGTATGTGCGGTCTTAATGGAGCTCTGGGACACTTACGCCTGGTAATTGTGGTTATACTGAATCGGCAGGACGCTTGCCTTACACACTAGATATCATAGGGTTCCATTCTGGGATGTATGGATGACTAGGTTTTCTAAGTTCATTATTTAAGTAATGAATTTATTGTGTCTGAATTAGGTCTTTTTGGAAATCCATGGAGGAGGCCTATGTCCAGCAGTGGACTTCTTGTGGCTGAATGATGATGATGAATTTGTTCTACTAATTTCTTACGGCAACTTTCCGTCGTCAGGTTCTCTGGAAGAAATTAGTTTTAGCAATAAGCCGCCAATTGTACTTTGCACCTTTGTAAATATTTTGTGTTTTAATTTAGCCCAGTTTACAATAAAGAATATTGTTATCTTATGATATCTTAATCATAATCTTCGCCAATGAAAGAGAAAATAATCGTGAGGAAACTCAAGTTTTTGAAGTCTTCACGTACCTTAGCATTTATTACAATAAAGTCTTTGTCCAGAAATCTTAAGTCTCATCAACCAGTTATGCGTCTGGCTAGTGGCTGTATCACAATGTAAATACAATTTTACGCACCGTGATTCTGCGGAGACGTCTGCTCTAGTGAATTTGTCTATTTTGTTACTCGAGCAAGTTTGAAGGTAGCTTTTAATATCCATTGATTAATTACAGCAGTAATCAACTAAACTGGTAATTAAACGCTTTGTCGCGTCATGCGTTACACAACGCACTACATATGTTCACAGCACGGTACACTTGAGTGAAACACGTGTTACGATGATATCTTCATAAATCAATACAACGAATACTTTGTTTATCATTATAAGTTGATACAATACGATAAGAATATTCTTTATTCTTCGTAAGAATCGCTCGCAGCTCCGGCCGCCTGGGTGATCTTAAATGATCACGATGATTAGGTTAGATGATGGTGCATGGACGGGTGACTGTGTATGACTAACGCTAGTGTCATTTTTTCGAGCGGTTTTATGCTTTTCAAGGCATGTTAAGCAGTTGGTGCCAGCTGCCGTCGATAGATGGCAGTCGTTAAGCCAAGTTAGAGGCCTTAGGGCGGCCTAAACAGTTCTGACAGTAAGACCAGCCACTAGTCTTACAAGCCTCCACCAATCCGGACTTGGCCCCCGTGGTGGAGTATGGCCTATACCTTTCTCAGGGAAGAGACCCGTGCCCCTCGGTGGGCATATAATGGGTTGATGATTATGAAACCTTCGTAAGAAGAGAAAACACAAAATATTTACAAAGGTTTAAAGCACAATTGGCAGCCTTATTGCCATTCAATACATTGAAGAAGTATACTAACTCACAGAAATGCGTTCTTAAATTACTTAGACGTAGTTTTCGCAGCCTTATTTTCCACTTAGACATGTTATAAACGACGCTGCTAATATTGCCACTCACCTAGGTCGACCTAGACTGACCGGGTCACCGAGAAGATAAGCGTAAGGGATGCTATATTGCCAAATCGTGCGCCGGCCAGCCCGCCGCTCACTCACCCCACCCCGCCGCCCGCGCCTTCTACCTCGCACCGTTGATGCCTTGAAATTAGTGCGCCCATGCGTTGCAAATTGGATGAAGGATAAATTAATGAAAGTGAAAAAAAAAATATGTTAATTTTATTTGATAAATGTAATCTATTATCGATACCAATGATATGGTAAAATGTATTGTACCGGTGAAAAAATCGCCCTGTACATAACTGTACATTGACATTCATCAAACAGAATGTAAATTCTTAACGTTGAAATAAATTTCTGATTTCTGATTGTGTAGTGACATTAAAATAAATTCTTCCGCCACCCTCTATAGTAGATAGCTCGAAGAGATGCAGCTAATGCGCATTAGTGTCACTAGTCTCTGGCGCGACACACTCGCGAAGATGTCTCCTTGAGATTACACCAAGTGTGGCCGCGGCTTTGCCCGCCTGCTCAGTATACGAAATTAAGCATTTGTAAACAGGAATCATTTTTCTAGAGCAATCACTTCCAGCCAGGCTTAAACCTCAAAGTATTAAACTGACAGCGGGAAAAAGGTAAGTAAAGGTATCACTTTTAGCGACAAGGCCGCCGTCTGTACTCTTAGATTAAGAAATACCTGTGTGATTTCCTTTCTTATGTACAATAAAGTATTCTCTATCTATCTATCTATCTAAAGCACGAACAAACATAGTTACTACTTGAATGCTACATTAATTATAACTAATTAAGTAGGTAAGCAGTCCATGTACGACCCAGTATAGGGGGCACGCCTTGTCTCAGGAAGAGAGTATGGGTTTGATCACGACACGTGCCCACCGCGCATAGGCCATTTCAAGCAATAGGTACTTCAGATTGAAGAAGAATAAAATGTAATAATTTTATTAAAAAATAAAATAATTTTGTTTGTTTTACCTATATTTATTTTACCTTGTTGAGATTTATTTAAAAAAAGTGTTAAAGTTTAATTTATGATGTGGACGGCTTTAAATGTAACTTTTGACTTAATAGTACTCATATTTAAGCGGAATTACTTTTTATTTGAGAAGTTAAGTACCTAAAATGGTTATTATTATTACAAAACTTGTACAAAGCCGAGTTTATATCTGTAAGAGATTTCTTCCAGCAAACCTTGGAGAGTCGGAGAACCAGTAAGAAAAGGGGTCTGTAAGGAGTACAAAACAAACTACATCTTACTATTACTAAACCTACTATTTTACTAAATAAATAAATGGTTAGTATCAAAGAAACCTTCCCCACTTGCACTTGAACGATTACGTCCCAAAACCGCCATTTTTCGTAGACCCGTAGCACTTCGTAGCAGCAATCTCGTAGCGCATCACAGCGCTACGCCGTAGCACATAAAGCTGTGCGGTATGATAAGCCCCGCCGGCCATCGGGCTTTACGACAACTTTATAGTCTGCCGTTGAATAGAGAGCTGTGCTTGTTTAAAATGGTTACAGGTTCGTATCATCGCCCTCGATCGAAATCCTGAGCCCGGCTGCTGAATAAACACAACCGAACTCACCTGATATTGTGCAAATACTTGCATACTAACTGAAGCGAACTTCAAAGCTTAGTTTAACTTTGAATTTCGCTTCAACAAGCCGTAAAGTTACAATAACTCTATGTGCATCCAAACGTTAACGGTTGTACTCGTCAATACAGACAGTATTTTTATGCCGCTGAAGGTGACATTAATATGAAGCGGGTCATATCTACTTTTCTTCGGTTAAGAGGTTTTTGCTTTGCATTATATAAACTCACACCTGCATCTAAGAAGAGAAGGCAGAGTCCAGAGTCAGCTTCTGAACACGACCAGGACAAATCTCTTTCACTTCAGCAACAGCAAACATCTACTAAAATTTGTTCGTATTAATTATTATTATTATTAATATACCCTGTTTGTAGATTTACTTAGAGATTTTGTGATACTCTATTAAAAGCATTGGGTACTCTTGAGTAAAGCACTAGTGAGTATCGTAGAGCAGATGATACTAATGCTCTAAAATAACTCTGTTATACGAAAACCATAAAAATTCCACAAAAATATCACAAACATATAAAAATCATGTCTATTGGTTTTGTAAGCATAAAACAAAATAAATACACAGACTCAAGACATTTGCACGACTCCAAGGAAAGTATTGAACAATTTGGAATCAGACGTTTCTGAAGGAAGCTAATAAATTGGGAACCAATAAATCGGAAGGAACTTACCGATTTACTTGTTGTCGGCCGAAGGGCCTCGCCAGTGTGTTTGTCGAACATTTGCCGCATCTGGCACTCTCCCGGCAAACACGGGGACTGGGCCGCCGGGCCGCTCGCTGAGGCAGCGGTCCCACTGATGCAAAGTATTACCGCGGGTTGTGTATCTGTGCGAGGTGGAGACAAAATGTTATGAATAACGCAACCTAAAGTTGTCGGGAGGCTGGTAGTGCCGCCTTCATTGCTCGTCTGAACAGCGGCCCAAGCTACTATTACAAGCTCTTTTCGTGAAAGAATTGAAGGACAGAAATAGCGTCATATCTTAAATTCACTCTAATTCACTAACACTCTTACATTTTTCATTAACGAGTTTTAGATAGGTATGTATACAAACAAAGTAAGACCAGCCACTAGTCTTACAAGCCTCCATCAATCCGGACTTGGCCCCCGTGGTGGAGTATGGCCTGTACCTTCCTCAGGGAAGAGACCCGTGCCTCTTGGTGGGGACAAAATGGGTTGATGATGATGATGATGATACTGTAACGAGGTGCATTTGCCTCGTTGCCTTTTTATTATTTTCGGCCACCTACTATTCCAAATTTAATTAGTTTTTGACATTCGCCACACTGTTCGGACTTATCTGGTTCATTCAATCCTCAGCTTCCATCCAAGGTGGACTAAAACGTAATTATTTTCTGTTTTCTTCACGACCCGGATTCTCTTATTCTGCATATTACATAATGATCTATAACAATATATTTTAAGGGCACATAATTGTAAGTGTTCCTGCTTTATTTTCTATTCCAAGTGTATTTTTATATTTATTTTAATACCTTTTTTAAGATTTTCTGTTTGAATTGTCCTCAGGTGCCCTTTACTTTACATTTAAACATATACATTACCGTGCCCCTGGATACCCCTCTTTTACTACGGATCGCACCCCTACTTAACCTTTATCCTATAGGCGAAGACAGAGACGTTAAAGAAGAACTTTAAAAACGAATTAAAGAGCTGAAATAGCGTTTTATTCTACCTCATTCACTTGATTTCTGTAAACACCCTCTAAAACATCTATGTATGTCTTACTTACTGAGATGTTTCGTCTGGTATCTTGTTCTTGGTCGGAATTTTTCGATTCAAGTAAGTTTATTTGTAAAATAATATGTTATGGTATCTTGTTCTTTCAGAGCATTTTCAATATGGGAGGTGCTCCTTCAGTGTACATTCCTCTCTTCTCTCAGCCACGCAAGCTGACTCCTCCAGTCTGTTCTGTGTGGCGAGGGTCATTATTTTCTTCATCTTTCTGTTTAGATAAAAATCAGGAAGAAACAGTGTCTGTAAGCAAGTGACTTACTCAGAAACCAATTCTATTTTATAGGGATTACTTACCTAACAAACATCTTGTTGCATATCTCAACAAAAGATTTTTTTTAACTACTAGCTGTCCCAGAAAACTTTGAACCGCCAAAGTTTTCGTAATTTTTCCATATTTTTTATAAGATAATATTATTTTATAAAAAATAAGTAATATTATCATAAAAACCAAAAATTAGCCAAATCGGTCCAGCCGACTGCAAATTAATTTTTATGTATAACATTCAAAAATCGGCTTCATAGGATCGCTGTATATCGTGCCTTCCCTACTACTTTCTAATACATTTTTCTTCACGTAGCACCTACCCGTTTCTGGGAACACATATACATAGATGATTAATATACCGGATTGTAGATATTGTATATTAGTAACTTCTCTCTGCGTATTTGTTTTCTACGGTCGCTCGATGGTTTCCAGGTACCTTCAGGAGGTTTAAATTAGGTACGATTGAGTGCGGGCGGTTCCGGGTGGCGGGGGCGGGGCGGGGCTGCTCCGCAAACATTTGCACATTCAATCAGGGCGACAAATTGACATCGAGTCGAGTCGTACGCGATTTTTGCCGCGTCAATTGATCCACTCCGCGCGGCTCGTGGCATCGGCGGGCTGCGCGTCATTTCATCAATTACGGGGTGGATGTGTGATGGGGCTTATTATTTGAAACGTATGCAAACTCAATTTGTGTCTTCAGAGCATACTCGTAGTAAGTGCCTCAATTTTTATTGCACGACTCTAATCTGTGGTTTGCAGCTTGAATACATTATTTGGTGGTAAAAATGGTTTTGTGAATGTTTTTTTTATGTTATACCAAACAAATATGGAGACGTTATCCGAGTTGTTACACGTAGTGAACCACCTAAGCCATTAAATCGTCTGTAAAATTCAAAGCATAATTTAGCCGGCGAAGAGACAAGCGACGACATTAAAGAAGGCTCAGACTAACAAGTGTTTCAAAAATCAGAGTAAACAGACCCTCAGCGCCGACTCTTAGGCAGAAACCTGACGTACACGCCGGTTACAGCAAAGTCATACTTATGCACTCGTAATAAGTGCTAGGGCAAATGTAAGTGTATTTTGGTCTCAGCAAGAGAGTCGGTCCTAATGAGCGCTAGTAATTTGCGCGATTAAGGTCACGTCACACCGCGCGACGCGACGCGACACGGCGCGGCAGCGACCTGAAGTCAGCTGTCGGGAGACGGCATTGCTGCTTTAGCAGTATTTGTCACGGAAAAATGAATGTCCCTTCTTTTTCAAACCAATAATTTTATGAGGGTAATTAAGATTTGAAGACGAAGACGAAACATTTGTAATAGTAGGTGCACATTATTGAAGTAATAGGTCAAATTTAACGATTTCAATTGTACGATATTATAAATGCAAAGGTTTGTATATACATACATATGGATGTGTCCATTCAAGCCTGTTACGCAACCTAAATACAAATAATTGAAGAAGTACCTACATCTCCTGATCAGCACTTGCTCTACCAGATGAGGCTTCTGTAGGTATTTCAGCGCTATCACTCTCAGTAAGTAATTAGTGAATCTAAACGAAGTGCGATGTGACGTGCGGTGACGTCATCTGGCGCCGGAGATGTTTTTAATTACGAATGCTGCGGGTCCCGGCGGCGGCGGCGGCGGCGGCAGGGCGGGGCGGGAGGGGCGGGGTGGGACCCGCGGGGCCGGCGGTTTGATCCGTTTTGTAGTACCTGGCTTATACCATAAAGTCCTGCGATCGTCTTGACCTAGGGCTCTAACAAGTCCGTTCCCACGATATTAAAAGGTCATAATGGTCAACGCTTTTTGAAGATACATACGTAGGTCACACTAAAAGTTTTGCGTAACTTAAAAAAACAACGTGCTATAACCAAAATATTATGTTTATTGCTTTTCAAAATACTCTCATTTACACTTTAAACATTTTTTTATGCGATCAAACCATTTCTTAAAACAGGAGGACCACAGATCTGAAGGCATGTTTTCTACGTGCTGATTGAACGCTATCACTGCCTCTTCGGAGTTGGTAAAAGTGAAACCTCGCTTCAAATCTTTGATTTTGGGGAAAATACAGAAATCACAGGGTACTAGGTCGGGGCTATGTGCAGGATGGGTGACGAGTTGTACTTTTTCGGAACCAAAAAATTTTGTTGGCCGTGTGTGAATAGCGATGTCATGATGTAAGAGAACGCGGCTTTTTAGTCGTCTTTCGCGAACTTTTTCTAACACCCTGGGTAAAAAAATGGTAGAATACAACTCGGCATTAACACTCTTTTGATCTTTAAGTGGAATTGTGAAGATGGGACCCGTAGCTGAGAAAAAAAACGGGATCATTTTTTTACCAACGTTTTTCGCCGGCCTCACTTTTGTTAGCCTGTTCTCATTTTCAAACACCCATTCACAAGATTGCTGTTTATTTTTCGGGTTCAAAACAATAAATTCACATTTCGTCTCCTGTGAAAATGTCATAAACAGCATTAGAATGTCCGTGGTCGTAGTTCAGTAGCATCTATGAGCACCATTCCACCCAAGCCCGTTTCTGGTCCGCTGCCGGTTCATGAGGGATCCAACGACAACAACGTTTCCAAACTTTTAATTCTTCGAGTAAAATTTTCTGAATTTGGCTCATACCAATCCCCAATAGTACTCAAATTGTCTCATAGGTAATCCGCGGGTTTTCATCAATTAGCCGCTTAACAGTAGCCACATTATTTTCGTTGACGGCAGTTGAAGGCCGCTCTTCACGAAATTCGTCATGTAAAGAAACCCGACCTCTCTCAAATTCAGCAAACCATCGCCTCACGGTGCTCAAACAAGGTGCTTCTATCTCAAAAGCATTTTGAAGACGAGCGGCACAGTCTTGCGGAGAGAGAGAACTTTTAAAATCAGAAAAAATCATCTCTCTAAAATCTTTTCGACTTAATTCCATTTTCGTTGCATACGTAGAGCTTCTATGTGTGATAAAAAACAAATGACAAATGATTTCCCGCCAATTTTTTTTTTTCATTACGAAGAAGATTGCAATTTGTTTCAAAAAATATAACATTCGACATTCAACTACTTCAGATTAGCTAGAAGTGCAAAACTTTTAGTGTGCCCCATGTACATAAGCTCTAACCTGCCAGGATCACTAAGAATTTTTTCAAAGAAATCAACATCCTAACAGTTGCAAGCTAATACGTTTATGAAAATATTATGTACGTTAGGAAAAATATTAAAGACTTCGAAACACTTGGTAGCCATCATAACGTTAGGAATAAACATAAATTGTCATTTCCACGATTTAGACTTGCAAAAGTTAATACTTCCTTTATGGGGCACTGTATAAGGTTCTACAACAAGATACCCCAAGATATATTAGAGTTACCTCCAACGCGATTTAAGAATTGTGTTAAGCACACTCTTTGCAAAAAAGCTTATTATAAAATCAACGATTATTTCGAAGACAAGGACGTATGGCTTTAAATAGTAGTTTAATATTAAATTTAATCAGAGGATAAATGTGTCTAGTGTTCAACACATCCAAGATATTGTTTTGTAAGTTTTATTTGTCTTAGCTTTAAGTTGATTTGAGAAAAGATGGTTAGAGTGGAGTTATTTTTTTCGCTGCCTTTTTCTCCACTACAGTACATTATATGTATGTACATTGACATGCAACATGCAGAATGTAAATTCTTTACGTTGAAATAAATTTCTGATTCTGATCGCCGCCGTGTTTGGGTGCTTTTTGAAGATAATATTATAAATTACAGTGTGTCCCCGACATCTCCTTTTTGCACAAAATGGCTGCTTCTTACCCAAGCAGTTAGGAAATTGGTTTTGGTTATACATCGTCCATGGTCTCATTGTTAGGCGAAGACCAGGACTCATGCTCGACCTCCCGATAAATAGAGAAGTTTAGGAAAGTACTGACATTGAAAATACTTAACAATGGTTTCTTTCGTATCTATTGTTATTTTAAAGCCAGGATTTAGTCACGGAGGTTGATAACGCAATAAAGCCTCAAAATAGCATCAAATTATTGGATCTAAAGGGAAGAGGCGAAGTTTCGTCGCTTGCACAATATTCCGGCGTTTTTCATCCGAGCTGCCTTTACGTGGCGCCTCCGCAAACTTAATAAAACCTGTGTCTGGTAACGCACGCCTACACGGCAGGCAAATTGCTGGTTTGTAAAGTTTGGTGACAAATCGACAGTCGCTCAGCTTTATAACACGCGTCTAAAATACCAATAGCAAACAAATATGTGTGGCAATTTAAGTCTGACTTTTTTATTTCTGCTGCAAAATATGAGATTCAAAAAACATTTACATACTGGCACATACAATGCTTCTGGCCCCACACTAGGATACCTTGTTTCGTGGGAACCAGAAACAGCGACGTCACAAACATGTAAACATCCAAGACTTAGGGTTTTTTTTTCTCCAGCCGGAATTCGAACCCGGGACCTATTGCATATGCAGATGCGTAAACCGCTAACACAGAGATCGTCAAATGCAAATACATTCAATCAATCTGCAAATATAATTTTTAATTTTATATTCTGTTTTGGTATTTAAAAGGCTATTACGTTCAATTTTCAACGTTGAACGTTGTGTGGATCATAACATAGAAATATTTTGACGGTATAACTTATCCATTAGTTTAAAATATTTTTTTTATTTCTTTTTTTTTAGATTAGGTACTACATAATATAATAGTACAATATCAATTGGACATCAGTTTTCAGTAATTAAATAAACATTTAATTCTATATTCTATAGTGAATTTAAATCAATTTTGATCAGACTCTGAAGCCTGTGGTAGATAAAAATCTGTGTTACAGGCGGCAGTACCCTATGTAGAAGTTTAAAAAAAATTGTCATAATAACAATCGATAGATTTTGAATAGCTTTATTCAACAGATATTATATAAGTGAATAATTAGTTTTACATTTACTGCGTAAATGCGTGAAACAATCAATAATAAACCAAAGCTGAACCGAAATATTTGAAATATTTTTGTCTTTACGTTATTTACGTACGCACACACAATGTTTTTTGATTAGTGTCGTGATGTATTGTTGTGATAGATTTATCGATAGATATAGTCCTTTGCCACATTATTCAATACAAATGAAGCAGACGCCATTTACAGGTATTATCATATATGCCTGTCATACTTTCAACACAGAACAAGTAAATGGGTACGCTTTTAAAGCTTGCGGATTGAACTGTTCTATTTAACTACAGTTTAGTGCGGCTAAGTAACATTAAGCGACGCGGAAACTCCACTCATTTGTGGAAACAATATCATTTCAGTCGGACGAGGCACGAGGCGCCCCCCTCCCCCCCTAACCCGCCCCGGGGCCCGGATATTACACAGCGGCTGTTCCCTGCGCCGCCGGGCCGGTATGTACAGACAGACTGACGGAGACCCGCCGCACACACTATACTTACACTACATGGGGAAAAGCAGAACGACAGCGCTGGTAAATACATTTTATAGTTTTTGAATTGAAACTTTAGTAAGCACTAGACATTATAAGCTTCATTCCGGATACACTTAGTTGACTTTTTGTGGGAAGAGTCCGACCAGAGTTTGCTCTCATTCGCAGAGCTTAATCATGGCGAGCGGAGACGGAGCTCGCGCCGTCGGTTGCTCGTCTCTGACTATTCCGACAAATAGTCAAGTTCCTATTAAATAACATTTTCTGGATTTCAATTTTTTAACTATCTTGTTGGTCTAGTCGTTAAGGCGCTTAACTACCAAGCTAGAGGTCGTAGGTCTAATTCCTACTGGGGGCCGCCGTACATTTGTATAAACGGCCTCAGTCTGAATGTATTGCCGTGCTTAGGGTGGCCTTGCCTGGTCACCATAGATCAGAATATCCCAGTGTGGGGCCAGGATAAGTGACTCTGTGGTCCGGAAGTTTGTTTTCTCATTTTGATCTCCCATCAGCAATCTCAGTGTGCCCTTATCAGGTTGTATTGCTTTGAGCTTAACTTGAGGCCCAGCAACATAAACCTTCATTGCGTTTTTTATATCGAGGGTATTCTGGCAGAACCGAATAAAAACCAAATTCAAATAGTTTATAATGCATTAGAAACAATTTTTTTTTATTTTATACTTATTCGGTTCTGCCAGAATAACCTCGATAATATGTAGTAAGTCATGTTATTTTTTTAATTATTATTATTTATTTTATTGCACCACGGAGTTTTAAAGACGGTTTTTAATTTATCAATCATCGAATGTCTCTCTACTCACATTGCAATCGTCTAGAGTCATCGCTTCACTTATTGCTGTATTTATTTTCTTGAAAAGTTGTGACACGCGTCGAGACTAATAAATTTCAACAAAAGTCGATTCCGAAGCACTATTAATTGTGTAAAGAAGGGCTCCTGCCCTCAAACGACAAAGTTAATCAAATAGAAATTTATTTGGGCAGAGCTTCGCCCTCTTAAATAATTACAACAGGAAAAGTCCCGATCCAACATTTGTAACGGCTTAAATAGGCAGGCGTTGTTTCTCCCAATCTCGCAACCGGCCGGTGCGAGCGAGATGGGGCAAACGGGCGGTGCGCGGCGGCGCGCGGCGGTGACGTATGCTGACGTCACGGCTCTGTATTATGGTTGAGCAATAAAGTGTTATCTATCTATCTATCTATCTACTCTGGCTGGCTTGGCTATGGCTGGCTTGGCTATGGCTGGCTTGGCTATGGCTGGCTTGGCTATGGCTGGCTTGGCTATGGCTGGCTTGGCTATGGCTGGCTTGGCTATGGCTGGCTTGGCTATGGCTGGCTTGGCTATGGCTGGCTTGGCTATGGCTGGCTTGGCTATGGCTGGCTTGACATGGCACTGGACTGGGCTGAGCGTTACAGTCGGCCATCCTGTAACAATTGCTCCCGCAATGGGAACAGAGAAAATTACTCGTATTAGCTCTCTAGTAAGTCTATTAGGTCTTCAGTTTCTAACTGTTCGTCTGAACTACTGGCACTGTCTGTCATCGGGGCAATACTTCTGTACTGTCTAATTGGCATTGCATCAGATGACACTAATCCCTGAAAGCTCTTATAACCACGAATACATTTAATTCTACGAATCTGATACCTGTCATTAGGTACTACCTTATTTATTAAGTAACGTCCCGAGTAATATCATCCAACTTTGTGTTCACTTTACCTGCGCTACTAGTAGGGGCTTGTCTCCACAGTACATAATCCCCTTTCTTATATACTGTGCTGTATTTATCCCGTTTGTCGAAATTACGTTTCATCCTGTCACTCGCTTTTTTTATTCTCAGAGTAGCCTCAGTGCGCTTTGATTGCACAGGCTCAGGGACACAGTCGGGAATAACGACATCGCATAGAGACCTACCTGAATTGGCAAAAATCAAGTAATATGGTTTATAGCCAGTCGATGCATTCAAAGTACCTATTGTTAATACCCCATACAACGTCAGGTAAGCTATTATCCCAATTATTAGATTTTTCACTGCTAATTTTGTAGCCCGCAATGCATCAAGTATCGTGCGATTCGTACGTTCTACCTGCTCATTGCCACGCTGACATGCGATAGCATTGAGTGTTGTCGAAACTGCTTTTCAGTTGCGAATTTTCTAAAGTACCTATTGGTAAAAGCCTTCACATGGTCTGAAACGCTATCCGTTTTAATCAAATCGAGAAATTCGCTTAATTTTCTCGTCCTGAATCTGAATCGTATAAAACCAATCTGAAATTTCTAGTCAATTTACGTTTACAGCGTCTATTGTGTTTCTACTTAAAGCATCCACGTGCTTCATGCGCTCACCGGGTCTGCATTCAATACTTATATGTCATAATCTTGAATTAACATCCACCATCTTGCTATACGTGGTACTAAGCCTCAGTTTCTGAAAGTGTGTTCAAATGTATAACAAGAGATTAATCTAAGATTAATTCAAAATACCGGCACGTGATTGGCTGAAATTAGCTTGACGTGAGATTGACATGAGATTAACATTTGATCACTGTTCTAGAAACCGAGCGTAAGTCGCGTTTAGTCAAAGTCGCACGTACCGCGGTGCAATCTGTAACTACCTTCACATTTAGACCTACAATGCAAACACGGAACCTGCACAGCGACTCTACAACGGCAGGTGTTTCTAACTCGTAGCTATGATAGACACTTTCCTCTCTACTGGTAACCCGGCTAAAGTACATTACGGGTCTCAATGTACCGTCAGGTTGTTTTTGCAATAAAATTCCGGCTGTCCCTAACTTGCACGCATCCGTGTGAATCTTGGTGCGAATCATGCTAACACGGGTTTACTACACAATTGTTTTTTTTTTAATTCCTCAAAACTCAGCAACTGCTCATCGCTCCATACCCAAGTAGCATTTTTTTTGTCAAATCTGTGAGTGGGCGAGCTATTACTGCAAAATTAAAGATAAACTTTCTGAAATAACTGCATAGTCCGATAAATTGGCGTACTTCATGTAGGTACATTTTGTGGAACTGGGAATTTAGAAACAGCTGCTAACTTAGATTCACCCGGCTGTATGCCCTCCGCTGATATTTCATGACCTAAATACGAAATGTTTTCTTGCAGAAACGAACATGTTCAGTCTTAAGTTTTCTGTGTTAAATTTTTGTAGAACCTTTGCTAACAATAGTAGGTAAGCCACCCTGTACATCGTACGAGGGAAGGAGTATATCGTCTAGAAATGCAAGTATTTCAGGGTTGTGTAAGCTGCCAACGATTTTATTTATCAATCTTATGAAAACCGCCGGCGCATTTGCTAGACCGAATGGTACGCGTAAAAATTCATAATGACCTTGTGGGGTAATAAATGCGGTCTTGTGTGTATCAGTAGGACAGATTTTTACTTGATGGTAACCCTGCGCCATATCTAGAATAGTAAAACGCTTTTTACCTGCCAATTTAGACACTTTGTCATCAAGTTTGTTAATGGGTACCTATCTCGCACTGTAATCGATGCATAACAGACTATCACGGTTTGTGGGTAAAGTTATCACCGTTTTTATTTTTAACTAGAATGACTGGGGAATCATAGAGCAGCTGGACTCAAATTATTTTATTATACCCGCAGCTAGTAAATCTTGAACTTTTGATTTCACTGTAGCCTGTTTGCTATGCGATAATCTATGGGTGCGATTATATACAGGCTCATTGCTAGAGACATTTTTTTTCATCTGTAGTAAATCTGTGCATCCTAACTCATTACTTCATTAGTATCGCTGGCAAAACAGTTCCTAAACTCAAACAAAATTTCAATCAAGGTTTTTTTTTTCTCAATTTCATTTAAGAGTCCTACAGAAATATTTTCTATATCTACCCCCCCTCTGGCAGAGTTTTTATCAAGGCAATTTGTTAGTACACTTTTGGCTGACCACGAGCAATCGGAATGGCTAGTAATGGCAATTGGGCTAACCTGCGTATGAAGCGGCGTGTTCTCGCAGGTCTCGGCGCATACTAGCAGCTCTCCCAGCCGGCTCCGACACGATGTCCGTGGTCCCGATGTTGATCACCTTCACGTAGCCTTGATTGCCTCGTAGGATGGTTGCAGGCAGCGAGTAGGCCAACTCTTCCATCTCGTGATGGCGCACAGGTGTGATCACGTCGTTATTGTCCTTGTTTCCTAGTATTTCGACTTTTGTAATGGATGTTCCGGGCGGCAAGCATTCTTTAGAAGTTCTTGAACCAGAAGATTTTTCAGTAGTTTTCTAGCAGGTGGTGAAGGATCTTCTTCGATTTCGGTGAGCGAGACTTGGATCCACGTGGCGGACACGAAGATGTAGATTGCTCGATTTCAGGAGACCAAGGCCTTTTTCTTCTGTTTTTAGCACGAGCACTCTTCGTGAGTAATACCACTTCTGAATGTAAAGAAGGGCTCCTGCCCTCAAACGACAAAGTTAATCAAATAGAAATTTATTTGGGCAGAGCTTCGCCCTATTAAATAATTACAACAGGAAAAGTCCCGATCCAACATTTGTAACGGCTTAAATAGGCAGGCGTTGTTTCTCCCAATCTCGCAACCGGCCGGTGCGAGCGAGATGGGGCAAACGGGCGGTGCGCGGCGGCGCGCGGCGGTGACGTATGCTGACGTCACGGCTACTCTGGCTGGCTTGGCTATGGCTGGCTTGGCTATGGCTGGCTTGGCTATGGCTGGCTTGGCTATGGCTGGCTTGGCTATGGCTGGCTTGGCTATGGCTGGCTTGGCTATGGCTGGCTTGACATGGCACTGGACTGGGCTGAGCGTTACAATTGCTCAATTCAAATGATTCTGTATATCTAAGTACCACTCAAAGAAATCGGGCGTCAGTGAGGGCATGTTAGGCTATCCGTCACCAGGCTGGGCCTTCGGCGTTTCCTCACGAGTCCCGAGTCCCGCGATAAAGTTGCTGCTCGTTCTGTAATGAAGGAATTAAATAGCTCAATGGGAGCGTGAGTCAGTTTAGTTAAGTTTCGTCGCACAAAGGTGGAACTTAGTTCCGGCTAGCGCGAGCTTTTGTTGCTTTATAGTTTTGCCTTTTGTTGACTAACATGCCTAAAGCGAGAATTGAATGTTGTATCTTCAGTTGGTGGAATCATAAGTGACAGTAGGTATAAAGTCTACGAACGTGTAGGTACACAGTTGATTAATAAAATCACGAAACACATCGAAACATTTTAAAAAGAAAATGTTTATTTAATTTTTTTCACACATTTTTTTTATCGAATTCTTTAACTCAATGCAAACGTAGCAACGGCCAATCGAAACCAGTAAAAGTGCCTGTCAGGGCACCGTATATACATGAAAGGTGCCATCTTTAGTAATAAATAAGTGTGCGAGTACGGACTTGATTTTCCTACGAGCATAAATGACAATTTAAAGTGTTGAGCTATGTGATCACCTGAGGAAAACTTAATATAAAAATAATAACTTCCACACAACAAAATCACTTGACCTGGTCCCAAACTAGGATACCCTGTGCTACGGCAACCAGGCAAGGACATTACAAACATCGAAAACACCCAGATTGAGACCATCTGAAATACTCAGATTTCTTATCGCTTAACCTCACTTCACCTCGATAACTAAGTGATTGTTATAAATTCATGCACTCTACAGAGCATTTACGAGTATACTGGCTCTGCGAGACGCAGGCAGCAGTCAGCAGCTCGTCGCGACATTTATCGCGTCGCCCGCGACGAATGATCGTGATTGTGTCGAACAGCCTGCTACCGTTGCAGTCACCTCAATGTTCGTCGAACAACCCATTCTATCTGCATTCAGTTCTACATAATTATTTTAGTAAACGCTACAAACGTTACAAAATAATACTAAAATTTCACTTGTAGACCACGCAAGATTCTTAGGTATTTATGCAGACGAACATATCAACTAGAAGAAGCATATTGAGGTCGTTGCGGGGAAAATATATAGCTTTACGTATGCACTAAGATGCTTGTCAAAATAACAACGACACATGCATCAATACAGGCGTATTATGCTTATTTTCACTCCAGGGTTTTAGATGGCGTAGCTCTGTGGGGAGGTAGTGTTGAGGTGAACATAATTTTCATTTTACAGAAGAGATGCATTCGTATTCTAAGCGGAGTTAGTTCAAACAGGGTGTCATGTCGCGGTCTGTTTCTGAAATTTAAAATACATGCGATTACAGCGCTCTACATATTCGAATTGTGCAAATTAGTTAGACGTTTTCCAAAGCAATTTCCAATCAGCGCTGAACGAAAGTGTGGTAGGTTGAGAGAACGCTTTAGGCATCATCTCGAAGTTAAGTTATGTAGAACAACAGCTTACAGTAAAAGTACCAGTCATGTAGCAATTTGCGTTTATAACAAACTAGCTGCCCCGGCGAACTTCGTACCGCCTAACAGTCAATGTATACCTATTGTGTTACAGTTTAACTGAACTAAAATAGGCTATTTGACAGGGTGAAAAAAACGTATCATACTTCATATCATATCATACTTAATACTATAAAGGCGAAAGTTTGTGAGTGTGTATGTTTGTTACTTCTTCACGTCTTAACGGTTAGAGCGATTTTAATCAATTTTGTTATGGAGTTAGCGGACACCCTGGATTAACACATAGGCTACGGTTTACTGCGCGAAAATATTTTATTCCCATAGGAAAATCGATGAAAATGAATTCGCGGATAATGTATGGGGGAACTTTGTACAAAACTTTTTCCAAAAAATGTTTTACCAATTTATTTTACCTAATAAACCGCAAGTTAAACCGCGGGATACACCGCGAGGCACAGCTAGTGAAAGCTATCAGCTAGCTAGCTAGCTATTTCACTATCCAAATCTAGCTGACCTGGCAAATGTTATTTTGCTATGTTATTTGTAGGGTCGGGGGCCTAAAGCAAATTATTAATATCGTCATTAAATTATTGTTAATAAAGCAAATTAGTAAATCGTCATTAAGTTAAAAAAATAATTGCTGTTCGTTAGTCTCGCAAAAACTCGAGAACGGCTGAACGGATTTATCTTTTTGAAAAAAATAATGCTGCGTGGGCTTGGACATGTAGAAAGGATGAACGAAGAAAGACTGATGAAGTAAATATATCGGGCGAATGTGAGTGGAAGGGCCGGAGAAGGACGCCCCAGTAGGAACACAAAGTCTATTTCCCATAAATGTATTTCTGACCACATTGACCACTTATTTGCAGTCTACTGGGACTTGCGAATTTTTTTGAGTGTTATATAAATGGGGAAGAGCGTAGTTTTCATTATGTTTCATAAATTACCACTGAGGGCGGCAAGATTCCAAAAATATTTTTTTTACCTCCTTGTCGTCTGTAAATAAGTGTTCAATGTGGTAAGAAATACATTTATGGAAAAAACATAGACTTTGTGTTCCTACGCGATTTCTTTCGGTCAATAGTTTTCGGGCGTTAGTGCGTCGGCCTTTTGGTTTTCGGCCTTATGTACGATCGGGATTCGAAGTTAAAGGTCTATTGATGCTTCGGTAAATTAAAAAATCGGGCATGTGTCTTCGGGCATATGTTATTCGGCTATTGGTCATTCGGTCTTACGTAGGGAACCCGACGCCTCTGTATTTGTCGACCACCAGTAGATATAGCTCTTAAATCTTATTTACCAAAATAACTAATACGTTCACATTCATACATAAGCTCACGCCGTCTCCCAGAGGTACAGACAGATACCACGGACTGCCACCTGCCACGATCCTGACAAATCACTTTTGCTTCATCGATATGCATTAGTCGTTGCATGCCGCACGTCGGTTTTGGGTACGTTTAAATTTTCCCTTTGCTAATACATCCCCTATTTGATCTTGCATCCTGGGACCCTTCCTCATTGCAATTGGCTTCTTTTATACTCTATATATATATTTTATAATTTTTATTTGAGGTTTTTATTAATGTTCAAGTGTCAACGTTTGGAATTGGGATTAAATAGAAATCAAGTTATCTGGCCCTCACAATACAGGCTCTGATTAGTGTGAGGACCAACGCCTAGCTTTTAAGGATAACTAATTGTGTAATAGTACTATTAAGAAATCAAATGTAATTTCAATCAATCAATCAAATCCAATCTGAGTGTCGCCACGCTCCGATTGATCAATGAGTTGCCTGTCATCAAACTAACCACGCCCTCAAACAGCGTCCGCGCAGTTGGAAGGGACAACCTGGATACCTGTTCCGTACCGCTCCCTAGCTACTCAATAAATCCGCCGTAGAAATAGGCCTAAAGGCTACCAATTAACTTGACGCCGGTACGCCGCCGCTGTTTTTACCAACATGTATCACTCACCAAAATCGTCACACGTAAACGCTCCATCGCGGTCGGAGAATGACTTAATAAATCTTGAACGGGAACTCAAAAATAATATGCGCTCCCCTGAAGAATTAATAACACAGAGAGCCAAGCGCCCACGAGAGTCAAACGACAGCAATCCTCCTAACTTAAGTGAGTTAAAAGATATGATGCTTCAAATGATGGCTAACCAATCGGATAGATTAGATAAGTTGGAACATCACATTCTCGAAATCAAAGGTCAAACGTCGCATATCGAATCCACTAACTTGGATATCGAAAAATCTATGTCGATTATGTCGGACCAAATGTCAACGATTGAAGCCCAAATTACCAACCTAGAACTGGAACGTAAAACCATGGCTACGGAGCTTACGTCAATCCGGGACAAAATAGATTGCTTTGATCGTCACATCACAAAAACCTCAATCGAGATCCGGAATGTCCCCAAAAAGTCCAACGAAACCAAAGATCTGCCGTATGACATGGTGGTCAGACTTTCTAAGCACCTGAAAGTTGATATCTTAATTAATGACATCTGCGATGTGACCAGATCGCCATCAAAAAGAGAGCAAAAGGCCTCCACGGTCATAGTCGAATTTACAAACACACTAATTATGTCCCGATACCTCACAGCGGCGAAGGACTACAACAAGAAGAACAAAGAAAATAAATTAAACAACACACACTTAGGATTTCCCGAACCAAACTCTCCAATTTATATAGCTGAACTCCTGACTCCAGCATCAAAGAAATTGTATTATTTGACCCGCAACTTTAATAAACAGAGTCATTATAATTATTGTTGGATATCTCAAGGAAAAATTTTTGTAAAAGAAAACAATGATTGTCCATACTTTCAGGTCAGAGATGAAAGTCACCTTAACAGTTTAATTAAGCCGAACTCACAATGACTATGTATTATCATAATATGTTTAATACTCTTGTCACAATCCTTTGTACTATTTAACCGCTGTATACTATTTATAGGACATTATCTTAAAATTAGCTTAAGTAACAACTCACATCATACACATCTACTCAAAACTCATATTTTTATTGCAATTCTAAAAATACTCTTATACATCACAACACAACAAAACAAAACAAACTACAACTTGTACCTTTCTCTATTTATTTGTGAACCAAACTCAAAGCAAAACATATACTACTCCCAGATCCCTTTACTAGACTTTATATTTTTTATTTTTCCCCCTGGATAGAAACGAAGATTCGTTTACAAAAAATCTAGATAATTATAAAGTATCAACTGTCACAGAATGCAGCCCAGAAGATTGTCGCACCATTATATCGGAGCCAGACAAAAAGCTTAAACTGTTATCACTTAATATTCGTTCTTTAAACCGCAACTTCCCAAACCTTGAGACCCTATTAGCCAGAATTAATATGAACTTTGACTTAATTGTTCTCACTGAGTGTTGGCTGCCATGCCTAAGCAATACTAACCTGCCCTTACTTGATAATTACACCATCACACAAACCTCTAAGCATCAAAATAAAAGCGATGGCGTAGTCGTCTATATCAACTCAGATTTTGCCTGCACATACGAAGAACTCGACTTCAACGGCGCGGCCTCGGGGCTTCTGATAAAACTTGGATTAGATACCGCCATCATGTGCATTTACAGATCCCCCTCTACTACAAACATTGAATCCTTTCTAAATGCTCTGGACCAAATCCTTCTACCATTATCTATATATAAGACATTAATTCTTACTGGTGATATAAATATCGATATTTCAGCCACCTCTCTTGAATTCCGTTCACACAATTACCTAAATCGACTGGCTTATCACGGCCTACTCCCTGCGCATGATCTACCTACCCGGGATAACAGTTGCCTCGATCATATATTGCTTAGATCCCATTCTCTATCTCAAACTTTCATCCTAGAATCTTACACCACCGACCACCTTCCAATCATTTTAACCCTTGATCTTAAACCAAAACGAAAGGTCGCGATTACAATAAAATCTACTATTAACTATCAAAATTTAGATAAAGACTTTGAAAAACTGGACTTCACCCCTATCTTTTCTACTTCTGACCCGGAATCTGCCACGAACGAATTAATAAATAATCTATCTAAAATAATTAATAAAAATACCGTCACCAAAACCCTTTCCAAAAAACAAAGAATCCTAAAACCATGGATTACACCAGGCATTCTAAAGTGCATGCGAAATAGAGACAGACTTCACAAACAATCAAAATTAAATCCAAGTAACCCCACATTTAAGTTAATCTATACTAGGTACAGAAATTTTTGCACGAAAATACTTAAAAAGCTAAAACGACAGTATGATACAAATGAACTATTAAAAGCTGGTTCAAACACTAAACTAATCTGGGATACGATAAATAGAATATCTAACTCTACTAAAACTAAATCTACCCCTTCACAACTTCTATCAACTGTGATTTCTCCTATAACATCTTGTAATAATGTCAACCAATTTTTTGTCGACATAGGAAAAAAGCTGTCTAATGACATTAATAAAAACAATCCCTTGTTATCGCACTACCCATCTCAATTACACCCTTCAAGTGTCACTTCCTTCGTCATACTAGACACCGATCCTAAGGAAATTTACACTTCTATCCACTCTCTTAAAACTTTCGCTGCTACCGGCTGGGATGGTATTTCTCCCACGATCCTTAAAAGGTATTCCAAGCCTTTGGCTCCTATTCTCAGCTATATATTTAACCTCTGCTTTCAACAAGGATCTTTCCCTAGCGCCTTTAAAAAAGCCATCGTTCATCCTATCTTTAAGAGCGGAGACAGATGCTCGCCTACCAATTACCGGCGTATAGCTATACTTACAGCCCTCTCTAAAATTCTGGAGCATCTTATAAATAATCGACTACGAACTTACCTCGAAGACAATAATATATTATCCCCTAATCAATATGGTTTTCGAAAAAACATATCAACTACCGACGCTATCCTAAGTCTAACAAATAATATAGCTAATAATCTAAACAATAACAAGAAAACACTCGCCATATTTTTAGACCTGGCCAAAGCGTTCGATAAGGTGTCTATAGCCTGCCTACTTCTAAAGCTGCTTTCAATAGGAATCAGAGGTCCCCAACACGATTTATTTCGCTCGTACCTCACAGGACGCTCACAGTGCGTCAAAATAGGTCCCCATACTAGTAATGAACTAGAAATATTTTATGGAGTGCCACAGGGCAGTATTTTAGGACCCACCCTTTTTTTTGATTCTAATTAACGAATTATGTAACTTACCGCTAAAAAATGGGTCTATTACCACATACGCCGACGACACGGTTCTCCTCTTCCATGCCAACTCTTGGTCTGATCTCCTAAATGTTTCTCAAACAGGCTTCAATGACGTATTCGATTGGCTTTCAATTCACTCTCTTACCCTAAACACTGCTAAAACAAAATTCATCCCCTTTTCCGTCACTTCGGCAAACAAACCCAAAACTAAATTAATTATACAAGCTCACTCGTGCTCCAAGCAATCTATATGCAATTGTCCCCCCATCTGCCAAACCGATCATATCAAATACCTTGGTATTACCTTAGATCACAATCTCAACTACAAATGCCACATCGACGTTCTAACATTCAGGCGTTACGTGTTTAAATCGATCCGAAACGTCGCTCCCCCTCATATAATTAAAACAACCTATTTAGCACTCGTCCAATCTATCATTACTTACTGTATCCCATGCTGGGGTGGTGCAGCGAAAACTTTTTTAAAACCTCTTGAAATTGCACAACGAGGTGTACTCAAAGTTGCTACAAAACGACCAATTCTATTTCCCACTGCCGAATTATACAGCCTCTGTGATGTATTGACAGTCAGACAACTTTTTATCCTCCATACAATATTGTTACAACACCACAAAACACCCTATACAATTATTTCTAAACGTCGCAAAGACTTAATTTGTAGCATTCCTATGCCTAAACTTTCTTTCACTAAACGCCACAATATTTATTTAGGTCCATCCCTATACAACAAATTCAACAAAAAACACCCCGTTTTTCACCTGTCCACTTATGAATGCAAAAAGAAAGTTGTATCAACCCTTAAATCTCTTTCCTATGATGAAACTGAAAACTTTATTCTAAGCTCCTCCTAAACACACACACTCGTATGCTCTCTCTCACACACACACTCACCCACACACACACACACACACACACACACACACACACACACACACACACACCCTCACACATACACACACACACGCACACACTCACAAACACAATGCATGTTAGTTTTACTTTTAATTATTTTTAATCCTTGTATTTTAATGTTTAAGCAAACCTATTTTACTATTTGTTAACGACTCCAGTAATGCCACCACTGTCTAACTAAACCGTCTCATTTAGAGGCACGGGCCTGCTGCTATTAATACAGGCTACTTGGTAGCCTAGCTATAGTAGCAGACACCTACTTGTTTCATTCATGTCTTCTCTTTTATTAGAAATAGTTTAAACTGAATGTAAATTTAACCATTTTTACTATCAATAAAGATTTATTATTATTATTATTATTAATTTATCTTATTAATAATAAGTTATCTTATGTTATCTTATCTTCACTCACATTCACCCGATATATTTGCTTCGTCAGTCTTTATTCGTTCATCCTCTCCACATGTCCAAACCAATGCAGCATTCCTTTTTTCAATTCTAGTCACTACATCCTCTTTCAGTTCTCAACGTTCTCTGATCACACTTTTGCGTATTCTGTCATTCAAAGTAACATCACACACATTTCTCAAGGAACTCCTTTCTACTGCATTAGTCCTACTTTCATGATTCTTCTGCCATACCCAAGTATCGCAACCACACATTAGTGTTGGGACCAGCACACCATTATGGATAGTCAATCTTGCTCTTTTGGAGATGTTCTGGCTACACACGAAAGAATGCAAGGCGAAAATCGAAAACTTTTAAATGAGCTTCCTTCATAAACTTAACAGCCAGTGAATTTAACGACATATGAAACGTAGAATCTACCTGGACAATCAAGGAAAAACAGCTTTCTCTCTGTGGACTTACAGCTTTCAGTACCTATTATATTGACCACATGTTTTTGTTCATCATTAAATTTTTGGTATTTTTCATATCTATGTCCTTTTTCATTTCAATAAGTTCATTAACTAAGCAAAACAATAAAGATCAATTTAAGACTTTTACTTCCTTTTCCCTTAAGATGGACAGACGATCTCATCCAAGGGTCGGGAAGACGCTGAATGCAAGCTGCTTCCGACTGGTCTTTTTGGAAATCCATGGAGGAGGCCTATGTCCAGCAGTTGACTTCTTGTGGCTGAATGATGATCATGATGATGATCTGATTTCCTTTTCAATTATTTCTCAGACCGTTTTCCAAAAGTCAATAGCAATTCCCGCCAATGAAAAACACCACAGATTACACAGCTTATTAGCCTTCTTGGATGCTACAGTATCTCACACACCATGGAGTTAACAAATTTTACAGTTTACAATGACACCAATGGTGACATTGACATTTATGTTTACTTCGCAACGACATAATTTAATTTAATAATGTTTGTATTGAAAATGCACTGAAATACGAATTTTCTGCCTGTAAGTTGTCGACTTGCTTTTAAATCGCTTTTAAATTTGGTGTGCATTTCGTTCGAGTCTGCCGTAGACCCGAAATTGCACATCAAATACACTGTCAAGTACGAAACCTGCGAACATTTTGTATGGGAAAATGTTTTTATTTTATTTAAATTTTTGGCGTATTAATCGTGATAAAAAGTATCCTATGTCCTTCTCCTGGTTCTAAGCTACCTCCCCACCAATTTTTAGCCAAATCCGTTAAGCCGTTCTTGAGTTATAAATAGTGTAACTAACACGACTTTCTTTTATATAGATAGATTACCAACAGATATCAAGCTGCTCGCTGGTGATCGATTCCTCAAGGCTTTGAAACAATATTTACTTGTTATGTGTCCATACAATCTAAATGAATATTATGAATATTGTAAATAGATTTTTATATGTAGCTTGGTGCTTATTGTGTCGAAATATTAGTTGACTTTCTATTTTAATCGATTGATTTACGAATGTTAATTGATGAATTTTCGTAATATTGTTGTATTTTTTTAAGCATGCTAAATATTAATTTAAAATTGCAATAATTTTCAAATTGCTATGCCAATATTGGCAAAATTACATTGGACTTGCAATTTTATCCATATGCCATCATAATGTACTGTAATTTATTGCAATAAATGATTTGATTGATTGATTGATTTTCAACTTGCGGAAAGTAAATAGTTTGAAGAAAAGTGGAAAGTACCTACAGTCTGTTAGCTTTTAGAATATACCTCGGGCTCTAAAGTAGGCCTCGGTTTTCACCGAAAGCACACGAGTGTAATACTACTTCCTGCTCTGTATAAGTGAAATTAAGTGTCAAGCGTGTTCCGATATTTCTATTACACGAATATATCCGATTCTATCCGATAGTAGCCGAGGTATCTAAAAGCTAACAGACTGTATGTTATTCCCGCGGTAGTAAGAAACCCAATTACACCAATACATTGGTATGACAAAAAGAAGCATGCATAATATGTTACTTTGTCTTGCCAATTTGCCTCTGCCTCGTAATGTGCTGTGGTGACGGAACAAGAACGCTACCCACAATTAGGTATAGAAAAGCCAGACCTTTGAAACATTTGTGTTAAGGATTCCGCATATTACACTAAATGGATATTGCATTGGTTGTTATTATTCTTTACTAGGTGAAAACCCGGCTTCGCTTGGCTAAAATTTAGTCTCATAATGATATTCCACATTGTGTCGACCACATATTTTTATATCCATTTGCTTTTTCATTTCAACATTTAGTCCTCAAAGTTCACAATGGACACATGTGCCACGCGATGACGTGACATTAACGCAACATTGGTGGCATTGACATGTTTATTTCGCAACGCCATAAAATGGAAGGATCATTTTTAGACTGAAAATACTCGATAATCTGAATTTTCCGCCCATAAGTTGTCGACTCGAATTTTTTAATTATTTACGCTCTTCAATTTGATGAGCGTTTCATTAGAGTTTACGGTAGACTGGTCCGAAATTATTAATAGCATTGTCTAGCTGGTTACGTTGCAGTTACGTGTGAATGTGCCCGCAACAAAAGCGACACCCAATACAATATCCATTAAGTGTAATATGCAGATAGCTCCGCTCCCGCCATCTCACGCGCCACGAGCGAGTGCTTGCGGAGATGCGGTTATCGGGCGCTTTGCCAGCCGTCGAACTAGAGAGACGGATATCCGACCGCCCTACATTGCGGCCGACACTGTAATATCTAGCTTTGGATGAATCAACTTCATCTGGTCTATCTAATGGAAAACTAATGTTTTGAAAATAAGCTCCTAGTGACTTGTAAGCAGCCTTTACCTATATATGTACGTATGTTCCTCTGTAGGGCACAGGCCTTCTTCAGAGAGAGAGTATGGGCTTTCAGATTTCCTCTCGATGTTTCCTTCACCGTTAGCGAGTGACATTGCGACTATAACTTCACAAATGTTCATAGCTCATAAAACTAAGTGATAGGTACATTTCCGCATTGGGAATCAAACCTGGGTTTTTCGTTCTCGTCTCACTTTTAGTGAATGTCTGGATGTAATAAAATCAAATAAAAGTGCTTTTTATATAAAATAAGACATGCACGAGGCGTCTGCACATTGCGAACGATGTTTAGTTTACTTTACCAATTTAAATCCTGTTCACAATTAATCATGAAAGTGTAAACTCGTACCAAAATAAGACCTGCCAAGATGGTTACGAATATAAACTGTGACTTAATGAACGTTACAAGTGCACATTCTCATGCTTGCATTTGTAATATTTATGTCGCGTCGTCGTTCTACGTTGTAAAACTTAGGCGTATGGTTTAAGACGGCTGCAAATTTTGAATGTTTCGACCTATAAAATGAGTCGTTCATTTATCGCCAGCCCGTCTACCGCGCCGCAACAATGCCGCAGCAGCGTGACTGCTCCACACATCAAGTGGTATAACCGCTCCGAAGCGGCGCTCTCGCTGCGTTCACAATGGGCTGCATTTTTCAGCGCAGATTGCTTGTCCGCCGCGCGCCCGCCGCCGCCGTGTGCATCGAATGACTAAGTGCCTCCAGTGCCGGGCCCTTTATCGTTGATGACTGTCCTTAAATCTATTTTCAGCCAAACCGGTCCAGCCGTTCTCGAGTTTTAGTGAGACTAACGAACAGCAATCATTTTTTTAATATAATAACACGTACACATCCCTTATCCTGTCCCAGACAAATTCCGTTCTTATTTATACATACGTTCTTATTTATACATACATACTTAAGCATACACCTGTATCCCAGAGGGGTAGGCAGAGACCAGGGATGGCCACGATCCTGACAAATCACTTCATCGATATTCATTGTTTATTATTTTATTATTCGTTCACTTGTTTATAGGTAAATTCCTTTCAGAAAACAATATTGAATTATAGTTTAAAAAATAAACGGCCTAAAACACTAAGCTTTCTATAACCTTCCAACAAACAGTTCTGATTGACTCAAAATTCTGATCGAGAGCCATTTGCTCGTGATTGGCTAGTCTCGTCTAACACGCGACACTAGCGATGTTGTACTTTAAAATCAGAGTATTGAGTCCAAAAAACTGAACTGAAATGAATTGACATTGAAGGAGTACATACAGCGCCACAAAGTTATCTGTTCGGGTGGGCAAAATTGTAACTAATGAATTAATTGTAAATCCTGTTCCCCATTTTTTGTATTATTCATTCAATTACTAAGATTTATAGGTACATTTTCATTAAAATTGAAAGACGGGTTAAAATATTCTCATTTTTCTAGGTAAATTTCTTAAATGTTACTACTAAATCTCCACTAGTGCCGCTATCAACTGAACAGATACGATGGCGGCACTGTAATCGTTTTATGACACATCATTTTGTGACTTCTTTGGTGTCAAAGCTCGCATCAGCAGAGCGGAAGCCGCCGTGCGTCGTGTACCATTCCCACTTGACCGCGATATGCCGCGAGAGCGGCGGCCGGCTGCCCTGCCGCTGCTCTACGCATTGACATACTAGCCAACTATTTTCAGTCGAACATTCTGAAAGGTTTGGGAGAGAAATACGAGCATATTTGTATTTATTTACAAGAATTTTCAAAGCTTTCTAATTATTATTTTTATTCTTAGCAACACAGAAACTGTGGCTTATTTATATCTACACTTCTAGACTAATATTTTAGAGAGGAGAGATTTCTACTTTTGTGTATATGTTTGGAAAGAATAGACTCAGAAACTACTTGGCCGATTTTACACGAATATTTTACATACGATTTTTTTTCACCATTGGAAAGCTTCATTCTTCATGAGTAAACGCTTAGGGAAATATCGAATTATGTAACCCAAGGTGTAAAAAATTACTACCCCGGGAATTTTTCACCAAACTAAAATAGCTGTTTCCACGGAAACGTTTTTGACACCCGTGCGAAGCTCGGGTGGGTCACTAGTTAGATGTTCTAAGTAAAAGTAAGTGTCCATTTTAAAATCTATATCATTTTAGCACGAAGAAGAAAACCTGATTGTGCAATTTGTGCATGCTGGATTAAAATTTTTAGACAAATGGCATCTTTTGTATCTCAACTTAATGAGTGCATGACCATAATGAATTGCGATATAGTATGGTTTCAATACAAAAGTGTATTTGTGTGTGTGTGTAAAGTTTTCTATCTATTTATCTATGTGGCAAGTGGTAAGCCCTAGGTTCTCTCTGCCTGCCCCTGAAGAATACAGGCGTGAGTTTATGCTATGTGCGTTATCTATGTACACGGATAACCTATTTTGTATAGCCAGTACGAACATAAAAGAACATAATGTTGTGCCTTTCTACTGTTCAAGTGGCGATAAGTGGCGACTTTAACCCCGCAAGCCACTCCCCGCCACTATGTCGCTGTCACTGAAAGCCGGAGTGTCGCCGGCGGGGAGCGGCCGGGGGGAGGGGGGGGGGGGGGGGCTCTAGTGGCGCTGTCGTGTCGTGTGTCGGCCGACAGTGGACACGTGTTGCGCCTTACACTCCCACACGGCTACACGCTGGTACACCACTTATGGTGCTTGCGTTAGAGGTTGGTTATCCGAGGCAAATACTAGGTAGAACGGTTCTCGTAATCAAAATCATGTCATTATAAACAGTGTTAAATATTACCGTGATTGTCGAGTCAATTGAATTCAATTTAAATAAATAAATAAATTTAGTACAAATGTACTAACACGAGTATTAGGCACACAGATGGTACAATAAAATAAATATCTTCGTGTTTTGACATTTCGGCATACAAATGTTGAGTTTAATGTAGTTTATTTATTATTACGCACACGTAAATTAATTTTAATAACTCCGCTAATAGTCTGAAATCTGTCCACTTTGCATTTGACTGTTACATAAGTTAGAGTAAGAAATTATTGACATTTAAGTAATACTTACTAACAAATACTTTCTGTTATTATATTCCATGGGTCGTACGGTTTATCTCTAGCTAATTTAGAAAACACCTAACAAAATCGTGTTCCAGAATATACTGTAGGTACGGCAAGTTTAACTCAACAATGTTGTCTGAGAACTCAAGCACATTATCATAATGCTTAACAGAATAAGCGCGGTCGTACAAAGCATCACACTCTCAGCGCGTCTCTTTACGTTGGTCGGAGGGCAATTTGAAGCTTGTATGATTCTTCGTGACTCGTGTGGTGTGTACCGCCGCCGCCGCCGCCGCCGCCGCCGCCGCCGCCGCCGTAATTTGCTGCCCCATGGGACCTCTGTGCTGGGAAACGACTGCTCGAGACAGAATCGCGTACCTGCGAAAGAATTTGAATAGGTGTATTACTTCCAGATCTCACTCTTCATTCATAATATCTATTTGTTCTTAGAAATCAAGAATCAAGAGAGTTTAGACATGTGATTCACATTGAGCAGTAACCTTGACATTCAGTAACTTGTACATTCAGGTGAATTCTCATCCATCCGTTCTTCACATACTTAATATTAGATAGAAACAAATCAAAATTTATAATAAAATTTTAAAATACAAATCCCCTACAGTCACTACATGAGATCATATTAAGAATTAATAATATATACATATCCAATAATTTCGACATCTGTTTCCGTTTTGTTACGTTAGTACGTAACGAAACTATTCAATATCTTATTGCTTATTGCATAACCTCTTTCATACTATAAAAAAAAAATCTAGAAGCCACTATGTCTATAAGGAGGTGTCTATGTCCACTAATCTTTTAAGGAGGATCTAGAATTTGTATTTGTAAGAAATCGAAGTCTTAAAATAAAAGTAACGTACTACGGAGGACCTTAACAAAGGCAGATTATTTTATAATATAAGTATACGAGTCTGTACACCACAAATATTCACATGCGTTTTATATTCCTTTATTACATTCGTAAAACCTTAGCTTTGATATAATAAATCTTCATTCAATACATTTCATATTACTTAAAAGCTTCACACTTAACTAGTCTCTATGCGAATCAGATTACATTACTTTGCTGCTAATAAAACATAACTTAGGACACTTGCATCCAAGATTAGCGATTGCAATTCAGCATGTTACTTGTCACTCGATACCTGCGCGAATTATACTCGTGCTCCGTCTTCGAAATGAGTAACCTAAAGGGAAAAATAATATTTGTAATACTTCGTAGTAGCGTATTCAGCTGCCATCACTCAACACTGTATTTGAGGGTAATCGGTTTTTTTTTTTTTTTTTGTTTGTTCCCGCTCTTCCGTCTGTCATCATTCACGTTTTCAGTGTCAATCACTCAGCACGCTTCCTACGATTTCTGACAAATTTATTTAAATTTCACGATGCCAAAACGGGAAAATAGTGAGAACATAAGTGAAATCGCAAGGAAGCTAAGAAAACTAGAAAAGAAGATAAAGAACAATAAAACTCGACGCAAAAGGATTATCTCCACGTCATCGGAAGAAAGTTCGCGATCTCCAAGAAAACAAAAAGGTAAATTCACGTTTGATTTAACTGTTTACAAAAATACGCAACAGGACGTCTGCGGGGCGATCCGAGCGTACTTAAATTGCAACCAGGTTGGCTTTCGGAGCCCTCCGCTGCAAACAAACTATGTGCAACCAGATCGGCCCGCGGGGCCCTTCGCTGCACCAGCATATCTATAATCATAATAACGTTTTTTAGTTGGAGAAGACGACAGACCACTGAGGGACGTAAACTCCGACGACCTGGACTCAATCATACAAGACGAAAACACAGCGGCAGAACCGGGGCCGAGCACTTCGACTAGCAGCCCACAGCAATCCGACGGGCTACAAACGCCTGACCCTCGACCCAATGCAGACGCGTGCGCTAACGTAAACCGCGATGTGGCGGCCGACGGGCAATGCCTCGACAGTGAAGTTAACGGTAGTGTTGTACTAGACGGAGAGGTGCTAGATATCCTTGGTGAAGATCCAACAAGCACCACTACATATGGCAAAGACATTCGGACAGAGGTAGCCACCAGGTTTGAACATATTACGACAAATGGCCTAAACAAAGAAACGAGAAGTGACCTCTGCAGTAAGTACCTTATCCCGGCAAATGCTGCCTTTATCGGAGCCCCCGGCCTCAATCCCGAGATTAAGGCTGCTCTAACCGAACCGGTCGTCAAACGCGACAAGCTTATAGAGGCGCGCCAGAAACGCTTAGCCTCCGCTATTACTTGCCTGGGAGAGGCAGTGACCCGGCTACTAGATACTAAAGAAAGAGACAATACACTTCTTAAGCTCATAATGGACGCAGGCCGCTTAGTCTGTGATGCACAAAATAGCGAGTCGGTATCAAGACGAAACCTGGCGGTTTATTCGCTCAAAAAAGAAATGCAAGGCCCACTTCTCAACACTAAGATAGATAAATCTCTCTTTGGAGAGCAGTTGTCAGAGTCCTTAAAGACGGCAAAAGCTGTACATAAGTCCGGAACGGAGCTTAAAATACAGGCCAACAACAAAACCACAACTCAAGCAAAAAACTGGAAGGGCCAAGCAGCCAATCGCCGACCCCCGATGACACCGAGAAATCGAGGACATGCTGCGCCGATGGCGCCAGCACAGATGGGAGCGCCGCCGCCGCCGCCGCCGCCTCCTCCGCCGCCGCAGCGCAGCGCACGCGCCTACTCGTCGAGGCCGCCTCCGCCGCCGCCGTACAAGCAGGCGCGCAGGCGATACTAGACCCGGTAAGATACGGGGGCAGGTTGGCCCTTTTCTACAAATCATGGGCTAAGATTACTGGTGATCCTATGATATTATCTTGGATAGAAGGCTACAAGATAGTTTTTGCTAAACCGGTTATTCAACTTTGTAATCCACCCATTCGATCATACTCAGAAAGTGAAAGAAATATATTTTTTGAATCCATACATAATTTAGAGATCATAGGGGCAATATCACCCTGCTCGCCATGCAAGGATCAATTTGTATCAAATATTTTCTTACGACCCAAACCAAACGGCAAGTGGAGGTTCATTCTAAATTTAAAAGAACTAAATAAATTCATAGCGACCTCTCATTTTAAAATTGAAGATCTCAGGACTGCACTAAAACTTTTATGTAAAAATTGTTACATGTCTACAATTGACATAAAAGATGCTTATTTCTTCATACCGATACATCCGGAGAGCAAGAAATACCTAAGGTTTTTCTGGGACGGAAAATTATATGAATTTAATGTCCTGCCATTTGGCCTGTGTACCGCACCGTATGTCTTTACCAAAATCATGAAACCAGTTGTAAAACTGTTAAGATCCGGCGGTTTCCTGTCCACCATCTATTTAGACGACATACACTTGGTTGGCAGGTATTTTCAAGAATGTCAGGAAAACATTTTGATCACAAAAAAGCTCATTTCCTCTCTCGGATTCATAATTAATGACGAGAAGAGCAAACTAACACCGTCAACCAAGTGTACTTTTCTGGGTTTCACCATTGATTCTGTTAAATTTCAACTATCTTTACCAATCGAAAAAAGAAAACGCATACGGAATGATCTTCTAAAATTTATTGATACCAAGCAGTGCAAAATAAGAGAATTTGCACAACTCGTTGGAACGCTGGTCTCTGTCTGTCCGGCAGTCGAATACGGATGGCTCTATACGAAGGAGTTTGAAAGGTGTAAATATCAGAATCTAGCAAAAAACAGGGATAATTACGAAGCAATCATGAACATACCAGAGTCATGCCGCAACGATTTTCTCTGGTGGCTAAAAGCCATAGACCACTCAGTACACAGAATCACAGAAGACAATTACTGCTTAGAAATATTTTCCGATAGCTCAACGACTGGGTGGGGCGCAGCCTGCGGGAACGATACAGCCAGCGGCCAGTGGTCCAATGAGGAGCGCGAAAATCACATAAACTACCTTGAGTTACTCGCAGCATTTATAGCGCTAAAGATTTTTGCAGCTAGCTACAACAATTGTCAGATTATACTTCGAGTTGACAACTTAACAGCAGTCTCCTACATAAACCGAATGGGAGGCGTTCAGTTCCCACACCTCACAAGAATTACCAAAGATATATGGCAGTGGTGCGAGGCACGTAGAATTCTTATATATGCGTCTTTTATTCGATCTGAGGACAATAAAACTGCTGACAAAGAATCAAGAAGAGTACACCCCGACATTGAGTGGGAACTGAACGACTCCGCATTCCAATTAATATCCCAGCAACTTGGACCGCCTGATATCGATCTGTTTGCCAGTCGCATAAACAAAAAATGTGACAAATATGTAGCGTGGCACAGAGACCCAGATGCGGTTGCAATAAACGCGTTCACCCTTCGATGGTCCGAATTCTTCTTTTATTCATTCCCTCCATTCTCGGTTATACTAAAAACCATGCGGAAAATAATATCAGATAAAGCAACAGGTATAGTAGTTGTCCCTAAGTGGGAAACGCAACCGTGGTATCCTTTATTTAGACGTTTACTCGTTAGTGAGACAATTACCTTCAGTCCTTCTGACAATGTCGTTATTTTCCATTCCAGCCAAAGCAACATTCACTCGAACCTTACATTGATGGCCGGAGTGCTTTGCGGTCAGCGTTACTGCGACGAGGCTCACCTGCAGACTCTGTAGATATCATGCTTGCGTCTCTCTCCGACAACACCATGAAGCAGTACGAAGTCTGCCTAAAACGCTGGTTTGCTTACGCTAATGAAAAGTTTATCAACCCGTTTGAAGCCTCCATCTCCTCGGTGTTATCGTTCCTTACATTCTTATTTAATTCAGGAAGCCAGTACGGTTCATTAAATTCATACAGGGCCGCATTGTTCATGTTAATTGGCTCGCAAATTTCCAACAACGATGCAGTCAAAAGATTTTTCAAGGGAGCATTCCGTCTTAGACCTCCTTTACCTAAATACGATGTCATTTGGGACACGTCCACCGTCCTAGATACTCTCGGTACCTGGTACCCTAACGAGGAAGCTTCACTTGAGCGCCTTTCGAAGAAATGCGCAACGCTTCTAGCACTTACGACTGCACACCGAGTGCAAACATTGTCAAAAATAAATATTCAGAATATTACTGTTTCCGATTCACAAATAGAAATCAAAATACCTGATCTTATCAAGACATCCCGGTTAAGACAAAAACAACCAATACTATACTTGCCGTTTTTTACACAAAAACCTGAAATATGCCCGGCTCTTACACTCACCTGTTATATGAATAAAACAAAAAATATTAGAGGGGACAATCAAAATCTTTTTATAAGTTATAGGAAGCCCCATGCCACTTTCGGTACCCAATCTATAAGCAGGTGGATAAAGTGCACGCTTGAAGAGTGTGGTATCGATGTGTCTATATTCAGCGCGCACAGCACGCGACACGCCAGCACGTCCCGCGCGCGCCCCCTCGGGCTGAATGTAGACACTATCCGTAAGACAGCGGGCTGGAGCGGCACGTCTACGACGTTCGCTAGGTTCTACGATAGGAACATCGTTGTTAACAATAATCATTCCCTAGCAAGGTTAATTATAGATGAAAATGATTAGTGGAGAGAAAATAATCAATAAGAAGTAAATTTACTCAATGCAAATTAATCTTTTATCTTAGGTACTCTTATAGGTATCTAATATCCATAGTTTTATCTTAGAATATGTTACAGTTTTGTTAACAGTGTTCAATTTGAATATATTTGTCATTATTTTGTTTCTCAAATTAAAGACTAATTGTTGATTCATCACTTCTATGCTTTTGATATTTCTTATCTACCTGTACATACTCTCAAAGTCTACGAAGTATTACAAATATTATTTTTCCCTTTAGGTTACTCATTTCGAAGACGGAGCACGAGTATAATTAATGATTAAACGAACTTACCCGTACGTGAAGTTCTATCATAATTATACGAGTGCTCCGTCTGAAGAAATGAGTAACCACGTCCCGCCCTTCCCGGACCCAAGTTACATTAGAAATATCACAGCATAGAGCTGGGCTGAAGCTGAGCTGGACGCCAAGTACTGACTCTAAACTAAATGATGACAGACGGAAGAGCGGGAACAAACAAAAAAAAAAAAAAAAACCGATTACCCTCAAATACAGTGTTGAGTGATGGCAGCTGAATACGCTACTACGAAGTATTACAAATATTATTTTTCCCTTTAGGTTACTCATTTCTTCAGACGGAGCACTCGTATAATTATGATAGAACTTCACGTACGGGTAAGTTCGTTTAATCATTAAGTATTTGGTAAGGTATGCATCTGCGCTTCTAGGTATTGTTGCTAACTTGAATCGAGCAATAGAATTAATTAGGTACAATCACGTATAAAATTTAATGACATAATACGAGAAAAAAAAATTAGCTTACTATAAAATGTTATAAAAAAAATCCATCATCAGCAAGCGGATATTAGTGGTCACTTATTTTTGACAAAGATTTTACTTCATACCGTTTAATTACTAAAATACAAAATTACCCAAATAAACAATGTCACAAATTTTTATCACTTTTTCACTATTTCTGCGATACTCCCGGCCTGCCCATCAGACTCATATCATAGGCTTGAGCGTATCTCCCGGCACCGGCGGCTCCAGTTCTATTTTCATTTTTGTTTTTTTTTGTCTCCGTTATATTTTGTTGTTAGGTATATTTCTGGTTGCTCTCTCTACTCTTTTTCTGTATCTGTATAATTCCCGTCAATTTATTCTTTGTTACACATGATTTCACTTCACCACTGTACTGTCTATAATTTTTTAATTATGCACTTTTAATATATGATTATAGGTTTCCTTATTATTTATTTATTATATAGCTATGATTGGTTTTTTTATGTATTATTTTAAACGTTATCTTAATTTTTTATGCCTTCCGGCACTGCCTCCGGCAGGCCGGCCTGGCAGGATCGCCATGTAATGATGTAACGATTTGTTATTGGGAAGGTTTATTGATTGTGGTTGTGGTTGTGTATTGAACTGTCGAGGAGAGAGCATGTTACATACATATACTACTATGAATGTGTGGGTGAGGTGTCACCACACTACACATGGTACCATTCATAAATATGAGTAGTAGGTATTATGTTTTACCCTCTCTGTTGCTACAAAGGACCAGTCACATTCAATAAAGTTAATGAGATTAGGTATTATGGTATTATTTAGCTGCGTTTGAAGATTTCCATTAAAATAAATCAGTTTAACAGCTTGTCGTCTAAACAGCAACAGCAGCGCCCGACCGCAGTACAATGGAGCTGTAAACGGATTTGCAGCCACTACCGGCGGCAACAGAAGAACTCTTGAAAAATAAATGTTACATGTCAGTGATGTCGCTATTTCTGGTTCACACGACACAGGGTATCCTAATGTGGGAAGAAAGCAAAGTATACACCTGTATGTAAATTTAAAATATCGTGTAGGTATTTTAATGGTACAGTTTGGAGCCGATGCCCAGTGCCGAGACCAGCACACACCTTTTAGCACCGACTTCAAAATGTATTTCTACAATACCGAAATCGAATTTAAACATGATTTGTCCAAATTATTTCCCTGTTTTTAGTATTATAATGTTTTGATATAAATTTTTATTTTTATTTAAAAATATAAATATATAGCCTCGTAAGGCCCAATATTATATTAAAAAAAGTATGAAAAAAATTTTTATTTTCAAGATACGTGGAAATAATTATCTCACATAATATCTTTGTAGTTTTCTAAATCGAATCTTCATTATTGCGTTTCTCAACATTAAGCTGTAGACGTTTTGGTGGGCCGATCGGCTCACCATAACAATGGTATTTAATTGTTATTTTCAAGATTAGAACGCAACTGATTAAAGAACTAAAAAATAAGATGACTAGACAAATATAATATAAATAAATATGCAAATGGATCTGCATGTTTTTGCTTAGTAGTACTTTTGGTCGAAGTATGCAGTAGCGGGCGCTCATCGGCACAAAGAAGTCATCAAGCGGCTTACGGGATCCATTTACATTCGGCGGGGGAGTGCGGGGTGCGGGGCGCGGGGCGCGGGGGACGGCTGGACACTTCAAAGGCCGCGGGTGGAAGTAAGCCGATTTTTGCACAAATTGTCCGAGACGGCACGCCCGAGCGACGCCGCTGCTTTGTAGGCTATTTTCTCAAAAGAAATGTCACCTCTACACTTTTCTACGTGGACAAAGCGCTACTCGCCCTTTGTAAAATCAGCTGCAATCGCCTTCTTTTATAAAGGCACTTCAAGTTATTGCCCCTCTAAGTCAGTGTAACCTCTTTCGCGTCTTTGTAAAACGGGAACACAGTCAGAGACAAATCGCAATTATCCGTATTCAAGCTGCAGGCTCTCGCCCCACACGCACGAGCGACTCTGTCCACACTGACGCACCCCGTACACACGCGGGGCACGCACACAGATATGCGGACAGACAACACAACAATCATTAGCGCCGTAATGTTTTATTCAGCGAGCGCCAATTAAAGGGTTAAAAGAAAATTGCTCCGCGAAGCGCAAACGTACCGACTGGTCGTGCGTGAACCGGCGGCGGCGCGGGGACCAGCCACCAGTCACGACCAGTTTACCCGTTTGTATGTAATTAAAGCTTCAGCGGTTAAATAGGGCTGCTTATTGCATCGCATTGTACACTTTTGTCAGTCATTGACGGTCATGGTAATGTTAAAACATTGCAAACTAAATGAGGGCATCCATAAAGCACTTGTTAATTGTGTATAGTTGAAACCAATTTAACAACGTAACGGTTGATATACAGTGGACAAGCTGTACCTTCCAGAATAGTCTTGTGGGTTAAGTGCTAAGCGAATAATCGGGTTTAGTTCCTATACCAATGATCTGAGGACGCATTCCTCGGGAGCAGCCGGTGCATGCAGGCGACGAGACATCCGCGGGTGGAGGGCGCTGGGCGCGGGGCACACGTGCGGGGCACGCGCCCCGGGAATTTAATTAAAGCCCCGTACCGGGGACAGGAAAGACTTACGTCTCCCTCAGGATACTTGTTTTATTTAAGTCCGAATCAAGGAGCATCGGGCGAACGACTTTGAAAAGAATCATCTTCCAAACGATTAACACCGTCGCCAATAATAATAATAATGCAGCTTTTATTTGTCTCACTGTAGAGCAATGTCTTTTCTCAGAGGAAGAGAGAGTAGGTACATAATATGCCTAATCACTACGCCGCCGTCAATGAACCAGGCGTGAACTTTACTATCTTTTGAATCTACAGGGTGACGTTGAATTCGTTGACAGAATTTTATGAGGGCATTCTAAACGTGATTTAAAAACACAAGAATCATGCAAGTTTTGAAAAACATTACGCACCTCGTAGTACAACAAATTAACTCGTTTCTCATCGTCCTCATTCGTGTAGTCTCGAAACAGTTCACTTATTCCAACGGAGGTACCAGTGTATTTTGTTTATCGAGTGCTGTTGTGTAACTCACATACATCAGATCGTTAGAGAGGCATTGTAATTTCCACGTTTAACCTAGTAACGTATTGCAGCGAGTTAGCGCAGGCATTGATTAGCGCTCGCGGCCTGGCTTTGTTACAATTACCGACCGCCGACAGGTGACGGCTCAATTTACCGGTTCGGACGGTGAGTGGAACTCGCCGGTAGCTTTTGTAATAACAACGTTACAACACGTTTCATAAGCGGGCTAGCGCTACACATCTTCCCGCGGCGAGGGAAGTCACTAACCCACGGTTCTCGCCCAATAATCTACTGTTGACAGGCTGTCAGCTGTTTTTTATGTATGCACTTTTTCCAACTGACAGCTGTTAACAATAGACTAACAGACTGTAAACGTTCGAGATACTGGGGGTAAGATTCAGAGATTTATTACGAAAGTGGTACATCCATGACATAATAATGTTGCGATCATTGAAAGCTGAGCGTCGCGTCCATGTGTGACGTGAGATTGAGGTATCCCTAAATTCTGATTGGAGAAATTCATTAAATTAACCCAGGGCGACTCGTATACTAACAATGTGTTTACAACAGCTGACAGTGTTTCTTTTTTTATGTTCACTTTAGCCAACTCACAGTTGTAACCAGTAGATGCCAGTTGGTAAACAGATTACAAATGTTTAATAGGGTTGTTATAGTTCACTCTATGAATGCAACCTATATACTCGTAGTTGAAGTCAAACGCCTCAATTCTTAATTAGAATATCCAAGAATTCAGAAGTTTTAAATATTTTCTCAATTGTACTGTGTAGAGTAAAAAGGCCAAGTTAAACAAAAAGTGATGGAACTAACATTTATTTTTTGCGTCTGTTCTAAATTTAATGATTCGACTACACATACTCATTGCTTAAAATCATATCAAGTTTGATATTATCAATCGACAATAGGTTTGACGAGCCGCCGCGTGGAGAGCTATTAATATAACAAACTTAGAGCATAGTAGCAAACATAGTAGCAAAGTGGTGTATTGTTGAATATTATGTCTATATGGATCGTGTTTTAATCTACAGATTTTCAATTGGTGACTCCCATCAGCAGATAAAATCCCTTTAGGTTTTAGATCGTGTATTACAACCGAATCCGGCATGTATTTTTGTATGGTATACTTATGTAAAGTTGTCAAATAAAGCTTATACTTATTCTTATTGAATAAAGAAAATTAAACATAGTATAAGAAAACATTTATCGTTTCGTAATAGCAAATCGCTCGTAGCCTGGGGGATCGCTCGTAGCCTGGGCTGCCTGAGTGATCTTAAACGATCACTAAGGTTAAGCAACATACGGCGCGTTCAGTCCATGGATGGGTCACCGTCTATGACTGACGCTAGTGGCATTTTTCCGAGCGATTCCGTGCTTCGCAAGGCACGTTAAGCAGTTGGTGCCGGCTGCCGTCGATAGATGGCAGTCGTTAAGCCAAGTCAGAGGCCTTAAGGCGGCTTGAAAACTTCTGACAGTAAGACTAGTCTTACTAGCCTCCACCAATCCCGACTTGGCCCCCGTGGTGGAGTATGGCCTATACCTTCCTCAGGAAGACACCCGTGCCCCTCGGTGGGGACATGATGGGTTGATGATGAATAGCAAATAATGCTACTCCAGCACAAGACAGATTGTGTACCAGCACCGGCACCGTGCCACTCTTCCCCCACGGCTCCGCCATTTGTCGCGCGCAAGCGCTCGCTAGTTCGCAATTTTTTTTTCCCGCGGCGCAGCTCTTAACTAGCTGCTTCAATATTAATGTAACAGATATGATATAATATCGCTCAGTCCGGCGCCGCGCGGCGGATCTCCCCGAGTGCATTAACATTTATTCGGTGACGCAGACTGGTTACTCCTAGAAGTACAGTCAACAACATAGGGCTGTCGCGTAGAACTACAATGCATTGACTGCTGTCGACTGTACGAAGAGCTGACCGTTCAGTTTGTCTGAATATAAAGCGATTGATTTCACTACGCGGTGGTTTCAAATTTTTACGACGTCGCGACTTAGTGATAGTGAATGTTACAATCATGCTTCTCTAGATACTTCTCAATTAAATATCGATAACATAGAGATTATTTATCGCCGTCGGTAAGCTGACTGCCCTTTAAAGTCATGACTAAGAACGCTGAGTTGAGAGAAACCGCTAGCCACACAGATGAGACTCAAGGGGGGAAAGATTTTTATTTTATTTATTTATTTAACTTTATAACTTATTATTACAGGATTTACACCTAATGCAACAAGTTAAAAACATTATAAAATCTTTACAAACATTAATTAACAATTTAAACATACAATCGGTATCTATTTACCTACTATTAAACTATTTTTAACTTCTTAAATACTATACACCTTAATTATAACACATAATAGTCAATGCCGTCCTAGTGAATTCACCCTGAGTACATCCAAAAACATCAATTTTTTCCGAGATGGTATTTAGAGTGCGGAGTGCGCCCTTGCCCCGTCTCTTCGGTGTGGGCTCCGTCCCGTTGATGACGTTAACTCATGTCATTTCTGTGTGTCTAGAGCCTCTGGCTAATAGGGCGCGCGTGGCCATGGACTCGTCTCGCGGTGACAAGACCTGCTGCCCGCGTGGCCCGCCTTGCCTTTTGTCTCGCACTGTATTAAGACGGGTCCAGATATTATGTTCTTTTGTCCGTACCGTTCCTCCGTTCCGTATCAGCGTCGCGATCCAGGAACTCTGGACGCATATAAAATAGCCCGTATCTCCGTCGCTCGTAATTCCGATCGTCGCGTGTTTTCAGTTCATTTCTGTCTCGAGTGTCGTCCAACCATGTCGTCTACTGTGGAAATACCTATATGTGAATATAGCGATAAACTTTACTATTTGATCGTTATCCCATTGCATTAATAAATTCGTTACTGGTTTGGATAGTTACGGAGGGCATGACATCCACTTGCCGCGATCGCGTCCAGTCTGGCTCGAACACCGTATGGTATCGCCTTTGAAACGGGCGAAAAACCGCCTTGCGATGCATTGGAGCGTTCCTGTCGCCGATCGAGACGCCGTACTACCGTACCGTTCCAAACAGGCGTCCACACTAGCGTTCTTGTGGACGCAAAAACATATCTGGAGCCGGCTTTATGTCGCGCATGTGATGCGGCGGTCGCGCCTGGGGACGCCCGCCCAAACCGGAGCCACTACTGTCGTCCGCGGCTTTGTCCGCGCGCCGCCGCTTTCAACATTCTGCCAAATGGAAACAAACCCCTACCTACAGTTAAAAAGAAAGGATTCACGGCCTTAACACGAGGTTTTAATAATGTGAAAGGTCTCTTTGAACCAGTCATCTCACTGGAAATATCACACCCTTTCTGTTTTTAAGGGAAAGTGTAGATCTTTTACAAAAATATTTTCCAACTATTTTTTTGTAAGCAGCCGAAAGTCAACAATACTTCGATATAGAGAGAGTATGGGCATGGGCTTTAATCTCCACGCGTACATACCGCGGATTGGCGATTTCAAGAGGTATTGCATTGCTCTGACACTTGGGTTTCCTCACAAGTAATTGCTACTGTAACCTCACAAATGTACATAGCTTAGAAAACTTTTCTCAGGTATTTCAACCGGTGAAATCGCCCCGACATATCTTCGTATAGAATCAGAGCCTGTGGTAATAACGGAAAGAGAGAGGAGTCAATAGCAGGATTCCTTACAGTAGTGTTTAGAGCAAGTCCCTTTAGGGCCGCGAGGCGTCCGCGGTGGGGGCGTGGAGGGCCCTCGACATAAGCGTCAAGCGGCAAACACGCGCGCGGGCGTCCGTCGCCGCCGACCATTACCGCTAACGGACACTCCTTTAATCACACTCGCTCTGGAATGGTCTGCCGTTTTGTGCAAATTACCCGAGTAATAAGAGAACTAGTGAAAAGGTAATTTTAAGCAGTCCTTAGAAACACAAGTACCCAACCAGCAAAATAGTCTCAGGGTCCGCATGTTATAAGAGTGGTAGGCTTAAATCGCTCTAATAACTGTTTTGTAATATGTATTCGTTCTTATATCGGTCTACAACAAGTCACTTCGTACTCAAGAACACTCAGTCTTATTGATTGGTCTTATATATGTATATAAGAGCATGTTATAAAAGTATTTTAAGCCTCTGCTCATTTGATCTTAAAATAGACTTGATGAATGCTAATATAATATTTTCATGTCTAATATCAGCATTGCATAAGAGTATTGTTAGTATGGTTGTTTTTGATCTTATTGAAAGCTATAATAAGATTAACAGCTCTAGTTTAGTAAGATATAAGAGTGATATTGGATCAATACATTTACAATATAATACACAAGAACAATATAAGATGGTTTAATCTTACATCGATCCTGGAAACACAACTGTAAGAGTAATGTTGGATCAATATACTTACAATACAATAGACAAGATCAAAATAAGATCGCTTAATCTTATATCGATCCTCGAAACACAACTGCAAGAGTAATATTGGATCATACTTACAATACAATAGACAAGATCAATATAAGATCGCTTAATCTTACATCGATCCTGAAAATACAACTGTAAGAGCAAAATTTATTGGGCCAATGTTTTGTAAGTAAAAGTGTGATTTAATTTTTTATAACGAGAAATGGTATCATGGATTACAAAAATTGGAATAAAACGCACAAGTCCTTGTGGGTATCGGTGGCAAGTTCAGAAGAAGTACGAAATGATAAATAATTCAAATGTTCTGTTGCTGCCAGGACAAGCATGTGGGGACAAAAATATTTGTGAGGGTTCTGCAGGTTCTGCTTATATATGATATTCATGAAAGTGTGTTACATAACTGATCTTAGTGAAAATGAATTGCTATTTATTTTAAACAGGCAACCACCCCCACCCCGATCCGCATCCCCGTCCCCGTCCCCGTCCCCGTCCCCGTCCCCGTCCCCGTCCCCGTCCCCGTCCCCGTCCCCATCCCCGTCCCCGTCCCTGTCCCCGTCCCCGTCCCCGTCCCCGTCCCCGTCCCCGTCCCCGTCCCCGTCCCCGTCCCCGTCCCCGTCCCCGTCCTCGTCCCCGACCCGTCCCCGTCTCCGTCCCCGTCCCGGTCCCCGTCCCCGTCCCCGTCCCCGTCCCCGTCCCCGTCCCCGTCCCCGTCCCCGTCCCCGTCCCCGTCCCCGTCCCCGTCCCCGTCCCCGTCCCCGTCCCCGTCCCCGTCCCCGTCCCCGTCCCCGTCCCCGTCCCCGTCCCCGTCCCCGTCCCCGTCCCCGTCCCCGTCCCCGTCCCCGTCCCCGTCCCCATCTCCATTCCCATCCCATCCCCATCCCCATCCCCACCCCCATACTCATCCCCATTCTCATCTCCATACTCATCCCCATCACCATCCCCATACTCATACCCATCCTCATCCCCATTAACCTTGGCGCTTAATAAAAATACATTTACTTAAGTTGCAAAAAAAAAAATTTAAGGTTTTATTATTACGAGTACCTAAGGAACCCTAATTAATACAACATGGCCGTGCCATTGGTATTCAGAATGCAAATTTAGTCTAATAGTGCTCTAGGATAATGCAAATATAGGAGGACGCAAATATCAGTACAATAAAAAAAGGAAACAATAAAATAATATACAAAATGTAATATTTGATAAGGCGCACGAAATTTGAAGCGTAAAACAAGGTCTAGTTTACAGTAAATAATTATTCCCACGAGAATATTTACTATTAAATATAAACAAACACCAGACGATAAAGACAGTTTTATTATTTGATATTTTTATTGTCACGCTGCATTTATCACACGCAAGCACCCATTACAATGAATTGTTTCGCGAAGACTTTCTGGTCTTACGTCAAACTAAAATAAGATTGATGATACTAAGAATATTCTTAAGTAAGACCAATTTTAGCCTACGTAGTCTTAAAAGATACTTAGGTAAAAGCTATATTAGCCTAAAGCAGCTTAAATTAGTTTTGGCTAGATAGTTTGGCTAGTCGAGATAAATGAACAATATGCAATCGCGGCCGTCACGGCGCCATCTTTGATCTGAGACATTGCGAATACAAAGTATAATTTTTGACTTAGATTAATTGCTCCTTCGCGATCCGACTCCACTCGGTGGAGCATTTCCATTATTATCTCGTCGTTGGTCCCATTAAAATGACGAATATTTCTTGTAGAACATTCACAGAGACATATTAGTCAGATGCCCAGGGAAAACTTTGCTTGAATGTGAAACAAGCCTCAACATTTTATTGTAATGGCAGTGTACAAAATATTGAAATGCCTGTGGCGTGGCTACGCCATAGAGATTTGTTTTCCAAATTTTCCCTTATCTATATTTGTTTTATACAAATGGAATTAAGGATTCTGTTCCCACTGGTGTTTAGGGTTCGTTTAAAATATCTAAATGTAGTTGGCAGTAGCTCTCTGAAGCATTTCGAAGACGGCTGGGTTCAGGCGCAGGTGCCGAAGACAAAAAGTCTATTTCTTCCACTGCTAAGTATAACCTGGGGATGCAATGAACATCGACAGACGAACATTTGAGGCTGAAGTAGATTATAGACTGATCGAGTGTCTGTGAGGCTTGTAGCTGAGCTAGTCAAGTGCGGGGTCCGCAGCGGGAGTGCGCGCAGCGAGAGTTATTGTAGCGAATTTCACAATCACTTTGTCGCGAGTCGGCGAAACGAAACAATTAGTGACCCCCCTCCACACTCTAAAATCCGCCTCTGTACATACCTACTACAAAAGGATAGCTTCAGCTTTACTGTAATGCTGTCTCTACTGACTGATGCGGCGCAATTACGTAATATATCAAAATAAATTACGCAGTGTCGGTTCTTCTGTTGGTATTCGTTATGTTTCTCGCCCACTGGTTGTTGATCGGCAAGCTTTGTTTGATTGTAGTTCAAGAACAAAGAATTCATTTCTATTTGTCGCGTCACTCCGCGCTAATGAGTGGTCCCCTTCAGAACAGAACTACAATTATATCCGTTATTGATCAAGTTTTAGTGACTTTCAGTTGTTTTGAAGTCTTTGAAGTATTGCGCGACCAAAATTATTGTCTTGCCTTTACCACCGCACCCTTCAGCGTAGTACCTTTAATGATGGCTATTGGTGTTCTCTGATACTATGCAATTAGTTCGACGAGCAACTTACCAAGGTCGTCATCGTTTTGTGAGTCTACTAAAGACCCACACGTCCGAGTCCATTGTGGCGAGCCGCTAATAGCGTGAGTCAGCGGGACGGCCCGCGGTGACGAGATAATGCCGACACATGGAGCTGGGGGAAAATTCACTTTGAATCGTAGGATATGGAAGTGCTCAAAGCCCTCGAAAATGGTCCGCCGTCGGCGCAGCGAGGGTGCGACTGCGACACGCGCGACTAATGGGGCGCGCGTCACCGCGCGGCCACCGCCGCCGCCGCCGCCGCCGCCGCCGCGCGCCGCCGCCGTCGCCGCCGTGTGCTCATTTATAATGCGTTCCATGAGAGCGGCTTGGCTACTAATTTGTTGACAAATTGAATACCTAATTATTCGCCAACTATACATCACTCTGATAGGGTGTCTCGTTCAACGTATGTCAAATATGGCATCCATCTCGATGTATGTCTTGCAAAGCAGTTGTGCCGTTTGCCGTTTGGATAACTGCTTACATACTTCCATAGAAAATTTTCAAATGGGGAAACATAAGAAGGAAACAAAAATTGTTTTGTATTGGTAGTTTATGAAATGATCAGTCTGAGAAAAACCCGAGCCGCGTGTCGAGCGACCGAACGTGACTCGCATCGCACCCGCGATAACACGACACGCCCTCTCGTATTGTCTTCCACCACACATTAACTATATCCTTGACTGACAAAGGACGGGAAGGATCAATCGAGAAGTGAAGGGATACATTTAAGATGGAGACACGTAACTTTACATCATGACTGTGTCTCACAGATCTTTTTTTATAGTTATGGTCATTTACTATAAACGATTCGGGGATATATTAGGTAACGGACAGCTAAAGTCGAACTCAATTGGTATGTCCAATATTAACTGTTAGTGGGCTTAGACCACCAGCTCGCTGGACCGACGATCTGAGGCAGATTGCTGGCAGCGGCTGGATGAGGATGGCTGAGGACAGAAAGATGTGGCACATTGGGGGAGGACTTTGCCCAGCATTGGATATGTACGGACTGATTGAACGATTAATTGATACTCTTGTTTGACCATCGGTCTTCACTTCGTATCAGCTAGCTTACTAGAGATCAGAATAATAAAAAATACCTATGACACAACAAATGACAATTAATCTTACCTATAAATAACCTGTAAGGAAAGTAGTTAATCTGTATTTCTCGCGCGCCGAATTGCGGCGAGTCTCATAATACAATCCGCCGCCACTAATGAGCTGTCATCGCTACGCACGTGACGTCACGCGACCACATTGTCTTGTTCGCTAAGTAAATTACACGAGAAAATCATTTGTTATTTATTGTTGATAGAAATGTACAATTTTTTTTTGTGTGCAAACGGTACTAAGTGTGACGGCTGACGGCACCGTTGTAGTGTACATGCTTCTCATAGAGCCGCAGCGCGCACTTTGAAATTATCTACGAATAAAGACAAGCAAAACAAATTTTTATCAAGCAAAATATTTTTTCCTCCAAATTGCGATGATTACACAATTATTAAGACTTTCTGCAATAACCGTCACATCATGACCGACGGGCAGATTTCGGCTTAACTCATGTAAATCGCTGCAGATCATGATTGCAAATTAGCGACCAGCCATCACTGCGTCCAATCGCTTTAGCTGCTAAGATGATAGCAGCTATAATCCCTTGCAGCATCTCTGCACAACTTTACTCATTACAAGCAGTTAAACGGAACTATGCCACCCGCCCCGCCCCCGCCCCCGCCACCCCTCGGAATCCTATTCTGTGCGTCGCTACACCTTGTACTAAAGCGTGACGTTTGCTGACAAAGAACCTAAGGAAGCGTCACTGTACGAGCAAAAGAGAGCGTTTGCAAGTCAACTCTGTCACTCAGCTGATTTTGTAGAGATGAAATATAAATGATATATAGGCGTAATTCAATACGAAATAATATTTATTTAAAAGCACACAGTATTTCAATTACAAGGATCCGCCATGACACACGGAAAAGAGGGAGACAGAAAGCAACAAAATATTATCTATCCTACTCTATTACATTGCACTGTCTTTATTTTAACACCCCCCGTCAATGTAATAACATTAATTAACAAATTATGTGACAGTTGAAGAGATATATAGTTTTATCATCCCTTTTACACTTATCATAAACATCCAAAGAAAATAAGAAAGCCATTGAACCAATACTAATTTACATAATATGTTGATATCAAATATCATTATGTAAGGGAACTGATTGAAAATAAAAAGATATGTATACAATATGTGACAACAAGAGATCAAATTGCTGATATGTTAACGAAGTCCCTCAATGGTAATACACTTTTAAAGTTTGTGAAGCCATGTGGTATGAATAATATTCAATGTGTTTTAATCGTTTAACACTATTTGTGTTTGCAATCATTATAGAGGCTTCATTATCACAATGCATGATAGCAGGACATACATTACTCACATTAAAATCACATAACATATTAGTAAGCCAGCATGCCTCACTTCCAGCCATGCTCATTGCCACATATTCGGATTCTGTTTAATTTTAAATACCCATTTACTACTTATAACTTTTTCATTATCTGGTATGTCACAAATACTCCAAGTGTTATTATCTTTAAGGGTTTTTAGCTCCCTTTGAATAGCTTCCAGCCATTTACATGCATCCGGACTATTCATAGCTTCACAATAGGTTTTTGGCTCACGGTTATCTAATATTACATTATTACAGTTATAGAAAACAGTCTGCTTCCTAATACGTTTGTTTTTAGGATCCACATCACGTCTCATAACCTCACCACACTCATCACTATCACTGGGTTCATATAGGATATCCTCAGAATCACTCTGCGTGGTGCACTGAGATTCATCACCATCCATGGTCTGTGATTGGGGACTGGACACACCTGCAGCACTGGTATCTTCTACTTGAGCACCCACCTCAACTGTAGCTGGAGCCTCAACTCTATCCTTGATATAATTGGTTGTCTCACATTGTTGTATTGGCTTCACTGGACTGTTGTTCACAAAAACAATGTCTCGTTTGGTCTCAACTTCATTTTTCTGTGGAAAATATACTCTATAGCCTTTTGTTGTTTCTCCATACCCAACCATAATGCCCTTTTCACCTTTGGCATCCCACTTATGTCTTTTTTCTTTGGGTATGTGGACATAAACAGCAGTACCAAATATTTTGAGGTTATTTATGTCATAACTTTTGCTTGACCACAATTCATATGGAGATTTCCCTTCTATTGAGCTTTTACCAGTTCTATTAATCACATAGGCAGCTGTATTAATGCTTTCAGCCCACAAACTGATAGGTAAATCTTTAGCATATAACATTGTTCTAGCCGCTTCCACTAAAATCCTATTTTCACGCTCAGCTACTCCATTTTGTTCAGGAGTAAAAGTCACAGACGTTTGATGTATAATCCCTTTCTTCTGGAACACTTCTTTGACCTCTTTGTTTATAAATTCGGTTCCATTGTCACTTCGAAATATCTTTATTTTATTTCCTGTTTCATTTTCAGCCTGCGATATGAAGTTCTTTATACACGATTTAATTTCGTCTTTTGTTTTCACAAAGAACACTCGCCTGTACTTTGAGTATTCATCTTTAAATACCACAAAATATCTGGAGCCTCCAATCGATGGCTTCTCCATAGGACCACAGGTATCGGCGTGAATAATTTCGCATACTCTCGACGTCGCATTGTTACTTACGGGATACGGCAAGCGGTGAATTTTCCCTTTTAGACAACTTTCACATGTTTGAATATTGGCATTTTTAATGTTAATATTATTTTTCTTCAAAACATCTTTCACATAAACCATGTTTTGGCGTGCCAACTTTTCATGCCACTCGTGCAAATCACAACACACGTCAGCAACGTTCGCTGTGCATGCATTAAAATAGCGAAACTCCAAATAATACATGCTTCCGCGTCGCTCCGCAATAGCCATCACCTTGTTTTGTTTATAAAACTTGCATTTATTCTCTTCCGTAACGATAACATAACATAAACATAACATAAACATAAACATTTACATACAGGCACATACATTGCTTCTTACATAACCTCTGCTTGTCGCACAATTGACAGAGTTTGTTTTCAACTCAGGGACGTGAAGTAAATTGTCTATGGTAGTGTCAATCCATTCACTCCCATTCCAAACTTGCAGCGCCACCTGACCGCAACCCTTGACATTAATTTTCGTTCCGTTCCCTACTATTACCGATTTATCTTTTACGGTCGAATATGAGTTGAATAGTTCGTAATCACAGCACATATGCTCGCTTGCACCTGAATCGACTAACCACTGAGATTTTTGTAACTGTTCATCAAAAACACTGTTGACTATAAAAGCATTACTTTCTTTTTCTTTGTCCTTTTTAAAACGGCACTGGCTCTTTATATGTCCCGGTTGATTACAAAAATAGCACTTGAGATCTGGACGACTGTCTTTAGAGTTACGAAAATTATTGTTCACATTATTGTTATTATATCGGCACTCGCTTTGATAATGTCCTAGCCGGTGACACCTAAAACACTTAACACTTTTTTTATCTACTTTCTTTGCCACAAACGCCGTAGACGGCGGTGGCCCACCTTTTTCTTTAATTCTTTCTTCCTCTATCAATAATCTGGCTACCAGATTATCATAGGTCTGCTTGTCATCAGGAGCAGACTCCCATGCCGAGATGAAATGCTTGTAATCTTCTGGTAAGGACATAAGAACCTTGGTGATAACAAACTTATCAGACACATTTTCTCCCAGCTGTTTTAACTGATTCTGCATCTCATGTACTTTTGATAAAAACACAGACATCTCTGTTCCTTCTTCAAACTTGAATTGAAAAAAGCGTTGTTGCACAATGTGAATGTTTGTTTCAGATTTTTGTTCCTACACGTTTAACAGTTTCCTCCACATAGCCGCCGCAGTATCGCACGAGATGATATGCAACATGACTTCTTCCGACATCCTCGTAACTATCAGCGTTTGAGCTCGCGTATCCTGTGTTTCCCAAGTACTACGCTGAGTATCATCTTCAGGTTTTACTGTTGTCCCGTCCACGATTTTGTAAAGACCTTGACCTCGCAGCAACACGGACGTTTGGAACTTTCAAATATTCCAATTCCTGGAACCCTCCAGCTTCATGACATTCTGTTGTCCACTTCCACTCTGTATCAAATCCATTTCAAAATCTTCCTGTAGGCTCTCCTGCCTTGCCCAACGATAGTAGGGCAAGTAATTTTCCTACCCGGTGTTACTTAACCTCAAAATGGCGTCAACCCACGCCGCCGGTATTTTTGACTACTAATTTTCACTACAGTATTTGCTTAAGCCTACATTTATTAGTCCATGCTAGTTAGTGACCTGGGCCCATAACCAGATGAAATATAAATGAAATATAGGCGTAATTCAATACGAAAAAATATTTATTTAAAAGCACACAGTATTTCAATTACAAGGATCCGCCATGACACACGGAAAAGAGGGAGACAGAAAGCAACAAAATATTATCTATCCTACTCTATTACATTGCACTGTCTTTATTTTAACATGTAGGTTGTAGGGCGGTGGTGGATGATGAAAGCAGATGTTGATGGTCTTCGTAAAGTTTATTAAAAGTTTCCCCCTTCCCCCCGGACCTCTGTACTGAGTAGACGTGTACCAGATTCGTATTAATTCGATTTATTAAAGTTATTTCAAAAGTTTCCAAAATAAAGTCGTGCTTAATAATAGGAGCCCATAAAACAGTGACACCTATTCAAGACGCGTGGTGTTGGACAAGATTTTCTTTGGGTGAGCGTGACACAAGACATCTCACCTTGCACTTCTTAAAGTACCAGGCGCTCATAAGTACACTGAAGATCAAAATCAAAGGATCCTCATACTGATTGGTATTTTGGCATCTAATTCGTAACGACTCGTGGCCCTACGGTACAGCGTCTGACTTTCGCGGCGCAACCTCGAGTTCGAATCCTCGCTAATTTGATCATCAATTTCTCTTCTTGTTTTTTTTTTTTTTTTTTTTTTTTTTTTTTTTTATTGTTCCGTCCACAATGCTGACTAAACGCACCCCTCCTGCTTCGCCTGCAATCCCAAAGACACCTACTGAGGGTTCTTCATCCGGAATAAAAACAGTCCCCATGATGGATGTGGAACAGCAAACAACGCATTATGGCTCTGTCCCAGATCTCCGTGCTATGATGGACAATATCAACGAGAGAAAGAAGAGGAAATTTGAAGAGTGTGACTTAGGAATTATAAACACGATTGAAGTAATGTTAAAGAATTTGTCCACTGAGCAGGAGAGGCGTTTCAAGGAACTGCAGCTCACTATAAATAGCCTTACCGAAGAAAACACCCAACTCAGAGCTAGCGTGGACCACATGTCAAATAAATACGATCAGTTTGTACATAAAATTACAAAACTGGAATCTGAGCGAGAGGAAGACAGGAGGGCGTTTCTACAGTTGGAAGATAAAGTGGAATTGCTCGAAAGAAAGCTCAGAAACTCCGCCATAGAGTTGCGCAATATTCCAAGGAGGGATGGAGAGACAAAAGAGGATCTTATCTTACAACTACAATCAATTGGGAAATCGATCAATGTTGATGTCGGGCGTCATGATATAAGGGACATTTACAGAACAAAAAACAAGGATCCCTCTAGCCCGATCGTCGCTGAAATTAAGACTGTTATCCTAAAGGAAAAATTCATTTCTGGAGTCAAAACTTTTAACAAGTCTAAGAAACCGGGTGAAAAACTAAACACCAGCCATCTAGGGCTACAAGAACAAACTAAGCCCATTTATATATCCGAAATGCTCACAATGAAGACCCAGAAGATATTCCATCTAGCTAGAAATTTCCAAAAGCAATATAATTATGCTTTCTGCTGGACTTCTCATGGCGTCGTATATTTGAGAAAGGTGGAGAACTCCTCACAAATAAGAATCAACGCTGTTGATGACTTGGAAGCTCTAAGGAAAACGGAATGACTAAGAAATAAGGAACGAAACTTCATAATTTTACTATTTAATTTTAAGCCAAACGGTACAACTGTTCAACACAAACTTTTAATTTTTCTACAATACAATCTAATAAAACTCACAATACAAATTACACTACACATAAATATCTCACAAATAACCACACATACTTCTTCACAAAAAAACTATGTGAAATACATACCCAACCGTACTCCAGCCATTACTTACCTCTCTAAATTTTTAAATGTTCCAAGATTTTTATCTTTGCAAAATTCCATACAATTATTGTATATTATCGATCCCTTCCTTTTTTACAACCATAACAAACCTATCACTTCGACACAAACAAAGATCTACGATTGCGCCGGCTCATTTCATGATGATACTAGTGGCTCATTTATCTTTCAACCTTTTTTATATGGCTAATGCAGACGTTTTGTCCAAGGAGTTGGACAATTTCAATATTTTCCATGCAGTTGAATGCGAAGTGGATCAATACGAGTCCTTTTTTCGCACAAAAAAAGATAGCGTAACTATTCTCTCACAAAATATCCGAAGTATAAATCGTAACATATCAGACTTTGAAGTTCTTCTCAACAGATTGGGTGTGGAACATGATCTGTTGATTCTAACAGAATGTTGGCTTTCTCATGTTACCTCAATCCCCCCTTTGGACAGTTATAGTTCTTTTTCTACAACCAAAAATCCCATTCAAAATGACGGAGTTGTTGTCTATGTTAAAAACAATCTTACTTACCTGATTGAGGAACCGGACTTTACGGATTGCAATGCACTTGTAATTAAGCTCGGTAACAATGATACAGCAATCATAGCTGTCTACCGCTCACCCTCATATCAAAACATAGACCCTTTTTTATCATCCTTGGATAAAATAGTATCTAGTCTCGCCAGTTTTAAAAATGTTATACTAACGGGTGACATAAATATTGATATACGTAAGACCCAAAGTTCCACTAAAGATTGTTACTTGACATTGGCAGCTTATCATGGTTTAATACCTACTCATACCTTTGTCACCAGAGATGCTAGTGACTCTTGCATCGATCATGTCCTTCTAAAAACCAAACTCCCCTCTTTAACTATAGTCATACAGAGCTCAACTACTGACCACAAAACTACAACTCTCTGCCTTAGCAAGAAACCTCCCCGCACTCACATTCTCACAACATTAAAGAAAGTTAACCACGAAGCGTTGCGGGATGAAATCAAGAACATTAACTTCGACCCTATTTATGACTCAAATGACCCCAACGATATGACCACATACCTAATAAATCAAATAACAGACGCTATTGACAAACACACTACTTTAATTAAGCTATCGTCTCGCAAAAAAATCATTAAGCCTTGGATCACACCCGGACTCGTTCGCTGCATAAAACATAGAGACAAGCTACACAAAAAAACAAAAGCTGATCCAAATAATAATACAATAAAACATATTTATACACGCTATAGAAATTTTTGCACCTCACTTTTAAAAAAACTCAAACGTAACTATGAAAAAAATCTAATACAAGATGCTGGTAAAAACAATAAAAAAATCTGGGATGCAATAAAAAACATAACAAACACATATAAAGCTAAGAACTACCCTAAAGAATTACTTACAGTATCTAATTCCCCCGAGGAATCACTTAATAAAGTAAACACATATTTCATTAATGTGGGTAAACTATTAGCGGAGGACCTACTTAAACAACAACCTAACTCGAATAAGGATACGGATGAACATTATGCCCCCCTACAATCCTTTGTTCTGGATAGTACTGATGAGGATGAAGTGGATGGAATTATACTTAGTCTCAAGAATAAGTGTTCTGTAGGATGGGATGGTATAGCCAACTCATTGATAAAACAAAATAGGAACGAACTTGTGACTCCACTTACTTATATATGTAACAAGTGCCTAGAGCTAGCTATATTTCCGAATGACTTAAAAAGATCCCAAGTAATTCCTATCCACAAAGGAGGAGACAGAAATCTAATAAATAACTACAGGCCTATCTCAATCCTCCCAGCTATATCAAAAATATTAGAAAAAGTTATTAACCACAGATTAGTATCCTACCTCGAGGCCAACAAGATTCTGTCCGAGCAACAATTTGGTTTCCGCTGCGGTAAATCTACAGATGAAGCTGTTAATGAACTAGTCGAACATGTAGGCATAAACCTGGATAAGGGAAACAAATGTCTTTCGATTTTTCTTGACTTGGCCAAGGCGTTTGATTCGATCTCTGTCCCCATTCTTATAAAAAAATTAGAAAACATTGGCATTAGAGGTACTCCACTTAACCTATTTGTAGACTATCTTACAAACAGAAAACAGTCCGTAAAGTTAGGTACTCAGGTCAGTGCTGAACTGCCTGTTTGTTATGGTGTCCCACAGGGCAGTATTTTGGGGCCTACCCTCTTTCTTGTGTACCTTAATGACCTCTTGTTGCACAAACCTTTCCCCGGAAAATTCATCTCGTATGCCGATGACACGGCGCTAGTGTTTACAGCCAAAACATGGAAAGATACCCTCGAACATAGCCAACGTGGATTCAACCAAGTATGCAAGTGGCTAAGGGACAATGTGCTTACGCTAAATGCTGTTAAAACCAAATACTTAACTTTTTCCCTTAGAGGTACCAATTCAATTGCTGAAAACCTCAGAGCCCATACATGCTCCCTGTCGGACACGGCAAACTGCTCATGTAGTTCCTTGGAACATGTTAGTGCAATAAAGTACTTGGGCGTTATAATTGACGAAAATCTCTCATTTAAAGACCAAATTGAGATGCTGTGTGGCCGAGTTCGAAAACTTATCTACGTCTTTAAAGTACTCCGCCATATTCTTGAACCTCACTTATTAAAACAAACTTACTATAGTCTTTGTCAATCTATAATTTCTTACTGCATTTTGTCGTGGGGAGGAGCGGCCAAAACCACTATTAAAAAGCTTGAGGTTGCACAAAGAGCAGTCTTGAAAGTGTGTACATTCAAACCTTTCCGCTTTCCTACTAAGGCTCTTTATGAATTTTGTGGGGTACTGTCAGTTCGTCAACTCTTCCTTCTCAGCATTGTTCTAAAGCAACATTCAAAATTACCTTTCGATCCATCTAAACTTGAAAAGCGCAGAGCTTACTCTGTATGTCCCCGGCTCATGAAGCATAAAACCTCCTTTATCCAAAAGTTTTTCCCGTTTTTAGGCCCATTTATTTATAATAAAATCAATAAATCCGGCGACATTTTTAAATTAACTAAAGTAATGTGTAAACGAAATGTTTCGATGTGGCTCAAATCACTATCTTACGATGAAACTGAGAAACTCCTAGAGATCTGTAAGTAATAATCTCATCTTAATATCTTATTTTACATATTCCACTATTTTTTAAAAAATATATAAGTATTTATTTTGCTGCGGTACTCACCCTCTCTCTGATCTCACACACTTACACACACTCACTCACTCACACTCACACTCATTTACTCACACACATTGAGGGAGGTCAACTAACACTATACCTACCCTTTTCTTTTTTTCTTATAATACTTTTGTTTTAACAGTAATTTACAGTTTTTGTTAAAACCAACTAGGTATGTAAGAATTTTGGTAGTAGTTTTTGTAAACGGAGGAAGTAGGCGCTGTCTGCTGTAATACAGGTGATAAACCTAGCACAGCAGCGGATGCTAAATAACTTAAATGATAAACCAAACATGTAATTTGTCACCACCTAGTTTTAGTCTAGTATAAGACTTTTATGTCACAAATAAATTACTTACTTACTTACTTACTTACTTACTAATTTATTACTGTAAACAGTTACAAGATTGAAGACGTGCCACTGTACATCTTCAAAGTGTTATTGAGAGTCAAAATCTAACTGTGTGGCGCAGGCAACAAGGCTCATGAGCACGACTGTGCGCGGTGCACAGTCATACGGTGACCTACAAAGGTGTACGGTCCCAGCCCGTGCAGGCACAATGCTGCAGCTGCAGTGAGCGAGCAGAATAAGGCGTTGCGCCGAGTCGGTCCCAGGCGAGTCGGTTGCGCCTGTATTCAATCCCGATGTCAGCTTCATTAGCATTAGCGGTGCTGAGGCGACGACATCACTGTAATCATCCAACTTGCTGCATTTCAGAGCAATCCTTTTCTTTCCGCGCGTCCGTGGTAGCTTTTGATAAATACCTAATCTGATTTACTCTAGTGGCGTTATAGATGTAACTCAAGAATGGTTCAAGGCAAACTTCTTCCCTCCCTTTAGTGTAGAACCTATCACAAGATCGACTGCGATGGCCAAAATTAATCTCGACCATTGCGCCTTTGTTAAAAACATTTGACAAAAATTATGTTATGTCTGCCCTATTACATTCTACCTGTGTGATTGTAATGCAGCCTATGTAGCTACGTCCTACTACAGAGAACAGACCTTGTCTCAGAGAGACAGTATGAGCTCAATCAACACTCGTGCCCACCGCGGATTGGCGATTGCAAGCGTTGAATCAGAATCAGAAATTTATTTCAACGTAAAGAATTTACATTCTGCTTGTTGAATGTCAATGTACATACAGTTATGTATAATGTAAGCCGCTGCCTTGGGGCCGTCTGTAGTGGAGAAAAAGGCAGCGAAAAAAAAAACTCCACCCTGACCATCTTTTCTCAAATCACCTTAAAGCTAATACAAATTAGGTATGAGTGACAAATCAAACTTACAAAATAATATATTGGATGTGTTGAACACTAGACACATTTATCCTCTGATTAAATTTAATATTAAACTACTATTTAATGCCATACGTCCTTGTCTTCTAAATAATCGTTGATTTTATAATAAGCTTTTTTGCAAAGAGTGTGCTTAACACAATTCTTAAATCGCGTTGGAGGTAACTCTAATATATCTTGGGGTATCTTGTTGTAGAACCTTATACAGTGCCCCATAAAGGAAGTATTAACTTTTGCAAGTCTAAATCGGGGAAATGACAATCTATGTTAATTTTTCTAGTATTAACGTTATGATGGCTACCAAGTGTTTCGAAATCTTTGATATTTTTCCTAACGTACATAATATTTTCATAAATGTATTGGCTTGCAACTGTTAGGATGTTGATTTCTTTGAAAAAATCTCTTAGTGTGTCCCTACTACCTAGCTTGTAAATAAATCGGATCGCTCTCTTCTGCAATATGACGATAGTCTCAATGTCTGCTGCCCGGCCCCATAGTAGTATACCATAGGACATAATACTATGGAAGTAACTAAAATAAACAAGCCTAGCAGTTGCAACGTCAGTAAGTTCTCAAATTCTTTTCACGGCATATGCTGCGGAGCTAAGTCTATGTGCTAATTTTACAATATGTGGGCCCCATTGTAGTTTGGCATCGATTGTGATGCCCAGAAATACAGTATCTTCAACAAATTCTAGTTTTTCATTTCCAATCACAATGTTTGAAGTATGTGAACCTCAGTCACTAGGTTTCCTCATGTTTTCCTTGACAGTTAGCAAGTGGCATTGCTACTCATTCATATTCAAAAATGTAATGCAATGTGATTGTCACACAACAGCATTCGAACCCAGGACCCCCTGAGTGTGAGCACCTCTGCACTTCCACCGCTCTTACCATGTGGGAGTGATTAATAATATTGTTGAGAGATATTTTGTGCAGTTTGTATCGTACCGTGTGCTTAGAGCAGGGTCGCGGCGTAATGAGTGTGTGAACACGACACCGCCGCGGCGCACGCCGCCGGTGCGGCACGGCGCGGCTCGGCGCGGCGCGGCACGGCGCCCGCTGATTGGTTTAGTTAGTGCAGCTGCAGTACCAGCGCTCGCTTTTGGGAATATTGCTCCGCCACCGGCCGCCGAAAACGCCGATAATAATGACACCAATTCACATAATTTGTACTTACCGCATAAACATCAAGCATCTGCCAGAGTAACTAGGAAGAAAAAATATTTTAAAGACAATCACACTGATAAAACATTGGATTGACACTATCGCGGTTTAAATCTATGGATGAACAAGATACTTACAGCTTGATTTAAAAACACGATACTTACCCCGATAAGATAGTCAACTTACCGATAATATTTTTTTTGACATTGAATTTGATACGCAGCGTGATATTGGACACGATATATTGCATGTTATCTTCCAGCGACAAACATCTACATTGATAATACAATATTGACAGATAGAAAGGAAAAAGAAGAAGACTGAAAAAGTTTTAAAACGCTTCTAAGCTCGTAGGTTTATTTCCCAACTGCATAAACAACCTGCAATCGATACACAGACGTGTACAAAGGGGTATATTTCGGCAGAGAGGCTGGTGCGAGCGTCTCACGAGCGACTAGATTTTCGCGTGTATTTTTATCGCGCGTGGCGGGGGAGGGGGGTGACGGGGGGGATGTGCTTAGCCTAATGTCGCAGTTGGCCCAAATTGAAAATAAACATATCCCGCGCGTTTGACGGGATTAAATAAATTGTGCGAGTCGGGACAGCCGACAGCCGGCGGGAATACGTAACGCGGCTTGTTACTTCTTTATTTTGTTGCTCGCGAGAAACATCACCTTGAGAAACTACGTTTGTTAGCTGCTGTTTTATATAATATTTATTTGGTGCCCTGAGGTGTGTACATCGTGTTTATCGCTCATACTACACGCTCTGTCTTCCTAACAGCAAACAGCTGCACCTGGATCTTAATCAAATAAGAACATAAAGATTCTCCCGGTACTATTTTTTGTCGTTGTTTGTTTTTAGTTCTGTAATATTTTTCCTAATTTGCTGTGGAAGGTTTAAAAAATAAATAAAGAGTATTTATTGCATTGAATTTACCAAGTGCAAGAGCAGCCTTAGCTTCTACAAAACAACAGCAGTGTATACCTACTTTTAACGATTTAGCTGGGAGAGTTATTTCATTCATCGGAAAATTATATTCACATGAACTCTCGTTTTATGAAAAATCGTGTGATATCATAATAAATAAATCAATCAATCATTTATTTTGTGTAACATAGGTGACATTCGTGTAGGTGTAAAAACTATTACGTTTCTCTATGTTATACCCATCGGGTGTACAAACATTGTTCTTAGTTGCTATCATGCACACATGCACTGGCGTTACACACAAGAATATTTTTTTTCATAATTATGTAAATTTACATTATTGAAATAATTATTGAGCACCGTTTAAATAAAAGAAAAATTTAAAAAGTAACTGATTGAACATTGTGATGCGACCCGCAGATACCGCCGCGGCACAGACGGGTACGCGGGTCTGCGGTTCGGCATCGGCGCGCGGCGGCTCGGCTGCTCGGCTGCTCGGCCTCGCCGCTTTACATCGATTTAATGGAGATGCCTGACCGCTACTGCTACACACCAATACAGTTCAGAACACTTTGCAAATACAAAGATTGTTTGTCACTACGTTATACATAGAATAGAATTATGTTTATTGTATACAAGGCCATTATATATTCTATCTATCTATATATTTCAATCTATAAATTGACACAACGCTTCACTTTATAAAACGTACAAAGATAAATGTGTGCTCTGTAAGAGTGTTTATGGCATCATCAACATCAGAACAATATAACTAAATATTGTACCTAAATACTTTGTTTCTGTAATGCCTCGACGTCCTCAGAGTCCTTGTCCTCAATGCCGCAGAGTAGCAGTGCGTTTCGACGATTTCCACGTACGTGTCCGTGTCCACCCATTTGGGCAAACAAATAATATGTCACCTGAGATCGAAGTAAGCTGAAAATACTCGCTAATAAGTTTTGCGATTTCTGGAAATCGTGAACTCGATCGTCCAAGTCTAGTTTTTGTTGTGAGGTCAGGGAGGAGAGTCCTTTCCTATCCGAGCTGACAGGGAGGACCTGATAAATTTCTCTGTATCTAAGAATGTCGATATTATGCGGTACTTACTCTTTAGTCACGATGTCTTCTTTGTAGATTGTGATGACAGTCTCCAGGGTAACAATAATTAGACAATAAGATACGGGGAAATAAACATTTATATACAGGCACATACATTGCTTCTGCCCCCACACTAGGATTACATTAATACATTGATTTAAATTTTAAACCGCTTTTTTTGCGTCTGGCCGCCAAAAAGCCAAAAGCCATAAAGTACTCACAAAGTTCAGAGTACAATATAGCTGGTCAACACTAGTTTTGGTGCAAGGAAACTGTATTTTTTTATTAACTTAGGATCATTTTCTAATTACATTAATACCAAAAATGTACAGATCCTATGTGTAGTTTTCTAGATATTGACGTGTATAGAAGAAAACAATTCTACAAATAAAAACAGCATTTATTAAGTTATTAAGAACATAAAAACGTCCTTTTTCACGTATTTCGTGAATGAGGTGCATTGGCACAATCACGTTGCATCCCCCAGCAGTAGTTAGCCATCATATGCCGATCCTATCGACCTTGGTACCTCTCCTCCATCGTTTTTAGGTCCTGGCAAAACCGCTCCCCTTGTTCTTCGCTATAAGATTCAAGATTCTCTGGAAATTGATCAAGGTGACTGTGGAGGTAGTGCACTTTGAAGGACATATTACATCCTAAGTTCTTGAAGCACTGTATCATCTCATTTACCATTTTTGAGTAGTTATTTGACTTGTGATTTCCGAGAAAGTTTTTAGTAACCTCACAAACGAAGTCCACGCAGCTTGTTCCAAATCATTCATTGATCTTAATAAATCCGTATCTTTTATTAATGTTCTTATCTGTGGGCTATCGAAAATTACTGGTTTTATCTTTTCTATGCTAGGATATATTTCAAGTCACTGTCGCCACTCACCTTATTGATTTCGTGAATTGACGGTTCATGAGTAGCAAAAAATTTTGGAACAGGTACTTCTTCTGAATGTGGCAAAGGTAATTGAGCCGATTCTAAGTCCAGAAAAATATTTTTTTAGCGTTAACACTACGCAAATTAAGTCAGCAGAAGTAACAGTCATCGAAGGATGTTTTTGTTCTTTCCCTTGCACTCCGAATCTCATACGGCTTCTTTGACCGTTGATCCATAGTATCAAATGCTCACAGGACAGTTTACAAACAATTTGAGGTATCCAAGGATTGTATTTATCCACAATTTATTATATTTTAAAATTTTTTAAATTAAGAAAACTTTTTATACAACCTGTCACAGGTTTTCTATATTTAACTGTGTATTAACCACAAAAGTAACAAAACACATTTGGCTCATTGAGACAACGACAAAGACTTTATATTAAAATTAAAATATTTATAGAAATGTACTGTAATGTATGTAAGTTAGCAAACCAAGTGCATGAAAGTACTGATTAGAACCAATATTTAAAACTGAGGGTGAATCTAAAACTACACGTAGGAAAAAAAAAAAAAAATACGTTTAGTGTTACCAATGGACACTTAGTGAAAAAACATTAATACTAACTCAGCACCAAAATTTCTTTTTATATTTGTTGACCACTGTTATCTACGCTAAGGTGGGTCTCATAACGTCTCGTGTTTACTTGTACCTTGAGCTTCGAGGCCAAGGCCGCGACACTTAAACTCACCTGCGTAAAAACGTAAAGTACTGAACAAATATAAAATACTGAAGGAAGACTCTTACCTAAAAAAAAGTTAAATGAGACGATCCATACAGTGTTCAGTAGCTTCACTTACACTTGTTGGGTGAAGGGACTAGAATAGAATAGAATAGAAAATTCAACATAAAACACAGGGTAACAAATTGAGGGTGTGGCAAATGCAAAGGGGCTCTGACTCAGCATATGCTGGAGAGGCAGGCCAGTCCAGCGCTGATCTTCCGTCAGTACCCAGTGGTCTGCCGACGTGCAGCACTCGGACAAACGACACTAAATCAGTAGGTAAATAGGTTGGCAGCAATTGGATACTTATATTTCATATTATAAATAATTCGTGACAACATAATCGTAACTAAATTATATTAAATAAATAAATACATAAATTGAACTAAATTGAATTGGAGTTAAATGTCAATGTAATGATAATAATAATTTACATAGTAAAATAATGTGCATGCTTCGCGACAACGAAGTAATTAGAATTATATAATAATTACATAAATAATTGAATAAGTGAATAATTGACACTTGAACGCCGCAGTGGCCGGGCCATTATTTTTAGGTGAAAGCGTCGAGGTAATGATATTGCTGCAGCTAGCTACGTCTTTCTGTGTTTACCGCACAAGCGACAGCACGGCGTGACGTCACGCGCCGTTACGTTTGAATAAGGACCTCCTCGCTCGCCGCCATACGTCACTCGTGTTATGGCACCCCTGACAGTTGCATTTCAATACAGTGAAATGTGGTGATATCTTCGCCAGCAGAGAAAGTATCAAATTAATGGTTTTTTATAGAGTTTGGTCTGTAATTGGCGCGTGGACGATTCTGCATCAATAAACGTCCATGTGTTAAATATAATGTAAGACATCGTAAGCTCTGTTTCTTTCAGAGTAAGGATGTAACATAACTTTTACATACAGGCACATACATTGCTTCTGGTCCCACAGTAGGATACGCTGTGCCGTGGGAACCAGAAACAGCGACGTCACAAACATGTAAACATCCAAGACATGGGTTTTTTTTGTCACCAGCAGGGATTCGAACCCGGGACCTCTCGCATGGTAGCAGATGCACTAACCGCGGCGCCACAGAGGTCGTCAAAATATGAAATAAAAGTTATTTTATTTACCAACTAGCTTTCGCCCGCGACTCCGTCCGCGTGGACTTTAGTTCAAAATGTTGCAACCCCGTTCACTCCCGTTAAGGGTTAAATTTAGAAAAACCGTGAGACACGTGTTCAATCAATTGTGTTGAAGAGTATTTATTTCAAGTTTCAAGAAAATCTGACAACATTTTTTTATACCTCCATACAAACTTTAACACCGCCGCTTACCCCTTTAGAGGGTGAGTTTCAAAAAATCCTTTGTTAGTGCTCCCCTAGGCTCTCTAAGGAACTCCCATGCCAAATTTCAACCCCCTAGGTTCAGTAGTTTGGGCTCTGCGTTGATTCTAAGTCAGTCAGTCAGTCAGTTTCTTCTTTTATATATTTAGATATTCTTAGAAATACCAAAGCGTGATCCCTACAGAGCCGGGATGATGTGGGCTGATGATAAAAACCCTATACCGCAGGTAATTAGAGAGAGTTTACATATTACTTTTTAGTCTTACTTATTGTACATATTTGATTGGTTAGGATGGTAGTTCACTAAAATAGTTCACTGAATTGGTTGCCTAGCTATAAGTACAATTTTACCGTCAAAACCCACTGATATCTGAATAGAATACGTAACAAGTCGAATTGCTTAGCATGTAATTGAATTTTTAGTACAATTGAATTACACGAAAACTTTGCGAGCGCCGAAGTGTTCCGTTGGTTTTATCTTGATTAGATCAGTGGAGTTCGGTAGAAGCAAATGATTTTGACAAACTCGCGAGGCCGTGGCCTGGGCGCGCCGCCGAGATGAAACCGAGTTCTAATCGTATCAACACACTGGAACCTGCGTTGATACATCTGACACACACACATCTACAGTTATATTTATCTTACTTATGTATGAAAGATACTTTCCGAAATAAATAATCAAAATAAATAATCAAAGTTAGCTCCGGTTGCCCACCACCTAGTTCTTCCTGTACCCGCGATACAAGTAAAATAGAGCGCGGTTCTTGCCCGACGAGTGCAAATAGTGTGAAGCGGCAAGTTGCACGTAGCGATGCACTCGCGGTCAAATGCTACAAGTTTTTCAATGCTATCTACAGTACCTAGTAGTACCTAGCCAAATACAAATTTGTACCCATTACAAATGTATTGGCTGACTATTGAACATCGGCATAAGCACGCGCTAAATAGTCTATTTAGTACGATCCAAACGGAATTCCACGCGGGACTATTTACTTAAGGCATGGTATGGTCTGTGATCTAGACTCGCGACAGCGAGTCCAGCCAAGTTCGAGAAAAAAGGAACTGGCGACGTAGCAGCCGTGTGTAATATTACAGGAATCACTTGGAGCTACTTTTGACCCCTTCACAACTCTACAACTATTTAACCTACGTATATGAAATTTGGCACATTTCTTAAAATCCATTAGCTTGGCTAGAATCCAAAGTTTCATCAATGTTGCTCAAACAGTTATAGATATATTAACGTTTAAAAACCGGCATTTTTATGACTGACTGACTAACTCACTTATAGATCAAAAACCTAACCCACTTCTAGATGACCTATAAACTTGATATTAGGCATATACAAAGGAAAAAATCTAAAAACTGAAAATTATTGATATTAATATCCTCATAGTATTTAGTTCCAAATTCTGCCAATAGATGGCGCTTTTTAATTCTATATCGCGGTATGGTTTTGTCTCAACGATTCTACACAATATCTGTAAACGACTTCCTATGCAAGTTTCTCAGAATTGTAAATGAGTTTCTGAAAAGTCGTATGTTCGTAGCCGATTTCTAACCCATCGGTTATAGATTCCTGGGCAATAAATAACGATGTATTTATTAGTGATCAATACGAATAATCTCTGTACAAAAAGCAGTGATATCCCATCAAAAACCTAAATGTGAATGATATGAGAGCCAAGTTCAATAGGTATTAAGAACAGACGTCGTTATCGACTTCGCCGACAAAAGAATTGTGATCTATATGGGTGCTGCCAAGTTCTCTGAAGAAAATCATGAAATTTTAGTTACAAGATCACTAGAGATGTAAATTGTTATTCAAGCTTAAGATTTGACTTGGCTAGTTTTCACGTACAGGCTAAATAATATTTATTTAATTAACTCTACTTCGTTTAGTCATACGGAGGTTAGTGTACTTTTTGTTTGTATTGTACTTATGCTGTTAGGTTGATATCATACCTATGTGACTTTTCTGAAATTGGGTTTGTTGGTAAAAACTAGCAGTCAAATCTTGAGCTTGAATTACAATTTACATCTCTAGTGATCTTGTAACTTTCTTTTGTCGGCGAAGTCGATAACGACGTCTGTTCTTAATACCTATTGAACTTGGCTCTCATATCATTCACATTTATGTTTTTGATGGGATATACAATACGAAATAGCTTATCTAGAATTGAAATGTATACGTAGGCTGAATGTGAGACCCAAGTGGAATGTGAGCACGAATGGTATGCTGAGAGACGTAGGTATGTAGCGCGGTTGCCGAACTCGCGGGGACGATGTGTGCTCCCTATTCAGATGACAGGTGGGATAGAAAACAGATTAGGTACTTGATACGTTCTTATTTCGCATCAGCAAATCAATATGGCAATGAAACGCGCAGTTCAATATATACGTTTTTATGTACAGACTATTACTTTTATTATTTATTTATCGTCTTACTTACTTACTTACTTACTTTATTACTTTTATTATTTATTTATCGTCTTAACAAGGAACTGCGTAAATTTAAATTATAAATTCAAGTGGGTGGTATCAAACAACGATAAGATAATTCCCTCGCGGATGCTAATACCTTGGCGCAAGACCACCTGCCATCGGATAGAATCGGTACATCTACTTAGCCTTTGGTGAATAACAGAGCAAACATATTTGAGTCATTGATTTGAAGGATGACACAAAAGAGCTCTTTAATTTGATAGATTTTAAAATAAAGCTCGACACAGTAACAGTCAAACTATTAGTAGTCCTCATTATTTTTCTATGGGATTGCCGAACTCAAAACTGCCAATTTTTGGTGGGCGCGTGTGATGATCAAACATTCTTTCATTTTTATGAATACAACCCTTTATCCTACTGCAGGTCACGCAGCAAGGAGGCGTGCGTACGTGTGTACCTCAGGCAGGGCCGGTGCGCTGTGGTGCGAGCGCTGAACAGAACACCCTGTGTCAACAGTAAGCCGCGCCTGCCGGCTGCCGGCTGCCGAGCAAACTGTGTGTTGATAAAAGTAACACGGAGTCCACCGCGTGCCGCGTGACGTTTGCCGTACTCCCACGCGCTTTTTGCGTGTTTGCCGCCGCGTGCCGAGTGCCGCGTGACGAGCGCCCGGCGTGGGTGCACTCCACGATCCGTTATCTACTGCATGCCAATGAATTCCAAATTCCAAAGTGTTATTTTAGATAATGTTATCGTTTGGTATCAAATAAAACGGCAAATTAATTCGACACGCTTTGATAATTCCTGTATTATCCCAGATAACATTAATAACGTGCATCAGGAAAATTTGACAGAAGGCCCGACATAATGTAACTGAGTCGTTAATTCGTCTTATCTTCCCTTGAACCTAATTTAATATATCTTTTTGTTTAGTTTACAACATCTAGACGAACATTGCATTGATAGGACAGAGGTGAAGTATCACGAGACTCGTATTCGCCCTACGATCGCGGTTAGCGCCGATGAAAATATGTAACATTTGATTCAATTTATTATTTATCAACATGTATCCTTCACTCGGCGACGCAATTTCCTGCGCTGCCAACTTCGCAGTATTTAAATAACCTTAGCTATTAAACGTGTGCAAAAAGTCCGCTAAAAGATTTGACCTACATTCGGCAGCTGGAAACGTAGTCCGTAATTAAAAGGCGAGTGAAAACTCGTCGCCTTTCACGGGCCGACAAACACGGCGAGAGCTGTGCGCCGCCGCCGCCACTGCAGCGCCACAGCAGACACGCGGCACACTGCTAGCAGCGCGGCCGCGGCACGAGCACCGCAAAATAATAAATTTAGTAAATAAATATTTGTTCCTCAGCGGCCCTTATTAAAAACGTTATAAATTTTCCGCTTGAGGCAATATTATCGAAGCGCTACAACAAATTAACCGCTCGCCTGCGCGGGTGGGCGGGGGGAGCGGCGGTAGATTTATCGCCCGCAGTATCGGCCGTTATAAAAACATCCTAATCTCGCACTCAGCCCGCGCGCTGCACGCTCGGCTCGGACGAGGTTTTATGCTTCAAGAGCGCTCGGTAACTAGATAAAAAGCAGGTGCCATGCCATCATCCGTATTCGAAAAACTTTGTTCGAATAACTCGCTACAGCTGGAGGCCGCGGCGAATGTAATAGTTGAGGCTTTCACCTCAACGTTTTGATCCCATTTCCGTAATTGGCGGAAGCGACGCGCGGAGTTGGTAAAAAGCGTTGTTGTGTAGAGCGCGGACGACGGCGGGGCGCGGCGGGGGCGAGGGCGGCGCGTGCTGCCGCCGAACTCTACCGCCGCTAACGAGGCTGAGTCAACTATACACAGAAAAGGCCTGTTACCTATACACTAGACTATATTGCAGGCATAGTTAAAACATCGTGAGAAAACTAGAGTGTTTAAGGTGTTCACGTGTGTGTGTGTGTGTGTGTATGTGTGTGTAAGTGTGTGTGTGTGTGTGTGTGTGAGGGTGTGTGTGTGTGTGTGTGTGTGTGTTTGTGTGTGTGTGTGTGTGTGTGTGTCAAGAAGCTCAAATAAATGATCTATCTATCTAGGTTTATACGAGTACTTCAGTGCGTGGGTAAGTATTGAGTAAGCAGCCTAGATATAGGTCCAACTGTAGGGCACATGCCTTATCTGAAAAGAGAGAGAGAGAGAAAGAAAAATGAGCTTGATCACCACGCGTGCCCACCGCAGATTGGCGATTTCAAACGCCGAGGTACGTAGCCACACCTCAGACCCTTAGGTTCTCATATTATGATGTTTTTTTTTTCACCGGTAGCGATTGGTATTGCTAGTACTGTAACTTCACAAATGTACATAACTTAAAAAACAAATTCATAGCATTTGACGACCTCTGTGGCGTAGCGGTTAGCGCATCTGCTTACCATGCGAGAGGTCCCGGGTTCGATCCCCGGCTGGAGACAAAAAAAAACTCCAGGTCTTGGATGTTTACATGTTTGTGACGTCGCTGTTTCTGGTTCCCACGACACAGGGTATTCTAGTGTGGGCCAGAAGCACTGTATGTGCCTGTATGTAAATATTTGTTGTTTGTTTATACATTAAATTAAGCCTATACTCTCTCTCTATCTCCCTCTCTCTCTCTCTCTCTCTCTCTCTCTCTCTGAGAGAAGGCCTGTGCTCTGCAGTGGAACAATGTAGGCTCCATTTATTGATATGTTGCATACAGCGTCTAGTAGTAACTTTGAGATATCATGGTTCGTCATCATGAGTCGTTCGTGGCGCACTAAAAGATGTAGTATCGTATCACGCAGTTCCAGGTACACTAAGGTTCGGTAAATTAATCAACGTTCATAGTAAGTTCATTTGAAGAGAAATAAAACCAGTAGGCGCGTGTACACTTGGAGATAAGCGATAAGCGAGGTGACTACTTAGGCACCGTCATGCCTGGGACATCATGCCTGGGACATTTACGATACTTAGTTATGTCCTGATGTGTGCTGACATTTGAACTAACGACCTCACAAGTGTGTTATAGCCACCTTATAACACAACAAACTACAAGTAAAACACGAAAAATATACTACAAAATCCTGAATACATCGAAACCAGAATGTTATTATGTAGGTATGAATTTTTTTTTTGTCCATAAACTGAATATTACACCTAAAGTTCACTAACATAACATAACATAACATTTACTTACAGGCACACACATTGCCTCCGGCCCTACACTAGGATACCCTGTGTCGTGGGAACCAGAAACAGCGACGTCATAAACATGTAGACATCCAAGACCAGGGTTTTTCTTTTTGTCCCCAGCCGGGATTCGAACTCGGGACCTACCGCATGGTAGTCAGATTCACTAACCGCTGCGCCACAGAGGTCGTCATTGCCACTACAAACAGTACATTAAAGGATCATCATCAGGAGTCTAAAAATATTATTATAAAAAAAATGTTTCAAAGGCAACAGGATATTTTTTATTACAGTGAGTCAAGAATCAAGAAAAGTTTATATGAAGCCTGTACGTACAACAATGCAGTGGCGGCGGCGGCGGCGGCAACACCTCGCGGGGAAGTCAAAACAACTCTTAAGAGCCGCTTAAAACTTTCCGCGAGCCGAGCGGCTGAAAAACAATTGGCAACCCTCCTCCCGTGCATGTCCCTAATCCTGGTAAAAATAGTTTGCTCTTTGACTCATCTTTTGGTATAGTATCGCAGAAATAACATTGGAAGATACTTGGATAAAAGTTTATTACTGGTCGATTAACCGTTTCAACGATGGCGCTAGGCGCCCGCATATAAGTAGATATAGACACATCAAGTAACAACTCTCATCTACTTTACTTATATCAATGAACTGCAACCCAGCAACTGACGCATTCTTAGAAAGGGATGCACCACCGTAAAAATGCTAGAAATACATTTTCGACTGATTGGAGCCAATCTAATCGTGTCATATCTAAAATCAATTAAAACTCTAAAAACGTATTATAAGTTTTTTAATTTATTGTTTTATTTGTACACTATTTAGTACACTAGCTGACCCGGCAAACGTAGTTTAGCCCTATTTTAAAAACATAAAAATTGGTGAAGCCGTTTTGGTAACAAACACTATGAAAAATTTTTATGTATTAGATATATAGGCATGTGAATTCGAAAAACTAACGAGGTCTGCATTTTTTCTGTTCATTGTTCGCGGCTGAATAGACATCCAATGCGTACGCTCGAAACATTCACCAATAGTAAAGCTGTATAGGGCCGAGACTATTGAAATACATTGCAACGCGGCTACGGCGTAGCGCGTAGCCACTGCTACGCCGTAGCGACTGGGCGGCGGCAGCGGAAGTCGTTCCGGAGCCACGCCGCGCGCCAAATTGCAATAAAAGTGGACGTGCGCGGAGTGCGCGCCGCCGCCGCCGCCGCCGGACAGAGGGCTCACTTACTCTCATACTAATGGAGGGTTCACTTACTCTATACTACACTAAGAAAATTCTGGCAAACGGTTCGTAACACGCCCACCAGCTCGCTGGATTGCTGGTAGTGGCTGGATGAGGATGGCCAAGGAGAGATGGAAGTGGCGTGCTTTGGTGGAGGTATACGTGCAGCAGTGGACGAGTATGGGTTGATTGATTTAATAACATTATAATATTTTTGAACTAAAACTTTCGTAAGCACAACACATTGTAAACTTTTAGTCCGGATTTACTTACGGGTGTTGTTATATCGGAAGAGTCCGACCAGGTTTCGCTCCGATTCGCAGAGCTTAATCATGGTGAGCAGAGACGGAGCTCGCGTCGTCGGTTGCTCGTCTCACACTGCGGGCAAGCGCGCGGCGCGCCCGCGCCGAGATGGGTGGGGCGGGTGCCGGCACCGGCTGCGGGGGACTCCCGCTGGCTTGCGACGCGGCGCCTGCCGCTTTCCCGTCGTCAATGTTGCTGGGCATGACGGCACAGACACAGCTCACGACGTTTTCGTTCTTGCAGTGTCGATCTCGATATTCACTTTCACTGTGCTTTCGTAGAACCGGTTTCCAGGCCGGCGGTAGAGCCCATCCACTGTCTCTATTGAAATTCGGGTGGCGACTTATTTCAATAGCCTCGCGCATTTTTCGTGGCACAAAAAACTTGTCTTTGGACAATATTTGTGCCTTATCGAAGCGGATAAAGTGACGAGTGTCCTGGGTCAATGCGTGTTCTGCTACCGCCGAGCCATCGATTTTTCGGTTTTTCATACAGCGTATGTGCTCCGAAATTCTGACTGAGATATTTCGCTGTGTCTCACCTATGTAGCATTTGCCACAGTCACACGGTATCATATACACTCCGGGGACATTCAGTGGGTCGCTATCCTTCGGCGAGCGCAGTAACTGTCGGATTCTTGCTGGGGGGCGATAGATCGTCTTGATGTTGTATTGCCTGCGCAACAACAAACCGACCTTATCCGTAATTCCTTTCACAAAGGGCAAGAAACTTGGTATTCGCTCCGCCGTAGCGACTCTACGCTGCGCTGGCGTCGAAGTGGCTACGCGCATACTCTGTCTCCATTTGTAGCCATTGTCCTCCAGTACCCCTCTAACATGGCGTAGCTCATCCTCCACGTATTGTGGGTCACACAACCGGAGAGCTCGGTTGATCAGGGCACGGGGGACGGAGAAAAGATGTGTCGGATGATGGTTTGACTCTGCGTTTAGATAGCAATCCGTGTGTGTCGGCTTGCGATACACCGTGTGCGTTAATTGGCCTCCCGGTTCGCGCTGCACTAACACGTCTAGAAACGGCAGTTTTCCATCTTTTTCTTCCTCCAGAGTAAACGTTATCCTTGCATGTATATCGTTGATGTGCTCTGTGAACGGAGTTAGCACATCCTTGTCGATTACAGCAAATACATCGTCCACATATCGCCACCAGTATCTCGGTCCCCTTGATGCACTACTTAGGGCTGCCTGCTCGAACCACTCCATGAATATGTTGGCTACAACCGGTGCGATGGGAGATCCCATCGCTACTCCATCGGTCTGTATGAAAAAATCTCCTCTCCAAAGAAAATAGCCACTGCGTAGACAGAGTTCTATCATTCCCAAGTATGCGGTGGGCACATCATTTTTCTCCAGTAGGTCCGCGATGATGTGCAGCGTATCGTCGACCGGTACATTGGTGAATAAAGACGTTACGTCAAAGCTCACCATAATCTCTTTGACCTGTAGGGAGACGCCCTCTAACAAATGGATAAAGTGCGTGGAGTCTTTTACGTTGCTTGCCGTTTGTCCCGTCAGTGGTTGCAGGATATCCGCCATGTGGCGTGAGATGTGGTAAGTCGGCGAGTCTATTTGGCTCACGATGGGTCTGAGTGGCCAATCTGGCTTGTGCACCTTCGGTAAGCCGTATATTCTCGGTGGAGTGGGATTTTTATGTGCCGTCATGCCCAGCGACATTGACGACGGGAAAGCGGCAGGCGCCGCGTCGCAAGCCAGCGGGAGTCGCCCGCAGCCGGTGCCGGCACCCGCCCCACCCATCTCGGCGCGGGCGCGCCGCGCGCTTGCCCGCAGTGTGAGACGAGCAACCGACGACGCGAGCTCCGTCTCTGCTCACCATGATTAAGCTCTGCGAATCGGAGCGAAACCTGGTCGGACTCTTCCGATATAACAACACCCGTAAGTAAATCCGGACTAAAAGTTTACAACATTATAATAAATTATAAAAGTATCCTAACATACTAATACCGATGGATGAATAAATAAAAGTAATATAAATATTGCCGTTTTTTACCTTTGAATGTCAATAATAGGATTTTTTTTTCTATTTAACAGATGTTTAAGAGCGTAAATAATTGCAAATCAATGGTATGTTGATAATGTTTGATTATAACACATAGTAGAAGTAAACTTTTGTAAGGACATTATTTGACTCATTTTTTACAAAAAACTAGTTCAGTGTCAGCCTACTATCAGAAGAACTCAATTGGTCATTCCAACAATTTTTGCATTTCATAATTTGCACAACCATAATGATTTATAATTCAATTCAAATTCAAAATTTCATTCAAAAATTTTATTTCAACGTAAAGAATTTACATTCTGCTTGTTGAATGTCAATGTACATATAGTTATGTATAATGTTAGCCGCTGCCTTGGGGCCGTCTGTAGTGGAGAAAAATGCAGCGAAAAAAACTCCACTCTGACCATCTTTTCTCAAATCACCTTAAAGCTAATACAAATCAAACCTACAAAATAATATCTTGGATGTGTTGAACACTAGGCACATTTATCCTGTGATTAAATTTGATATTAAACTACTATTTAATGCCATACGTCCTTGTCTTCTAAATAATCGTTGATTTTATAATAAGCTTTTTTGCAAAGAGTGTGCTTAATACAATTCTTAAATCGCGTTGTAGGTAACTCTAATATATCTTGGGGTATCTTGTTGTAGAACCTTATACAGTGCCCCATAAAGGAAGTATTAACTTTTGCAAGTCTAAATCGTCGAAATGACAATTTATGTTTATTCCTAGTATTAACGTTATGATGGCTACCAAGTGTTTCGACTGTAATATTTTTCCTAACGTACATAATATTTTACAACTGGCTTACAACTGTTAGGATGTTAGTTTCTTTGAAAAAGTCTCTTAGCGAGTCCCTACTACCTAGCTTGTAAATAAATCGGATCGCTCTCTTCTGCAAGATGAAGATAATCTCAATGTCTGCTGCCCGGCCCCACAGTAGTATACCATAGGACATAATACTATGGAAGTAACTAAAATAAACAAGCCTAGCAGTTGCAACGTCAGTAAGTTCTCGAATTCTTTTTACAGCATATGTTGCGGAGCTAAGTCTATGTGCTAATTTTACAATATGTGGACCCCATTGTAGTGTGGCATCGATTGTGATGCTCAAAAATACAGTATCTTCAACAAATTCTAGTTTTTCATTTCCAATCGCAATGTTATTCTCAACTAATTTTACGTTAGGTAGGGTAAACTTCATACATTTTGTCTTTTTTTAATTTAACAATAGATTATTTGCATTAAACCAATCTAGAACGTGCGAAAAAGCATTATTTGCTTCGTCAAGATTATTTTCCTGTCTCCTTATTTTAAAAATAAGTGACGTGTCATCAGCAAATAGCACTATATAAGGTCCTCCTTGTGTAGATTTTCCGAAATACATAAACTCACGCCTGAATCCTGGAGGAGCAGGTAGAGATCAGAGTGCAACCACTTGCCACTTTCCTGGCAGAACTTTTACAGATCAGATTTTATCAAATAACGCTAGTAGGGTGCACTTCTGCCCTAATTATTCTGTGATGCTCAAAAAGATGTACTCAAAATGTGTTTTGTTATCATGTCAACATTCGCACTGACGCCACAACAAAATGTGTAGGTACTTACTTTATACCTGTTGACATTTTGTTTTGAATGTAAAATGCCGGGTTTGCTAATGGTAATGTTTCGGAATGGAAGCGTCGGCGAGTTATGCGATGCGGTATGATTTGTTTGTCGGAACCTAAAAGTTACTTGAATGTGTGCGTGTACGTGTTTGTGTGTGTGTGAGAGAGTGTTTGTGTGTGAAAAAAACCTTCCCAGAACAATATAAATTCAGCGATATTTTCAAAATAGGTACACCATTAATTTCGGGTGGTTAAAAAGCCACAGAAGAATTAAATTATTGTCTAAGTTACCTACGTTCTAGATTTGCAGTTACTTTCTAGATGTGTAGGAAACAATCTTGTGAACTAACGTAATAATAAACTATGAATGTCCAGCTCTTGTATTACGTAACCGACATGCGACAGAGGGGACTGTCGCATGTCGGTTTAAGCATTTAGACAACTACAAAGTGTCAAAATATGACTGTATTTAATTGACACTTCCAAGTAGACTTAATTGGACAGCTCCATATAGTAGAGGACTTACGTAATTGCACCCCCTTGTCCCAAACTAGGGAGTCATATGCTATGGCAACTAGGCAAGGACATTACAAACATGGAAATACACCTAGTTTAAGTCCATTTGTACAAATGTACAGAAAACGGGAATCGATCACATATCTCCGACAACAATCAAACGTAATACCGCTAGACTAGTGCAAGTCAAATTATATGTATATCTATGCCAAGTTTTTGCTTTCTAATACAAATCGTCTCTAAGTGGAAAGACAGATCGACAGACGTAGGTAACTATAATGTTTCCTTGTAGTCAACAAGAAACCCTAAAAATTCAAAAACTCTAAAAATTCAAAGTCTCTGAATCAGAAAACTCTATTATATAACAACATTTCATTATGCAAATTATTGTGTTATCTAACTGCTATACTATCACATAACACGTTTGATCCACGCAGTCACCAGGTAATCAAGTCATAATAATAATAATCCAATTACGCGATCACGCGTTTCGATTAAGTAAAATTATTTTGAGTAATCGCACTTGGTCATAATCTTGCTTCATATCGGCAGCAAAAACAAGGTTCGCCAACCCACTAAAAGAATTAGCCAATCAGCGTCAAGACAACGCTTTTTATCGCAACTGAGCCCTCCATTTCACTTTTCATTGTTAGTAACAGATAACTGTAAAATAGTTAACATATTTCGTTGCACATGCAAGCAGATGTCCGTGACGTCAACTTCTTTGAATACCTACTTTAATGTGAAACTATCGTTTTCTACGAATCCATAACTTTATCTAACTTAAAGGAACTTCGTAAACTAGGGATGTCGGGTTCAAATCTACTAGGTACCGAGCCTCGTTATCATCCGGGACCTTCGATTGACATTATTATATTTTTCTTCGATAAGATCAACGACACTCGCCACTATATTTCACAGCTATCAGGAGAGATAAGTAAGCAGGTAGGTACAAGTTCTGATGAGGATTAATATGAATGATTCTGGCTGACGGCGTGTCGCGATAACGTTATTATTTAACGGCAGGCGGGTCTGTCTACTAAATGTATAGTTGTTCAATACATTTTTATTACCATGGAAATGGCTGTTTTATTGATTGTTGTGTAATCGTATTCCATTACTTTTATACCTACGAAGGTATACTGGGCGTCCCAAGGTTATGGGACATGAAGGGAACGTACCTTAAATATCGTAGATAGGGTATTTTGCTTAAAGAAGACTTTATGTTATTTTTAAACGTTAGTAATTCTGCATTCAAAGATTTTCTAAAAATTACTTGCCTCGTCTGGTAATCGAACCGACTTAAATGTAAAAAAAAAACACCCCTACTTTTATGATGCCAATCGAAAGAATGGCCAAAAAATAATAACTCTTCTTAAGTAAAATAGCATTTTGGTAATTCAATAGTTAGCAGATTGTTTTGTGTAAGTTGAAAACTTTGCTACTTATGCGTCTATTAGTTAGAATTAATGTGGAGTTTCTTTGCGAGCTTTTTTCCGCATAATGTATTAATTGTGAATCTAATAGCTTTGACGTTGATTAAGTAAACATTTTGATTTTATATTTTTCTTTGGTTCTTGAACTCGTAGGGGAGCACAAAGGCTTAACTATTGGGCTATAGATCTTTTCCAAGTTGTCCTAAGCCGTTTTTATATTGAATAAAAAATAAATACTATGACATGCAGTTTGTGATACACGATTGCTTAAGAGACTGCAAAATATTTTCTAATAAATAACATTCATTAAGCGATTCCTAATCAAATCAAATTTACTAGAAAATATTTATTTACTAATAAATGTCAATGAAGCGCAAGTCGTCTGTCAGGATCGTAGCAGGTGGCAGTCCCTGCTCTCTGTTTATCCCCCAAAGACAAAGGCGTGAGCTCATGTATGCATGTAAGTTAAACGAATACCATTTGGTTCACAACTTGCATGAAAACTGACTAACTATGGGGCCCCAAGTACTTCTACTGGGATAAGAAACACTCATGAGTTAGTTTAATAAATGTTTATTCAGAAATTCGAGTTTGTTTAACATTAGTTAGTCAATATAAATCGTCGGCGAGCGAGCACGTCGCGTGGTGTCGCTCGTTGCACTTGCATTATTGCTATAGTACGCCGCGTGTGTGGCACCGGCTGGTAGCTGGCCTCCTGAACACTGCGCAGTGTACAGTGTACAGCGCTCACTGCACTGCACACTGCACACTGTTGTACACAGTGCTACACACAGCTCGTTGTATACTTTACTAACAGTTTATCCTATTTACAATAGTACACTTTACGTGATCAAGTTCCTAGATAAATGACTAGAGACAACTATCGACTATTTACATTTTTACAAATAAGAAAATGTAATGTTAAATATTTCAGACATATAACTTTCCCTTCGCTTTCTTCTACCTGTTTTTTAATTCGTTTAGTTTGCAAGGAATTGTTGAAACTTCATCAATTCACTTTATAATATTTTACAGAGTTAGGTACCTATCGTTTTAAAATTTGAAATGGCGATAGTTGATTTATAGTTAAGTTACTATACCGTTATCATTGTAGAACTTCAAGATATTGAATAAACAAGTTATCATCTTTTTATAAAGTAAAGCAATTGACGCAACTTATGATTTCGATTTTTTTTAATTTTTCGATGATACATCTGTATTTTTTCCTGTACCTAGGTCTTAAGCAATCCAGCAGAACAGAACATAATTATTCTTGTTAAACTTATAAATAATCCCTAATGTACTATCCTGAAGTATAGTTTTAAGTTTAACTATGATGGAGAGCCCAGTTTAGTCCCAAAATTGAAAATAAAGTGTATAAACCTCCAATCATCGCGGTACCACACTACTGACATTTCACTAATTTTTTTCATCGAAAACATAAGCTGTAAATATTATAAATTAAACAGTATGGACGGATCACACTGAACCAATTTATACAAACTGACAAACACATTATAAACTCAATAAATAATAAAGTGGGATCCACTAGTAGCGAGCGACGGGCGTCGCAGGCGCAGGGGAGGGGGAGGGCCGCGTGCGATACTCTGCTCCGGCGCGGGGGCGAAGTGTCGTAGCGGCGCGCGGGGCAGGGGGGGGCTCGCCCGACGAGTGTGACGAGCACAGCGATAGTGTCTCTATGTAGTCCGACATGTCGCTCGCGCCGCTGGACGTGCTCCCCCCCGCGCCCGCCCCCGCCCCGCGCGGCCGCACCGGCACCTCCGCCTCGGCCGACGAGGACTTACCCCCCGTCGCCCGCGCGCCGCCTTCACCCCCGCCTCCGCCGCGCGGCTCCGTGGACCGTGAGCGGCGTGCGGGGGGTGGGCGCGGGGGCGCGCGGGGTGGGGGCGAGCATAGCGACACGCCCGAGTCGTTGCTGCTGCTGGAGTCGCGGCAACCCGGCACCGAGGCGCAGCGCCGCACCTCCGCCGCAGCCACCGACCCTCCTTCGATCCACTGCCGCGCGTCCACTGAGCTAGAGCGAGCCGGGGGAGCCGGACTGCCGGCGCGACGCGGGGCGGGAGGGCCCGGCGGAGACATGGGTGTGTAGCCCGCGGGGGCCGCGGGAGGAGCGCGCGGCTCCATGAGCAGGTAATCGTCGCCGCACGTGCAGCCCTCGCCCTCCTCCTCCCCGCGCCGCAGCCGCCCCCACCAGTCGTGCGCGTTCTCATAATGGGCCCCCGCGGCGGCGTGCGGAAATCGTAAGTTCTCGTAGTCAGCGAAGCGGGTGGGGGTGCGTGGGGGACGGCGAGACTTGCGGGACAGGTCCACTGTGGCGTAGAGAGGCGCGGACGCCGCCGGGGGTGGCGCGGGCGCGGGCGCGGGGGGCGCGCGGCGCAGCCAGCCCTGCGCCCAGTCGGTGACGCGGCGGCAGGCGCACATGGCGCCTCCTCCCCCGCCGCCCCCGCCGCCGCCCGCGGGCGCGCGCAGGCGCACCACGCAGCCGCACGGCCGCCGCTCGATGCGCGAGAGCTCGGGGCTGGCGCGGGCCTCGTCCTCCTCACTGAGACACTCTTGCAGTCGCTTTGGTGTGTCATAGTATTCTCCTTCAGCCTGTAAATTTAATTTTATTTGAAATACTCATTTTTTTTATAATAAATAGGATATTTTTTTTAAGTTAAAACATACATCAGACATTTTTCTGGCTTACCAAAGGAAAGAAACACAAAGTTACCTCGACAGAGGGCAGTCGCGGCACGTCGTAGTTGTCGAGCGCCGCGCCGCGTGGGGGGAAAGCGCTGGCGGAGCGCGGGAGTGGAGGCATGCTCCAGGCGGGGCTGAAGAGGGGCGCGGGGGCGGGGGCGGTGCCCAGCTTGGACATGCAGGAGCGGCACCGCGCCAGCCCCGCGCCCCCCGCGCCCCCCGCGCCCTCCAGCGAGGTGTCAGAGCCGCGCCACGCCGCCAGCCGCAGCGAGTCGGGCCGCGCCGCGCGGGACCCCTCGCCGCCTGCATCACATAACTGTTAACAGTGTCTAAACGATGTCTACAAAACTAAAATAGGTATAATTGTGCTTATCCAACTTCTACTAATTATCCTGATTTTGCGCTACCTACACTCATCATGAAGTTAGTTTTGATGATAAAGGATAGCCGTAAAACAGTTTAAAAATACATATTCATGATTGAGAGGTTTTTAGAAATATCTTTTGCGAGCCGTGCATTTTTCGTGAACTATGGTGTGTGTGTGTGTGTGTGGGTGTGTGTGTGCGCGCGCGACTGACCATCTGCGAGCGCGAGCGCGGCCTGGTGTCGCAGCGCGGCCGCCGCGTCGGCTGCGCGCGCCGCCGCCAGCACGTGCGCGCCCGCGCCGCGCCCGCACGCCGCGCCGCCCTCCAGCACCAGCCTGACACACATCGCGGGCCGGCTTTGTTACCGCTCAAGCTTCACTACTACGCCGCCACAAGTCACAAGTTGTTTGGCACTGACAGCTATGTTACAATTTGACAATCGCTGTACAAAAAAGTCGCGACTTTCGACATTTAAAATGCACGAATAGCGTCATCGTACAACCCATGGTGCTCATTTCAATATTAAAAAAGAACCACTAAAAATTGTTACAATATGCAAATAATATTACTCCATCGAGAGATAGTTACATAGGTACATAGTTTGTATCAAATATTAGGTACTGCGTTTATTTGGAAAACTAACAGGTTATAACGAACACTATTTAAAATTACGTCACTCATTGTTAAGATGGTCTATTGACAAATTAAGCAAAATTATCAATGAACGCCACGCTAGTGTAACGTAGCGGTTGCGAGGGGCTCACCTGTCCCCCGCGGCGCCGAAGCGGCGCAGCGCGCTGACCTCCCACACTAGCAGCAGCTGCGGCGGCGCCCCCCCCGCGCCCCCCGCCGCCAGCGCCGCGCACCCCCGCGCCACGTGCAGCCGCGCGCGCCCCCCCGCCCCCCCCGCCGCCGCCGCCGCCGCCGCCGCCCCCGCCACCACGCGCACCTCGAATGAGCGCGCGCGCAGCGCCGTCACCGCCGCCGACTGACACACACACGAGCGATTACTATTTTTGTTGCTGTGTCTACTTTTTGGTGGTGGTTTTATGGCGGTGGCGGTTGTGGTAGTGGATAGAACGATGGACTCGAAAGCGAAAGACTGATTCGATTCTCAGTGCGGGCATGTACCTACCTATGACTTTTCTTTCTAAGTTATTGTACATTTGTGAAGTTGTAGTAGCAATACCATCCAGTAACAATGACGGAAAACCGCGTGAGGAAACCTGAGGGCCTGAGCTACTGTTTCATACTGGTGATTAACCCCATACTCTCTCTGAAAGAAGGCCTGTGCCACGGTAGGGACCGTGGGACGTATATACCTAAGCCACTTATGCTACCTGTTGAAATTAAGGATTCTGTCCCACTGCTTGGCAAAAGTTTTGCCCATGATCCTCCACTTCTCTCTGTCTTGAGCCAGCCTCTCCCATCCGGGGAAAAAGATGAGAGATCGTCCCGCCATCAACTTTAGTAAGTAAATCATGAGCAACGGCTCGGCAAATATATACATTGATAGACATTTCTCCCCATTGGCACTTACCAGAACCGACTCCGAAACCTCTCTAACATGAGGTAAGCGTTCTACAACCACCACGCGCAACCACCAAGTCGGCCATTTTACTAAGCAACATGATTTTTTGTGTATTAAATAAGTACCTATGCAACGTGATGTAGTGTAGGTACCTTCCACTGCAGCATCCGCTCGCGCGAGTCCAGCGCTAGCACGTGCACGGCGTCGCGGCACAGCAGCGCCAGCGCGTGCTCCGCCCCGCCCCCGCCCCCGCCCGCGCCCGCCCCCTCCGGCGCCCACTCCTCCAGCCCCACGCAGCGCGCCAGCGACAGCGCCGCCTTCACGCCCGCGCCCCCGCCTCCGCCCCCGCCCGCGCCCCCGCCGGCACCCCCGCCGGCGCCCGCCGACCAGCGCGCGCGGGCGTCCCGATACAGCAGCAGGTGTACGCAGTCTGAGTACATACACAAAAAAAAGTTGCGAAAAAAAAAGATTAAGAAGTCGAATTAAGAACTTCCTCCTAGTTTGAAGAAGTTAATAATGACAAAAGTGTTCATTAATTTTTCATTGCGAAGGAATTGTTGTGTTTTAAATTTTGGCCTTTCTGTTTGTTTCACATGCAGAGTGTTTAGGTATATCTATCTATATATATAAAAGGAGAAGCTGACTGACTGACTGACTGATATATCAACGCAGGGCCCAAACTATAAGGGTTAGAAACTTGAAATTTTGCATAGGGGTTCCTTTTATAATGTAGGGGAGCACTAAGAAAGGATTTTTGAAAATTCATCTCCTAAGGGGGTAAAATGGGGGTGCAAAGTTAGTATGAAACTTTGCCGTTTTTTAAGTTATTTGAATGAAACTCAGTAAGAAGGGTTTTCGTTAAAATTCATGAAACACGTGTAAAATATTTTTCCGAAAATCATCCCTTAAGGGGGTAAAAGAGGGGTGCAAAGTTATTATGAAAGTTCTCTGATTTTCAAAGTTATCTCAATAAAAAGTGGTATTTGGTTTACAAGTTTCTAATGATGGTTATTTCTGATATCCCTTTTTGTGAATTCACCCACTAAGGTGGTAAAAAAGGGGTGGAAAGTTAGTATGAAATTGAAATTATTTGAATGAAACTCAGTATGAAGGGTCTTCATTGAAAGTCAAAACACGTGTAAAATATTTATCCGAAAATCATCCCTTAAGGGGGTAAAAGGGGGGTGCAAAGTTAGTATGAAAGTTCTCTGCTTTTCAAAGTTATCTCAATAAAAAGTGGTATTTGGATTGTAATTTTCTAATGATGATTATATCCGATATCCCTGTTTGTGAATTCATCCACTAAGGGGGTAAAAGGGGGTGCAACGTTAGTATGATAGTTCTCTGATTTTCAAAATTATTTCAATAAAATGTAAATTATGTAATAGATATGAATGTTAATGAGCACACAATTTTTTTGTTGTAATTATTTCACATGCGCTAAAAGTATCCGTGACTTATTTTAAAACACTTTGTTGAACTAAAGCCTACGCGGACAAAGTCGCAGGCAACAGCTAGTTTATTATATTTTGAGTATTGTGCCGTTAATTAATGTTATTATCGATCTATTTTATATATCTATCTATCTAAAAAAGTTACAAAAGGAATATTTTAAAGAAAATTTTCACACTCGAACAGACTTAGGTAAAATCTTACAATGTAACCCAGTCTTGTAAAAACTATATCTGCTTATTTGACACAAATAATATTTGCGAGTAGTCTGATTATTTGCATAGCGTAGCGCAGCGGAGGGTGCGGGCGCGACCCTCGCACCTCGCGCCTCGCACCCTCGCGCTCGAGCTGTGTCGCGCGTCTAATGTGTCAATGATTGGTTTAATAGGACTCCCACTATTCTCGCTACTACTCACGGGAAAGGCAACATCGTATAATGTTTCGTTGTTTGGTGCAAGTATAAACATTTTTTTATTAAATAACTACAAAAAATAGAATAAGTATTGATAGTTCTCAATTCTCAAATCAGAATCAGAAGAATGAATGACCTTGGACGAACAACTACATAAACGTTGTATTATATGAATATTTTAGTCTTACGATGAGCAATTTAGTTTACGGTCTCTTCTGTTGAGACTTAACTACTGGACTGTTGTTACTGGACTATATTAGGTACAATGTCAGGGTCAGTGCCGTGGCACAATATGCAAGCCCCGTCCCCTTGTCACAACTGGTATGTTCACAACTGGTACGTCCCCTTGTCAAATGTACCACCGGACACGACAAAAACATGAACCTTATGCATAAAGTTCACTTTCACACAGATTAAAATCTGTACATTTCTTCTAATTGGTTTTACTCAAGTTTGAAAAAACACGAGTATAGGTAGCAAATCAAATGATGTTAAATTTAAAACTCACCAGCAACAGGAGATAACTTCCGCATCACGCACCAGCGCGGCTTCCACTGCAACAGACAACAGGACATTTACGGACGTCACACGACACGACACAACACGACACGGCACGGCACGAGTCGATGCTCACTTTGCGGCCGTCGCGGTACTTGACGCTGCCCTCGATGATGACGCACTGGTCTGCCATGCTGCGGCCGGCACCCGGCACCCGGCCCTGCCTGCCCGCCCGGCCGGCCGGCCGGCCGCTCGCAGCGGCGGCGGCGCGTCACCGGCACGCGCGGGCCCTGCAACAGGCCGGATACCTCAACTCACCACTACACTATACCTAAATGATCCTCACACCCATTTACATACATGAGCTCACACCTGTATCCCAGAGGGGTAGGCAGAGACCAAGGACTACCATCTGCCACGATCCTGACAAATCACTTTCGCTTCATCAACATTCATTAGTCCTTGCGTAGAGTGCACGCCGGTTTCGTGTAATGTTTATCCCACCGAAAACATAAATGTGAATGATATGAGAGCCAAGTTCAACAGGTATTAAGAAAAGACGTCGTTATCGACTTCGCCGACAAAAGAATTGAGATCTATATGGGTGCTGCCAAGTTCTCTGAAGAAAATCATGAAATTTTAGTTACAAGATCACCGAGATGTAAATTGTAATTCAAGCTCAAGATTTGGCTGCTAGTTTTTACCAACAATCCCAATTTCAGAAAAGTCACATAGGTATGATATCAACCTAATAGCATAAGTACAATACAAACAAAAAGTACACTAACCTCCGTATGACTAAATGAAAAAAATGAAAATGAAAATGAATTTATTTAGTAACCAAAACGAAGTAGAGTTCATTAAATAAATATTATTTAGCCTGTACGTGAAAACTAGCCAAGTCAAATCTTAAGCTTGAATAACAATTTACATCTCTAGTGATCTTGTAACTAAAATTTCATGATTTTCTTCAGAGAACTTGGCAGCACCCATATAGATCACAATTCTTTTGTCGGCGAAGTCGATAACGACGTCTGTTCTTAATACCTATTGAACTTGGCTCTCATAACATTCACATTTATGTTTTTGATGGGATATCACTGCTTTTTGTACAGAGATTATTCGTATTGATCACTAATAAATACATCGTTATTTATTGCCAAGGAACCGATAACCGATGGGTTAGAAATCGGCTACGAACATACGACTTTTCAGAAACTCATTTACAATTCTGAGAAACTTGCATAGGAAGTCGTTTACAGATATTGTGTAGAATCGTTGAGACAAAACCATACCGCGATATAGAATTAAAAAGCGCCATCTATTGGCAGAATTTGGAACTAAATACTATGAGGATATTAATATCAATAATTTTCAGTTTTTAGATTTCTTCCTTTGTATATGCCTAATAATCTACCTTGATGCCAAATATCAAGTTTCTAGGTCATCTAGAAGTGGGTTAGGTTTTTGATCTATAAGTGAGTCAGTCAGTCAGTCATAAAAATGCCGGTTTTTAAACGTTAATATATCTATAACTGTTTGAGCAACATTGATGAAACTTTGGATTCTAGCCACTATCGCGTCTAAGAAAGATTTACAAGTTAACGAGTAATAGGTTGACTAATTTATAAAACGAAAATTTCCTACAACTTCCATTAAGAACTAATTTGATCAAATTTTTAGAGGTGTGAAGCCATCTAGAGACCCTTCCGCCTGCGAAACTGCGCGTGTTGGGTACTCACTCGGTAGTTTTGTTTATAACATAAGTAAGTAAAGTTATGTATTAAGTAGATCAAGATGATTTCATAAAAGGTGGTCAAAGAGAACTTTTTTTACGGCCGCCATTTTCCTCACGACATTTTTTCAACAAACAGGATATATTTTTTAAATTCTTTACGTTGGAATAATCACACACAGTCGCGAAACCGGAAGAAAATATAACTAGGATTGTTATCCTAGTTATATTTTCTTCCGATTTCGCGACTGTGATAACGTAAAATATTTATATGGATTTATAGTTATATGATACAAAAGGCAAAATATAGGTATTCCCTTAGCATGTTCACTGGAAAGAATACTAATTTCTGCGGACAGAAATAAAATTACCCTTATTTGTGACTTGTTGTCACGTTGTTGAAATAACGCTAAGCCGGAGAACTGTTACTTCATTATCTATCTTAAATCACTCAATCAATCAATCTTAATCTTCGATATTCATTAGTCGTTGGATGCACGCACGCTGGTTTCGGTTACTCTTTATCTTGCCCTTTGGTACATCCCCTAGTTGGTCGAAGTCCGCTTGGGGTCGCTTTGTTTGCTTCCTTAGCATGTAAAGTAGTCAAAACATATATTTCGCGGCTAAGAAGGATTTACTAGTTCACGAGTAATTTTAATACTCGGGTACGGGTACTATTCGGGTAAGATTCTCAATATGTTTATTTTGTATTTTTCCTTCAAATCACCGGGTCACGTATCAGGATTTTTATGAGAAAAAAATCTCCCCATTATATTTAGATTTATGTAGCTCTCGATATCTTTCCCAGCAGTACTCTACTTGACCAACAGCGACAAGGATGAGATGTGTGATGAGAATTTCATTAAGTAAATACTTAACTAAGTAACGTTCTGTCACTCTTTTCTGAGGAATTTCGACGAGTCGGCACTATGGTTAAGTAGTCACTTAGGGTCATGACGTCACTGGTCAAAAACCAATGAACGTAAGAACGATATGAATGACAGACGCCACATTTGATGACCCATGACGTCATCATAGATTCGTCCAATCTAGGTCGTTTTCGATAAAAATACAGAGTTATCTAATTTTATGTTATTTTTTTGGTTCAATTTTTTTTGTTGAAATGCTTTAAAGCGTTATTAAGACTTAATTTTGACGAATACTCATAAGTAATACTTTTTTTTCACACTGTCAAATATGTAGTTTATTCTAAATTCAGAAACCGGCCCATAACCTAATAAAAAGCCCTTTACTTTTTTTGCTTTCTGTATCTGGAAGGTGCCAAACGATACTCTATTTCTATGCCATCGGGGCTGTCTGTCTGTTTCACTGATCTGTGAAAATTAAAGAGGCCTATGGGGAAATTAAACTAATTAGCCTTCAAAACACACTATTCCTTTCATATTTGTTTTATCGGTAAAATTTTAACATATACATTTTAGTATCAATTTGATGTGTTTATTGGGCAGTCTCTGGAGTAAGTATTGAGATATAATAAAAACCAGTTGGATTTTTAAAATGACATTAACTCATCATCAATTAACTACATGGATACACCTAGTAAGTTTCTAGCTTTTTTCATGAATGAAAAATAAACTCTAGAGACACATATACCCAAGTTACAACAAACGCATTTAGAGTTATCCACTAGTTTGACTCTGCCTCTTCAAGCGGCGTCGGATTATAAAATATTTTGCTTTCACTTAATGCTTTGATGTTTATTTTTTGTCGTAATTTTCTTATTATTTTAACTTTTGTTATATATGTAATTCCTTTTACCAGTGACTTGTCTTCAGGTACGTTAATTTGTGCAAAAGTATTGTTAGGAATACTAAGTGTATGCGGTCCAATTACATACGCTCGAAGTCACCATGACTGTCTTATTGATTCATTGATGGGCTGATCGACCAGACTACCAGACATACTGATAGTTTTTAGTCAGTTTCAGTTTGTTTAGCCTGATTTATTTAGCGTATAGCAATTTACATTGGTTGTATGTCTAAATACAATGCATTTATAACTGATAGTAGACTAAAAGAGTAAACGGATGAATAGAGAAACTGTGGAAAACATTCTCAAACGATTTCATTCATTTTCATGTAAAACTGATACGTTTGTCAGTTTATTAACATAACAAAAATATATTTTTTTCATCATAGCTACGAACTATGATGAAAAACAATATGTTTTTCTCATCACAAATACACTATTCTAGTCGCTAAAATTCGTAATTTTTTCATTTATATATTAGGCACACAAAACAGACATCAGCCAATACATTTTGAAGATCAGAATTATTATTATGTATAATCTACACAATCTCCAAAACATTGTATTCATAGCATGATCACAATTTATGTAAACCTAATTAACATTGCACTCTAAAGTGGGGCTGTTCAAAGTGTCTGACTGAAAAGTGTCGAATGCCTCTTCATTGGAATAAAACCTTTGGCCACGAAGATTTTTATTATTTTTGGTAAATTTAAATATGTTACTCCTTAATTCAGATTTTTATGGAGGATTCCAGTCCAAAATTTATGCATTTTTTCTACTTCAAGTCCTCAATTATTAGGCGAGTACTGTGAGAGTTTACGATATCCTACGGAAGGTGTAGCACCATTTCTCGTTTAGGGTTACATTTCTTAAGTTCGGCGATGACATGTGGTTGTGCGAAGGATTTTGCTACTTTTTTACAGGGTCCTTGTCACTAGTTTAAAAATGAACTGTCCATGGTTTTGCAATAAATGAAACAATACGAAATACAATTTGACGAAATGTTCGCCGTCTTCTTTGAAGTGAAGTGTCAGTGCCTATATACTAAAGTAGTCTCGACAGAGAGCGGACAATTTTAGGGCTTTGCCTTGTCAGGCTCTTAGGGGTAGGATTCAAGTTCCTCACAACTAATAATACGATAGAAAGATATAGATAGACATGCATGGACTGGACACTCCTCGGTAGAAAATTGGAAGTGTTTTCTGAGAGCACCTAACGCGGGCATCCAATGGCAAGCTGGCTAACGTCTGGATGGTGGTCCCTATGAGTCTTATTAATGCCTTTCTATATCTTGATATAACACGTGATAATTAGCGAAACTTATGAGTCTCACAGTACCGTTGCGATTAGCAGGCTTGCCCCCAGTTTCTAGAATACCAATAGTCTGTTGATCTATTGTTAATAGCTGTCAAGTGTATTTCTTATTAACAGACTAATGAGGATAGCGTTCGAGAAACCCAGGGTAAGACTGATTTCTTTACGTTGACATTTCATGTAAACGTTGACATTTCATGTAAACGTTGACATTTCATGTAATCATGTAATCTATGATATCAATTTATCAAAACAGCAGCTGTATTAGATTTTTTTTCAAAGTGTACAAAATTACTGCACAGACATTTTTCCGAGTGAGATTCATTTCCGTGCGTGAGCTGATACATTAAAACTGGTCGAGTGCATGTCCGGCCACGCACGATGTAGGGTTCCGCAGGAGGAAGCGTTTTAACAACTTTATCAAAGTAGTCTTCTTAGGAATTCGTGCGAAATTTTCCTTTTTATAAGTTGGGCGAACATTACTCGTTCACTTTCATGGAAATTGCGCTTTATATCAATTTTTTGCAAACCGACACCTAAATCGATAAATAGTTTTTCTACACTTACATGTTTAAATTGTCAATTTAATAATGCAGCTTAGGTTAAAATATAACCTTTTTTTGTTAACGCTGGCATAACAATAGACTTTTCTATTGTTATGCCAGCGTGGTCAATATGCCCGTTTACGCCAAATTTCTCCTATAGATTCATCTCAGTGTTAGGCCAAGGATAAACAGACAGACTGATTACGCCGACTACGGAACCTTAAGCATTATTCTTTTAATATTTTCTATGATTTTGATGTTGTATATTCATCCCAATTTGATTATTTTCACTTCACAAGTTCGAAATCACCGGTAAATAGGCAAACTATACTCGTAGAACTTTCGCACGTTTTGAATTCAACATTGATTTTGATTTCTTCGGGGTGACATCGAATTCATCCATCACCAAAATTTAAAGAGGGTACCTACTCTAACCTCTATTTAGAACACTATGAAATAAATATGCGTATCAAAATAAAGACAAAATTATTACTTGCCCCGCATGGCAATAAATTATTTTTGTTTATTTCAACCTAAGAACGTTTTTCTTGCTTGCTGGAATCTTCTTTTACGTGGACCTAGTGGGATATACAAATTTTAATATTTTGAAATTGGCATAATATTTATCAATAAATTCAATCATAAATTACAGCATTTGTTATGTTTTTTTTGCTTAGTACTGTAAAAGTTGTACTGTAAACGTGAAAGTTTGTGTGTGTGTTTATATGTTTGTCAGTCTTTAGCGCTGAAACGGCTGGACGGATTTTAATAAAATTTGGTATGGAGTTAGCCGATACCCTGGATTAAAACATAGGCTACGTTTTACCGCGGGGAAATATCTTATTCCTACGGGAAAAACGATGAACCGCGGGTAACACCGCGGGGCACAGCTAGTTAAAATCTAAATTCTAAATAATTATGTTGTAGAGTTACTTTTGTATGTTTCAAAATCGCTTTATATAAGTAAATAATATAATGCATGGTATAATTTTACACCAAAAGTACGATGACATCATTTTATACGCTACCAAATACACAAGGCATTGTTGAACAAAATAAGCACAGTTTTGCAATTACTCGGGCTGCAGAAGTAGATAACTAGTGCGTTGTGGCGTAGGTTTGTAAAAGTTTTGTAACTAGGTTCTCCCGCAGTTCCACCTACGTGGAATAGGTCAGTAGATGTGTAACCCTAGATAGCACGGAACTATGGGGCATCAACGTGGCAACGTGGCATTAGGTTATTATGTCGTAGCATTGCACCAGCACGCCGTAGCACGTAGCACGTAGCACGCGGTGCACCGCGCGTCACACAACGCGCAGGCCTACTTAAACTTTCCATCCACTGCAACACCACATCACACGCGCAAACTTTTCACCACTTACATTAATAGCTTAGAAGAAAGTCACCAAACAAAAGTTTCATATTTAGTCGACCGGCGACGTGGAGTAGTTTGTTAGCCGTGGTTCGGAAAGTGGTCGCGAGGCGCGAAGTGTGGGGCGCGTGGCGCGTGGCGCGTGGCGCGAGGTGGCGCGGGCGGGCGCGGCGCGCGGCGTGGCTACACTGCTGGAGCCGGCCGCGGCCGCGGCGCCGCCGCCGGAGCGCGCGGGACCGGGACCCGGGACCCGGGAGCGGGCGGCGGGGGCGCGGGGCGGGGGCGGGGGCGGGGGCGACTCTACACTTACACTACATCATCGCGGCTGCTTACAATTTTCCAGAGTCATTTTAATTATTTGTGTGTGTCAAGCTTCAACGTGTATATCAAGCTTTCACGGTTTTAAAGAGGTATAAATGAAGAGCTGAAGCCCGTGTGGACTTCCTCAGTCATTACTCGACGGACCAAAATCAGCATGTTCAACTCCAATGTCAAGTCAGTTCTTCTGTACGGATGTGAATCGTGGCTGGTCAAAAACCACGTAACCAATAGATTTTTTTTAAACAAATGTCAACGGCGCATACTCGGTATACATTGGCCACGAACCATATCTAACGCAAGATTATGGGAACTGACGGACCAGAAGCCTATCAGTAAGGAAATCCTGCAAAGAAAATGGCGATGGATTGGTCACACCTTGAGAAGACCGCACAACCAGCTGGCCAAACAAAGTCTAACGTGGCAAACTTCTGGCAAGAGACGGCTGGGCCGCCCTCGCATTACCTGGAGGCATTCCGTTGAGAAAGAGGCTGCCTCAACGGGACTCAATTGGAACGAGTTAGAAGTTGCCGCACAAGACCGTAAGAAATGGAGATCCCTTCTACGAGCCTTATGTCCCTGATAAGAGGATATGGGATAAGAGGAAATCATCATCATCATAAATGAAGACAGTATATTTCCATTTACGACATGCAGTTTCGCCACTTGTTGACTAAGAATCTGTTTTTTGTACACTAATAACCAGTTTCTTATACGCCACTTCTGTACGCGCTTTGGTCAACAAGCAGCTGTTAACAGTAGATTAACAGCTTGTTTGTGTATGAAAAACGAGGGGTAAGACTTGCACCACATTCTTAACCTCTTAAACCTAGACCTTAAAAATAACATACTATCATAATACCAATACTATTTTAAGGTCATGACTTACAAGGTTAAATGTAGCTCAGTAACTAAAACCCTTATCACAAAATTACAAGATGCACCAGCTCTTCGTCGATTTAACAATATGTTTATTTACTTTAATTTTTTGTCAGTCGGTCACGTGAATTAAAAAATAATTGACTGTTAACAATAGCAGATAGAAGATTGTAGGGAGGAGTTACATGTTAGGAAACTCCTAGAATGTGCGCCTCTCGCTGAAGGCTTACTGGGCAAAGGTCAGCTTCTGCAATATCAGGTGCCTTGAAGATGGTATCTTATCAGAATGCTTAAAACACTTTCACACTCGATAAGTTCGATGGCCCATCGTTACACGACTACCGAAATATTTCTTACTGCGTGATATTATTTATAGATACTACTAAACTCTATCATATAATTAGGGTATTTTTGTGCGATAAGATAGCAAACTGAGATATTATAATGACCGATGGCGAAGCAAAGAAACAACGCTTCGGGCACTCCAGCAGGGATGTCGCGCCTCTACTTCACGCTGCTGCTGAGCGTTGCCGGTAGGTGCGGGGGCGGGACGGGGGCGCGGCGGGTGGTTGGGGGGGGTGTTGATGTGACTGAGCGCGCTCTGTGTTGCAGCGGCGGCGGACCGCTACCACCCGGAGCCGGCGGCGGCGGCGCAGCGGGCGGGCCGGCTGCTGCCGGGGGAGGAGACCGCCTCGTTCTGGTACCGGGAAGCGCGCGAGCAGCTGGAGCAGCGCATAGGGGGGCACGCGAACATGGGCACGGCGCGCAACGTGGTGATGTTCCTGGGCGACGGCATGTCGGTGCCCACGCTGGCGGCGGCGCGCGCGCTGCTGGGCCAGCGCCGCGGCCAGCCCGGCGAGGAGGCGCAGCTCGCCTTCGAGGCGTTCCCCGCCCTCGGGCTCGCCAAGACCTACTGCGCGGACGCGCAGATCGCCGACTCGGCCTGCACGGCCACGGCCTACCTCTGCGGCGTCAAGGCCAACCGCGGCACGCTCGGCGTCACGGCGGCTGTGCCTCGCTGGAATTGTACAGCTTCGCAAAACACGGCGCACCACCTCAGCTCCATTGCCGCCTGGGCCTTGGAAGATGGCCGCGATGCCGGTATGTGTGTGTGAGAGAAAGAGAGAGAGAGAGATAAATAATTTATTCAACGGCACAATATTCAAAACATAACAAAACAGTAACAAATGTCATAGTGTATTTAACTCAATCTACATCATTTAAACATTTTAAATACTAGCTGACCCGCAACCCCGCCACCCGCCGTTTTGCCGTGTTAAATAGCCTACGACCTAATCTTAAAACTACCAAATATAATTATATGAAAAATATCTCTGAAGCCATTTTAAATGACTTCAAGAATGAACACTGTGAGACGAGATTTTTATATATTAGTAAATTCAGTTTATCGTACTGAGAGGGCACCGGCGCCACCACATGCTGTGATACAGTATACGAGTATCGACTCACGAAGAGATTAGTATACCACGTGTAGGAGCCCGGTATCAGCGGAGTCTCTCAGGGACCTAATAACATACCTAGCTTACGGACTCTACCTGACAGCGTTCCAATGGGGTTTTAGAAGGACAAATTGTGATCTATCCTAATACCTATAAGTATGTATGTACTAATACTAAGCGCTGATCTGGTGAAAGCCGAGATACTTCGTCTTTTTCTCATTCAAGGTGAGCAGCTTGAGATCTAGCCATCGTTGGACATTGCTCATAGCTCGCTCAGCGGTGGTTATGGCATATTCCCAAGTTTTTCCAGTACTTATCATGACAATGTCGTCGGCGCAATATACCTGTTGCTTTGTGTTTTTTCGATTGACATTGTGGATGTCGTTCATACAAAGTACGAATAAAGTTGGCCCTAAGACACTGCTCTGAGATACCCAGTAAATTACAGGAAGCTGTGTGCTTACGCTTTCATCCATTTTGATGAATTGATGTCTTTTTGATAAGTAAGATTCAAACCATTTGAGTGGTAGACCCCTGACACCATTTTGTTCTAGTTTTTTCACCAGTATGCCAAATCAAGAAATACTTCAACGCACTTATCGCCTTTATCGAGGCTCTTAACCCAACCTCTCTAGGGTCCCTATAGCACCTTCGGTTGACCGACCACCATGAAAACCGTATTAATTATCAGAGATAAATTGGTGTATTTTCATAAAATTTACCAGGCACTTGTTAACGACGTTCTCTGATATTTTTGTAAATATTATGCATAAAAGCGAAATTGGTTCATAATTTTCAGGGCAATTTGTCGGGCTTTGTATATAAGAGTTAGGCTGGCCTTCTTTCATAATATGGGAAACAAGATTCGATTGTTATTTTTCTTTTATTTGATTGTTGATTGCTTTAAGCTTTAAGGCCGCCAATTGTACTATATCTTTGCAAATGTTTTGTGTGTGTTTTTCCTGGTACAATAAAGAATATTCTTATCATATCTTATTTTAGGCTTAATATGGCAAAGCAATCAAACTATTCCCGGGTCGGCTAGTATGTCCAGTAATGCTTAACTCTTAATGCTTCTAGAGCTTCCTTGATTTTCTTTTCTTTCTTTGCTTTTTGAAAGTCTGAAGTTAAGTATGATGGTTGTTTTTGCTGATAATGCAATTATTATTTTAACATACTATTTATTACGTATTATTAAGTGTGAGTCAAATAAAACGTTATTTAAAACAATTGTTTTTAGGTATCGTGACCACAACCCGCCTCACGCACGCGTCTCCGGCCGGCGCGTACGCGCGCTCCGCCAACCGCGGCTGGGAGAACGACGCGCAAGTGCGCGCCGCCGGGCACGACCCCGCCGTATGCCCCGACATCGCACAACAGCTCATACACGAGTATCCCGGTAACCGGTTTAAAGTAAGCCGTCATACAAGCTTATCCTCTTCAGTCATGACCTTGAAAATAACAATAGTTTTCTATCGTTATTTTGTCGACACGGGACTGAGGAGTTTAAAATAGTTTCGCGTTAAGTCCCACTGAAACAACAGCAGTTTCATTGCAGGTGATCCTGGGAGGCGGAAGGCGTGAGTTCCTACCCATAAACACAATGGATGAGGAGGGCACCGAGGGTTTGCGCGCAGATGGCCGCAATTTGATCGAGGAATGGCGTGCAGACAAGGTGGCGCGTGGCGTTAGCTACGAGTACGTTTGGCATCGTCAACAACTACTCAACTCGACCGAGGAGGCGGAGTATTTGTTGGGAATGTTCGAGGGCGATCACTTGATGTACCACATGGAGGGGCCCGAGGAGTCGGAGCCAACGCTGGCGGAACTGACGACGGCGGCCATGCGCCGGCTGGCGCGCAACCCGCGCGGGTACTTCCTGTTCGTGGAGGGGGGCCGCATCGACCACGCGCATCACGAGAACTACGTGCATCTGGCGCTCGACGAGACGCTGGAGCTGAGTGCCGCCGTGCAGGCCGCCGCCCAGCTCGGCGACCCGCGGGACACGCTGCTCGTGGTCACGGCCGACCACGCGCACGTCATGGCGTTCAACGGCTACACGGAGCGCGGCGGCGACATCCTCGGCGTCTCGGACAGCGTGGGCGACGACGGCGTGCCTTACCTCACGCTGTCCTATGCCAACGGGCCCGGTTTTCGCCCACACGCCGCTGACGGCGTGCGTGCCAATTTCACAGAGGAGTCAGGTTTTGGTGAGTTGCTTTTCTATTCAATCTTTTATCCCACTGCATTTTACTTTAGTGTATTGCGTAGGCTGCTCCATTACCAGCTACACAGAACTTATACCCAACATCGTGTGCGACAGACGCACGCGACGTGCGGTGGCGCGCGCACGTGGAGGTGCCGCTGGATTCGGAGACGCACGGCGGCGACGACGTGGCCGTGTTCGCGCGCGGGCCGCGGCACCACGTGTTCACCGGCCTGTACGAGCAGAGCCAGCTGCCGCACCTCATGGCCTACGCCGCCTGCATCGGGCCCGGCCTGCGCGCCTGCCCCGCGCCCTCCGCCGCGCCCCCCGCCCGCGCGCCGCGCCCCGCGCTCGCCCTCGCCGCGCTCGCCGCGCTCGCCGCGCTGGCGCTGGCCCGAGCTGCGCCCTATACGCCCTAGCTCTACGTTACTAATTTCTTTAAATTTACGTTAATAGTTTTTAAGTCTACACATTGATTTATTATTGTGATATTATTTATGAACAATACTTTAAGTTAATAATAATAATTTAAGTACCTGTGTAAATCAAATTCAATTACTTAAATAAAATTCCTATTACTACTACTAAACCTTTTCTTTAAAGCCTGTGTATGAATGAAGAATACCTGATTCAAAGTCGCCATGTTTGTAATTTTGGTAACTTAGAGATTATTTTATTATTTAAACAGATTTGCGTTACCTAAATGGACAAAATGTTGAATAAAAAACGTAAAGACTGCGTGTCGAGCAGCGTAGTCGTCATTTAAATGTACTTGTGTAAGCCACTCACACATTCGTGGAGGCCAACCCGAACACTACTTTTGCATAAAGAATTTTAGTTAAATGCTGTTGAGAACTGCTGTTGCCAGTTTAAGCTATAAGTAGGTATCGTTCATAAAAATAACAAACAAAAGCGGGCCCAAATGTGAGCTCTGGGCAACGCCAGAAGATATTGTTTGTTTGATGATCTGCAATTTATTTTTCAAGTAAATCTTTCAAATAAAAGAAACACCAAATAAAAACAGCTTTAAACTAGTTTTTTTTATTCAAAGTATCAAATACATCAAATGCTCGTATAATGTAGGGTGCAAGTAAAATTACTGTACGGGCTAAGCACCGTGCATCGCTGCGTGTGCTGACTTGGCATTGTCCAGCACACCGCTACCGCCCGCCAGTCGGCTCGAGCCACTCGCCCAATACACACTTATATACTAAACAATGTAATTCTGTGTCACGATTAAACTACTGCAATGAAGATATAAACTTCGACTTCTTCTTCTTCTTCCACCACCGTCCAACAAACAACATCTGCTGTGCGACAGAACGAGGGCTGCACACGCCCTCCTCTGCTCGTACAATTACGTTGGTTGCAATGAACTTCTTTCGTAGAAATCTACGGTGCCCAGATTATAAGAAATGCTGTTAAATCCCGGTAAAATCGTCGAACGAACATACATTTAAATACATAATTTATATAACAGAAAATTGACATGGGTCGATATTTTCCTACTAGTGTAGGAAAAGGAAAATCTTAATTTTCTGTGCTATAAATTGTTTAAATGTGTGCTCGTTGAATGCATTTCAGCGAGTCAGTCCAACAGCTGACAGAGTTGGACGTTGTTTATTTTGCTCCGCAAACTTTAATCGATAAACCCAGTAAAAGTCGAAGTTGAAGTTTGAGTTTTGGTGAATACACAAGTTCAACCCAAGTCCTAGTGAACTGTGAAAACCCTGTGCGAACACGTACAAAACAACCTGAGATATAAGCATATTTTCTAATCAAAACAACTTGTCACCGGTACTTTGCCCGAGCGGTGAGTCACCATCCATCGTGTTTTCGAAGTGCGCTGCGGTACAAATCAGCGCCGGTAAGATTTCGTTTCGGTTGCTCTGCTGCGGTACTAGTGTTCCTCTGCGGTACCATCGTTCTTTTGTGATATCAAGGAATATTGAACAAGACTCAACAATGTCAACTTTAATAAAGTGCAACGCATGTGGAGGAAACATAGAAAATAGTGAGTACATAACCTGTACGCAGTGCAAAAAGGACTACGATTTTCTTTGTGTAAAGTTCAACCAAGAGAAATATGATCTCCACACAAAAAATACAAATACACCTTGGTCCTGTCCTATTTGCGTCAGTTCCCGTCCAAAAACCGGTAACGAGCAAACTCCAATACGATACACGGGTAGACTGCTAGATCTAAACGACACTTATAACTCCACTGCAAATGTCACCATGACACGCGGCAGTAGCAACCTCCGAGCAAGCCCGGATGAATGTGATCTGTCTATGCTAGTAACAGAAATACGTCTAATGAGGCAAGAACTGCAACAACTTACACAAAAAAGCGCTGAAATTGAACTCCTGAGACAAGATGTTCAACTACTATCCGAAAAAATCGGTGATTATGAACAAAAGATTGTAGCGCAAGACAGCGAAATTGCATTGCTCAACAACTCGATCTCTCAACTACAGACAAATTTACAAGAAGAACAACAAAAAAACTTGCGTAATGAAATTGAGATTTTCGGGGTTCCAGAGCATGAAAACGAAAGCCTGCAACATATAATCATGGTCACTGCCAAGAAAATAGGCGTTGATCTTGCCGAGGTTGATGTCGATTCAGTATACCGCGCCGGTCCTAGGCACCCGAGAGGTTCAAAACTGCCCAGCCAGGAAGATCGAAGATCAAGACCAATCGTTGCCAAACTACTGCGCAGAACAAAACGCGATGAGCTACTAAAAGAAGCCAAGATAAGGCGCAATGTTACCTCGGAAAATGTCGTGGAAGGCCCTGTAACAAAATTGTATATAAACGAAAGGCTCACTCAGGAAAACCGCAATCTCTTTCGGGAGGCGAGAATGCGGGCCAAGCAACATAACTTTCGTTTCTGCTGGGTTCGCGACGGAGCCATCTACGTGCGAAAAGCCGAAAAAAGGCCTGCAGTGCGCATCCGATCCCATCACGACTTGGATCAGAGAATCGGTCCAATTACGGAAGCTTTCCCCGCTGAAACTACCTCAAGTAGCATACGCGATAATTATTAATGTATCACGCTGTGTAATAAGTGCTACTATACTTTTAAGTTTGCATTGCATGCTGAGATTTTTCAAAGCTCAAATACTTATATTATTAGTAAATATTCTAAAGTGTTCTCCAAAAGCAAACCGAATTAGTAAAATAAATAACACAAAACACAATCTATTCAAATATGATATACTATATAAATACCAAAGAAAAATCTATACTAAGCCTGAACAAACATATGCTAGATCTAAAATAAAAAACTATAATTCCGAACTTTTAATCAACAGTCTGCCAAGACAATCCCCAAACTTCGTAAAGAGCAAGCCTAAATACAAGTCCCCAAATAGTCACACTGGTAGCTCGTATATAACCAATGTCCACAAAGGCCTGATTTTGACAGACGTTTACTTAATTACTTTCAATTTCTATAGCCTGCGACGGCACAGTCGAACGCAGATATAGACGAAAATATCGAAAGCCTGCTAACAATTGACTGTCAGGCCTGTGATTTAATTGAAGACTGCAAGCTTATTTTTCACGATAATCAGAACCTGAAGGTGCTAACATACAACATACGAAGTATTCAACGTAATTTTAACTCTTTCCTGGTAGCTCTAAAACGATCAAATCTTACTTTCGATGCAATCATTCTCACGGAATGCTGGATCTCTGGTGGTGCTCTACCTAGCCAGATTTCAGGTTACGATGTGTTTACTACATCAAAAATTCTTAATCAAAATGGTGGAGTTGTCGTCTACATAAGAGATACTTGGCATGCTACCTTTCGTGAGCCTGAGTTTAACGATGCAGAATGCCTCTTAGTTGAACTCTCCAATACTATTTCCTTGGTTGGAATTTATCGTTCCCCTGGGTTCAAACAGACAGACCGTTTTCTTCGATCCCTTAGTGAAACTCTTGAGTTACTTCAGGGTAAAAGTTCTATCCTCGTGCTAGGTGACATCAATCTCAATATTTTGAATACTACAGATAGGTCAAATTCCGAGTATCTGTGTCTCATGGCTGAATTTGGTCTCCTTCCAGCTATAACGAAACCCACAAGGGGAAACGCTTGCCTGGACCATATTTTTATAAAGACCAATCACCTAGAGGACGTTACTGGTATAGTATGCAGAGCCGACATCACGGACCATGAAATTGCAATGGTGGGCCTACCGTATTCAAGGAGTAAAACGCGTACACGTGATCGAAAATTGCTCAAAACCGACTACGATGCTGTAGCAACCGAGCTACGGGTGGTCAATTGGACAGATGTTGAAAAAGCTCAGGATGTAAACGAAGCAGTAAAAATCTTTAACGGAATCCTAAATTCAGCGATCCATAACCACACAGTTCTAAAAACAGTCAGCCGCTCTAAGTTATTGTTTAAGCCCTGGATTACTCCGGGATTAGTAAAATGTACGAAACACCGTGACAAATTACATCTAGATCTACGTAAGCACCCTAATGATCCCGTTCGCAGACTTGTCTATTCAAGATATAGAAATTTCTGTACAGAGCTACTCCATAAACTCAAGAGAGATTATGAAAGCAATGAACTTGAAAACAACAAGACAAATTCAAAGGGATTGTGGAAAGCAATAAAAACAATAACGGAATGCTCTAACAAAACTACTAAGCCGTCCGAACTAACAAAAATAAAATCCACTGCCTTAGATTCGCTTAACCATTGCAATGAATACTTCTCAAGCGCTGGCAAACATCTTGCGGACGAACTGTTGACTAAACTTAAAAAATCTGAGGATGAAGTCGCTACAAATATAAAGATGGGAAATCCAATACACCATACCTTCTTTCTCCAACCAACTGATTGTTATGAAGTGAGCAAGATTATAGCACATCTAAAAAATGACAGTGCCTCAGGAGCGGATGGTTTCAAATCCACGTTAATCAAAGAATTAAGACCTTTCATAGCTGCACCCCTTACCCACATATTTAATCTCAGTCTTGCTACTGGAATCTTTCCACATGAATGGAAGATGGCAGAGGTGGTTCCTATCCATAAAAATGGGCTAAAGAGCAACCCTCAGAATTATCGTCCGATATCCCTATTGGGAATTTTTTCTAAAATATTAGAAAAAATTGTGAACAATCGCCTAGTTCGATATCTGGAGCAATTTAACATCCTGTCTGACCGGCAGTTCGGATTCAGGCGTGGTCGATCGACTGAAGACGCTGTTGAACTGCTTGTCAATCAGGTAACGTCATTCTTGGATGGGGGACAGAAATGTGTGGGCATATTTCTGGACCTCGCCAAGGCCTTTGACACGGTGTCGTTGTCAGTGGTCTTGAGGAAACTCGAGTTCATAGGCGTCAGGGGCCTGCCCCTCGATTGGTTCCGCAGTTACTTGACGGAAAGGCGACAGAGTGTCAAAGTCGGTACAGAGACTAGTAATGAGCTCCCTATATGTTTTGGTGTCCCACAGGGTAGCGTTTTGGGGCCAACGCTTTTCATATTGTATATGAATGATATTCATTTAAATTCCTTGGTGAATACAGATATCATCTCCTATGCTGATGACACCGTTCTCCTGGTTAACGGAAATGGCTGGCATGATACAATCAAAATGGCTGAAGCAAGTATCTCTAAAGTAAGCAAATGGCTCGATAACAACCTACTCACTCTAAACCCAAGCAAAACAAAGTTCCTATGCTTTCATAAGACTCGAGCATCAGAGCCACACTTATTGCCTCCTTTAAAAATTCACTCCTGCGATGGATCACTGTGTGCCTGTCCTCTAATAGAGCGCGCGGAAAGTATAAAATATCTCGGCATCACTATTGACCACAACCTGTCATTCAAACAACATATTACCACACTTGCTGGCAAGGTTAGAAAACTTATTTACGTAATGAAGCTACTGAGAAATTCAGCTGACACAAAAGTTCTTCGCCTAGTGTATGTTTCTCTAGTGGAGTCTATTATCAGCTACTGTATTGGCGTATGGGGCGGTATGGGAGTGACTGTTATGATAGAGTTGGAAAGGGCGCAACGCTCAGTGCTTAAGGTGATGCTCAAGAAGCCATATAGGTACCCAACCTCCTCCGTTTACTCCGAGGCAAGAGTCCTGAATGTCAGACAGCTATTTATTTTAAGGGCATCAATAATAATGCATCGAAAAACACTTAGATCCCCGGACTATACTGCTCTACTCAAGAAACGCGTATTTAAAATCTCCAAACCATTTGTTAAAACCTTTTTTGCGCAGCACTATCCTGATTTTACTCATCCACATATCTACAATAAAGTCTTAACATACTGTAATATAAAAGAATGTACTGTGAATAAAGCAAAATTTCTAATTTACAACTGGCTATCTAATCTCTCATATCTTGAAACTGAAAACGTCCTCAAAATCACCAAATAAGAATTAAAAATTATATATATATACTTTATTAACTTCGGAACTAGCCCATAGACAATTTTGGAACCAGTCCTTAGCAGTGCAAAGTAGCTACTTAAGTGACAAAAATAAATAGAATACTTATAAAACAACATTATTATAATATTAAGTTTGCATGTTTATGTTTTAATTACATATAATTTAATTGATTTGTTTAAATTTAATGGCATCCATACTCTGTCATAAATCTTAAGTTATTTGGTAATGTCTTTCACACGGTCCTCACAGGACAGGCTTGACCTAGTGTGAGGGCCACAATTAAAATTGTAATACTATCCATACTATCTGTAGATAATAAGGATGTAAAATTGTTTTTTGGTAAAATAAATCTATTTGTATTTGTATTTGTATTTGTAATGTGCATGTAGGAAAATATCTATCTAGTGGTAGATCGCCTGTTTTTGGTACAGAAACCACATGGGCTGTTTTCCATCTCCTACTAGAGAATTTTCCGAGGTGACGAAACAAGTCAAATAAAGTATGAAGTGGCAACAATCAACTTTTACCAAAACATTGAAACATTGAGGATACCTCTCATAAACATTGAGGATAAACATTGAGGATGTGTTCAACACATCCAAGAGTATATTTTTTAAGTTTGAAAGTTTGTAATTTAGGCTAAAACTGTTTTGATAAGAATAAATGTGGAGTTCCTTTATTAGTTTCTTCTCCATGTAATCTATTAATTGTGAAACTAACAACGTTGACGTTCATAAAGTAAACATTTTGTTTGTACTATGAATAAAATATTTGTTTTTTTAATTTGATTTTTTAAAAATTCACAAGAATGACGCTTCTTCTATATAAAAGCGTGCCATTGTATGACAGAAAGAAAAATAAATTGCAGCCCAAAAAGATACCAATACCTAACAAAAATGTTTAATTTAAATTTAACAAATTGACGTATAGTAAGTGTATGTGAGAAGGTTAGATGTCTATAAACATAACAAATCGATATTAACGTAACATGCAAGAATGCAAGGTACGGTATTACGTTCATCAAATAGGTACGACATAATACTGCTGTGAGTGCGGGAAATACAAAGTGGTACTGACTTAGCATGCGCTTAAGAAGCGAGCTACTCCAGTGCTGATATTACGCCAGTGCTAGGTACCCACTTAGGCGGTTCGCAGGTTTCTTTGTGATATATCCATGTCAGATATATAGCATTTCTACGATTCTGTTCGTCTCTGATCAATCGAATAAAAATATTTTTACACTGATCACGTATTAGAGAAAAACAAAACAAAGTTAAAATGCATATTCGGGACATACAACTTTGTTGTTTAAGTATTTACAAAAATATGACCACAAATCTTTGTGAAAAGTAGCGAACTAGGACTCATCGCAGGCGCGCAGGCCGGGCCCGATGCAGGCGGCGTAGGCCATGAGGTGCGGCAGCTGGCTCTGCTCGTACAGGCCGGTGAACACGTGGTGCCGCGGCCCGCGCGCGAACACGGCCACGTCGTCGCCGCCGTGCGTCTCCGACTCCAGTGGCACCTCGGCCGTGGCACGTCGCCGCGGTGCGCTCAGGTCTTCCTGCGTGACGTCGGCACGCACGCCGTCAGCGGCGTGCGGGCGGAAGCCGGGCCCGTTGGCGTAGGACAGCGTGAGGTAAGGCACGCCGTCGTCGCCCACGCTGTCCGAGACGCCGAGGATGTCGCCGCCGCGCTCCGTGTAGCCGTTGAACGCCATGACGTGCGCGTGGTCGGCCGTGACCACGAGCAGCGTGTCCCGCGGGTCGCCGAGCTGGGCGGCGGCCTGCACGGCGGCACTCAGCTCCAGCGTCTCGTCGAGCGCCAGATGCACGTAGTTCTCGTGATGCGCGTGGTCGATGCGGCCCCCCTCCACGAACAGGAAGTACCCGCGCGGGTTGCGCGCCAGCCGGCGCATGGCCGCCGTCGTCAGTTCCGCCAGCGTCGGCTCCGACTCCTCGGGCCCCTCCATGTGGTACATCAGGTGACTGCTCTCGAAAAGACCCAATAGATATTCCGCCTCCTCGGTAGAGTCGAGCAGCTGTTGACGGTGCCACATGTACTCGTAGCTGACATTGCGCGCCAGCTTGTCCGCGCGCCACTCCTCGCGCAGATCACGTCCGTCCGCGCGCAATCCCGCGGCGCCCTCCTCGTCATAAGTGCTATTGGACAGGAACTCGCGCCGCCCACCGCCGAGAATCACCTGCGAACGGACAGTCACAGTCATATTAGCTTTACAACCAAACAAATATACGTAAAATTATCACCATCATCAGCCATTAGATGCCCACTGCAGGACACAGAAGTTTCCCGGTCTTGATCCAGCGACTACTTGCCACCGTAACCAGGTCGTGTTACAATGAAGTTTGGCATTATCTTATTCTTCGTGTCCGTGTCTCACTCCGCGCTCCAAATGAATACATAGGAATCGTATTCGGATCCTTTAGTCGGATGGACATTGTAGCGTTTTTGTACAAACACTTTATACTACATAGGTACCATCATCATCATCAACCCATTATGTCCCCACCGAGGGGCACGGGTCTCTGCCCTGAGGAAGGTATAGGGCATACTGCACCACAGGGGCCAAGTCCGGATTGGTGGACTACTAGGTACATAGAATCGAATATATGTATATAAATTTAATGCCACAGTTTTTGTTATCGAATTCCTCCTATGCTGCTTTACCAATTTTTACGATATTTTTTTGTGTATATTTGGTTGGTCTGAGAAGAAGTCGTAGGCTAATTAATATGGCTAAACAACATTTGCGGGATCAGCTAGTGACACAATAAATTTAATACACAGGGCGTCCCACAGCTTTGCCACATGGAGTGAAAGTACCTTGAGTATTGTAGTAGTAACGTTTTACTGAAAGAAGACATTATTTTGATTTGAAAAACAATTTAAACTGCATTCATAGATTCTTAAATAATTACATTGTTGAACCGGGAATCAAACCCGCTATTCGAGAAAATAATTACCTACCCTGTAGCATCATCATACCGATTGAAAGGCTTCTTCATGAGATTTATTTTTTGCTATAGTACATTACTGCAGCGGCCAGCAAAAGAGGCATTGATGGAAATGTGAGCCGAGGCGAAGCGAAATTTCGATTTATCTTGAAGATTTATCTCGATAACCATCGAGATAATGCTCAAATTTCCAAGCATGTTTGAGAAAAATAACAAAGTGTCAGAAATAAGAAAAGGTCATTAATTAAAACATTTAATGTGAAATTTTGAGAACCAGTATGAAAGTGTGCAACGAGCTACAAGCAGAAATTATACTTATTTTTCTAAATATCCTTAACAAGATGATCAATATAACAACAGGGAGCGAAATAGTCAAAAGAGTGCGACTTTGTATTCAACAGAATGGGACTCATTTTGAGCAGTTGATAAATTAAATTAATTAATATTGAATTAAAAATGTTAAAATTCATGGTCTTCCTTTTATTTCTGACACTATGCTAATTAGCAAAAAATAATCCTTATGATAAAGCCTTTTGATCGTTGTGATAAAGTTACAGGGTATTTTTTTCTCGTGTAGCGGGTTCGATTCCTGGTCAACCATGTAATTACTTTAAAATCTATGAATGCAGTGTAAATTGTTTTTTAATTTAAAATAGCATAATGTTCCATTTACAATATTCAAGGTACTTTCCCTACATGTGGCATAGCCATGGCACGCTGTGTATATAAATTCACCAAATGTAAAACAATGTAATTCAATCTCAGTATTTTTTTTGCGCTGAATAGAATTATGATTTTATTTAAAACGAAATTAGCGGCTTACCTTGAACTGGTTACCGGGGTATTGATGTATGAGTTGGTGCGCGATGTCGGGGCACGCGCTGGGATCGTGTCCCGCGGCCCGAACTTCAGCGTCGTTCTCCCAATTGCGATCAGCTGAGTTTGCATAAGCTCCCGCCGGCGAGGCGTGTGTCACTCGTGCTGTCGTCACGATACCTGTTAATTAGGAGGACAGTCGCTACATTCTTATATGCCTCGGAACTTTAACTCAACCTTAAGAATTTCTTATTTATCGTACCGGCATCTCGGCCGTCTTCTAGAGCCCACGCAGCAATAGAGCGCAAGTGGTTTGCCGTGTCTTGAGATGAAGCACAGTCGAAACGAGGCACAGCCGCCGTGAGTCCGAGCGTGCCGCTGTTGGCCTTGACGCCGCAGAGGTAGGCCGTGGCCGTGCAGGCCGAGTCGGCGATCTGCGCGTCCGCGCAGTAGGTCTTGGCGAGCCCGAGGGCGGGGAACGCCTCGAAGGCGAGCTGCGCCTCCTCGCCGGGCTGGCCGCGGCGCTGGCCCAGCAGCGCGCGCGCCGCCGCCAGCGTGGGCACCGACATGCCGTCGCCCAGGAACATCACCACGTTGCGCGCCGTGCCCATGTTCGCGTGCCCCCCTATGCGCTGCTCCAGCTGCTCGCGCGCTTCCCGGTACCAGAACGAGGCGGTCTCCTCCCCCGCGCGCTGCCGGGCGGCGGCGGCGCGCGCCCGGTGCGGCGGCGGCGGCGGCGGCGGCGCGGGGTGGTAGCGGTCGGCGGCGGCGAGCGCCGCGACTAGCAGGAGTGCCAATACTCTCATGATTCGTGACTGACTGTCAACTGATGTGCCTCGCCGGCTTACAGCATTTATCGGTATCACGATCGAGATACGTCACTCTCCGAACACGATACAATCTAGACAAGACCTGTTAAAGATTAAAATAAAAAACAATAACTCCTATAGACTGTGTCTACTTAGACATAGTGTAGTTTTGAGTCATGAAACTATGATTATCTAGAGATAGATAAATCATTTATTTGCATTTACACACACACTCAAATAAATGAATAAAAATGTAAATGGAGTTATTTCATAAAATAACAATCAAGCTACCCTTTCTTATAACAAGAAATATTATAAGTGTAAATGCAATAATATCAACTACCATTCATCATCAAAAATCAGAAATTTATTTCAACGTAAAGAATTTACATTCTGTTTGTTGAATGTCAAAATACATACACTTACGTATAATGTTAGCCGTTGCCTTGGGACCGTGTGTAGTGAAGAAAAAAGCAGCGAAAAAAAAACTCCACTCTGACCATCTTTTCTCAAATCACCTTAAAGCTAACACAAATTAGGTATGAATGTTCATCTACCAAGAACCTCAAGACCCATGAGTGCAATCAATACTTGCAAAGTCAAACATTATTTAATATTCTTAAAAAGTAATAAAACACCAATGCTGGCCGCAGCCAGATACACGGACGGCACCCGTTCACGAGCGTAACGCAGAGGTCAGCCATCGCCAGTCTCAACCATATTAGAGGGATCTCCCTATCTAGGTGACCCGGCCACCGCGCCACCATTCGCATGGCCTTTGGCAAACTTGTGTGATAAAGTTCTTGTAAGTTATCAACCCATTATGTCCACACCAAGAGGCACGGGTCTCTTCCCTGAGGAAGGTATAGGCCATACTCCACCACGAGGACCAAGTCCGGATTGGTGGAGGCTTGTAAGACTAGTGTCTGGTCTTACTGTCAAAAAACTTCAAGCCGCCCCCTAAGGCTTCTGACTTGGCTTAACGACTGCCTCCTATCGACGGCAGCCGGCACCAACTGCTTAACGTGTCTTGCGAAGTACGGAATCGCTCGGAAAAATGTCACTAGCTGCGTTAGTCAATAGTCATATGTAGACGGTCATTCATCCATGCACTGAACGCGCCCTATGGGCATTGATCTAGATAGATAGATAGAATATTCTTTATTGTACTCATAAATAACATTAACCTAGGTATATAATTTTAAAGGTAGCACCTGGATGACCTAGTTTTGCTCTGTATATTTTTTTTTTATTTTGTTTGTAAATCGTCGCTTTTGAAAATTATATTTAGATACGAATTACATACTGATGAAATGTGAAGAATACTTTTAGAATTTACACCCTAACAGTGTCTTAGGACTTATTTGATGCGAACATTTCTATATCGGCCTTTTTTTATTAGTATTAAATGGGATTACGAACAAACTTTTTTCAAGTTTTGTGTTATTTCAGTAAAGAGTTGTAGATAAATGGAAATACATAGTTATCTTGGTCGTAAAAGTCCCACATACCGACAGCATGGTCTATTCATTCATATTATCTATATGTATAAAAGGAGAAGCTGACTGACTGACTGACTATAAGTTACAAACTTGAAAATTTGCACAAGGGTTCCTTTTATAATGTACTACCAATTTCGTGGGCGATTGTATTGTTGGTGCTAATCTGACAATATTTTCATATGCCTAGCCCTCAAATAAAATATTTATAACTAAGCACGAGTTACTAGTGACGAGAGGAGAGGAGAGGAAGCGAGACGAGAGGAGAGGAGAGGAGAGGAGACTACAGGAGAGGAGAAGAGAGGAGAGGAGAGGAGGAGAGGTGAGGAGAGGAGAGGAGGTGAGATGAGATGAGATGAGGTGATATGAGATGAGTATTGTAAACTGTCTCTAAAATTATTTTTCGCTCGCACCCGCCGCGCGCCTTGTCATATTTTTTTTTTTTTTTTTTTTTTTTTTTTATGATGAAGCCATAAATCATGCTATTCTATTTATTGCCTCACCCATTCATTCTCGCATCTGCTACAAAAAAAATTACAAAATACACTCATGAGAGTCTTCGATCACTTGCATGTTCGCACATCATAGGATAAAATACTTTTGACCGTGCAAACAAAAGAAGCGACAAAGTTTATTGCGCGTCACGTTGTAGCGGGATATCACGCGAAAGTTTGTGGGTTTGCAAGGGCTTAACAAAAAATCATGACAGTCATGAGGAGGTCTCAAATCATTCCCATTACCTTGCTCCAATAGATTCAATTTTTTTTTTTTTTTTTTTTTTTTTTTATTTATTTTTTTTTTTTTTTCGAAATTTGGATAACTTCTTGCAAGGAAAAAAATTAAACTATGATAGAACAGTCCAAACCGCCTTCAAAGATTTTATCGACTCCCTTCGGAATGTTTGTTTGTTTTTTTTTTTTTTTTTTTTTTTTTTTTATTTAGGGTTACATAAAAAAAAAAAAAAAAAAAAAAAAAAAAGGGGGAACTGGATTTCCAATTTATATGTTACTTACACTTTTGCCCGCCTGAACAGATAACACGGTGGCGCTGTATCATATCATATCCTAACAGCGTTTAAGAACTAAATTCGACCACTAGGTGGCGCTGCTGACATTCTGCATCGCGGTATGTTTGTTACCAGACCAAAAGTATATATTTGTATTGCACACAAATAACGACTACGTCGAGGTTAGGTTAGGTTAGGTTAGGTTTTTTTTTTTTTTTTTTTGTAAGGTGTACTGCCACTATCGATATTGTGGCAACCTTTAGTCTTTATTTAAATCATCCCTAATTTAATTCTGTTACATGCTTTACTAGGCATTATTTTTACAGTTATATTGTTCTTATACTAATGGGTTTTCTTGTCATGTAGTCCTTGTTTTTTTTTTTTTTTTTTTTTTTTTTTAGTGTTCTTTTGTCTCCGTGTCTGTTTCTTTTTTTTTTTTTTTTTTTTTTTCAAAACCCATTTACATTTGCTTTACATAAATAATATGCCTTCAAATTTAATTACATAAAAGTAAGTTATCAAATTGCCGTAACAGTAAATAGTCTTGATTCCCCGGCGCCTTATCTCTGTTTACTCCATTGAGTAGTCACAAGCAAGGCGCCGGGGCTGAACAGAATAAAATGTCAGTGAAATTAAGACTTAAAATTAATTTAAATAAAATAAATTCACAATAAAATAAAATGTCATTTAAGTTAAAATTAAATTAAAGTTAAATTACAGTAAAAATTATATCTATTTAATATAAAATAAGATAAAATTGCCATTTTCTCATTTCCTTACAGCTAGGTGTGTTCCCCGGCGCCTTATCTCTGTCTACTCCATCGAGTAGTCACAAGCAAGGCGCCGGGGTCCCAAGATGAATGGCAACTTAAAATCTACCCCTCTCGCTCGGCCAAATTAATTTTATACAGTTTGTATGGAACGGTATTTGGGTCGCCCGGGTTAGACCCGGCTCCCATTCGCCTTTGAGGCCGCGCGCGTCACGCCCAGGGCGAAGGCGAGGAAGGCGTCTCGACTCTTGGAGTCGGCCATAAAGGCGGCGAATGCCTCGCACCTCACCGCCTCTCCCAGGAGTATCTCGCAATCGGCCCTTGCAGCTCCGAAACGGGGGCACTCCTCCAGCAGGTGCTCCAGCGTTTCGGGAGTCTCGTCATCACAGATGCAGGACGGACTCCCCGCGAGCTTGAACCTGTGGAGGTACGCTCGAAAGCCGCCGTGCCCCGTCAGGAGCTGCGCCTTGGCGTTGCACATTGTGAATTTGCCAAGGACTTTGTGGGCCGATGCCACGTCCGGGAAGAACAGTGAGGTGACGCGGCCTGTGGCAGACTCACTGTATCTGGTCTGCCACTTTGCCACCGTCTCCCGTCTCACCTGCAGTTTTGCGTGTGAGACGGGATACAGGTCGTAGGCTGCCGCGTCTTTGCGGGACAGCGCCGCCCTCTTGGCCAACTCGTCCGCTCGTTCGTTGCCGGGGATCCCGACGTGGGCCTTGATCCAGTAGAACCGGATCAGGCCCCCGTTTTGCTCTATGTCCGCCAGCTGGCCGTGGATCTTCACGGCCAGCGGGTGTGTGGGCGAGGTGCTCCTGAGCAACTCCAGAGCAGATCTGGAGTCGCTCAGGATACTCGCCCTGATGGGAACGGGTCCCCCGGCAACGAGGTCGAGAGCCTTGGAAATCGCCACCATCTCCGCTTGGAAGACGGAGGCGAATCCCTCGAGCCTGAACCCCCTGGTGCGGACTTCAGCGCCGTCTCTCCACAGAGTGACCGCTCCCCCCACCTTACCCTCGATCTTGCTGCCGTCCGTGTAGGCCCGGGGCCAGTCGTCGGGCACCTTGCTGAGCTCCTCCACGCTGGCCACCTCCTCGAATTCGACCGGAGTCCTGCGAGCGGGGTGTGCCAGCGTGAACGGGCTGCAGCGGCTCTCGACGTCCCGGCCCGGGAGCGAGGCGAGGGGCCTCCCCCTTTTCAACTCGTAGAGTTGAAGGGCCTCCTCGGCCCTTAAGTCGAGGGGAAGGATCCTCGCCAGTAGGACGGCTGCTGTGAGGGAGGTGGTGCGATGGGCCTTCGCAATGCGGATCGCAAAGGCCCTGGTCACTCTGTCGAGTACGGCCCTGACGCCCGCGCGCTGCGCGACAGGTGCCCAGACGTTGGCCGCATAGAGGATGGTCGGCTCTATGACGGTAGTGTAGAGCAGCCGGACGATATCGGCATTTAAGCCCCAAGTCGCCCTGGCCGCTCTAGACACCATCTGGAACCTAGCCATGGCTTTGCCGCAGACCCTGTTGAGGTGGCTATGAAAATTGAGGTTCTTGTCGATCGTTAGACCCAGTACGGTGATCTCGTCCGAGAACGCGATGTCCTCCCCTCCAAGACTCAGTTTGGGTGGGATTACATCGCGCTTCCTGGTGACCACCATAGCTTGGGTCTTCCGAGCGGCGAACCTCATCTTAGCCGCCTCTCCCCACTCTGACACGGCTTCCAGCGCGGTGTTCAGGATCCTTCCAAGCTCACCCGCAGTCTGCGCCGCGGCGATAATTAAAATATCGTCCGCGAACGCCTGCAGGTGAGCTTCGAGGTCCCCACCTCGCCGGAGCAAAGGGTCGAGTAACAGGTTCCACAGCAGGGGACCGCACGTCGAGCCTTGGATGCAACCTTTAGAAGTAGGTCTGTCTACTTGTGCTCCAGCGTACCTGACTGTGACCTGTCTTTCGCTCAGGTAGCTGCACAGAAGTCGGTAGACAGACTGGTCGCATCCTGTGGCCAGGATCTGGTGTTTTATTCCCGGCCACCACGCATTGTCGAAGGCCCCCTCGATATCGAGGGAGACTACTCCGACGATGCGTTTTTGCCCGACGTGATCTCTGATGAGCTGTACAGCGTCATACAAAGCATCCTCCGTGCTGCGTTGCGGCATGAAGCCATATTGGCGCGGGCTCAGTCCTCCGCCCACCCCGAGCTGCCAGAGCAGCCTCCCGGCCATCATCTTCTCCAGGATCTTCCCCAGGACGGACAGGAGCCCAATTGGCCTGTATGACTTAGGCCGCGTGTAGTCATCTCTGTTGGGCTTAGGCAGGATTTTGACTACAGCGGCCTTCCAATCCTTGGGGAAGTATCCTAGAGATAGGCAGGCGTTCATCAGGGCAACAAATACATCATTTCTTGCCCGGATGGCCGCACTGCAGATGTCGGCCGTGAGGCCGTCCCCCCCGGGCGCCTTTTTGGGGTGAATGCCCTTCAAGACGCCCGAGAGCTCGTGTTGGGAGAAGGGAATAAACTCCCGCGGCTTGGTACTGGCTTCATCCTCCATGCGGGCAACGGCCTGTCTGACACGGGCATGAGTGTCGGACTCAATTTGAAGATCGTCAGCTGGGTAGAATGTGTCCGCTATGAGAGCTGTGGAACCTTCGGCGTCCAGGGTGCGTCCATCCGCGCCGCTGAGGAGGGTGTCCTCCTTCCGACGAGCGGCGCATCTTAGCACCCTGTATATGCCGTCCCACACGCTCTCATGCTCCTGCTTTGTGCAGAATTCTACCCAGCTGGCGGTCTTGGCCGCCTCAATGGCGGCCTTGTAGTCTTCCTTGGCCACCAGATACTCCGCAACCACCATATCCTTCCTGCGGCGATTTGCGTGCCGGATTCGACCCCTCAGCGTTATGAGCTTCCGCTTTTTGGCCTGAAGCTCAGGGCTCCACCAAATCACCCGTTTAGGTGCCTTTGGCGGAGCCAGCAGAGGGATCGAATCCTCGCACGCCCCATGGATCGCCGCAGTGTACCTTCCAATGGCCTCCTCAAGACCGCTAGGCGTCTCGATAGCCTCGATTTCGTCGACCGTCCAGTCCCCTAGACGGTCGACGAACGAGGCCCGAAAAGTATCCCAGTCAGCCTTCCCGGCGTGGTATCGCCTGGTGGATCCGCTAGGTTTGGCTGGTTCCGTCTCGGGCCCCGCCCCCACCTCGAGCGTGATCGCCCGATGATCGGGAGCGGAGGGGACGAGGTCCGGACGGACTCTCCAGCCACTCACTCGGTGTAAGAGCGCCGACGTGGCGAGGGTTACGTCTACAATGCTGGTAAACAGCTTATCCCCCCGCCAGATGTAGAACGTCGGCGCTCTCCCCTCGTTGAGAACCTGCAGATCCACCTGGGCTGCGAACTCGGAAAACAGAGTTCCCCTCTGGTCCTCGCGCTCGCAGCCCCACCAGAGGCTTTTGGCGTTGATATCCCCGCCGAGAAGGACTGCGCTGGTGCCCATGCGGTCCATGAAGGCCTGGATGTCGCGTAGATAGGGGTTGAGGTCTTTATCTCCCTCAAGGTACACCGAGACCAGGCCGATCTTCTGCCGTTGCCATTCCACCACCACCGCCACGACGTTCTCCGTGATTGTGGTGGCGTCCTGGACGACAGAGAGGGCCGGGTTGATTATTAGGATGGCCGACTTGACCGGTTTGTCCGCGGTGGCCGTCTTTTGTATACAAGTGTACCGGGTGTCCACTCGGCCCACCGACCCAGTGTATGGTTCCTGGATCAGTACGGCCGAGTAGCCACCCTCGACGGCCACTTGGACGGCCTCGTGGAACGCGGCGCGGCAACGGCCGATGTTGATTTGCATCAGCCGTATTGTGCCCCGCCGCGCTCCCCGCTGCCGCCCCACGGGGTCTCGGTCATTGTCGGCCACCCGAACACCCGGTGCGCCTTGAGACTGTGGTGTGGCCAAGGTGCCCGTATCAGCAGTATTTGATGGCCTGCCGCGCTATAGTATCGCAACGGATGCGCTCAGGGCAATCGGCGGCGTATGCAGGGTGCGAGGATTCCACTCCTGGTGCCTTGGCGCAGTGGCAGCACCGCGGCTCCTCAGCCCGCGCCGACGGGGGACAGTCCCTGGTCTGGTGCTCCCCGCTGCACTGGCCACACCTGGCTTCGGCGCGACAAATTCGCGCCGTGTGCCCGTAGCCCATGCAACGGTAACACTGTACCAATGGGGACTGGTCCACCGCCAGCACGACCTGGTACCCTATCCTCATCCTCGCACCTTCCACGCGCCGCCAGATCTCGGGGGTCACCTCTAAAATGATGTTGCAGAGTGCCTTATTTCTGCCATTTGTGCGTCTCAGGACCCGGGCGTCCTCTTTTTTGAGGGCGATGCCCGCCATCAGGTCCCTGTTCTGGGACTCGATGGCGGCCATCACCTGCTCGTCGGGGATGTCTCTCGCGACCCCAGCGAGGCGAATCAGGGGGCGCTTGTCGGCTGGCTCGGTGACTGTAAAGAGGCCACCGGCCCCCGACAACTCCCTCTTGAACACCTCCCTGCCCTCGCTGGTGTCGCAAGAGAGCAGCACCTTTTGGTTGCGCAGCTTCCTAACCGCGTTGACTCCTATCCCGAGGGTGATGACGTCGACCTTCCCTTTAATCGCTGCGATCGTCTCCTCTGCAGTTTTTTTTGGGTCGGTCGACTCCACCACCATCGGGTGGCGCGGCAAGGAAGCCGCCTCGGCGTAGGTTTTTGGCGAGGCCCGATCTCGCTGGGAGTGCCGCGGGACTGCGGCTGTGGCGGGGCAGGTCGGGCGGGTCGGGCCGGCGGGGGGAGCCGGGGTGGGCCCCGCCAGCGCCGCAGGCTGCTGCCTGTCGAGCCGCTCGCGAAGCCCACGGAGCTCCCCTCTCACCTCCTCCACCCACTCCCCGCCCGCTTTGGTGTTGGCTGTTCCCGCCACACCGCTTAGCTCCTTCATGAGGCTTTCGCACCGCTCCGTGAGCGCCTCCATCCCTTTGGTGAGGGATGAAACCGCCCCCGGAGCCGGTGGTGCCTCCTTGTCCCGCAGCTCTCCCAGAACGTCGTACGAGATCAGGTCTCGCGCCGCCGAAACTTCTCTCTTAATTTCGCCCAGGTCCTTTGCGATTTGTGGCAGCACCGCGCCGGCGGCCAGTTTCTCCAGGCAGGCCGCGTGGGCCTCCTCCCTTCGCGTCGCGTCCGCGGCGAACTCCGCCCTGGCGGCCTCCATCCTCAGGCAAAGAGTTTGCCTGGACTCGCTCAGCCTGAGTACCATCTGATACAGGTCGCCGAGCGAGCCCACGACAAACTCCCGGGTCTCCCGTTTAAGGTTGCCCGAGGACTCCAGCCTCTCCTTCGCCGCCAGCATCACGTCGTTGGCCATCCTTGGGAGATTGGCCAGTGTTCCGGTCACTGACCCTCCCAAAGATGGCCTGCCGGTCTGGGGCGAACGGGGGGCCGGAAGGATGCCGCCAGGGGCAACAGTCTCCTCCGCCGCGGCCGCCCTTGTGTTTTGGGGTGTTTTGTTTGGTGGCGCGGTGCTGATGGAAGCGGGCCCCGCGGTCCCGGCTCCCTCAGTCGGGGCCTTTGTTGAAGTCGCCTTTTTTGGCGGGGTCCCGCGGAGCCCCTTTGTGGGCACCCGCAACAGGGCTCCCGCGCCCCCCCCGGGCCGGCTCTTGGCCTCCGCCGTGGTCGCGGACTTGCGCGGCCTGGTGTCCATTTTGTTTTAAGTCGTAAGGGGCCGGCTAGGCGTTGCCCAAATACCGTAGGCCAAGCCGAGCGAAGAGGGCGGGTCGAAACTAATTACTAGGTCGGCAAGAAGGCCGAGTCAATTTATTTATACTAAAATTGTATAATATGTCCTATTGTCAATTTACTTAAACCTAAGGCAAAAAGGCCGTGTAAATGTAAAACTTAAACTAGTGCAATAGGGCAAGGTTAGGTTTTTTTTTTTTTTTTTTTTTTTTTTTAACGCGGGGAAATGCATTTGCGCACTTCGCCGCTCTGTTGTCGGGGGACAACAGAGCAGCTTTGTGGTGGACTCCCAGCACTATCGAGCCGCCTGCTCAGTGCTGGACTACCCCCTAAAACCCCGCGGTGTTCCTCCGCTACTCTACCGGGCCACAGGATAGGCCAGAGGTTAATTCACTGTGACCCGGCAAGAGCTCGCCCCCGAAGGGGCTCTACTGGTGGGGAGCCAGATTGGCTCCCCGGCGGCGCCACTCGCCCCATCGCCCATACGACGAGGCAAGGAAGCGCCGCCCCTCCTCTGGGGGGCCATAATGGCCCCCAACCGCCTCCTCGCGCCGCCCTCCCCCGACCCGTCGCCCATACAACAGGCAAGAGGAGGACGGCGCGACGCTGCGACGCCCGTCGCTCGCTCTCCAGCACTTCTCTGAAAGCAGAGAAGGTGGAGAGCGAGCGCACGGGCCCTCTCCTTGCGCGAGAAGGCACCCTCGGAACACACGAGGGCGCCCTCCGGCCCGCCGCGATCGCGGGCGTCGGGTCCCCCGACCCTCCGCCCGCGGCCACTCTTATCCGACCAGTCTGAGGCGCGACTGCGCCCCCCCCCAGCCGGACCTCCCTCGGTTGGTCGCCCGGGTCCCGATTCACAGAGGAACCGGAACCCACGCGACCCCTCGGGCCAGATCATTCGCCGCTAGCCAGCAAGATCCCACAAGGAGAAGTCACTGACCAACGCTCAGGGCGCACCGACCCCACCACTTGCCCCTCCATCCGGTTCACAAGGAATCAGAGGGAACGGAAGCGGAGGGGCACACGTGAAGGCCATCTGGCGTGGCGCCCCAGGCAAGGTTAGGTTAGGTTTTTTTTTTTTTTTTTTTTAACGCGGGGAAATGCATTTGCGCACTTCGCCGCTCTGTTGTCGGGGGACAACAGAGCAGCTTTGTGGTGGACTCCCAGCACTATCGAGCCGCCTGCTCAGTGCTGGACTACCCCCTAAAACCCCGCGGTGTTCCTCCGCTTCTCTACCGGGCCACAGGATAGGCCAGAGGTTAATTCACTGTGACCCGGCAAGAGCTCGCCCCCGAAGGGGCTCTACTGGTGGGGAGCCAGATTGGCTCCCCGGCGGCGCCACTCGCCCCATCGCCCATACGACGAGGCAAGGAAGCGCCGCCCCTCCTCTGGGGGGCCATAATGGCCCCCAACCGCTTCCTCGCGCCGCCCTCCCCCGACCCGTCGCCCATACAACAGGCAAGAGGAGGACGGCGCGACGCTGCGACACCCGTCGCTCGCTCTCCAGCACTTCTCTGAAAGCAGAGAAGGTGGAGAGCGAGCGCACGGGCCCTCTCCTTGCGCGAGAAGGCACCCTCGGAACACACGAGGGTGCCTTCCGGCCCGCCGCGATCGTGGGCGTCGGGTCCCCCGACCCTCCGCCCGCGGCCACTCTTATCCGACTAGTTTGAGGCGCGACTGCGCCCCCCCCTAGCCGGACCTCCTTCGGTTGGTCGCCTGGGTCCCGATTCACAGAGGAATTGGAACCCACGCGACCCCTCGGGCCAGATCATTCGCCGCTAGCCAGCAAGATCCCACAAGGAGAAGTCACTGACTAACGCTCAGGGCGCACCGACCCCACCACTTGCCCTTCCATCTGGTTCACAAGGAATCAGAGGGAACGGAAGCGGAGGGGTACACGTGAAGGTTATCTGGCGTGGCGCCCCAGGTTTTTTTTTTTTTTTTTTTTTTTTTTTTAACGCGGGGAAATGCCTTTGCGCACTTCGCCGCTCTGTTGTCGGGGGACAACAGAGCAGCTTTGTGGTGGACTCCCAGCACTATCGAGCCGCCTGCTCAGTGCTGGACTACCCCCTAAAACCCCGCGGTGTTCCTCCGCTACTCTACCGGGCCACAGGATAGGCCAGAGGTTAATTCACTGTGACCCGGCAAGAGCTCGCCCCCGAAGGGGCTCTACTGGTGGGGAGCCAGATTGGCTCCCCGGCGGCGCCACTCGCCCCATCGCCCATACGACGAGGCAAGGAAGCGCCGCCCCTCCTCTGGGGGGCCATAATGGCCCCCAACCGCTTCCTCGCGCCGCCCTCCCCCGACCCGTCGCCCATACAACAGGCAAGAGGAGGACGGCGCGACGCTGCGACGCCCGTCGCTCGCTCTCCAGCACTTCTCTGAAAGCAGAGAAGGTGGAGAGCGAGCGCACGGGCCCTCTCCTTGCGCGAGAAGGCACCCTCGGAACACACGAGGGTGCCTTCCGGCCCGCCGCGATCGTGGGCGTCGGGTCCCCCGACCCTCCGCCCGCGGCCACTCTTATCCGACTAGTTTGAGGCGCGACTGCGCCCCCCCCTAGCCGGACCTCCTTCGGTTGGTCGCCTGGGTCCCGATTCACAGAGGAATTGGAACCCACGCGACCCCTCGGGCCAGATCATTCGCCGTTAGCCAGCAAGATCCCACAAGGAGAAGTCACTGACTAACGCTCAGGGCGCACCGACCCCACCACTTGCCCTTCCATCTGGTTCACAAGGAATCAGAGGGAACGGAAGCGGAGGGGTACACGTGAAGGTTATCTGGCGTGGCGCCCCAGGTTAGGTTAGGTTAGGTTAGGTTTTTTTTTTTTTTTTTTTTTGACGCGGGGAAATGCATTTGCGCACTTCGCCGCTCTATTGTCGGGGGACAACAGAGCAGCTTTGTGGTGGACTCCCAGCACTATCGAGCCGCCTGCTCAGTGCTGGACTACCCCCTAAAACCCCGCGGTGTTCCTCCGCTACTCTACCGGGCCACAGGATAGGCCAGAGGTTAATTCACTGTGACCCGGCAAGAGCTCGCCCCCGAAGGGGCTCTACTGGTGGGGAGCCAGATTGGCTCCCCGGCGGCGCCACTCGCCCCATCGCCCATACGACGAGGCAAGGAAGCGCCGCCCCTCCTCTGGGGGGCCATAATGGCCCCCAACCGCTTCCTCGCGCCGCCCCCCCCCCGACCCGTCGCCCATACAACAGGCAAGAGGAGGACGGCGCGACGCTGCGACGCCCGTCGCTCGCTCTCCAGCACTTCTCTGAAAGCAGAGAAGGTGGAGAGCGAGCGCACGGGCCCTCTCCTTGCGCGAGAAGGCACCCTCGGAACACACGAGGGTGCCTTCCGGCCCGCCGCGATCGTGGGCGTCGGGTCCCCCGACCCTCCGCCCGCGGCCACTCTTATCCGACTAGTTTGAGGCGCGACTGCACCCCCCCCTAGCCGGACCTCCTTCGGTTGGTCGCCTGGGTCCCGATTCACAGAGGAATTGGAACCCACGCGACCCCTCGGGCCAGATCATTCGCCGTTAGCCAGCAAGATCCCACAAGGAGAAGTCACTGACTAACGCTCAGGGCGCACCGACCCCACCACTTGCCCTTCCATCTGGTTCACAAGGAATCAGAGGGAACGGAAGCGGAGGGGTACACGTGAAGGTTATCTGGCGTGGCGCCCCAGGTTAGGTTAGGTTAGGTTAGGTTAGGTTAGGTTAGGTTTTTTTTTTTTTTTTTTGTTGACGCGGGGAAATGCATTTGCGCACTTCGCCACTCTGCTGCCGGGGGACAGCAGAGCGACTTTGTGGTGGACTCCCAGCACTATCGAGCCGCCTGCTCAGTGCTGGACTACCCCCTAAAACCCCGCGGTGTTCCTCCGCTACTCTACCGGGCCACAGGATAGGCCAGAGGTTAAGTCACTGTGACCCGGCAAGAGCTCGCCCCCGAGGGGGCTCTACTGGTGGGGAGCCAGATGTGGCTCCCCGGCGGCGCAAGCGCCACCCCTCCTCTGGGGGGCCATAGTGGCCCCCAACCGCTTCCTCGCGCCGCCCTCCCCCGACCCGTCGCCCATACAACAGGCAAGAGGAGGACGGCGCGACGCTGCGTCGCCCGCCGCTCGCTCTCCAGCACTTCTCTGAAAGCAGAGAAGGTGGAGAGCGAGCGAGCGGGCCCTCTCCTTGCGCGAGAAGGCACCCTCGGAACACACGAGGGTGCCTTCCGGCCCGCCGCAATCGTGGGCGTCGGGTCCCCCGACCCTCCGCCCGCAGCCACTCTTATCCGACTAGTTTGAGGCGCGACTGCGCCCCCCCCTAGCCGGACCTCCTTCGGTTGGTCGCTTGGGTCCCGATTCACAGAGGAATTGGAACCCACGCGACCCCTCGGGCCAGATCATTCGCCGTTAGCCAGCAAGATCCCACAAGGAGAAGTCACTGACTAACGCTCAGGGCGCACCGACCCCACCACTTGCCCTTCCATCTGGTTCACAAGGAATCAGAGGGAACGGAAGCGGAGGGGTACACGTGAAGGTTATCTGGCGTGGCGCCCCAGGTTAGGTTAGGTTAGGTTAGGTTAGGTTAGGTTAGGTTAGGTTAGGTTAGGTTAGGTTTTTTTTTTTTTTTTTTTTTTTCAAAGAAGTTGAGACTCCATTGTGTGCTCGCGGTGCTAATGGTATACTCCGCGAGCACACAGAGTGATTTTATTGGGGGGCTTATGAATGAGGTTTGAGATTAGAGTTTTTATTGGGAGATGAAGTTTATGTAACAGCTAAAGAAATTGACATTTAATGTGTGGGTGGGAGCCTATATTTATTTATTTGTTTGTTGATGTTATTATAAAGTTTTAATGGATTAAGAGTTTGAGATGTTATATGTGTGTAGGTGTATATATATTTATTTATTTGTTTATATTGATGTGATTATAAAGTTTTAACAGATTAAGAGCTTAAGTGTAGTATGTGTGTGGGTGTATATATATATTTATTTATTTGTTTATATTTGTGTAATTATAAAGTTTTGGCAGATTAAGAGAGATTTGTAGCGATTATGCTCAGAATTATAAAGATCTGGTAAGAGCCGAGGGCACACAAGCGCGAGGTCGCAACGCAGCTTTTCCTGTCAGTCGCGGGCATCTTACACCGATTTTTGTTGTCGGGTGATGTCCGCGACCGGGAGCACTCGCAGTAAGCGGAAATCGCGCCCTGCAGCTCCACACAGATCCTGGAGTTTCAGGTGTGAGGTGGGTAAGTGAAGTGAGGTTTAATCACTCGCCATAGTCCGTACGCGAAGAGACGGAATGGGTCATGGCGATAAAGCGGGGACATGTATTGGACGTGGCACTGTGCGCATTGTTTTGTTCGGTAATATTGCGACTTTTGCAGTAAATGGTGCAATTATAACAATTAAGTTTGGACGTGTCATCTTTTAGCGGGCAGTCTTTAAAAGCGTGTTGGCTGGAAGAGCAGTGGGAGCACGTGGACGCGGTTTCTTTGCACCATTTTTTCGTGTGGCCGTACTGGAGACACCTGTAGCACTGCAGCACGGGAACATAGCTCTCAACGTGAACCCTCTGGTGGTCCACATTGAGCTTACCAGCATCAATAATGGACCGCCAGAGGGCGGGGCTGGTGGTGTAAGCAGCGTTGTAGAGCTTGGGATTGCGGTTCCCGCGCTTGAATTTCAGTTCCAGGGTCTCAGGCTCGTTGTTTTTAACAGCGTCATTTTGGGTGCGGAGGATGCTGGTTAGTGTTTCCGGGGTAATATCTTCCGGTACTCCTTTGATTATGATCATGGGGTGTAGTTTTTTGGACGGCTCTGCTTCTATCACTGACGAGGGGCTAAGTTTACTGAGTGTTGTTTCCATATGCTCGGTCCGGTCAAATTCGACCCTGAGCTTGTTTTTAGATATTGGTTTGATACTTAGCGGGGCAAAATTGGTGTCCCGAAAGCTAATGTTATTCTGCCAGGCAGTGAGAGTCTCGGAGGTAGTCTTTGAATTTTTAGCAGAAACGATAAGTGATGGTTTATAAGGGGGTGGGCGCAGCGGGACCGAGGGAGTCGAGGCAACCTTGGCATATGAGGGCTGACCCGGAGAAGGCGGAGTAGGAGTCGGCAGAGGCGCCTGAGCGGTCGGCGCAGGCACCGTGATCGCCCTCATCTCCTCACGGATGCACTCTCGTATGGTTGCCTTCAGTTCCTCGGTGTCAGCAGGGGGGGAAGGCGGGGCAGGCGGGGCAGATGGCAGCGGCGAAAGAGTAAGAAGGTGCTCAATCCTGTCCACGCTTGTGAGGATATCGGCTTTGATCCCTCTCTTGAGGTTACCCGAGCGGCCCACGGCTTCTCGGATAACCTCAAAGAGGGAGAAGATCTCACTCTCCGGGTCCTCGAAATAGCCCATCTGTAGCGGGACGGGTTTAGCGGGCTTAGCAGCGGGTTTGGTGGGCGTAGCAGCGGGAGTGGCGGCTTGGCTGCCGTAACGGAGCGGGGGCATCGAACCAGACGAGTCCGGGTCGTCGCTGGTGTGGGAGTGTGGCGTCAGCCCGAGCGGCGTCCTCAACATGTTAAAAATGTGGCCAGAAACGGTAAAAAATCAAAAATAAATTTCCCAGAAAAGCCGATGACCCAAGGGTATCGGCAAAGGGTCGGTGGGGCGGGGCGGCGGGGTGGGTGGCGGCAAAAACCGGGGGAGGCCCACGAAGAGAAGTGTAGTAGATGCGGAAGAGGTCCGACGGATTTAGAAAAAGAAATTAAATAAAAAGGCCGAAAAAAGTTAATTTAGAAAATTTGTAAGTGTTTTTGCTAAATTGAAGGAAAACTATTGAATCTACTTTTATTTTTGTTTCAGGAACAAGGAGCTGAAGGCGAGACGCTTGTAGGAAGGTGCGACACAAGTGGGTGAGAGGTAAACTGAACAAAAGTTGTTTATCGGTTAGGTTAGGTTAGGTTAGGTTAGGTTAGGTTTTTTTTTTTTTTTTTTTAAATCAAATTGAAGTTTCATTTGTGCTCGCAGTGCTAATGGGTTACACCGCGAGCACACTGAATGTTTAGATTGGGAGGATTATGAGGGAGGGTTGCGACATGTGTTGTTGAAATGTTTTAGGTTATGGACTATGTGTGTTAACAAGTTATTGAAGGAGTTGAGCGTTGTTTCTTTACTGATGATTTGGGACAAGTTGAAGGGATGAAGGTTATTTATTTGTGCTGTTATTGTGTGGGAGAGTCTGTTTGTGGCGAATCTGGGGCAAGATGTTAAAAGGTGTTTCCAGGTTTGAGCCGTTTGATCGTCGCAGGGACATCTGTCATCTGCGACGATGTGGAACCGGTTAAGGTATTCCTTATGATAGGCATGATTGGTGAGAAACTGAGTGACGACGAAGTTTGGTTTGACGACTCCTAAATATTTTGTGAGTTCCTCATGTGTGGGTAGGAGCGTCCGAGTGTAAGCGCAAGAGCCAGGGTCAGCATACAGGGCTGAAGCAGCCTCTGCAGCTTTTACTTTGTTTCGGAGTTTTATGTAACTGATTGGGACAGCGATATAGTCCGGGGACCGTTGTAGCGATGCGGCCGCCTTCGCTGCAGCGTCAGCCGCCTCATTGCCAGTGAAGCCGACGTGGGCTTGATCCACGCAAAATTGATGGTGAGCCCAGTTGCGCGGGCCTGACGAATGAGGCGGTGTATTCGCACAGCGAAGGGGTTGTTGCTGTTTGGATTTCTGATTTCGGTCAACCCGGACTTGCTGTCCGAGAGGACGAGACAGGGTGAGCAAAGATTTTTGTAAATATGCTCGCACGCTTTTTGCAGTGCAAGCATTTCCGCCTGGAAAACAGAGCAGCGGTCGTGTAGTTTTAACTTCACGACCGCAGCCCGCTCCCCAGACGGTGTGTAGGTAGCAAATGCGGCACCAACTCCATCGTCGTGCTTGCTACCGTCGGTATAGATTTGCCAGGTGTCGCTAGCGGTGTTCTGCGCGAGGTCAGATGCGGAGGAAATTTCCTGGAACTCGACGCATACCCGCGCAGAAGGGTGCAGGAGTTCCGACGGCGAGCAGAGGCGCTCGATGGGGATGTCTTCAGGAACAAACGAGGATTTTCCGGTAAGTTTGGTACGCTCAACGTCAGCGACGGCTGCGACCCTGGCTGGAAGTGGGGTCAACTGGGCAAGCGAGATTGAGGCAGCCGTGCTGACGGTGCGGAAGCCTCGGATTATTTTTATGCCAAATATGCGTTGCAGCTGGAGAAGTTTTTTGGAGGCACATTTATACCTTAAGGCGCCGGACCAGATTCCAGCACCGTAACAAACGATTGGTTCTATAACCTGCAGATAAATAGTTTTTATGTTTTCGGAGTGTACGCCCCAGGTGGGACGGACGAAAAGTGAAAGTTTATGGAACAGCTTTTTACATTTTTCAGTTATGTAGTTGACGTGTTGAGTGAAGCGAAGCTTACGGTCTATTGTGATTCCTAAGTAACGGATGTGGTTGACGAAGTTAAGGGACTGAGAATTGACGCGGATGTGACATTTCGTAGCTTTATCGGTAAAGGCGATAATTTGTGTTTTGGAGGGGCCAAACTCAAGCTTGACACCCTCACCCCAGTTGAGGATTTTCTCCAGGGCGTCGCAGACAATGATTTCGAGCTGAATGTGTGACTTGTGGTGGGCTATGAGAAGGACGTCGTCCGCATAGGCCTGCAGGCTACACCCATCCGGCAATGATGCCCCAAGGAGCTCATCAAGAATAAGGTTCCAGAGCATGGGACCAACGACGGAGCCCTGGATGCAGCCGCGAGACATGGATTTGCGTACCTCGCAATCCGCAAACCGGATGAGGACTTCTCGGTCCTCCACATAGCTCAAAAGTAGACGATACAAATTTTGAGGACAATTGGCTTTGCGAAGGCGCATAAAAATGGCAGGCCACCAGGCTCTGTCAAATGCCGCTTTAATGTCCAAGGAGACGGCGATAACCTGTTCTCCCCGGGATTTAGCGGCGTTGACTGCCTGTAGCGCGTTAGCAATGGCGTGGACGGTGGAGGTCTGACATTTGAAGCCGTATTGCTTCGTGGAGCTGCAGTTGTTTAAGTTGAGATGATAGGTGAGGCGATTTGCAATAAGGCGCTCTAGGAGCTTCCCAAAGACATTGATGAGTCCTATTGGCCTAAAGCTGGACAGGCTGGTGTAGTCGGATTTGCTGGGTTTTGGGATAATTTTTGCAGTGGCTGTCTTCCATATTACTGGAAAATGATTGAGGCGCAAACTGGTATTCATGAGGCCAACTAATTCATCCGGAAACCAGGTAGCGACTCGCAAGCATATATCGGCTGTTAGATGGTCAAGGCCTGGTGCTCTCTTGTGATTCATGCCACTGAGACTCTCGAGGATCTCATGGAGTGTGAAGGAAGGTTCGGGTGGGGTATCAATGGCGCTGTGCATTGCATTACGGAGCCTATGGTGCTTGGGAGTGAGGTCCTGAGAGTCATCAGGGTAGAATTGGTCCAGGAGGGCCTGAGCTGTATCGAACGAGTCGGAAGTGTAAGAGCCATCATTTAATTTTAGAGTGGCGGGAGCTTGGGTAATCGGCCGGGTTTTGATAAGGCGATTGGTGACAGACCAGACGTCTTCCCTCTTTTGGCGGCTGCAGAACTCTCGGAAGTGTTCTGAGGAGGCCGCACAGAAGGCATCAGAGTATGCACGTCTAGTCCGTTCACGTTCCACAAGGAGTTCTTCAAGGGGGCGCTGACGTCGCGCCGCCCTACCGAGAGCATGATGACTCTTGATGGAGGCCCGTTTTAGCTGTTCGAGCGTATCGCTCCACCAGGGGACGCGACGAGGAGGTCCAGTGGCTTTAGGCAGCAATCGGTCGCAGGTCCTCTGCACCGCTTTTGTAAAATTAGTGGTGTACAGGTCCAGCTGATCAGGGGAGAGCTCGTCGAAGTTGGGTGTTGGCGGCAAATGGGTGGCCATTTCCCGTACGAAGTCGGGACGAAGGTCGTCCCATTTAACGTGTGAGCAGTTATAACGATAGGTTGTCTGCCTGCGGGTGGTAGTAGGCTTTAAGCCGCCAAGAGATGCCCGGAACACAATTACGTTATGGTCAGAGGAGGGACAAATGTGTGTGTCAACCGACCAGTTGGCGACGGAGATGTTGTTAGTGTCGCTTATTAGCGTGAGATCTATAATTGAGTTGCAGGGCCGTCGGTGTGTAACGGTGTTGAACGTCGGAGTGTCGCCGACGTTACATATCGTCAGATTGTGGATAACGGCGAGGTCGTACACAGCATCACCCCTCGAGTTATGGTCGGGGGAGCCCCAGCTGCTGTGGTGTCCATTGAAGTCCCCGCAGATCAGGTGAGTGGACCCGACTGTTCTGCTAAGGAACAGCTCAAGTTTCCTGTAAATGTTGTACGGGTCGCTGCGGGGTTCAATGTACACCGAGATGAGGTATAATTTGTGACCGGCTTTATTCCTGACCAGGACAACGGTGAGGTTGGAATCGGAGTATTCGGCCATGCCAATAGCACACAGAGTCTTGTTGCGTACAAGGATAGCCGACTTGATAGGCCGGTCAGTTTTGAACTGATGGGTGGAGTAGCCGTCAACAGGTTTAAGGACGTCTGTGTTGGAGAGATAGGGTTCCTGGATGAAGGCAACGTCGACCCCGGCGTCGGCGATATAGCGGTGAAATTCATGCAGGGCATTCCTGCTCCTGCCAAGGTTGACTTGCAAACATTGTAGTGTGATGTTGTATGGATGGTTTGCTGCAGACTGTGACCTACCGAAGACCATAGTCGGTGCGCGAACGGACTTTGTTTATTGCGGAGGTCATTCGAGGACAATTGAGAGATGTGGCGCTATGGTCAGCCTTGGCGAGAGTATCAGTAGCCTTCGCATGTTGAGTGCAATTATAGCACTGCAACGCTGCGGGGTCTTTCTTTATGGGGCAGGTCTGGAAGTCGTGGTGAGGTGCTGCGCAGTGGGAGCAGATGGAGCTCTCGGCGGTGCACCGAGCCTTGGTGTGTCCGTACTGCAGGCATTTGAAGCACTGCAGAACGGGCACATAGTCCTCGGCATGAACCCTCTGATGGTCGAGGTTCAGCTTCACCAGTTTGGTCACGGTCTTCCAGACAGTGGGTGTGGTAATAAAAACGGCGTTGTATAAGTCTTTGTTCCTGTTGGCGCGTTTGAAGCTAAAGGAGAAATCCTCCTTAGATTGGATGGTGGACTTGAGCGTCTCGTTTTGGCCAACGAGAATGTGGACCAGCTCTTCGGCGGGGATATCCCCTGCAATCCCTTTCAAGATGACCATAGGGCGCAGGGTTTTCGAGATCTCAGCGCGAACAGGGCAGTCGGGCTTGTCAAGATTCTTGAGGGCGACATCACGATGAGCGACAGAGTCAAATTCTACCCGGATCTTATTATTTGACACGTACTTGACCGCCGCCGGTGTAAAGTTGGTGTCTTTGAAGGAGATAGAGCTCCTCCAGGTTTTCAGAGTCTCGGCGGGGTTAAGCACGGCTTTCGTGGAGGCGACGATGATGGCGGGTTTAGTTTTTGGGGGAGCCAGTTTGGGTTTAGTAGTGGCGGTCTGTTGTGACCGAACTACGCTAGCGAATGTCGGAGCCGGGGTGGGACTGGGCATTTTAATCTTTGAGATCTCTTCCCGAATTGTGCGTCGGACGTCGTCGACGGTAAGTGAATTGGTGTTTTGGTAACAAGGAGCGATGTTAGGAGTTGTGGTAAGTAGCTTGCGGATGGCCGCGGAATTTTCCAGCATTGTTTTCTTGTTGGGGCGTTTAATGTTCCCACAGTCATTGACAAACAGGGGTGTTTTAGGAGGTATGCCTCTCCTATTATTAGGAGAGGAGAGTCCGACACACGGCCGTCGCACTCCCCCAAGGGTGGCGGTTATGGTGCACAAAGCATTTCACCCCGTTAACAAAAAAAAAAAAAAAAAAAAGGTTAGGTTAGGTTAGGTTAGGTTAGGTTAGGTTAGGTTGGTATTAAGGTGTGGATTTGTTTTGTTTGATATTGGGTTGAGTTTATTTTTTCTTTATTGGGTTGAGTTTATTTTTTCTTTATTGGTGGTTTAGTTTAGCTGTGTTTCGGGTTTTCTTGTATTAAGGTGTGGATTTGTTTTGTTTGATATTGGGTTGAGTTTATTTTTTGAGTTTAGCTGTGTTTCGGGTTTTCTTGTATTAAGGTGTGGATTTGTTTTGTTTGATATTGGGTTGAGTTTATTTTTTCTTTATTGGGTTGAGTTTATTTTTTCTTTATTGGTGGTTTAGTTTAGCTGTGTTTCGGGTTTTCTTGTATTAAGGTGTGGATTTGTTTTGTTTGATATTGGGTTGAGTTTATTTTTTCTTATTGATTTTTGATTAAGGTTTTTCTTATATTTTGGGTGTTTCGTAGCAGTTCTGCTTGGAGCAGTTCTGCTTGGTGTTCGTTGAGGTGCGGTGTAGTTAGGCTTAGCTCTAGTGTGCGGTTGTTGTTTCTTTATAATAAGGTTGGTGTGGTTTAGTTTAGCTGTGTTTCGGGTTTTCTTGTATTAAGGTGTGGATTTGTTTTGTTTGATATTGGGTTGAGTTTATTTTTTCTTTATTTGTGCTTTGTGTCGATAGGTTAAGTAGATTAAGTTAGGTTTACATATTGTGAAGGGTTGGTTAGTTAAGTTCTTTTATTGGGTTGTTATATTTTGGGTGTGTTTAGTTAAGTTTAATTAGGTTTACGTTAGGCTTAGTATACTGAGACTTGTGCGTCCGTAGTAATGGACTCGGACGCTTCGCTGTCCGCAAGTGTGGACAGAGGAAAGGAGAAGAGCGGGGAGGACGCAAGGAGAAAGGGCGGGGAGGACGCTTCGGCGTCTTCAAGTGTGGACAGAGGGCGAAAGAGGAGCGGGGAAGAGGTCGTGTTTTTCCCGATGTCGGCGTCCGACTCAGAGACGGAGGCACCCGCCGCTGCCAAGGTGCCGACGGGGAAGCGCGGGAGAGCGCGCCTCGCGTTTCATTTTTCGGGACTGACGAGGGCCAGGAAGGCCCTCAAGGAAAGGGAGGCGGAGGCCCGGGACGAGGCCTATACGAAGAGCCTTCAGAAGAAGGCTTTTATGAGGTCGTCGCAGACCGTCCTGGCTTGCGAAGGAGAAGGGGAGGTCCACGACTCGGAGCAGGAGGCCGAGTCGCTGGATTTCCAAGCGATGAGGGCGCAGGTGGGGGGGAATCTCTCCTCCATCCTTGATCTTGTTGGCAAGTCCTCCAACTTGAAGGGAGGATATGCCAGCAAGATCAGGGGCTTTGCGGCGGGAATATCCGAGACGGTGGAGGAAATGGCCAGGACCAAAACCTCCGACGCCATGCGCAGGCTGCGGGCGGACAACGCCCGCCTCAGCCAGGAGCTCACCTACCTGAGGGGTGAGCTCCGGGCATATAAAAGGGAGTTCGAGGCCCACAAGGCCTCTACGATGGCTGCGGGTCCGGCCGTGGGCCCGAGCACAGCCTGCGCGGACCCTCCACCTGCACCGGAGGTGGGAGACGAGCTCGTTGAGCGTCTGTTAGCGGCCCTCCTCCCTCCTCTCGCGAGGATGGTGGAGGGGAAGGTGGCGGGGCTCATCCCTACGTCTGAGAGGGCTCGTCCGCCACTGGCGGCGGACCGGAAGAAGGCGGCGCCCGTTGCGGCGCCCGTGGCGACGCCCGCGGTGGCGCCCGGGGCGGTGCCCGTGGCGGCAAAGAGGGCAGCGAGGCCTAAGGCCGCGGCCTCGGTGCCGGTGACCCATGGGTCGCAGCCGTCGCAGCCGGGGCCTTCGACCTCACAGGCGGCCCCCGCTCCCTCCACCTCGGCCGAGACCTGGACCGAGGTGGTGCGCCGGGGGAGGAAGGTGGCGGCGCCAGCGGCCAAGGGGCTGACCCAAGGGTCGGCCACACCAAAGGCGGGGCCCCCCAAGGAGGCCCAAAAGAAGGCGGTCAAGCTGACGGCTCCTCGGTCGGCGGCTGTGGTGCTGACCTTAGCACCTGAGGCCGCCAGCCGGGGCATTTCGTACAGGGATGTCCTGGCCAAGGCCGAGGCATCCGTCAGCTTAGACGACCTGGCGATCGCCGGGCTAAAGACTCGCCAGACGGCGACGGGAGCCCGTATCCTAGAGATAACGGGCTCAGAAAGGGCGGAAAAGGCCGACCAACTGGCGGCCAAACTGAAGGTGGCCCTGGCCGACATGGTGCGCGTCGACCGTCCCACGAAGACGGCCGACTTGCGCATTGTCGGCCTGGACGACGCGGCCACGGCTGAAAAGCTGGTGGCGGCGGTGGCCAGAGCGGGGGGATGCACGGCTGAGGCCGTTAAAGTGTGTGGGGAAATCCGCCCTAACGCTAGAGGTGAAGGCACGGCCCTGGTGTCGTGCCCGGTCGACGCTGCGAAGAAGATAGCGGAGGCCGGCCGTCTGCTGGTGGGCTGGAGCTCGGCGCGTGCCCAGCTCCTCGAGGCGCGCCCCATGCGCTGTTACAGGTGCATGGGGCTGGGGCACACGCGCCAGCTGTGCCCATCAGCGGCGGACCGTAGCCATTTGTGCTACCGCTGCGGCGTGGCCGGGCACGCATCGAATGCCTGCCAGGTCGTCCCCCCGCGCTGTGCCATCTGCACGGACCGGGGCCTGCCGGCAAATCACGTGATGGGGGGGCGCAGCTGCAACCCCCCCCACGTCAGAGGGAGAATGGCCCCAGCACCCCAGGGCCAGAGGACTGACAGCCGCCAGACGGCAGCCGCGAGGGACGTTGAGATGTCTCATTAATGGACAGGGGACATCTCAGCGTCTTACAGGCGAATGTGAACCACTCCGCCGGAGCGCAAGACCTGCTCTTGCAGTCTATGGCGGAGTGGGACATAGCCGTGGCGGCTGTGGCGGAGCCCTACTTCGTCCCAAGCCAATCCCATTGGCTGGGGGACGAAAGCGGCTCCGCCGCCATCGTCGTGAGGGCTGGCACTGGGGTCCCCTTCTCTCTAGTAGAGAAGGGGCCTGGCTACGTGGTGGCGTCATGGGCGGAGTACGCGCTGGTAAGCGCGTACTTCTCCCCAAACCGACCGTTGGCGGACTTTGAGCGGTTTCTCACCCGACTCGGAGCCGCCATCGGAAGGGTGGCGCCCCGCGAGGTGCTGTTGCTCGGGGACCTCAACGCGAAGTCTATCGCGTGGGGGAACCCGAGCACCACTCCGAGGGGCCGGGAGCTGGAGGCCTTTGCCCTGGCTCGTCTGCTATGCAGACGACACTCTGGTCACTGCCCGGGGAGGAGACTTCAAGGAAGCCTCCCGACTCGCCACAGTAGGGGTGGACTTGGTGGTCGGGAGGATCCGGCGGCTGGGGCTCGAGGTGGCCCTCGAGAAGACGGAGGCCCTTCTATTTCATGGGCCCCGAGCCGGGCCGCCGCCGGGCGCGAATATCGTCCTCGGCGGCGGAACGGTGGTGAGGATCGGGGCCCAGATGAAATATTTGGGCCTCATCTTGGACGGGCGCTGGGGCTTTGGCCCCCACTTCCAGGAGTTGGGGCCAAGACTGGTCAGGGCAGCTGCGGCCCTCGGGCAGCTCCTCCCTAACAAGGGAGGGCCCAACACGAGGTGCCGCAGACTAATGGCGGGCATAGTCCGCAGCATGGCGCTGTACGGTGCCCCCGTGTGGGTGGACGCCCTCTGCGCCGCCAACAAGTCGCTTCTGAGGCGACCGCAGAGGGTGATCGCGCAGAGGGCGATCAGGGGGTATCGTACGGTGTCGTGGGCGGCAGCCACTGTCCTGGCCGGTGACCCTCCCTGGGAGCGAGAGGCCGAGGTTCTCGCCCAGGTATATAGGTTCGTGGCGGAAAAGAGGGCCCAGGGCGAGAACCCGGCCCCAAGGGAGGTGCGCCACCAGCGCCTGGAGGCCAAGAAGGACCTTCTGGAGAAGTGGGCCGAAGACCTCGGAGTGGCCCAATATGGCGGGTGGACCATACAGGCCGTCAGGCCGGTGTTGGAACGCTGGATGCGCCGCAAGCGTCGGCCTCTCACCTTCCGGATGGTGCAGGTGCTTACGGGACATGGGTGCTTTGGTAAGTACCTGCACCGTATCGGGAGGGAAGAGACGCCGGCGTGCCACGAGTGCGGCGCTCCAGCGGACACGGCGGAGCACACTCTGGTGGAGTGTGCGGCCTGGGGTCCACAGCGCCATATTCTGGTGCAGTACTTCGAGGACGGTCTCTCCTTGCCGAGTATGATCCCAATCATGCTCCGCAGGGAGAGAGCGTGGAAGGCGATGGCCCACTTCTGCCACCAGGTCCTGGGGCTGAAGGAGGCCGAGGAGCGGCTGCGGGAGGACGACCCGGAGTCCGCGCCGCTCCGTCGAAGACGCACCGGCGCGCGTAGGCGACGCTACGCGCATCTTATGCCGCCGGTGCAGTGAGGGCCACAGACGGCGGGTTGAGGGACCTGCCGTCTGACACGTGGCGGGAGGGGGGGGTGTGGAGCCCACACCCCTCCTCCAGGGAAGGGGCCCGGCTTCGGTCGGGCCGACGTCGCCGGGGCGCCGCTGTCGCATTCGCGTTGTGGTCACACCACTTGCGAGATCCAGCGGCGCCCCATTGCACAAGCGACAGGACGGCTCCCGGGGTGTTTTAGTCAGTATGCCCACACTCGGTGGGTGAGCCTGACACACGGCCGCCACCCTCCCTCAGGGGGCGGTGTCACGGTGCGTAACTGCATTTCACCCCGTTAGAAAAAAAAAAAAAAAAAAAAAGGTTAGGTTAGGTTAGGTTAGGTTCGCTTCCAGGGGGTGCCTCGATACATGGGAGTGCTGTTGAAGGCATACTTGGAGGGCAGGACGGTGTTGGCCGTCGGAAGAGGCGGCCGCCTGGTGGAGCACCGGGTGGAGGCCGGCGTTCCGCAGGGGTCGGTGTTGGGGCCGATCCTGTGGAACGTCGGCTATGATTGGGTGCTCCGCGGCAGACTCCTCCCCGGGATGAGTGTCATCTGCTATGCAGACGACACTCTGGTCACCGCCCGGGGAGGAGACTTCAAGGAAGCCTCCCGACTCGCCACAGTAGGGGTGGACTTGGTGGTCGGGAGGATCCAGCGGCTGGGGCTCGAGGTGGCCCTCGAGAAGACGGAGGCCTTTCTATTTCATGGGCCCCGAGCCGGGCCGCCGCCGGGCGCGAATATCGTCCTCGGCGGCGGAACGGTGGTGAGGATCGGGGCCCAGATGAAATATTTGGGCCTCATCTTGGACGGGCGCTGGGGCTTTGGCCCCCACTTCCAGGAGTTGGGGCCAAGACTGGTCAGGGCAGCTGCGGCCCTCGGGCAGCTCCTCCCTAACAAGGGAGGGCCCAATACGAGGTGCCGCAGACTAATGGCGGGCATAGTCCGCAGCATGGCGCTGTACGGTGCCCCCGTGTGGGTGGACGCCCTCTGCGCCGCCAACAAGTCGCTTCTGAGGCGACCGCAGAGGGTGATCGCGCAGAGGGCGATCAGGGGGTATCGTACGGTGTCGTGGGCGGCAGCCACTGTCCTGGCCGGTGACCCTCCCTGGGAGCGAGAGGCCGAGGTTCTCGCCCAGGTGTACAGGTTCGTGGCGGAAAAGAGGGCCCAGGGCGAGAACCCGGCTCCAAGGGAGGTGCGCCACCAGCGCCTGGAGGCCAAGAAGGACCTTCTGGAGAAGTGGGCCGAAGACCTCGAGGTGGCCCAATATGGCGGGTGGACCATACAGGCCGTCAGGCCGGTGTTGGAACGCTGGATGCGCCGCAAGCGTCGGCCTCTCACCTTCCGGATGGTGCAGGTGCTTACGGGACATGGGTGCTTTGGTAAGTACCTGCACCGTATCGGGAGGGAAGAGACGCCGGCGTGCCACGAGTGCGGCGCTCCAGCGGACACGGCGGAGCACACTCTGGCGGAGTGTGCGGCCTGGGGTCCACAGCGCCATATTCTGGTGCAATACTTCGAGGACGGTCTCTCCTTGCCGAGCATGATCCCAGTCATGCTCCGCAGGGAGAGAGCGTGGAAGGCGATGGCCCACTTCTGCCACCAGGTCCTGGGGCTGAAGGAGGCCGAGGAGCGGCTGCGGGAGGACGACCCGGAGTCCGCGCCGCTCCGTCGAAGACGCACCGGCGCGCGTAGGCGACGCTACGCGCACCTTATGCCGCCGGTGCAGTGAGGGCCACAGACGGCAGGTTGAGGGACCTGCCGTCTGACACGTGGCGGGAGGGGGGGGGTGTGGAGCCCACACCCCTCCTCCTTGGAAGGGGCCCGGCTTCGGTCGGGCCGAAGTCGCCGGGGCGCCGCTGTCGCATTCGCGTTGTGGTCACACCACTTGCGAGATCCAGCGGCGCCCCATTGCACAAGCGATAGGACGGCTCCCGGGGTGTTTTAGTCAGTATGCCCACACTCGGTGGGCGAGCCTGACACACGGCCGCCACCCTCCCTCAGGGGGCGGTGTCATGGTGCGTAACTGCATTTCACCCCGTAAAAAAAAAAAAAAAAAAAAAAGGTTAGGTTAGGTTAGGTTAGGTTAGGTTAGGTTTCGTCCTCGGCGGCGGAACGGTGGTGAGGATCGGGGCCCAGATGAAATATTTGGGCCTCATCTTGGACGGGCGCTGGGGCTTTGGCCCCCACTTCCAGGAGTTGGGGCCAAGACTGGTCAGGGCAGCTGCGGCCCTCGGGCAGCTCCTCCCTAACAAGGGAGGGCCCAATACGAGGTGCCGCAGACTAATGGCGGGCATAGTCCGCAGCATGGCGCTGTACGGTGCCCCCGTGTGGGTGGACGCCCTCTGCGCTGCCAACAAGTCGCTTCTGAGGCGACCGCAGAGGGTGATCGCGCAGAGGGCGATCAGGGGGTATCGTACGGTGTCGTGGGCGGCAGCCACTGTCCTGGCCGGTGACCCTCCCTGGGAGCGAGAGGCCGAGGTTCTCGCCCAGGTATACAGGTTCGTGGCGGAAAAGAGGGCCCAGGGCGAGAACCCGGCCCCAAGGGAGGTGCGCCACCAGCGCCTGGAGGCCAAGAAGGACCTTCTGGAGAAGTGGGCCGAAGACCTCGAGGTGGCCCAATATGGCGGGTGGACCATACAGGCCGTCAGGCCGGTGTTGGAACGCTGGATGCGCCGCAAGCGTCGGCCTCTCACCTTCCGGATGGTGCAGGTGCTTACGGGACATGGGTGCTTTGGTAAGTACCTGCACCGTATCGGGAGGGAAGAGACGCCGGCGTGCCACGAGTGCGGCGCTCCCGCGGACACGGCGGAGCACACTCTGGCGGAGTGTGCGGCCTGGGGTCCACAGCGCCATATTCTGGTGCAATACTTCGAGGACGGTCTCTCCTTGCCGAGCATGATCCCAATCATGCTCCGCAGGGAGAGAGCGTGGAAGGCGATGGCCCACTTCTGCCACCAGGTCCTGGGGCTGAAGGAGGCCGAGGAGCGGCTGCGGGAGGACGACCCGGAGTCCGCGCCGCTCCGTCGAAGACGCACCGGCGCGCGTAGGCGACGCTACGCGCATCTTATGCCGCCGGTGCAGTGAGGGCCACAGACGGCAGGTTGAGGGACCTGCCGTCTGACACGTGGCGGGAGGGGGGGGTGTGGAGCCCACACCCCTCCTCCAGGGAAGGGGCCTGGCTTCGGTCGGGCCGACGTCGCCGGGGCGCCGCTGTCGCATTCGCGTTGTGGTCACACCACTTGCGAGATCCAGCGGCGCCCCATTGCACAAGCGACAGGACGGCTCCCGGGGTGTTTTAGTCAGTATGCCTCCCTTAGCACTAGGGGAGGTGAGCCTGACACACGGCCGCCACCCTCCCTCAGGGTCGCGGTGTCACGGTGCGTAAGTGCATTTCACCCCGTTAAAAAAAAAAAAAAAAAAAAAAAGGTTAGGTTAGGTTAGGTTAGGTTAGGTTAGGTTTCCGTGTGGAGTTTCTGGATCTTCCATCGGACGCGTCCCCCGGGTGGCGGATAGGGGAACGCCCTCCAGATATGGAGGGTACCGGCTTCGGCCGGCGCGGACCAAAACCAGGAAGGGGGGGGCCTGCAGTAGCAGTCTGCTGCTGGAGGTCCGGCGGGGTCCATTGAGGGCTCCGCGACGGCGGGCCCGGTATATGCGCTTGCGCCGCTACTGGGCAGGCTTCGGCCACCGTCGACATACCGTAATCCCACACTGAGTGGGACCGGGGGCTTTCGGGCTGCGAGGAGACAACCTCTATAAAAAATCGGGGGCAGTCGTCTGGGGCCTGGCTTGCCAGGTCGCAGACGGGGCACACCACCCACTCCATTTTTGGAGTGGGCTTTGGTGTGCGTAAGCATATCGTAATCCTGGCGTACCGGGACCGAGGGTCTATTTTGGACTGCGAGGAGACAACCTCTATAAAAAACCTCAAACCTTGGCGCTGAGGCACGTGGCGTCGGGGTGCTCGCAAGAGCGGCTGGGGAGGGCATCAGCCACTAGCGACCAACGTGCCGTGTTGGGAAAACGGTGCGTTTAATTTCCCACTAGCCGCAATGCTGTAAAACTAAAATATGAAGTCCGTTGAGAAAAATAATCTACCCCAGGAGGGTACCCGTTTATCGGGAGAATCCCTCCCCGGCGTCACTTTGGCGTCGGGCAGCGCCTCGTATTCTGGGGGGTGCACCAACGACTTCCTCTCCTTGGGGCCCAGTGCCTCAAGTGAGCCAACTTTCACTGCCGCGGGTAGTTTTGTCGCTTTGGGTGTCAGTAGTGGCGCTGGAAGCGGCAAGGTCGCGGCAGACCAACATGCGGTGGAAACTTCGTCTAGCGAAGTAGAAATGGAGCTGGAAATATCCAGGCCGGAGAGTCGCTGCTCTATGCGACTAGGTGGCGGTAAGCGGGTGATGTCCGACCGATCGGCGTCTCCCGCCAGTATTGATAGGAGTATCACTTCTGTGACCTCCAAAAGAGGCAGAGGCCGCCCGTCTTCTACGGGTGAGAAAATAGGCAAGGCCATGGGCCAGAGCAAGGCCCTTACGGAAAAGAGGAAGAAGGAAAGGGAGCGGAAGCGCCTAGAGGCTGAGTGCGATATTGCGCGAAAGGCCGAGCAGGCGGAAAAGGAGCGCCTTGTAACACACAGGCGGACGGAGGGTCTTCGGGAGTCTTCGGGCGATGGCGCACAGTCCACTACTAGCCTGAAGGAGCTGGCTGAAAAGGACTTTGGCATCCTGCTCAATGTTGCCGCAAAGTCGGGTAATATGAAGGGCACCTTCCAGAGAGCTATGAAAGATGCGGTGTTCTCTCTCAAGGCAACGGTGCTAAGCCTGGCGGAACGCAGTGAGAGTGAAGAGACGCGCCAGCTCCAGGCGGTCAACGAGCGTCAGAGCCGTGAAATTGAGGAGCTCAGAAGGGAAGTGGCGCAGGTCCGCGTGATGCTTGAGCGGCGCAGCGCTCCTCCACCAACACCAGCGCCTGCTGCGCCGGCGGAGGCTTTTGACCGAGAGGATCTCGTCCGGTCCATAGTGATCCAGGTGGGCAACATGGTGAACGCTCGTTTCGAGGCTATCGAAGACCGGCTCTTGCCGGCCAAGTCGATCCGCCCACCCCTCGGTAAGAAGAGCTACGCTTCTGCTGCGCGGTCTACTACTGGGCCTGGCGTTCCCACGAGTTCCCGAACTGCCAACCCGGCCGTAGAGGAGAGAAGTTCGTCGCCTGTCCTGGCCGGGCCAAGGGCTACTGCTTCCAAGCCCAAGGCCTCACAGAGGCGGGGTCCAGCCGGAACAGTGGAGACGCGGACTTCCCGACCCTCGGGTGGGCAGGCTGCAGAGACGAATCCCGCACTCTCTCACAATGAGGACTGGGTCACTGTTGGCAGGCGTGGACGCCCCGCAACCCAAAAGAGAGCTGCCACTGTGGTCCAGCCGACTCCCGCCGTAAGCCGATCGGCACCGGCCGCCAAAAAGAAGAGGAGGAAGAAGGCCGACCTTCGCACCCCGCGCTCTGCAGCAGTGACGATAACCGTGCCACCGGAAAGCGGCCTCACTTACGGCGCCGTCCTCGCGGAGGCCAGAGCCAAAGTCGACCTGACCGAACTGGCGATTGAGGGCCTTAAGTTCCGCACGGGTGCTACTGGCGCCCGAATTTTGGAGCTCCCAGGCACGGAGAGCGGGCCTAAAGCAGATCAACTGGCTTTTAAGCTCAGAGAGGTGCTGCCGCCATGCGTCCGGGTTGCCAGGCCGGTCAAGTGCGCGGAAATCCGAGTGTCTGGCCTGGACGACTCGGTGAGCAAAGAGGACGTTGCTGCTGCTGTCGTCCGGCGGGGTGGCTGCCAGGCCGAAAACGTCAGAGTCGGGCAAATACGCCGCAGCGAATTCGGTAGTGGTTCCATATGGGTCCAGTGCCCTGTGGCCACCGCCGGACTGCTGGTGGAGGATGGCCGCCTCTTGGTTGGCTGGAGCGCGGCACGTGTAGTGGCACTAGAGCCGAGGCAGATGAAATGCTACCGCTGCCTGGCACCCGGACACACGGGACCTCGGTGCACCTCCGCAACTGACCGCAGCCGTCTGTGCTTCCGCTGCGGCAGTCCAGACCATAGGGTGGCCACGTGTTCAGCGAAACCTCACTGCCCTCTTTGCGCGGATGCAAACCGGCCCGCAGACCACCTCATCGGTGGCAAGGCCTGCAAACCCCCGCCTAAGGCCAGGAAGACAACTGCGGCGGCCACGGCCGCGTCGCAACAGAGCGGAGCCACTGAGGAGGCCATGGTGACCGGTTAGCGATGGCTAACACACATCGCTTCCTTCAGGGTAATCTCAACCACTCCGCTGGTGCGCAGGATCTTTTTCTGCAAACCATGCTGGAGTGGTCGATCGACGCGGCTGTGGTCGCTGAGCCATATTTTGTCCCTGACCGCAACAACTGGGCCGGAGACCTTGACGGTGTGGTCGCAATTGTGGCCGGCCTCGGCCCGCAGTTCGCCCCACTGGTCGTCGAGAAGAGAGGCTCGGGCTTTATTATAGCGTCCTGGCGGGAAGTGACTCTTGTCGGAGTCTATTTCTCGCCGAACAGGACCCTGGCCGAGTTTGAGGCTTTCCTCGATGAATTGGGAGCGGCCATAGGGAGAGCGGCGCCCGGCCGCGCGCTTGTCCTTGGCGACTTTAATGCCAAGAGCGTAGCCTGGGGTTCCCCGAGGACTGACCCGCGCGGTGAAGAGGTGTGCGAGTGGGCGGCGACGACCGGTGTGGTGCTGTTGAACAGGGGTGCGGCCAACACGTGCGTAAGGCAGCAGGGTGGTTCTATAGTGGATTTATCGTTCGCTACCCCTGCACTTGCGCCGTGTGTTCAAGGGCGGCGCGTTGTTGAGGACGTAGAGACACTGTCTGACCACCTCTACATCCGATTTGAAGTTTCTTCGTCGGAGGTGGAGGTGGCCAGGCAGCCCAGTCCGAGCGTCTTTCCTCGCTGGTCACTGGCTAAGTTGGACAAGGACCTCCTTGTTGAAGCCTCGATAGTCCAGGCTTGGGCCTCGCGACCGGCCGGACCTGTGGAGGAGGTCAACGCAGAGGCTCTACGGCTCCGGGCAATGCTGACGGCAGTGTGCGATGCTGCCATGCCCCGCGCAAAACGCAGCAACCCCAAGCGACAGGTGTATTGGTGGTCGTCCGAGATCTCCGAACTCCGATTGGAGAGTACGGCGGCGCGCCGCCGATACACCCACTACCGCAGACGTCGGGTTCGGGATGAGGCGCAAACGGAACAGCTCCACAGCACGTACCTGGCGGCCAAAAAGGCACTGCAGCTCGCTATTAGCCGAGCCAAGGCTGCTGGGAGAGAGTCTGTCTTGCAGACACTCGACTCGAACCCATGGGGTCGACCGTACCAGGCAGTGCGAGGCAAGCTGCGGAATCAGGGTCCTCCGCTCACGGAGACTCTCGAACCGCACCTGATTCAGAGAGTGGTCGCTGGCTTATTCCCGGATGCCGAGGAGCATACCCCTCCAGCCATGGCGGGGCTGAGCACGGACGCTGGCACTTCCACGCCGATGCAGATTCCACCTATCACGGAGGCTGAAGTGACGGTAGCCTTGCTTAAGTTGCGTGGCAAGAAAACCGCTCCCGGTCCCGACGGAATACCCGGACGCGTCCTGGTGACAGCCGTTGAGAAGTTGGTTGAACAGTTCATGGGACTTCTCGATGGCTGTTTGACATCGGGGCGATTTCCGAGCGTATGGAAAACCGGGAGATTGGTTCTTCTGCAAAAGGAAGGCAGGCGGGCAGATTCTCCATCTGCCTACCGCCCGATAGTGCTGTTGGATGAGGCGGGCAAACTGTTCGAGCGTGTCTTGGCTGCCCGTATCGGTCGACACTTGCGCGACGTTGGACCAGACTTAGCCGAATGCCAATATGGGTTCCGCTGGGAGCGCTCGACCATAGATGCAGTCCAGCGCGTGAGGGACTTGTCGGACCAGGCGACCAGTTCAGGCGATGTGATGTTGGCGGTGTCCCTGGACATAGCCAACGCATTCAACTCTCTCCCCTTCGGATGCATAAGAGAAGCGCTGCGATTCCACGCAGTGCCCGATTATCTGCGGCGCGTGATCGGAGACTATCTGAGGGGCAGAGAGGTGGTGTACCAGGGGCGAGACGGTGGTATCCATCGCCGACTGATGAGATGCGGTGTTCCACAGGGATCGGTCCTAGGACCGCTCCTGTGGAACATCGGATATGACTGGGTTCTGCGAGGCGTGCTTTCGCGTGGGCTGCATCTCGTGTGCTACGCGGACGACACGCTCGTAACGGCACGCGGCAGAAATTTCGAGGAGGTGTCCCGTCTGGCTTCCGTAGGAGCCTCGCACGTTATCGGCCGCATTGAGCTGCTTGGTCTCAGAGTGGCCTTAAACAAGACTGAAGCAATTTGCTTCCACGGCCGTCGAAGAGCGCCTCCCTTAGGCTCCGGTGTGAGAGTGGGCGATGTCTACGTCGGGATCAAGTCTACGATAAAATATCTGGGCTTGGTCCTCGACAGCCGGTGGAATTTCGGGGAACATTTTAAACGTCTCGCGCCCAAATTAATTGGCACAGCATCTGCCCTCGGAAGGCTTCTACCGAACACCGGTGGACCTGACGCTACCTGTCGCCGCCTATACACCGGCGTCGTGAGGTCGATGGCGCTCTACGGTGCACCCGTCTGGGCGGACGCTCTGAACGCCCGTAATATCGCTCAGCTGCATAGAGCGCAGCGAGTGATAGCAGTCAGAGCGATACGCGGATACCGGACGGTATCGCACGAGGCGGCGTGCGTGCTGGCGGGCTTGGTGCCCTGGGACCTTGAGGCCCAACTACTGGCGGAGGTGTACAGCCGACGCACGGAGGCACGCCATCGGGGTGTCTTCCCGACACCAGAAGAGGAGCAGCGATGGAGGAAAGACGCACGGCGCAGTCTCCTGCGCCAATGGCAGAGGCGGCTCCAGGAACCAAGAGCGGGCACGTGGACCGTGGAGGCGGTTCGCCCGCTTCTGAAGAAGTGGGTCGACCGTCGACACGGTTCGCTTACCTTCCGGCTGGTGCAGGTGCTCTCGGGACATGGCTGTTTCGGGAAGTATCTGTGCCGTATAGCCGGAAGAGAGACAACTGCGGCGTGTCACCATTGCAACAGCGATGAAGACACGTCGCAGCATACCCTGGAGGCTTGTCCGGCATGGGCGAGGGAGAGGGCAACGCTCCAAGAGACGGTGGGCCGCGATATTTCTCTGGCGGCCCTGATCCGAGAGATGCTGCGGGGAGACACCCCATGGCAGGCGATGGTGTCCTTCTGCGAGAACGTAATGACGCAGAAGGAAGCGGCGGAGCGGGTGAGAGAAGATGACCCGTCGTCTCAGCCGATCCGCCGCAGGAGGACGGGCCGAAGAAGAAGGGCGTACGCCCACCTTCTTCCGCCACCGTGAGGAACGTGGGGAAACCCTGCCTCAGGAAGTGGAGCGGAGTGCTACGTGTTCCAGCACTCCGCAGGAGAGTTATGGCAACGGAGGGGCCCGCGAGGGCCAACGCTGGCGGGGCTGCGGATGAATGCAAAAGTGTACCTGCGACCCCGCCATAAAGCGTGAGAAGGATCACCATGGGGTTTTAGCCGGTAGGAGTCCGGCATAACCCTGTCGCACGGTCATCGCGACAGGGTATCCATGAAGGATTTCCCCATGTAAAAAAAAAAAAAAAAAAAAAAAAAAAAAAAAAAAAAAAAAAGGTTAGGTTAGGTTTTTTTTTTTTTTTTTTTTTTTTTTTTTTGACGCGGGGAATGCATTTGCGCACTTCGCCACCCTGCTGCCGGGGGACAGCAGGGCGGCTTCGAGTGAGACTCCCAGCCCGTTGGGGCTGGACTACTCACTAAACCCCGCGGTGTTCCTCCTCTCTCCCTACCGGGTCACAGGATAGGCCATAGGATAAGTCACTGTGACCCGGCAAGGGGGGCATCCCTATGGGGACTCTACTACTGGGGGGCCACATGGGCCCCCCTGCGCTCAAGGCGTCTTCTTGCCCGCGTCACGTCGCTCTCCGCGACTTCTCTGGAAGCAGAGAAGTCGGAGAGCGAGCGTGCGGGCACTCTATGTTTTGCTAGAAGGCACCCCCGGAACACATGGGGGTGCCTTGCAGCTCGCCGCAAAGGCAGGCGGGGGGTCCCCCGACCCTCCGCCCGCGGCCACACTAGTCGGGGGCGCGCGCATACTCCGCGCGTCGGCGCCCCCTAATTGGGCGGCGGGGCGGGAGCGTCAGACCTGCACGCTCCCGCTCTCGCAGCTCCTCTCTCTTGGCCGCCATCACCTCGCCAGCGAACGTGGCGACGGCGGCCCAGCTCTCCTGGCTGCCGACCATCTTAGAAATGACGGCCGGCAGCGACAGATCGCCCCCCACGGCTCCCACCAGGGCAGTCCGCTCCCCGCTCCAGGCAGCGCACACGGCGAGCGTATGCTCCGCCGTGTCGCGCGTGCCGCTCGCACAATAGCGGCACTCGGGGCCCGACTCTATCCCCACAACTTCCCACAGGTACTTGGCAAAGCAGCCATGGCCTGTGAGAAGCTGCGTCAGGTGATAGGTCGGCGCCCCGTGCCCCCTCTCGATCCACGGCCGCAGGACCGGCCGCACCGCCTCCACGAGCCTCTTGCTCGCGGAAGGCTCCTCCAACCTCACGGCCCACTTCCGGAAGAGATCGTCGCGAGCCTCCTGCCTCCAGCAACCGATCTCCGCCGGAGTGGGCCACCCTCCACTGTTCCGCATCAGGGCACTCCTCTCATATACCTGCCCGAGGACTCCCGCCTCGAGGTCCCAGGGTAGACTCGCCGCCAACAAACACGCCGCCTCGTAAGAGACGGTGTGGTACGCTCTTGCAGCCCTCTGCGCTATCACCCGCTGCGGGCGCCGCAGCAGCGTGGTGTTGTTTGCAGAGAGGGCTGCAGCCCATATGGGCGCTCCGTACAGAGCCTTGGAGCGCACCACACCGTCGTAAAGACGGCGGCAAGCGCTCCCTGGGCCGCCGCGGTTAGGCAGCAATCGTGCGAGCCTCCCGGCGTACGACACCAGCTTTGGTGCCAGCCGCCGGAAGTGCTCGCCGAAACTCCATCGGCTGTCGAGGACGAGACCCAGGTATTTCATCGATCCCCCGACAGCGATGGAGGTGCCACCGGCGGTGATTTGGGAGTCCCGAGGGGGTCGCATCCGAGGCCCATGGAAATAAAGGGCCTCGGATTTCTCCAGAGCGACCGCGAGCCCGAGTGCCCTGATGCGGCGCACGACCTGCGCTACCCCTGCTGTAGCCAGGACCTTGGCGTCCCGAAACGTGGCGCCCTGCGCGGTGACCAGGGTGTCGTCGGCGTAGCAGAGTACGCCGACTCCTGGGAGAGTCGCACCGCGCAGGACCCAGTCGTAGCCAATGTTCCACAGGAGCGGCCCGAGGACCGACCCCTGTGGAACACCACAACACATGTCCGTGCGGACCACCTCGGACCGAGCCGGGTAACACACGGCCCGGTCTACGAAGTAGTCCGCAAGGACCCGCCTGAGGTACCACGGGACGGTGTGGTACCTCAAGGCCTCCGCTATTGTCTGCCAGGGGAGGGTGTTGAAGGCGTTAGAAATGTCCAACGAGACAGCCAACAACACCTCTCCCCGGCCCATGACCCTCTCGACGCTGCCTCTGAGACGGGAGATGGCGTCCAACGTCGACCTCCCGCGACGGAAGCCAAACTGGCCGTCGCTCAAGTTGGGCCCCGCCCCCTCCAGATGTCGGACGAGACGCGCCGCGAGCACTCGCTCGAAGAGCTTGCACGTCTCGTCCAGCAGAACGATGGGGCGGTAGGCCGACGGCGACTCAGCCGGGCGCCCGTGCTTCCGAAGCAGCACGAGCTTGCCCTCCTTCCACCGTCGCGGGACCCTTCCCGACGTCAGACACTCGGTCATCAGAGACAGCGTCTCCTCCTCGAACGCCGGCATGACCGCGGCAATGACCCGCCCAGGAATTCCATCCGGGCCCGGGGCGCGGTTCCTCACCCTCATCTTCAAGACCGCTACCCCTAGCTCGGCCTCGGACACGGGCGGGACATCACCGTCCTCCACCGGCGCTGACACCGCCGCCGCCGTCATTCGTGGGGGGGCCCACTCCTCCCTTGCGGGAAAGAGGGAACCCACCACCACGCCGACGAAGGCTGGGTCGAGTGACCGGGTCAGAGGAGGCGCCCAAGGCTTCAGCTTCTCGCTCACCACCTTGTAGGGGCGCCCCCACGGGTCCCGGTTCAAACTCCCCAGCCACTCCCTCCAGGCCTCCTCCTTGGCGGCCCTTATGCCCGCGCTGAGCGCGGCCCGGGCCACTCGGTAAGCGACGAGCAGCTCCTCTTCCTGGGCGGGGTCCCTGCTCCTACGCCCGCGGCAACGGGTGTACCTGCGTTGGGCTGCGTGGCACGCAGTTCGCAGCCCTGCTAGATGCGGTTGCCACCAGTACACCCTTCTCCGCGGGGGAGCAGGACCTCTGCGCCGCATCGCCGCATCGCAGACGCGAATGAGCACCCCTGTTAGGCGCTCCGCCCTCGCGTCTACGTCCAGCGCCTCGTCGCTTGACCTAGCGGCCCAGCGCTCCACGATGGCCGCCTCCTTGGCCACGTCTTTGTCCAGGGTGGCAAGCCGCCACCGTGGACCCTCCCCCGCCAGGGGGCGGCTGAGATCCGCCGAAACACCGGCGGGTGCCGCGACGATGTCGAACCATATGTATCTATGGTCCGACAAGGTCTCGACCCCCTCGACCACTCTCCAGCCACGCGCGCGGTTGGCCAGAGCGGGACTGGCGAAGGACAGATCAACTACGGATCCGCCCTGACTCCGCACGCATGTCTGGACCGCCCCCTGGTTGAGCAGCACCAGCCCAGTGGACACCGCCCACTCCTCCAAAACCTCCCCCCGCGCATCAGTTGCCGGATTCCCCCACGCACGGGATTTCGCGTTGAAATCTCCGGCAACGATCACGGGGGTGGGGTGCACATCGGCCAACATTGCCCCGACCTCGACGAGCCACTGCTCAAAGTCGGCGAGGCTTCTGTTGGGCGAAAAGTACACCCCACACACTGCAGTGTCTCCCAGCACGGCAAGCACGCAACCGTGTCCTCGCGACACCCTGTCGCCTAGTGCGCCACGCTGGGAGACAATTGCCACCGAACCGTCGCGATCGCCGGCCCAGTCGGTCCGGGCGCGAACGCAATACGGTTCAGCGACAACGGCCAAGGTCGCCTGCCACTGCACCGCGGTCTGGATCAGTAGATCCTGGGCCGCGGCACAGTGATTTGCGTTGGCCTGCAGTATGGAGATATTGGCCATTTACACTTGGGCGGTGTCCATCTCCTCCTCTGGCACCGGTGCTGGTGCTGCCGGCGGCGGGCCCTTGGCACCACCGCTGGCTTCTCCCTCGCGACGGCCTCGGCCCCCCCTTTGTCGGGATCCCGCTGGGCATTTCTTGGCACCCAGCGGGTGGGCCGCGGGCACACCATTGGCCGCACACGCCGGGCAGTGGGGCTCAGCAGAGCACCCTGCGGATCTGTGGCCAGGCTGGCCGCAGCGGAAGCAGAGTCCGCTGCGATCCGCAGCCACTGTGCACTTTGCCCCCACGTGGCCCGGCTCCAGGCAGCGGTAGCACCGCTGCGGCCTGGCCTTTAGGAGGGTGGCTCGAACCTGCGTCCAACCAACTGTTAGACGCCGGCCATCCGTCACCCTCCCTGCCGCCGCAATCGGGCAGCTCACCCACGCCGATCCCTCTTCACGACCAGGTGGGCGGGAGATGGCAGCCACCTTCACGTTGCCGATGGCACACCCCCCAACCTCCGCCACCATCGCGGCCACCCTTTCCGGCGTGGCCGCGTCGCTCAGGCCGGTAATGCGCATCTCAATGCACTTTTCCGGCCTGGCAACGCGGACCTCGTCCCCGAGGGTCTCCCTCAGCCTCGCGGCGAGAGCGTCGGCCTTCTGGCCCCTTTCAGGGCCTGCCACCTCCAGGACCTTGCCGCCCGTGGCCGCCGTCCGGAACCGGAGACCCTCGATGCCGAGGCCTTTGAGGTCTATTGACCTTTCGGCCTCGGCCAGGACAGCCGCGTAAGTGGCTCCCTTCTCTACGGCCTCTTGCTGCAGTGTGAGGACCACTGCAGCAGTGCGGGGAGCGCGGAGTTTTGGCGCCCTCTTTTTTCCGGCAGCCTGGGGTGCCGGCGCTGCTTTGGCAGGTGCTGGCGTCTTCTTAGGCCGACCAGCCACAATGCTCCACGCCTCCGAGGTGCTCCGAAGAGGGGCAGGGGCAGGGTCGGGGGCGGGTGTGGACGGGCCCACCTGCCGCAAGGCTTGCGCCTGCAGCGCCGCAGCGCTTTTTCTCTTTCTCTTCTTCTTCTTTTTACCACCCTCACCCCTCTCACTAGCGCCGTTGGCGTGAACCGGGGGCGTGGAAGAGTGAGAAGGAGAGAGAGGGGGCTTAGCCGGGCGAGCGCCGGCTGGAGCTGCCGCGGAGCGGACAGGAGGCCCAGCAGTGGAGGCGGCAACGGGGGCTACTTCGGGGGAGACGGAGGGGTGGGTGGAGCGGGCAGCGCTTCGCGCGTTGGCGGCCAGCGGTGGGCGCAGCCGTGGCTCCGGCAGCAGGCGGTCCGCGATCCCGTCGAGGCGCGCGTCAACCATGAACATTATTTCCTCCCGTGTCATGGTTGGGGCGGCACTCGCCTGCAGCTTCTTCATCCCCTCCATCTCCGCTCTCAGAGCTCTGAGCTCACCCTGGAGACGGACGACTTCGTCCGACTCCGTGCGGGCCCTGAGCTCACGCACGTTCTCCAAAATGGAGCTCGCGGCAGCCCTCAGGCCCTGCACGGATTGGCCCTTCAGTCGTGACGACTTCTGGGCAATCGTCCGAACCGTCTCCACTGCCGCCTCGATTGAGCTGGTCAACTGCTCAGCCCGAAGGTCGTGAGGAGCCGACGGCGATTGCGGAGGCGTCGACGCTGGCGAGGAAAGGGTCTTCTTTATGAAAGAGACTCTTTTCGCCTCCCGACGCCGGAGTTCTTCCGCCAGCTCCTCCTCCGCTTGGAGCTCCACCTCTTTCTCCTTTGCTTCTTTGAGGTCGGCCTTCGCCTTGGCGAGACCGACGTATTGGCCCGTACTCGGGGGACGGCCGCGACCTCGCTTGCTCGCGCTCGGCCTCTTGCTCCGGTCCACCGAGCCGTCGCTCTCACCATCCGACTCCGGATTCAGGCGCTTGCGCCAGAATCGCGTAGGTGAGGGCGAGGGGGAGACAGAGCGCGAGCCCACCTCCATGAGGGTGCCCGTGCTGCTGTCGGACTCCGACAGCTGCAGGACACTCCTCGTAAGCCGAGGTGATAGGTCGCACCGCGGCAGCCGAACCCTCACCTCCCTCAGCACCGGTGTTCCGGGCCTCTCCACACCGTCCGACACAGCCCGAGAGGCAGTGCCGGACATACCGTCCGATGACCCCGCCCTGAAAAGGGCAGTACCGGACCCGTCCGTCGGCTTCACAGCCACGTCCGCCAGGTTGGCCGCAGATGGTGCGCGGCCAGCCTCCGACGCCTCAGCGTCGTCGGGTGGGGAGTCGGGGTTGGCCCTGAGAAGGGCCGTTTGGGACTCGACACGCCCGGAGGCGTCCCGCAAGTCCGGGTTGGCCCTGAGAAGGGCCGTTTCGGACACGACACGCCCGGAGGCGTCCCGCAAGTCCGGGTTGGCCCTGAGAAGGGCCGTTTGGGACAGGTCACGCCCGGAGGCGTCCCGCACAGGAGGATTCGACATTTCGCAAGTTCACTTTATCACCCAAAGTATCGTTCGTTGAGATTTGGTCCCACCCACTGGCCACTGCGTTACCGCGCACCAAGTGGGATGGGTTCAGGGCAGACGACGAGAACGTACTCAAGAACACTTTGGGGGCTGCCCCAGGTTAGGTTAGGTTAGGTTAGGTTAGGTTTTTTTTTTTTTTTTTTTTTTACGCGGGGAAATGCATTTGCGCACTTCGCCGCTCTATTGTCGGGGGACAACAGAGCAGCTTTGTGGTGGACTCCCAGCACTATCGAGCCGCCTGCTCAGTGCTGGACTACCCCCTAAAACCCCGCGGTGTTCCTCCGCTACTCTACCGGGCCACAGGATAGGCCAGAGGTTAATTCACTGTGACCCGGCAAGAGCTCGCCCCCGAAGGGGCTCTACTGGTGGGGAGCCAGATTGGCTCCCCGGCGGCGCCACTCGCCCCATCGCCCATACGACGAGGCAAGGAAGCGCCGCCCCTCCTCTGGGGGGCCATAATGGCCCCCAACCGCTTCCTCGCGCCGCCCTCCCCCGACCCGTCGCCCATACAACAGGCAAGAGGAGGACGGCGCGACGCTGCGACGCCCGTCGCTCGCTCTCCAGCACTCCTCCGAAAGCAGAGAAGGCGGAGAGCGAGCGCACGGGCCCTCTCCTTGCGCGAGAAGGCACCCTCGGAACACACGAGGGTGCCTTCCGGCCCGCCGCGATCGTGGGCGTCGGGTCCCCCGACCCTCCGCCCGCGGCCACTCTTATCCGACTAGTTTGAGGCGCGACTGCGCCCCCCCCTAGCCGGACCTCCTTCGGTTGGTCGCCTGGGTCCCGATTCACAGAGGAATTGGAAACCCACGCGACCCCTCGGGCCAGATCATTCGCCGTTAGCCAGCAAGATCCCACAAGGAGAAGTCACTGACTAACGCTCAGGGCGCACCGACCCCACCACTTGCCCTTCCATCTGGTTCACAAGGAATCAGAGGGAACGGAAGCGGAGGGGTACACGTGAAGGTTATCTGGCGTGGCGCCCCAGGTTAGGTTAGGTTAGGTTAGGTTAGGTTAGTACAGCGACTTGAGAGCGAGAACGCCTCCTTGCGCTCGCAACTGGCTGCTCTACGAACTCAGGTGTCCACCCTGTCCGCGGAGGTGAAGGACATAAGGCGAAAAGACGGCGAGAGGACGAATATTCCTGCCGTCCTACCTCAGAGCACTGCGAGTCATCAGCCCCAGGGCTCCTTCTTGGAGCAGGTCGGGGCGTTGATTGAGTTGAAACTCGCATCTTTCAAGGCGGAGCTCTTCCCAGACCGGGCGTTACGCCCTCCACTAGGTGTAAAGCAGGCCACAACAGGTCCAGCTAAAGCTGTTTATCATCCAGCGACACCAGGTAAGGCGGTCCCAGAAAAGGGTGCTAAGGGGAAACCCAAACGGCAAAAGAAAGAGAAGGCTGGAAAGACACCGCCTCCAGTGGAGCCATTGCCCCCGGTGCCAGCGGCCCCCATAGCACAAGCTGAAAGGCCACAACCTGCAACTTGGGCTGAGGTTGCAGGAAGAAAGGCAAAGTCTGGCAAAGGAGCGAAGGGCAAAGCGACATCAAAACCGTCGAAACAGAAGACACAGCCGAAGCCGAAGCCCCCAAAGCCGCCGAACTCCGCAGCAATCATGCTGACCCTCGCACAAGGCTCAGAGGCTACGTACGCGCAGGTGATGGCCACTGCCAAAGCGAAAATAAAATTGAGTGAGTGTGGCATTACCGACGTACGCCAGAGGAAGGGCAGAAACGGGGGCATCCTGCTGGAAATAACAGGCGCTGAAAGCTCCGGCAAAGCCGATAAGCTGGCAAGACGCCTCAAAGATGCCCTCGCAGAACTTCCAGTCAAGGTGGCACGCCCGGAAAAGACTGGCGAAATAAGGGTCAGTGACCTAGACGATTCGGTCACCCCTGTCGAAGTGGCGGCTGCAGTGGCTGCCGCGGGTGACTGTAGCACCGACAATATCAAGGTCGGCGCTATACGAGCAAGCGGGCGCCGTTTGGGTACGGCCTGGGTTCGCTGCCCACTTACAGCTGTACGAAAAATCATGGCGGAACCCCGATTGCGCATTAGCGACTGGTCGGCGGTCCGCGTGAAGTACCTGCCCGAGAAGCCCGTCAAGTGCTATCGGTGTCTGGAGACCGGGCACGTACGGCATGCATGCAAAAGCACGTCCGACCGGAGCAATGACTGCTACAACTGCGGAGAGCCTGGCCACAAGGCCACAACGTGCTCGGCTCCACCCAAATGCTCGATCTGCGCTGATCGCGGGCTGCCGTCAGATCACAAAATTGGGCAGCAGTGCACCGCTGTCAAGAAAGGGAACAAGAAGCGAGGGAAGCAGGCCCCAGCTCCTATGTCCGAAACCGCAGCCGTAGACTCGTCTTCGTCGAGTCAGCCGGGCCCAAGCCCGCAGCCGGAGGAAATAAGGCATCACGTTCAGGACCCAACTTAAGATCCTCCAGGGCAATCTTAATCACTGCCGCAGGGCGCAGGACCTGTTACTGCAGACCCTAGCGGAGCATAAGATTGCCCTGGCTGTTGTTGCGGAGCCCTACAGGGTGGCTGCTCATCCCCGCTGGTTCGGCGATGACAATGACTCGGTTGCGGTATACTGGGCGGGAGGACAGGAAGCTCCGCCATGCGCGCTGCTCGAAAAGGGGCCGGGCTTTGTGGCCGTCCAGTGGGGCCCAGTAGCAGTCGTTGGGTGCTACATCTCGCCTAACGTCAGCTTGGCGGTGTGTGAGGGGTACCTGGACCAGCTCGCAGCGTGTGTCCGCCGCTGTCAGCCTCGCCCGGTTCTTGTCCTCGGAGATTTTAACGCCCACGCATGTGCATGGGGTGGTCCTCGGGACGAGCCCAGGGGGGAGGCCGTTCTTGATTGGGCGGCGTGCCTAAACCTTGGTCTCTTAAACCGGGGGTCGGTTAGCACATGCGTGCGGTGGCAGGGGGAGTCCATTGTGGACTTGTCCTGGGCGTCTCCGTCGGCAATAAGCTTGGTGTCTGGCTGGCGAGTCGCGGAGGAGTGGTTGACCCTTTCGGACCACAACTATATCCTCATGGATGTGGCGGTGCGCCACAGCCACGAGTCACAGAGCCGAGGTGTCGCGCCACCTAAGCGATGGGCATTAAAGAAGCTGGACCGGGACCTGCTCATGGCCGCTGCGAACACCGCAGCATGGGTGGAGCCACCGGACACTGCCGACGCGGAGGCGGAAACAGAATGGTTCCGGGAGCGGATGACCCAGATCTGCGACGCTGCGATGCCTCGAGTTAGACGGACTCAGCGCACTGCCACTTACTGGTGGTCCAATGACCTCGCAGTTCTGCGGTCGACATGCTTGGCGGCCAGAAGGGCCTATTTGCGGACCCGCAGGCGGCGTCGAGCTTCCTCCGAGGAGAGGCTGGCAGCGTACGCCGTGTATCGGGAGGCCACTACAACATTCCAAACGGCTGTTGCAGATGCGAAGGAGAAGGCTTACTACGAGCTCGTAGATAGTCTCAACGAGGACCCATGGGGGCGTCCGTACAAAATGGTACTGGACAAGCTCAGACCGTGGGTTCCTCCGTTGACGGAGACTCTTGAGCCTAGCCTCGTGAGGAATGTTGTAGACACCCTCTTTCCACACACGGTAGACAGCCCGCAAAGTGCAAGGGACACGACGACAATGCCACCTCTCCAGGGTGAGAATGCGGATGTCGGGAAGGAGGAGCTGCAGCGGGCGGTGAGGCGCCTAGCGGTACGTAATACAGCCCCAGGCCCTGACGGAATTCCGGGTCGTGCCTGGGTGCTTGCCCTTGGCGTCCTCGGCGAGCGTTTCCAGGTCCACCTCAGTAGCTGCCTGAAATCTGGCAGTTTCCCCTCTGAGTGGAAGAGGGCGCGTCTGGTGCTTCTTAAGAAAGAAGGCAGACCAGCGGACTCGCCATCGGCATACCGGCCAATCTGCTTGCTGGGCGAAGCCGGCAAGCTACTTGAGCGCATAGTAGCGGAGCGCATTAATCTTCATCTGTGGAGCGTCGGTCCAGACCTGTCGGACTGCCAATTTGGCTTCCGACATGGACGTTCCACAGTAGACGCCATCCTTCGCGTACGCTCCATAGCACAGGAAGCGGTCTCCCAGGGCAAGGTGGTGCTAGCGATTAGTCTGGACATCGTAAATGCGTTCAACTCCTTGCCCTGGAGGGCGATCAGAGAGGCCTTGATTTACCATGACTTGCCCGAGAGTCTGAATTGCATTGTCGGCGACTATCTTCGCGAACGCAGTATTGAATACTTGGGCCGCGACGGGGCTTCGCATAGCAGGGAAACGTACTGCGGGGTCCCGCAGGGGTCGGTTCTTGGGCCGCTCCTGTGGAACCTCGCGTACGACGTGGTGCTGCGAATCACTCTCCCCGTCGGGGTCCGAGTGGTGTGCTACGCGGACGATACCCTAATATTAACTGAGGGAGATAATTTTGAGCGGGCAACCCATCTAGCCGAGTATGGTGTCGCGTGCGTGGTCCGCGGAATCCGAGCGCTCGGACTACAAATCGCCGCACATAAGACCGAAGCGCTCTGGTTCCACGGCCTCCCCAAAAGACTGGAACCACCAAGCTCCACGGTCCAAGTAGGTGACGCCGTTGTCCAGGTGGGGAAGTATATGAAATACCTCGGTATCTTTCTAGACGGCCGCTGGAAGTTCGTCGAGCACTTCGAACGCCTGGTCCCCCGGATCGAGAAGGTAGCGGGTGCCCTTCACCGAATCCTGCCTAATCTAGGGGGACCGCGGGAGAGTGTTCGGCGGCTCTACTCGGGAGTCGTGCGGTCCATGTCCCTATATGGCGCGCCAATCTGGGCGGACGAGCTAGCCGGCAATCGCACATGCAGAGCAAAGCTGCTGAGCGTGCAGCGCCGGCTGGCCATAAGGGTGGCGCGCGGATACCGCACGATCTCCCACGAGGCGGCAGGTCTCCTGGCGAGGTTTCCCCCCCTGGACATCTTGGCGTCAATGGACGCAACTGTTTACGGCGAGCTTCGCCGCATGCGCGAGGACGGGCAGAACTTGCCCCCCCGGGCTGTTACCCTGATGCGGCAGGAGGCGCATGAAAATGCGCTTGGACAGTGGGAGGTGCGACTGCAAGAGCCAGCCAGTCAGCGCCAGAGGGTCGTGGGGGCAGTTCTGCCGGTCTTCCAAGAGTGGATGAGCCGTGCAGGTGGCCAAATTACTTACCGGATGACCCAGGTACTCACCGGACACGGGTGTTTCAGTGGGTACCTGAACAGAATTGGCAGAGAAGAGTCAGCAGCCTGCCACCACTGCAGCTCTACTCTTGACGACGCCCAGCACACTTTGGAAGTCTGCCCCGCGTGGCAATCGCCGCGTCGAGACCTTGTCGCAGCGATCGGGGAAGACCTCCGGCTGCCATCTGTGGTAGCAGCCATGGTGCAAGGCAAACCCCAATGGGATGCAGTAGCCTCCTTCTGTGAGACGGTAATGTCCCAGAAGGAGGAAGCTGAACGTGAGAGGGAGAGGGCCGACCCCGCAAGGAGGCGGAGGCGTAGAGGCGGCGCTAACCGGCCCCGCCCTGGCCCCAATGCCCTGTAGTTCTGGGCTTAGAATTAGACTACGGTATCCCCTGCCTGTCGTAGGAGTCGACTAAAAGGGGGCCAAGCCCTGTAGTTCCGGGCTTAGAATAGGGCTACGGTATCTCCTGCCTGTCGTAAGAGGCGACTAAAAGGAGAGCGGGGTCGCGGGTGGCGAGAGTGGGGGCTCGGACCACCGTTTCAAGCGACCCCACGACGGCGGCGGTGTGTGGTGGCCGCACACCGCCGTAAAAGAGGCTTCGCGGGCTCTAGCCCGACGCGAGAAGGGTGCCGAAAGGCACAGTGCGTGGGGGTTCCGGAGCGTTCATTGAGATCCCGGAGCCCCCAGCAAGCGCACGGAGGGGGCCACCGGGGGGGTTTTAGTGGGTAAAAATCCCACATAACCCGGCTTTCCCCCCAGGAAGCCGGGTATCTTTGGAAGATTTCCCCCCCGTTAACAAAAAAAAAAAAAAAAAAAAAAGGTTAGGTTAGGTTAGGTTAGATTGCCGCGTGCGCCCTGGCGGGCACCCCGCCTTGGGAGCTAGAGGCGTGGGTGCTCGCCAGAGTGTACGAATGGACGGCGGGGCGAAAGGCGCTCGGGGAGCACCCCACCCCTGAGGAGCGGGCGGCCGTTCGGCGGGAGGCGAGGGAGGCAATAGTCCATCACTGGACGGCGGACCTCGCCTCCGCAACCTTCGGCCGCCGAACCCTGGACGCGCTCGGGCCGGTCCTGCAAGACTGGCTCGAGCGCACGCACGGTCTCCTCTCTTTCAGACTTGTGCAGGTGCTGTCCGGGCACGGATGCTTCGGATCGTACCTGCACCGGATCGGGAGAGAGGAGAACCCGGGGTGCCACGGCTGCGGCGCGGCGGACGACACGGCGCAGCACACCCTTGAGGTGTGCCCGTCGCTGTCCGAGCGGCGCCGCAGTCTTGTTGCCGTGGTTGGGCCGGACCTCTCGCTTCCCAGCGTGGTAAACGCTATGCTGGGGAGCGAGGAGGCATGGACGGCGGTCGCCTCCTTCTGTGAGGACGTGATGTCACAGAAGGAGGAGGCGGAGCGCGCGCGGGAGAACAATCCTCTCGCGCCACCGCTCCGCCAACGAAGGAGGGGCAGGAGAGGGCGGATACACAACCGCCCCCTCTCGCCCCATGGTGATGAGCAGCGGGCGACAGGCGCGGGGGCGCCCTCGCCCGCATTGCACTGCTCGTCACCGCGCCGTACGGGGACGACCGAGCACTCCCGGTCGTTCCCGGGCCCCTCCCCGTGAGGAGAGGGGCGTGAGGGGCCCACCGTGTTAAGGCGGGCAATTGCCGGCGGGGGACTGGAAGAAATGCCAGATTCCCAGACCCCCGCCACCAAGGCGAAGAGGGAGTGCCGCTGGGTTGTTTAGTGAGTATACCGGGAAACACTTTCCCGGGAGTCCCACATACTCCTTCCGTCCCCCGGCGGAAGGAGATGCGTAACGCATTTTTCCCAGCGTAAAAAAAAAAAAAAAAAAAAGGTTAGGTTAGATTGCAGTAGCTCAAGTGGGAAGTGAGACGATACCGTAATCAGAAGACCCTGGTTCGAGACTTGACAAATATTTTGAGGTTGGATTCGTTTGGAGGCTAAGAGCTTAGGCTGTATGGAGTTTTTGTTAGTATTGAGTACTGCTTGGTGTTGGTTTTTTCTTTTGATTTTTGTTTTTTTTCGGATGTTGTTGGTAGTGTTTGGAGTTTGATTATTTTTTGCAGAGTTACGTAGGGTTTTCCAACAGTTGGAAAAATTATTTCTCCTACAGCGTCAGTTGTGGGCAAGGCCCTTGACTGGTCTATGGAATCGGACGAGATCTCTGACCGTGGCGGAGGGGAGTTGCCACGGGCAGTCTCGTCAGTCTCCCCAATCCTGTCGTGCGTAGGGGCCCAATCCCGGGAGAGCCCAGTTGTCAGGTCGGAGTCGGAGTTTGCTGATGCGAAGACGCGGAAGAGACCGATGCCGGAAAGTTCCAAGTTCTTTGTGGGCGCTTCCATCTCGGACTCCGAGTCTGATCGGCCGCTGGTGGAGGTGCAGCCACCGAAGGTCCCACGTGCTCGCCGAGGCAGAGGGTACAACCACAGTGTGGGTCTGTCCCAAGCTCGACGCGAGCTCCATGCCGTAGATCTGTCGGACTCGGAGCAGGACTCGACCCTCACTGAGGGGGACGGAAACCCGGGAAAGGCTTCTAAGGCCGTAAAAGGAAGGAAGTCGCCAGAGCTCACGACGGAGGCTCTGATTGAGCGAGCGGAAGAGGATGCGGGTCGGCTGGTGAACGTGTCGAGCAGATCAAAGAATCTGAAAGGCACGTTTGTCAAACAGATCCGTGAGGCTTCGAGCTCCATGATGCTCACCGTCCGAGCTCTGGCGGCTAGGTCCTCCAATGAGGAAGTTAAGAGACTCCAGGCGGACAATAGGCGCCTGAAAGGTCAACTGGCAGCTCTCCAAGGGGAGGTGGTAGCTCTGAGACGGGCATTCTCGGAGCAGAGCGCCCGTCGTAAGAGCCCAGTTCCAGTCGAGACGGTGAACCCTCAGGGGTCGGAAGGTCTCTCCAGGGCGGAGTTTGCGGAGGTGATCGACCGGCTCCAGAGGGAGCTCTCTGACCAATTCGGGCGCATATTGGGGGCCCGCCTGGAGGGTCTCGAGGTGGATGGCCGGCTGCTCCCCGCACAGTCCCACCGACCGCCCCTGAGCGCGGACGCCAAGGGGATAGAGAAGGAGAGGGGAGCCCACTCCCAAGTGGACGTGGTGGTACCTACTACCCTCACCCCGCCCGCGAACTTGCCGAAGGAGGCGAGGCAGAATAAGGCCAAAAAGGCCCCAGCTGCCTCGGTGAAACGGGCCTCGCAGCAGTTCGCGGGCACGTCCCGCGAGGAGCAGCCGGTCGTCCTCGATGAGTGGACGAAGGTCGTGAAGAAGCCAGGGAAGAGGGTCGCACCAGCGCCTGAGGCTGTCAAGGCTGTCAAGGCTAAGCCCCAAAAGCCCAAGGTGCCAGGAGCAGGCCAGGAAAGCCAGGAGGGTCACATGGCGTCGGGATGCACAGCCGCCCCTAGCTGCGCGGTGTGCGCAGACCGAGGGCTACCGGCGGGGCACCGCATGGGCGGTGTAACCTGCAACCCACCTCCGGTCAAGGGCCGCCCCATCCAAGGGGGTGCCGCCCCTCGTCCCTCGGCTACACCAGCCGCCCCTGCAGTGACGCCTATGGAAACCGCCAATGCCAGTTAGACCCATAGGCAAAATACTGCAGGGGAACATGAACCGCTCGGCTGCGGCCCAGGACCTTTTGTGTCAGTCAGCAGCCGAGTGGAACATAGACCTGGCAATCGTCGCGGAGCCGTACGTTGTCCCATCTTCCCCCAAGTGGGTGGGGGCGGCCGACGGCCTCGCGGCGATAATGGTAACTGGTGTGGCCCCACCTCTGATGATGGTGGAGAGAGGAAAGGGGTATGTGGCGGCACAATGGGGAGGAGTGGTAGTGGTGTCCACCTACTTCTCCCCGAACGGCAGCCGGGTTGACTTTGAGCGTCTCCTGGCTGCCGTAGAGGGAGTGGTCCGCCGGGCGGTCCCCAGGTCGGTGCTAGTGGCGGGGGACCTAAACGCGAAATCCGCAGCCTGGGGGTCCCCCGTCACGAATGTCAGAGGAGGTATCCTGGAGTCCTGGGTTCTGTCCTTGGGACTCCAGATACTCAACAGAGGCACCGTCCCCACCTGCTCCCGGTGGCAAGGCACGTCCAGAGTCGACGTGTCCTTTGCCACCCCGGCACTCGCGGCCCGCACCAGTGACTGGCGGGTGATGGAGGAAGTGGAGACCCTATCGGACCACCTATACATCCGATACGAGGTCTCCACGGTGTCCCCTGGAGCCCCTCTGCCGCCGGGTCACGTGGCAGGCGCCTCGCCCTTCCCTAGGTGGAGGCTTGCACTCCTCCGGGCAGACGTGGCAGAGGAGGCGGCGATGGTGCGAGACTGGGCTGAGTCGCCAGTTGCCATCGCAGGGGATGCCGACGGCATGGCGGACCTGTTTGCGGATGACCTGCAGGTTGTCTGCAATGCCGCCATGCCGAGGGTGCGGGCCGGAGCAAGAAACAGGGGGCAGGTGTACTGGTGGACGCCTGAGCTTTCGGGGCTGCGCGCCACTAGTATGGGGGCCAGGCGCGCATATCAGCGGTGCCGCAGGCGCGCCACAGGAGTGCCTGGCGAGGAGGAAACCCTCCGGCGGGCCTACTCCGAGGCACACAGGGCCCTGCGCATAGCTATTTGCAGGGCCAAAAACGATGCCTGGGAGCAGTTCCTGGGCATCTTAAACCGGGACCCCTGGGGACGGCCCTACAGAACGGTCAGAGGGAAGTTCTCCTCGCCAGCCCCTCCGACGTCCAGCATGGAGCCGGGGTTGCTGCGAAGGGTCCTGGGGACTTTGTTCCCGAACCCTGGGCCCTTTGCACCCCCACGCATGCCGCCCTGCGAACCTGCTTCGGGGGAGCCGGCCGACGGTCCTCCGGTGACGGACTCGGAGTTCGAGCTGGTCCGTGAACGGCTTCGGCGCAAAAAAGGGGCGCCGGGGCCGGACGGGGTGCCAGCCAGAGCCCTGGCTATCGCTCTGGGCCCCTTGGAGGGCCGGTTCCGCGCGTTACTGGACGCTTGCATCGCGTCGGCCCGCTTCCCCAGGCGATGGAGGGTTGGGCGGCTGTGCCTGCTCCGTAAGGAGGGCCGCCCAGCAGATTCTCCAGCGAGCTATAGGCCAATAGTGTTGCTCGATGAGGCGGCGAAGGCTTTTGAGAAGATACTCGCCTCCCGCCTCATCGAGCACCTAGAGGGCTCGGGGCCGGATCTGGCAGAGTGCCAGTACGGCTTCCGTACGGGTCGGTCCACGATGGACGCGGTAGGACGCCTCAAGAGGTGGACTGAGGCGGCTACGGCTAGGGGGGATGTGGCGATCGCGGTGTCCCTAGACATCGCGAACGCCTTTAACTCCATCCCCCACGAATGCATAGAGGAGGCACTTAGATTTCACAGAGTGCCTCCTTACCTCCGCGCTCTGATCAGTGACTACCTGCGAGACAGGGTAGTCCTCTACGAGAGCGCGGAGGGCCGCGTCGAGCCGTGGAGTGTGACGGCGGGAGTGCCCCAGGGTTCCGTTTTAGGCCCACTCCTATGGAACCTGGGGTACAACTGGGTCCTGCGGGGTATGTCGCTGCCGCGGATGGATGTCGTCTGCTTCGCGGACGACACTCTGGTCGCGGCGGCGGCTAGAGACTGGGAGGAGGCGGTCCACCTTGCGTCGGTCGGCACCTCCATGGTCGTCCGACGCATCCGCCTCCTAGGGCTGGACGTGGCCCTCAGCAAAACGAGGGCCATAACGTTCCACGCCCCACGACGCAGGGCCCCGCCGGGGCTTCGCGCCCGAGTGGAGGGGGTTCGGATCCCGGTCGAGGTGCATATGAAATACCTCGGCCTAATACTGGACCCCCGGTGGAGATTCGAGGAGCACTTTCGGCTCCTCGCTCCTCGTCTGTGCGCCGCCGCAGCCGCCCTTGGGCGTCTACTCCCCAATGTGGGTGGGCCGGGTGCAACGTGCCGTCGGCTGTATAACGGGGTAATACGGTCGATGGCACTATATGGAGCCCCGGTGTGGGCAGAGTGCCTCACCCCCCGCACGCGAGCTCTCCTGCGCCGTCCACAGAGGACCATTGCGACCCGCACAGTGCGGGCCTACCGCACGGTGAGCCACGGAGCGGCATGCGTCCTCGCTGGCACGCCGCCCTGGGACATCGATGCCTCTGTGCTGGCACAAGTGTACTGGCACAGGCGCGAGTCCCGGGTGCAGGGTGAACGACCCGCTCTCGAGGAGGTGGTCCGCGTAAGGACCGAGGCGCAGGAGGAGGCCATGCGCCGGTGGACAGAGGCTCTCGAAAGCCCGACCGCAGGCCACCGGACAATCGATGCCATTCGTCCGGTGCTGGAAGAGTGGCTGGGGCGCCAGTGGGGCACCCTCTCCTTCCGACTGGTGCAGGTCTTGACCGGACACGGGTGTTTTGGCCATTACCTGCACCGAGTGGCACGTCGGGAGGAGACTCCGCGGTGTCACCACTGCATGTCCCCCGACGACACGGCCGAGCACACGCTCTTGGTGTGCCCGGCTTGGCAACAAGAGCGCCGCGAACTCACGGCGGCGCTCGGAGTCAGAAGCCCCGCCCTTCCAAGCATGGTTAGAGCCATGCTTGGCAGTGCGGAGGCATGGGAGGCCGCCGCTTCTTTCGCAGAGGTGGTCATCTCGGTGAAGGAGGCGGCGGAGAGGGAGCGGGAAGTAGATGCAGCGGCCCCTCCCCTCCGGCGCAGACGAACGGGCAGGAGAAGGCGGGCAGTCCAGAATGTCCGTCTTGTCCAGCCTTAGGGTGGCCGGCACGCGCCAGTGGCACTGGCGCGTGCGTCGCACAGGTCCCCACGTCTGGGGATTACCTTGGCTTTCCTAGGTAATCCCCCATCGGCGCAGATGCCCGGGTAGATGCCGGGTAGCCCCGGGGGCGGTCTGGTGAATTTCACAGGTCCCAGATCGTCTCCATCAAGGGCATGAAGGAAGGCCGGGGAGTTTTAGTGAGTATTCCTAGCGGTTAGCGCTGGGCGAGTCTCACACGAAGCCCACTGCCTCGCCAGCAGTGGGTTGTCCGCAAATGGATTTCTCCCCGTAAAAAAAAAAAAAAAAAAAAAAAAAAAAAAGGTTAGGTTACGTTAGGTTAGGTTAGGTTTTTTTTTTTTTTTTTAAAGAAGTTGAGGTTCCTTGTGTGCTCGCAGTGCTAATGGAATACTCCGCGAGCACACAGAGTGATTATATTGGGGGGTTATGACAGAGTGTTACAGATTATAATTTTGATTTTGTGCAACTTTGTACAAAGTGCGATTTAGAATTGATTTTATTAAAAAGGGATTTGGGATTTGGAGTTTTTGTTGTTAAGTAGAGTATTTACAGGGAGATTTTGGCAGTTATCATGTTTACAGCATCTTTTATATTATACATATATAATATAAAGTGCATTATTAAGTTTATTAATATTTATTGTATTTAGTTAATGATTAGTTATTTGGTTAAAGTTTGATAAGTTGTAAGGGGATCAAGTAATTGGAAACGATTAAGATTGTTAAATTGTTATTAATTTTGTAGTGTGTATATATATGTATTTATATAATTATATATAATGTTTACATTTTATAATAATATAGATTTTAAGGATTTTAAGAGATTTTTTCAGGATTACTTATGCTTAAATTAGATCTGCATAGGGCTGTGGGCGCACACGCGCGTGGGTTCATCGCAACTGCTCTTGTCGGTCGGGGGTATCTTAAACCGATTATTGTATCGTCGGCGACATCCGCGACCGGGAGCAGCGTCGGTAGGTGAAGGACGCGCCCTACAGCTCCATACAGGTCCTGGATGATTTAGACTGTGGGCTATATTGAGTTACGATAAAGCTACTCGCCGTAGTCGGTACGTGAGCGGACGGATTTGCTCGTACTTATGTAGCGGGGGCAAGTAGCTGACGTGGCACTGTGAGCGGTATCTTTGTCGGAGATATTGTGATTTTTATTGTGTGCGTTGCAATTGTAACAGGATAGTTTAGAGGTGTCTTCCTTAACAGGGCAGTCCTTGTAAATGTGCTGGGTGGATGAGCAGTGGGAGCAAGTAGATGTAGTTTCTTTGCACCACTTCTTGGTATGGCCATACTGGAGGCAGCGGTAACATTGTAAGACCGGTATGTACGTTTCGACGTGGACCCTTTGGTGGTCCACATTGAGTTTGCCAACATCAGTGATGGACCGCCAAAGAGCAGGGCTGGTAGTGAAAGCTGCATTATATAATTTGGGATTCCTGTTTCCCCTCTTGAATTTGAGTTGGAGGTCCTCAGGCCCGTTGTTTTTTACGGAGTCATTTTGGGTGCGGAGAATGGTTGTGAGTGTCTCAGGGGTGATGTCTTCGGGTACTCCTTTGACAATGATCATCGGCTGTAGTTTTCTAGAGGGCTCTGCTTGAATGATAGATGTGGGGCTGAGTTTATTTAGGGTGGTCTCCATGTGTTCGGTCTTGTCGAATTCGACCCGGAGTTTATTTTTGGAGATGGGCTTGACACTAAGAGGGGCAAAGTTTGTGTCTCGGAAAGAGATACTCTTCTGCCAGGCAGAAAGAGTCTCAGAGGTGGTGCTGGAGTCCTTTGCAGATACTATAATAGACGGTTTATAAGGAGGTGGCCGCAGCGGGACCGAGGGAGTCGAGGCAACCTTAGCGTATGAGGACTGGCTCGGAGGAGGGGGAGTAGGAGTCGGCAGAGGCGCCTGAGCGGTCGGCGCAGGCACCGTGATCGCCCTCAACTCCTCTCGAATGCACTCGCGGATGGTTGCCTTGAGTCCCTCGGTGTCAGCAGGGGGGGCAGGCGGGGCAGGCGGGGCAGATGGCAGCGGCGAAAGAGTGAGAAGGTGCTCAATCCTGTCCACGCTTGTGAGGATATCGGCTTTGATCCCTCTCTTGAGGTTACCCGAGCGGCCCACGGCTTCTCGGATAACCTCAAAGAGGGAGAAGATCTCACTCTCCGGGTCCTCAAAATAGCCCAACTGTTGCGGGACGGGTTTAGCGGGCTTAGCGGCGGGAGTGGCGACCGTAGCAGTGGGAGTGGCGGCTTGGCTGCCGTAACGGAGCGGGGGCATCGCACCAGACGAGTCCGGGTCGTCGCTGGTGTGGGAGTGGGGCGTCAGCCCAAGCGGCGTCCTCAACATATTTAAAACACGCCCAGAAACGAGAAAATTTAAAAATTAATTTGCCAGAAAAGTCGATGACCCAAGGGTATCGACGAAGGGTCGGTGGGGCGGGGCGGAGGGGTGGGTGGCGGCAAAAATCGGGGGAGGCCCACGAAGAGAAGTGTAGTAGATGCGGAAGAGGTCCGACGGATTTAGAAAAAGAAATTAAATAAAAAGGCCGAAAAAAGTGAATTTAGAAAATTAGTAAGTGTTTTTGCTAAATTGAAGGAAAACTATTGAATCTACTTTTATTTTTGTTTCAGATACAAGGAGCTGAAGGCGAGACGCTTGTAGAAAGGTGCGACACAAGTGGGTGAGAGGTAAACTGAACGGTTAGGTTAGGTTAGGTTAGGTTAGGTTAGGTAAGGTTAGGTTAGGTTAGGTTAGGTTAGGTTAGGTTTTTTTTTTTTTTTTTTTTTTCAAAGAAGTTGAGGCTCCATTGTGTGCTCGCAGTGCTAATGGTATACTCCGCGAGCACACAGAGTGATTTTATTGGGGGGCTTATGAATGAGGTTTGAGATTAGAGTTTAAATTAGTTATTGGGAGATGAAGTTTATGTAAAAGCTAAAGAAATTGACATTTAATATGTGGGTGGGAGCCTATATTTATTTATTTGTTTATTGGTGTTAATATAAAGTTTTGATGGGTTAAGAGTTTGAGATGTTATATGTGTGTAGGTGTATATATATTTATTTATTTCTTTATATTGATGTGATTATAAAGTTTTAACAGATTAAGAGCTTAAGTGTAATATGTGTGTGGGTGTATATATATATTTATTTATTTGTTTATATTTGTGTAATTATAAAGTTTTGGCAGATTAAAAGATATTTGTAGCGGTTATGCTCAGAATTATAGAGATCTGGTGAGAGCCGAGGGCACACGAGCGCGAGGTCGCAACGCAGCTTTGCCTGTCAGTCGCAGGCATCCTACACCGATTTTTGTTGTCGGGTGATATCAGCGACCGGGAGCACTCGCAGTATGCGGAAATTGCGCCCTGCAGCTCCACACAGATCCTGAAGTTTCGGGTGTGAGGTGGGTAAGTGAAGTGAGGTGGAATCACTCGCCATAGTCCGTACGCGAAGAGACGGAATGAGTCATGGCGATAAAGCGGGGGCATGTAGAGGACGTGGCACTGTGTGCGATGTTTTGGTCCGTGATATTGCGAGTTTTACAATAAATGATGCAATTGTGGCAATTAAGTTTAGATGTGTCATCTTTGACCGGGCATTCTTTAAAAGCATGTTGGCTGGAAGAGCAGTGAGAGCATGTGGAGACTGTTTCCTTGCACCATTTTTTCGTGTGGCCGTATTGGAGGCACCTGTAACATTGCAAGACGGGAACGTAGCTTTCAACGTGAACCTTTTGGTGGTCCACATTGAGCTTACCGGCATCGATGATGGACCGCCAAAGGGCAGGGCTGGTGGTGTAAGCGGCGTTGTAAAGCTTGGGGTTCCGGTTCCCGCGCTTGAATTTCAGCTCCAGGGTCTCGGGCTCGTTGTTTTTAACACAGTCATTTTGGGTACGGAGGATGCTGGTTAGTGTTTCAGGGCTTATGTCGTCGGGTACTCCTTTAATGATTACCATAGGTAATAGCTTTTTGGAAGGCTCTGCTTGGATTATTGATGAGGGGCCGATTTTCTCGAGAGTTGCCTGCATTTGCTCGGATTTTTCAAATTCGACCCGGAGTTTAGACTTAGAGACCGGCTTTACGCTGAGAGGGGCGAAGTTTGTGTCACGAAAGCTAATATTTTTCTGCCATGCAGACAGAGTTTCGGAGTTGGTGGTGGAATCTTTAACGGAAACTATAATGGCCGGCTTGTATGGAGGTGGACGGAGCGAGATGGAGGGAGTCGAGGCAACCTTGGCATACGAGGGCTGACCCGGAGGAGGCGGAGTAGGAGTCGACAGAGGCGCCTGAGCGGTCGGCGCAGGCACCTTGATCGCCCTCATCTCCTCACGGATGCACTCTCGTATGGTTGCCTTCAGTTCCTCGGTGTCAGCCGGGGGGGCAGGCGGGGCAGGCGGGGCAGATGGCAACGGCGAAAGAGTAAGAAGGTGCTCAATCCTGTCCACGCTTGTGAGGATATCGGCTTTGATCCCTCTCTTGAGGTTACCCGAGCGGCCCACGGCTTCTCGGATAACCTCAAAGAGGGAGAAGATCTCACTCTCCGGGTCCTCAAAATAGCCCAACTGTTGCGGGACGGGTTTAGCGGGCTTAGCGGCGGGAGTGGCGACCGTAGCAGTGGGAGTGGCGGCTTGGCTGCCGTAACGGAGCGGGGGCATCGCACCAGACGAGTCCGGGTCGTCGCTGGTGTGGGAGTGGGGCGTCAGCCCAAGCGGCGTCCTCAACATACTTAAAACACGCCCAGAAACGAGAAAATTTAAAAATTAATTTGCCAGAAAAGTCTACTTTTATTTTTGTTTCAGGAACAAGGAGCTGAAGGCGAGACGCTTGTAGGAAGGTGCGACACAAGTGGGTGAGAGGTAAACTGAACAAAAGTTGTTTTATGTTGTACTGAAAATACACGCCGCTTAGGTGGATTTTTTACGACACGTATGTATGGAGAAAGACAAAAATTTCGTCGTATCGGCACAAAAGAGGTGTCAATCGACGCGAAGGAGGCCCACGAAGAGAAGTGTAGTAGATGCGGAAGAGGTCCGACGGATTTAGAAAAAGAAATTAAATAAAAAGGCCGAAAAAAGTGAATTTAGAAAATTAGTAAGTGTTTTTGCTAAATTGAAGGAAAACTATTGAATCTACTTTTATTTTTGTTTCAGGAACAAGGAGCTGAAGGCGAGACGCTTGTAGGAAGGTGCGACACAAGTGGGTGAGAGGTAAACTGAACAAAAGTTGTTTTATGTTGTACTGAAAATACACGCCGCTTAGGTGGATTTTTTACGACACGTATGTATGGAGAAAGACAAAAATTTCGTCGTATCGGCACAAAAGAGGTGTCAATCGACGCGGGGGAGGCCCACGAAGAGAAGTGTAGTAGATGCGGAAGAGGTCCGACGGATTTAGAAAAAGAAATTAAATAAAAAGGCCGAAAAAAGTGAATTTAGAAAATTAGTAAGTGTTTTTGCTAAATTGAAGGAAAACTATTGAATCTACTTTTATTTTTGTTTCAGGAACAAGGAGCTGAAGGCGAGACGCTTGTAGGAAGGTGCGACACAAGTGGGTGAGAGGTAAACTGAACAAAAGTTGTTTTATGTTGTACTGAAAATACACGCCGCTTAGGTGGATTTTTTACGACACGTATGTATGGAGAAAGACAAAAATTTCGTCGTATCGGCACAAAAGAGGTGTCAATCGACGCGGGGGAGGCCCACGAAGAGAAGTGTAGTAGATGCGGAAGAGGTCCGACGGATTTAGAAAAAGAAATTAAATAAAAAGGCCGAAAAAAGTGAATTTAGAAAATTAGTAAGTGTTTTTGCTAAATTGAAGGAAAACTATTGAATCTACTTTTATTTTTGTTTCAGGAACAAGGAGCTGAAGGCGAGACGCTTGTAGGAAGGTGCGACACAAGTGGGTGAGAGGTAAACTGAACAAAAGTTGTTTTTGGTTAGGTTAGGTTAGGTTAGGTTAGGTTAGGTTAGGTTAGGTTAGGTTTTTTTTTTTTTTTTTTTTTTTTTTTTTGACGCGGGGAAATGCATTTGCGCACTTCGCCGCTCTGCTGTCGGGGGACAACAGAGCAGCTTTGTGGTGGACTCCCAGCACTATCGAGCCGCCTGCTCAGTGCTGGACTACCCCCTAAAACCCCGCGGTGTTCCTCCGCTACTCTACCGGGCCACAGGATAGGCCAGAGGTTAATTCACTGTGACCCGGCAAGAGCTCGCCCCCGAAGGGGCTCTACTGGTGGGGAGCCAGATTGGCTCCCCGGCGGCGCCACTCGCCCCATCGCCCATACGACGAGGCAAGGAAGCGCCGCCCCTCCTCTGGGGGGCCATAATGGCCCCCAACCGCTTCCTCGCGCCGCCCTCCCCCGACCCGTCGCCCATACAACAGGCAAGAGGAGGACGGCGCGACGCTGCGACGCCCGTCGCTCGCTCTCCAGCACTTCTCTGAAAGCAGAGAAGGTGGAGAGCGAGCGCACGGGCCCTCTCCTTGCGCGAGAAGGTACCCTCGGAACACACGAGGGTGCCTTCCGGCCCGCCGCGATCGTGGGCGTCGGGTCCCCCGACCCTCCGCCCGCGGCCACTCTTATCCGACTAGTTTGAGGCGCGACTGCGCCCCCCCCTAGCCGGACCTCCTTCGGTTGGTCGCCTGGGTCCCGATTCACAGAGGAATTGGAACCCACGCGACCCCTCGGGCCAGATCATTCGCCGTTAGCCAGCAAGATCCCACAAGGAGAAGTCACTGACTAACGCTCAGGGCGCACCGACCCCACCACTTGCCCTTCCATCTGGTTCTCAAGGAATCAGAGGGAACGGAAGCGGAGGGGTACACGTGAAGGTTATCTGGCGTGGCGCCCCAGGTTAGGTTAGGTTAGGTTAGGTTAGGTTAGGTTTCCGTGTGGAGTTTCTGGTCTTCCATCGGACGCGTCCCCCGGGTGGCGGATAGGGGAACGCCCTCCAGATATGGGGGGTACCGGCTTCGGCCGGCGCGGACCAAAACCAGAGGGAGGGGGACGTCCAGTGGCTTGCGCTGCTGGATGTCCCGCGGGGTCCACCATGGGCCCCGCACCCGTAACCCCACATTGAGCGGGGCCGGGGGCCTTCGGGCCGCGAGGAGACAACCTCTATAAAAAACACACGGTGGGGGCCCTCTCTATGTCCCTCTGTTCAGCAGAGGGCATGGAAGAGGGCTGAAGGGGCGGGGAGGGGCGCGAGATCCATAAGCCAGGCCAGGGAGGGGCATTGCGGGAGGTAAGCCAGGGACCAGGGACTGGGCACCCCATATGGTCTCTGGCCGAGGGGTGCTTGTTTGGGAGGGACTATTGATGGGCCGAGGATCCGGGCAGAGGGCCACAACGGGTCCTCGGTAGTTGGAGGCTTGTGGAGCTCGCGCCTCTCCGCCGGGAGAGCCGGTGGCGCGAGGGACGCTGCGCGGACCTTGCGCCGCCGGTTGAGGGAGGGTCACAGACGGCAGGTTGGGGGACCGGCCGTCCGACATCGTGACGGGAGAAGGGGGTGGGGGGCCCATGCAACTTCTCCAGTGAGGGTGGGCCCGACTCCTTGCGAGTCGGGTCGACGTCGCCGGGGCGCCGCTGTCGCATTCGCGTTGTGGTCTTACACCACTTGCGAGATCCGGCGGCGCCCCATTGCACGAGCGACAGGACGGCCCCCGGGGTGTTTTAGGAGGTATGCCTCTCCTATTATTAGGAGAGGAGAGTCCGACACACAGCCGTCGCCCTCCCCCAAGGGTGGCGGTTATGGTGCACAAAGCATTTCACCCCGTTAACAAAAAAAAAAAAAAAAAAAGGTTAGGTTAGGTTAGGTTAGGTTAGGTTAGGTTAGGTTAGGTTAGGTTTTTTTTTTTTTTTGACGCGGGGAATGCTTTTGCGCACTTCGCCACCCTGCTGCCGGGGGACAACAGGGCGGCTTCGAGTGAGACTCCCAGCCCGTTAGGGCTGGACTACTCACTAAACCCCGCGGTGTTCCTCCTGTCTCCCTACCGGGTCACAGGATAGGCCATAGGATAAGTCACTGTGACCCGGCAAGGGGGCGTCCCTATGGGGACTCTACTACTGGGGGGCCACATGGGTCCCCCTGCGCTCAAGGCGTCTTCTTGCCCGCGTCACGTCGCTCTCCGCGACTCCTCTGAAAGCAGAGAAGTCGGAGAGCGAGCGCGCGGGCACTCTATGTTTTGCGAGAAGGCACCCCCGGAACACATGGGGGTGCCTTCCAGCTCGCCGCAAATGCAGGCGGGTGGTCCCCCGACCCTCCGCCCGCGGCCACTCTAGTCGGGGGCGCGCGCATACTCCGTGCGACGGCGCCCCCTTATTGGGCGGCGAGGCGGGAGCGTCAGACCTGCACGCTCCCGCTCTCGCAGCTCCTCTCTCTTGGCCGCCATCACCTCGCTAGCAAACGTGGCGACGGCGGCCCAGCTCTCCTGGCTGCCGACCATCTCAGAAATGACGGCCGGCAGCGACAGGTCGCCCCCCACGGCTCCCACTAGGGCAGCCCGCTCCCCGCTCCAGGCAGCGCACACGGCGAGCGTATGCTCCGCCGTGTCGCGCGCGCCGCTCGCGCAATAGCGGCACTCGGGGCCCGACTCTATCCCCACAACTTCCCACAGGTACTTGGCAAAGCAGCCATGGCCTGTGAGAAGCTGCGTCAGGTGATAGGTCGGCGCCCCGTGCCCCCTCTCGATCCACGGCCGCAGGACCGGCCGCACCGCCTCCACGAGCCTCTTGCTCGCGGAAGGCTCCTCCAACCTCACGGCCCACTTCCGGAAGAGATCGTCGCGAGCCTCCTGCCTCCAGCAACCGATCTCCGCCGGAGTGGGCCACCCTCCACTGTTCCGCATCAGGGCACTCCTCTCATACACCTGCTCGAGGACTCCCGCCTCGAGGTCCCAGGGTAGACTCGCCGCCAACAAACACGCCGCCTCGTAAGAGACGGTGTGGTACGCTCTTGCAGCCCTCTGCGCTATCACCCGCTGCGGGCGCCGCAGCAGCGTGGTGTTGCTTGCAGAGAGGGCTGCAGCCCATATGGGCGCTCCGTACAGAGCCTTGGAGCGCACCACACCGTCGTAAAGACGGCGGCAAGCGCTCCCTGGGCCGCCGCGGTTAGGCAGCAATCGTGCGAGCCTCCCGGCGTACGACACCAGCTTTGGTGCCAGCCGCCGGAAGTGCTCGCCGAAACTCCATCGGCTGTCGAGGACGAGACCCAGGTACTTCATCGATCCCCCGACAGCGATGGAGGTGCCGCCGACGGTGATTTGGGAGTCCCGGGGGGGTCGCATCCGAGGCCCATGGAAATAAAGGGCCTCAGATTTCTCTAGAGCGACCGCGAGCCCGAGTGCCCTGATGCGGCGCACGACCTGCGCTACCCCTGCGGTAGCCAGGACCTTGGCGTCCCGAAACGTGGCGCCCTGCGCGGTGACCAGGGTGTCGTCGGCGTAGCAGAGTACGCCGACTCCTGGGAGAGTCGCACCGCGCAGGACCCAGTCGTACCCAATGTTCCACAGGAGCGGCCCGAGGACCGACCCCTGTGGAACACCACAACACATGTCCGTGCGGACCACCTCGGACCGAGCCGGGTAACACACAGCCCGGTCTACGAAGTAGTCCGCAAGGACCCGCCTGAGGTACCACGGGACGTCGTGGTACCTCAGGGCCTCCGCTATCGTCTGCCAGGGGAGGGTGTTGAAGGCGTTGGAAATGTCCAATGAGACGGCCAACAGCACCTCTCCCCGGCCCGTGACCCTCTCGACGCTGTCTCTGAGACGGGAGATGGCGTCCAACGTCGACCTCCCGCGACGGAAGCCAAACTGACCGTCACTCAGGTTGGGCCCCGCCCCCTCCAGATGTCGGACGAGACGCGCCGCGAGCACTCGCTCAAAGAGCTTGCACGTCTCGTCCAGCAGAACGATGGGGCGGTAGGCCGACGGCGACTCAGCCGGGCGCCCGTGCTTCCGAAGCAGCACGAGCTTGCCCTCCTTCCACCGTCGCGGGACCCTTCCCGACGCCAAACACTCAGTCATCAGAGACAGCGTCTCCTCCTCGAACGCCGGCATGACCGCGGCAATGACCCGCCCAGGGATTCCATCCGGGCCCGGGGCGCGGTTCCTCACCCTCATCTTCAGGACCGCTACCCCTAGCTCGGCCTCGGACACGGGCGGGACATCACCGTCCTCCACCGGCGCCGACACCGCCGCCGCCGTCATTCGTGGGGGGGCCCACTCCTCCCTTGCGGGAAAGAGGGAACCCACCACCACGCCGACGAAGGCTGGGTCGAGTGACCGGCTCAGAGGAGGCGCCCAAGGCTTCAGCTTCTCACTCACCACCTTGTAGGGGCGCCCCCACGGGTCCCGGTTCAAACTCCCCAGCCACTCCCTCCAGGCCTCCTCCTTGGCGGCCCTTATGCCCGCGCTGAGCGCAGCCCGGGCCGCTCGGTAAGCGACGAGCAGCTCCTCTTCCTGGGCGGGGTCCCTGCTCCTACGCCCGCGGCAACGGGTGTACCTCCGTTGGGCTGCGTGGCACGCAGTACGCAGCCCTGCTATATGCGGTTGCCACCAGTACACCCGTCTCCGCGGGGGAACAGGACCTCTGCGCCGCATCGCCGCATCGCAGACGCGAGTGAGCGCCCCTGTTAGGCGCTCCGCCCTCGCGTCTACGCCCAGCGCCTCGTCGCTTGACCCAGCGGCCCAGCGCTCCACGATGGCCGCCTCCTTGGCCACGTCCCTGTCCAGGGTGGCGAGCCGCCACCGTGGACCCTCCCCCGCCAGGGGGCGGCTGAGGTCCGCCGAAACACCGGCGGGAGCCGCGACGATATCGAACCATATGTATCTATGGTCCGACAAGGTCTCGACCCCTTCGACCACTCTCCAGCCACGCGCGCGGTTGGCCAGAGCGGGACTGGCGAAGGACAGATCAACTACGGATCCGCCCTGACTCCGCACGCATGTCTGGACCGCCCCCTGGTTGAGCAGCACCAGCCCAGTGGACACCGCCCACTCCTCCAACACCTCCCCCCGCGCATCAGTTGCCGGACTCCCCCACGCACGGGATTTCGCGTTGAAATCCCCGGCAACGATCACGGGGGTGGGATGCACATCGGCCAACATTGCCCCGACCTCGACGAGCCACTGCTCAAAGTCGGCGAGGCTTCTGTTGGGCGAAAAGTACACCCCACACACTGCAGTGTCTCCCAGCATGGCAAGCACGCAACCGTGTCCTCGCGACACCCTGTCGCCTAGTGCGCCACGCTGGGAGACAATTGCCACCGAACCGTCGCGATCGCCGGCCCAGTTGGTCCGGGTGCGAACGCAATAGGGTTCAGCGACAACGACCAAGGTCGCCTGCCACTGCGCCGCAGTCTGGATCAGTAGATCCTGCGCCGCGGCACAGTGATTGGCGTTGGCCTGCAGTATGGAGATATTGGCCATTTACACTTGGGCGGTGTCCATCTCCTCCTCTGGCACCGGTGCTGGTGCTGCCGGCGGCGGGCCCTTGGCGCCACCGCTGGCTTTTCCGTCGCGACGGCCTCGGCCTCCCCTTTGTTGGGATCCCGCTGGGCACTTCTTGGTGCCCAGAGGGTGGGCAGCGGGCACACCTTTTGCTGCACACGCCGGGCAGTGGGGCTCCGCAGAGCAGCCTGCGGATTTGTGCCCAGGCTGGCCGCAGCGGAAGCATAGTCCGCTGCGATCCACAGTCTCTGTGCACTTCGCACCCACGTGGCCCGGCTCCAGGAGGTTAGGTTAGGTTAGGTTAGGTTAGGTTAGGTTAGGTTAGGTTTTTTTTTTTTTTTTTTTTTGTAGTGGGCACACGGTGAAAATCCATCATGGACGCCAGGGAAGGGAGGCCCTGGCAGTGTCGGACTCCTACCGACTAAAAACACCGTGTACCCACTGTGAGTGAGGTATACCCTGGAGGGGCCGCGCTATCGGTTTACACTTTCCCTCCAGTGGTATGGGTGATTATGGGTGTAAGTGTAAGTATTTTTGTGGAGTTGTGATTTTGGTGGGATATATATGTAGGTATAAATATAATTATTTATATATATATGAATATAAATATAGGTTAAGATACAAATATATAATTATAAAGAATGCTATGAATATTATAGTTGATAAACGATTATTACGGGGTAGATAAACTTAAAATTAGTTGAAATTAGTGACTGGACACTTATGTTATCACATGTTGTGTTATTACAGTATCTAAAGATTGAAGATTATTTACAAGGTAGGTAAAATTAGAATTAGCAATGAATGTTTAGACTTATAACATTGCACTTAATGAAGTATTATGATACTTAGTGACTCGACAGTTATGTTATTACATGAACTTCAGTTATAATATTGCAGTATCTAATGATGAAAGATTATTTACAAGGTAGATTAAGTTATTATTAGCTTAGACTTAAATTAACTTAGAATTTAGCAATGAAATCCTTTTGTTTACATTCGTGCTATATATAGTCATATCCATTAGTCGCTTTATTACACTCTTTTTTTTTTTTTTTTTATATTACACTTATAACATTGCGCTTAATTAAGTGTTATGATACTTAGTGACTGGGCAGTTATGTTATTACATGTACTACAGGTATAAACTTAAAATTAGTTGAAATTAGTGACTGGACACTTATGTTATTACATGAACTATACTTGTGTTATTGCGGTATCTAGAGATTGAAGATTATTTACAAGGTAGGTAAAATTAGAATTAACAATGAATGTTTAGACTTATAACATTGCACTTAATGAAGTATTATGATACCTACTTCGTGACTGGGCAGTTGTGTTATTTCATGTAGTACAGTTATATTATCCAACGATTACAGACTATTTACAATGTAGATAAACTTACAATTAGCAATGAGTGTAGTGTAGTGAGTGTAGTGAGTTAGGAGCCATAATTGATGCGGCTGCGGGTCTTTTCTGTCATATGCTGAACCCGGGGGCAAAAGTTGGAGGTGGCGCTGTGTGTGGTGGGCTTATGTGTGTTGTGTTTTTTGTTAGAGTCTAAACAGTTGAGGCATTTCGCAGCTTCAGGGTCTTTTTTATCTGGGCAGTTTTTGTACGTGTGAGTATGTGAGGCGCAATGGGAGCAGGCCGTCGCCTCCGAGGTGCATCGGGCGCGAGTGTGGCCGAATTGTAGGCAGCTAAAGCACTGCAACATGGGGACGTAGTCTTCCACGTGAATCCTTTGGTGGTCTACGTTTAATTTTTCAGCCTCGGTCGCGGCTTTCCAGACTGGAGGCGACACCATTAGTACCGCGTTGTATAGTTTTTGGCTCTTGTTGCCTCGTTTATATTTGAACTCAAGGTCTTGTTTGTGGGGGTTTATGTCCGTAATAGTTTTATTTTGAGAGATAATAATCTCACAGAGCTCCTCAGGTGGCATATCAGCGGGGACGCCCTTGAGTATTATCATTGGCTTAAGGCTCTTGGCGACTTCCGCTTCCAGTTGGCAGTTTGGTTTTTCAAGCTTTTCGAGCGCCACCCGTCTTTGCTCCAGGCTGTCAAACTCCACACGAATTTTGTTGTTGGAAACATGTTTTACGGCCGCCGGTGTGAACTGCGTGTCTCTAAAAGACACGCTCTGTCGCCAGCGCTGCATGGTCTCCTCCGAGCTCTTCGCTTGGCCCTTGGAGGAGACAATGATTGCCGGTTTGGTTGAGGGCAGAGAGGGCTTTTTGTTTTCAGTAGGGCCAGCCGCTATTGATGCATATGTAGCCCTAGCATGTGGGAATGTCGGTGGTTTGGACTGGAGTTTTGCAACCTCCTCCTTGATTGTCTCCCTGATCATCATGACGGAGGCCTTGTCTAAGGTTGCAGTGGTTGTTTGGGAGTCGGCAGTGGCGGCGCTTTTAGCGCAGAATACTTGGACGGAGAGCTCGATACCGCGGACCAAGCCGATGATGTCACTTTTGTTGCTTTTTGTAAGACTTTTGCCCTCGCTGAGCTTGGAGAGGATGGCTTGGGTTTTTGCGAGGAGGTCTGTTTTTAGTTTGTCAGTTTCAGACTCTGCCAGACATTCGTCTGCCTCAGCCTGCCCTAGACCCGCCAGTTGGGAGGCAGCCCGGGAGAACGCAGGCAGCGGTTGAAGTAGTAGAGGTTGTGGTTGTAGCTCCGGCAAGGTTGGAGGGATATTGGCAGGTGTGGCGGATACCGAGTCTTGGCTGCCATGTTTAAGAGGAGTGAAGTTGGAGCAGCCGAGATCATCATCGCCAGAAGGGCGTGGAGGCTGTTTAATGGGTGATCTTAACATGGTTATAGTCAACTTAACTTGAATGATAGAAACAAGCCATTGAGTGTCGGAAATTAAGAGCACTTACAGGCGGCGCTAGGGATTTTCTTCACCTCCGGCAAACGAGTGACACGCGGCGACTCCGGCGACCCGTCACCAGGTGACATGCGGCAACTCCGGCGACACACGGCAACTTGAGGTGACTTGTCACCGGTGACTCGAGGTGACTGCGGCGACTTGTCACCGAGTGACAAACGGTGACTCGAGGTGACTCCGGCGACTTGTCACCGAGTGACAAACGGTGACTTGAGGAGACCTGTCACCGGTGACTTGAGGTGACTCGAGGTGACTCCGGCGACTTGTCACCGAGTGACAAACGGCGACTTGAAGGGACCTGTCACCGATGACTCGAGGTGACTGCGGCGACTTGTCACCGAGTGACAAACGGTGACTTGAGGAGACCTGTCACCGGTGACTCGAGGTGACACCCGATGACTTGAGGTGACTTGTAGACAAACTTAGTGAGAACTGGGAGACAAAAGGTGACCTAAAGTGACATGTTGCCAACTTGTCACCAGCACGCGAAAGCTCGACTAGTCCGGTAGACGGCTCGGAGGAGACGGTTAGGTTAGGTTAGGTTAGGTTAGGTTAGGTTAGGTTAGGTTAGGTTAGGTTCCCCCCTCTCGCAAGGATGGTGGAGGGGAAGGTGGCAGGGCTAGTCTCTGCGCACGAGAGGGCCCGTCCGCCACTTGCGGCGGAAAAGCGAAAGGCGGTGCCTGCGGCGGCGCCCGTGGCGGCGCCCAGGGCGGCGCCGGTGAGGAAGGTGGCCAAGGCCGCGGCTTCGGTGCCGGCAACTCAGGGGTCGCAGGCGTCGCGACCGGGGCCCTCGACCTCGCAAGCGGCCCCCGCCCCCTCCACCTCGGCCGAATCCTGGACCGAGGTGGTGCGCCGGGGGAAGAAGGTGGCGGCCAAAGGGCCGACCCAAGTGTCGGCTACACAGAAGGCGGAGGCCCGCAAGGAGGCCCCCAAGGAGGTCAAGAAGGCGCCCAAGCTGGTGGCCCCTAAGTCAGCGGCGGTTGTGCTGACCCTGGCACCGGAGGCCGTGGGTCATCTCACCTACAGGGAGGTGCTGGCCAAGGCGGAGGAGGCCATCAGCTTGGATGAGCTGGGAATTGCGGGGCTGAAGACCCGCCAGACAGCAACGGGAGCCCGTATGCTGGAAATTTCGGGCTCCCAGAAGTCAGAAAAGGCCGACCAATTGGCGGCCAAACTGCGGACGGTGCTGTCTGGTGTGGTGCGGGTAGACCGCCCCACCAAGACCGCCGACATCCGCGTAGTCGGCCTCGACGACGCCGCCACACCCGAAAAGTTGGCGGCGGCGGTGGCCAGAACGGGAGGCTGCGCGGTGGAGGCGGTCAAGGTATGTGGGGTGATCCGCCCCAACGCCAGGGGAGAGGGCACGGCTCTGGTGTCGTGCCCGGTCGATGCCGCGAAGCGGATAACGGAGGCCGGCCGCCTGCTGGTGGGCTGGAGCTCGGCGCGTGCCCAGCTCCTAGACTCGCGCCCCATGCGCTGCTACAGGTGCATGGGGCTGGGGCACACGCGCCAGCTGTGCCCATCGGCGGCAGATCGTAGCGGCCTCTGTTACCGCTGCGGCGTGTCCGGGCACGCATCACAGGCGTGCCAGGTGGTGCCGCCCCGCTGTGCCATATGCACCGACAGGGGGCTCAAGGCGGACCACATAATGGGGGGGCGTAGTTGCAACCCCCCCCATGTCAGGGGGAGACTGGCCCCAGCACCCCAGGGCCAGAGAGCCGAGGGCCGCCAAACGGCCACCGCGAGGGACGCTGAGATGTCTCACTAATGGACAGAGGACATCTCAGCGTCCTACAGGCGAATGTTAACCACTCCGCCGGGGCGCAAGACCTGCTCTTGCAGTCCATGGCGGAGTGGGACATAGCTGTGGCGGCGGTGGCGGAGCCCTACTTCGTCCCCAGCCAACCTCATTGGTTGGGGGACGAGAACGGCTCCGCCGCCATTGTGGTCTCGGCTGGCCTTGGGGTCCCCTTCTCCCTCATTGAGAAGGGGCCCGGCTACGTGGTGGCGTCATGGGGAGAGTACGCGCTGATAAGCGTGTACTTCTCCCCAAACAGACCGCTGGCGGACTTCGAGCGGTTTCTCACCCGCCTCGGAGCCGCCATCGGGAGGGTGGCGCCCCGCGAGGTGCTGGTGCTCGGGGACCTAAACGCGAAGTCCGTCGCGTGGGGGAACCCGAGCACCACCCCGAAGGGCCGGGAGCTGGAGGCCTTTGCCCTGGCTTCGGGGCTGACCCTGCTGAACAGGGGCACAGCCCACACCTGCGTGCGGCAGCGGGGGGGATCCGTGGTGGATGTTTCGTTCGCCACACCCGCTGTCGCCAGCAAGGTGTGGGACTGGTGCGTAGCCGAAGAGGTGGAGACCCTATCGGACCACAGGTACGTGAGGTTCGAGGTCTCCACCTCGGGGAGCAGCAGGGCGGCCCCGACCCAACGGTGGCCCAGCCAGTTTCCTCGCTGGGCCCTGTCACGGTTTAACGCGGAGCTGGCCGCGGAGGCGGCGATCGTCCGCCGGTGGAGCTTTCCCCGCCGGGAGACAGGGGTGGATGGCATGGCTGCGCTTATGCGCGAGGCGCTAACCGCCGTGTGCGACGCGGCCATGCCAAGGGTGAGCGGACGCCCACCCCGGAGGCGGGGACAGGTCTACTGGTGGACCCAGGAGATCGCGGACCTCCGCGCCGCATGCTCCGCGGCCCGCAGGGCCTATGCGAGGGACAGGCGACGGCCGAGCCAGGGCGGTGCTGATGGCCAGCTGTACGCGACGTACAGACAGGCCAGGAAGGCGGTGCAGCTGGCCATCAGCAGGGCCAAGGAAAGGGCGAGGGAGGCCATGCTGGCGGGGCTGGACAAGGACCCGTGGGGCCGTCCATACCGATGGGCGCGCAATAAAATGCGCCCTCAGACGGCCCCGACGACGGAGACGCTGGACCCCCCTTTCCTGCAAAGGGTGGTCCGGGAGCTGTTTCCCCGTCAAGGGGACTTCAGCCCCCCAGCGATGGCCCCCGCCAACCCCCGGCGGGAGAACGGAGACGAGGGAGTCGAGCAGACACCCCCCCCCGTCACGGACGGCGAGATGAAGGCCGCCATACGGTGCCTTCGCTCTAAGAAGAAGGCACCCGGTCCGGACGGGGTCCCCGGGAAAGTGCTGTTTGTGGCACTGGAGTTCCTCGGGGAGCAGCTTCGGGAACTGTTTAACGCGTGCATCCGCACCGGCCAGTTCCCGGAGCTGTGGAGGGTGGGACGGTTGGTCCTGTTGCCCAAGGCGGGTCGTTCTGCCGACTCTCCTTCGGCATACAGGCCAATCGTCCTGCTGGATGAGGTCGGGAAGCTGCTGGAACGCATTCTGGCGGCCCGACTCAACCGGCATCTGCTCGGCACGGGTCCCGGTCTGTCCGAGACCCAGTACGGGTTTCGCCCGATGAGGTCGACGGTCGACGCCGTCCTGGCCCTGAAGCGCCTCACGTCGGAGGCGACTGGGCAGGGGTCCAGGGTCCTAGCTGTGTCCCTGGACATTAGGAATGCCTTCAACAGCATTCCCCATGCCGCGATTATCGAGGCGCTCCGGTTTCAAGGGGTGCCTCGGTACATGGGGGCGCTGTTGAGGGCATACCTGGAGGGCAGGACGGTGGTGGCCGTCGGAAGGGGCGGCCGCCTGGTGGAGCACCCGGTGGAGGCCGGCGTCCCGCAGGGTTCGGTGCTGGGGCCGATTCTGTGGAACGTCGGCTATGACTGGGTGCTTCGCGGCAGACTCCTCCCCGGGATGAGTGTCATCTGCTATGCAGACGACACCTTAGTCACCGCCCGGGGAGGAGACTTTAAGGAAGCCTCCCGACTCGCCACGGTAGGGGTAGACCTGGTAGTCGGGAGGATCAGGCGGCTGGGCCTCGAGGTGGCCCTGGAGAAGACTGAGGCCCTTCTATTCCATGGGCCCCGAGCCGGACCGCCGCCGGGCGCGAATATCGTCCTCGGCGGCGGAACGGTGGTGAGGATCGGGGCCCAGATGAAATATTTGGGCCTCATCTTGGACGGGCGCTGGGGCTTTGGGCCCCACTTCAAGGAGCTGGGGCCAAGGCTCGTTAGGGCAGCCGCAGCCCTCGGGCAGCTGCTGCCCAACAAGGGAGGGCCCAACGCCAGGTGCCGTAGGCTGATGTCTGGGATCGTCCGGAGTATGGCACTGTACGGTGCCCCGGTGTGGGTGGATGCTCTCTGTGCCTCCAATAAAGCACTGCTCAGGAGGCCACAGAGAGTGATCGCCCAGAGGGCGATAAGAGGGTACCGTACGGTGTCATGGGCGGCAGCCACGGTCCTGGCCGCGGATCCTCCCTGGGAGCGTGAGGCCGGGGTTCTCGCCCGGGTGTATCGGTTCGTCGCGGACAAGAGAGCCCAGGGCGAGAACCCCGCCCCAAGGGAGGTGCGCCATGAGCGCGTCCAAGCCAAAAATGACTTGGTGGAGAGGTGGGCCGAAGACCTCGAGGTGGCCCAATATGGCGTGTGGACTATACAGGCCGTTAGGCCTGTGCTGGAGCGCTGGATGCGTCGCAAACGCAGGCCCCTCACCTTCCGGATGGTGCAGGTGCTGACCGGGCATGGGTGCTTCGGTAAGTACCTGCACCGCATCGGGAGGGAGGAGACGCCGGAGTGCCGCGAATGCGACGCTCCAGCGGACACGGCGGAGCACACTCTGGCGGAGTGTGCGGCCTGGGGTCCACAGCGCCATGTTCTGGCGCAACACTTCGAGGGCGGTCTCTCCTTGCCGAGTATGATTCCCATCATGCTCCGCAGGGAGAGAGCGTGGAAGGCGATGGCCCACTTCTGCCACCAAGTCATTGGGCTGAAGGAGGCCGAGGAGCGGCTGCGGGAGGATGATCCTCGGTCCGCGCCGCTCCGTCGGAGACGCACCGGCGCGCGTAGGAGGCGCTACGCGCACCTCATGCCGCCGGTGCAGTGAGGGCCACAGACGGCAGGTTGAGGGACCTGCCGTCTGACACGTGGCGGGAGGGGGGGGTGTGGAGCCCACACCCCTCCTCCAGGGAAGGGGCCCGGCTTCGGTCGGGCCGACGTCGCCGGGGCGCCGCTGTCGCATTCGCGTTGTGGTCACACCACTTGCGAGATCCAGCGGCGCCCCATTGCACAAGCGACAGGACGGCTCCCGGGGTGTTTTAGTCAGTATGCCCACACTCGGTGGGCGAGCCTGACACACGGCCGCCACCCTCCCTCAGGGGGCGGTGTCATGGTGCGTAACTGCATTTCACCCCGTAAAAAAAAAAAAAAAAAAAAAAAAAAAGGTTAGGTTAGGTTAGGTTAGGTTAGGTTAGGTTAGGTTTTTTTTTTTTTTTTTTTTTTTTTTTTTAACGCGGGGAAATGCATTTGCGCACTTCGCCGCTCTGTTGTCGGGGGACAACAGAGCAGCTTTGTGGTGGACTCCCAGCACTATCGAGCCGCCTGCTCAGTGCTGGACTACCCCCTAAAACCCCGCGGTGTTCCTCCGCTACTCTACCGGGCCACAGGATAGGCCAGAGGTTAGTTCACTGTGACCCGGCAAGAGCTCGCCCCCGAAGGGGCTCTACTGGTGGGGAGCCAGATTGGCTCCCCGGCGGCGCCACTCGCCCCATCGCCCATACGACGAGGCAAGGAAGCGCCGCCTCTCCTCTGGGGGGCCATAATGGCCCCCAACCGCTTCCTCGCGCCGCCCTCCCCTGACCCGTCGCCCATACAACAGGCAAGAGGAGGACGGCGCGACGCTGCGACGCCCGTCGCTCGCTCTCCAGCACTTCTCTGAAAGCAGAGAAGGTGGAGAGCGAGCGCACGGGCCCTCTCGTTGCGCGAGAAGGCACCCTCGGAACACACGAGGGTGCCTTCCGGCCCGCCGCGATCGTGGGCGTCGGGTCCCCCGACCCTCCGCCCGCGGCCACTCTTATCCGACTAGTTTGAGGCGCGACTGCGCCCCCCCATAGCCGGACCTCCTTCGGTTGGTCGCCTGGGTCCCGATTCACAGAGGAATTGGAACCCACGCGACCCCTCGGGCCAGATCATTCGCCGTTAGCCAGCAAGATCCCACAAGGAGAAGTCACTGACTAACGCTCAGGGCGCACCGACCCCACCACTTGCCCTTCCATCTGGTTCACAAGGAATCAGAGGGAACGGAAGCGGAGGGGTACACGTGAAGGTTATCTGGCGTGGCGCCCCAGGTTAGGTTAGGTTAGGTTAGGTTAGGTTAGGTTAGGTTAGGTTAGGTTAGGTTAGGTTAGGTTAGGTTAGGTTAGGTTAGGTTAGGTTAGGTTGACCGTAATCAGAAGACCCTGGTTCGAGACTTGACAAATAAATTTTTTTTTTGGTTGAGTTCGGATTGTTTTGGTGATTGTTTTGTTCTGCGTTGTTGTGAAAATTATTTCACCTTCGTCGTCGGTTGTGGGCAGAGCCCTCGACTGGTCGATGGAGTCGGAGGAGTTTTCGGACCGCGGTACCGGGGAGATGCCGCGGCCAGTATCTGCTATCTCCCCAATCCTGTCGCGCGCGGGGGCCGCGTCCCAAGCCCGGAGCAGTCTGGTCGGCGTGTCGGACTCGGAATCGGTCGATGTAAATGCAAGGAAGAGACCTATTCCAGGAAGTTCTAAGTTTTTCGCTGGCGTCTCCGTCTCCGATTCCGAGTCTGACGTGGCGCTAGTTGACATGTCGGCCCCGAAAGTCCCGCGTGCTCGCAGAGGCCGAGGCAGAGGCTATCAACATGGTGTGGGCTTGTCTCAGGCCCGACGCGACCTGAAGGCGGTGGATCACCCGGGGTCGGAACACGACTCCACCCTCACCGAGGGGGACTTGTCTGGGGATCATGCTGGAAAGGTCGCGAAGGGCAGGAAGTCATTGGAGCTCACAACGAAGGCTCTGATTGAGAAGGCGGAAGTGGACGCGGGCCGCCTTGAGCATGTCTCGAGTAAATCGAGAAATCTCAAGGGGACCTTCGTCCGCGAGATCCGGGAGGCGTCGAAGTCGATGCTGTTGACCGTCCGAGCTCTGGCCTCCAGGTCCTCAAACGAGGAGGTAAAGAGACTCGAGGCGGATAACAAGCGCCTAAGGGGTCAGCTGTCAGCTCTGCAAGGGGAGGTGGTAGCGCTGAGACGGGCGTTCACCGAACAGAACGCCCATCGTAAGAGTCCCGTAGCGGAGAGGACAGCGGGCCCCTTATTGTCGGACGGCCTCTCCAGGGAGGAGTTCTCGGAGGTCATTGAGCGGCTCCAGCGAGAGCTGACCGACCAATTCGGGCGCATTCTTTGTGCCCGCCTGGAGGGTCTTGAGGTGGACGGCCGGCTGCTCCCTGCGCAGTCCCACCGACCGCCTCTTCGAGCGGACGCCAAGGTGATAGAGAAGGAGAAGGGAACCCACTCCCAAGTGGACGTGGTGGTACCTACTACCCTCACCCCACCTGCGAACTTGCCGAAGGAGGCGAGGCAGAAGAAGGCCAAGAAGGCCCCAGCTGCCGCGGTGAAACGGGCCTCGCAGCAGTTCGCAGGCACGTCCCGAGAGGAGCAGCCGGTCGTCCTCGAGGAGTGGACGAAGGTGGTTAAGAAGCCCAGGAAGAGGGTCGCACCAGCGCCTGAGGCTGTCAAGGATGCCAAGGCTAAGCCCCAAAAGCCCAAGGTGCCGAAGCCGCCCAAGACCCTGGCGGTGGTGCTGACCCTCAACCCGGAGGCTGTGGCGAAGGGCGCCACTTATAGGGACGCTATCGCAAAAGCGAAGGCGTCGGTGAACCTGGGGGAACTGGGCATCGGGCCAGCTAAGTTCCGGACAGGGATGACAGGGGCGCGAATCATCGAGCTCCCCAAGGAGACGACAGCCTCCCAGGCTGACACCCTGGCGTCCAAGATTGGAGAGGCGCTGGGAGAGGCTGCCAAGGTCACCCGTCCGACCAAGATGGGTAGTATCCGGGTGGTGGGGCTCGATGATTCCGTCACCGAAGAGGAGATCCGCTCTGCCATAGCGGAGAAAGCGGGATGCCCACCGGAGGGGATAAGGGTAGGCAAAATCGCGGTTGGACTCAGGGGTGTGGGCTCCACGATCGTCTCGTGTCCAACCGAGACCATCGCCAAGCTGGCTGAGGCTGGGCGGATCTGTGTGGGGTGGAGTTCTGCCTCCATCCAGGTGTTGGAACAGCGCCCTATGCGGTGCCACCGATGCATGGGTTTAGGCCATCCTCAGGCGCTGTGCCCCTCGGAAAAAGACCGCAGCGGTCTGTGCTACCGCTGCGGCCAGGAGGGTCACATGGCGTCGGGATGCACAGCCGCACCTAACTGTGCGGTGTGCGCAGACCGAGGACTACCGGCGGGGCACCGCATGGGTGGTGTAACCTGCAACCCCCCTCCGGTCAAGGGCCGCCCCATCCAAGGGGGTGCCGCCCCCCGTCCCTCGGCTACACCAGCCGCCCCTGCAGTGACGCCTATGGAAACCGCCAATGCCAGTTAGACCCATAGGCAAAATACTGCAGGGGAACATGAACCGCTCGGCTGCGGCCCAGGACCTTTTGTGTCAGTCAGCAGCCGAGTGGAACATAGACCTGGCAATCGTCGCGGAGCCGTACGTTGTCCCATCTTCCCCCAAGTGGGTGGGGGCGGCCGACGGCCTCGCGGCGATAATGGTAACTGGTGTGGCCCCTCCTCTGGTGATGGTGGAGAGAGGAATGGGGTATGTGGCGGCACAATGGGGAGGAGTGGTAGTGGTGTCCACCTACTTCTCCCCGAACGGCAGCCGGGTTGACTTTGAGCGTCTCCTGGCTGCCGTAGAGGGAGTGGTCCGCCGGGCGGTCCCCAGGTCGGTGCTAGTGGCGGGGGACCTAAATGCGAAATCCGCAGCCTGGGGGTCCCCCGTCACGAACGTCAGAGGAGGTATCCTGGAGTCCTGGGTTCTGTCCTCGGGACTCCAGATACTCAACAGAGGCACCGTCCCCACCTGCTCCCGGTGGCAAGGCACGTCCAGAGTTGACGTGTCCTTTGCCACCCCGGCACTCGCGGCCCGCACCAGTGACTGGCGGGTGATGGAGGAAGTGGAGACCCTATCGGACCACTTATACATCCGATACGAGGTCTCCACGGTGTCCCCTGGAGCCCCTCTGCCGCCGGGTCACGTGGCAGGCGCCTCGCCCTTCCCAAGGTGGAGGCTTGCACTCCTCCGGGCGGACGTGGCAGAGGAGGCGGCGATGGTGCGAGACTGGGCTGAGGCGCCAGTGGCCATTGCAGGGGATGCCGACGGCATGGCGGACCTGTTTGCGGACGACCTGCAGGTTGTCTGCGATGCCGCCATGCCGAGGGTGCGGGCCGGAGCAAGAAACAGGGGGCAGGTATACTGGTGGACGCCCGAGCTGTCGGGGCTGCGCGCCACCAGTATGGGGGCCAGGCGCGCATACCAGCGGTGCCGCAGGCGCGCCACGAGAGTGCCTGGCGAGGAGGAAACCCTCCGGCGGGCCTACTCCGAGGCACACCAGGCCTTGCGTATAGCCATCTGCAGGGCCAAGAACGATGCCTGGGAGCAGTTCCTGGGCATCCTGAACCGGGACCCCTGGGGACGGCCCTACAGGACGGTCAGAGGAAAGTTCTCTTCGCCGGCCCCTCCGACGTCCAGCATGGAGCCGGGGTTGCTGCGAAGGGTCCTGGGGACTCTGTTTCCGAACCCTGGGCCCTTTGCGCCCCCAAGCATGCCGCCCCACGAACCCGCTTCGGGGGAGCGGGCCGACGGTCCTCCAGTAACGGACTCGGAGTTCGAGCTAGTCCGAGAACGGCTACGACGCAAAAAAGGGTCGCCAGGGCCGGACGGGGTGCCAGCCAGGGCCCTGGCTATAGCTCTGGGCCCTCTGGAGGGCCGATTCCGCGCGTTGCTGGACGCCTGCATCGCGACGGCCCGCTTCCCCAGGCGATGGAGGGTTGGGCGGCTGTGCCTGCTCCGTAAGGAGAGCCGCCCTTCAGATTCTCCAGCGGGCTACAGGCCAATAGTGTTGCTTGATGAGGCGGCGAAGGCTTTTGAGAAGATTCTCGCCTCCCGCGTCATCGAGCACCTAGAGGGCACGGGGCCGGACCTGGCAGAGTGCCAATACGGCTTCCGGACGGGCCGGTCCACGATGGACGCGGTAGGACGCCTCAAGAGGTGGACTGAGGCGGCTACGGCTAGGGGGGATGTGGCGATCGCGGTGTCCCTAGACATCGCGAACGCCTTTAATTCCATCCCCCACGAATGCATAGAGGAGGCACTAAGATTTCACAGAGTGCCTCCCTACCTCCGCGCTCTGATCAGTGACTACTTGCGAGACAGGGTAGTCCTCTACGAGAGCGCGGAGGGCCGTGTCCAGTCGTGGAGGGTGACGGCGGGAGTGCCCCAGGGTTCCGTTTTAGGCCCACTCCTATGGAACCTGGGGTACAACTGGGTCCTGCGTGGTATGTCGCTGCCGCGGATGGATGTCGTCTGCTTCGCGGACGACACTCTGGTCGCGGCGGCGGCTAGAGACTGGGAGGAGGCGGTCCACCTTGCGTCGGTCGGCACCTCCATGGTCGTCCGACGCATCCGCCTCCTGGGGCTGGACGTGGCCCTCAGCAAAACGAGGGCCATGGCGTTCCACGCCCCACGACGCAGGGCCCCGAAAGGGCTTCGCGCCCGAGTGGAGGGGGTCCGGATCCCGGTCGAGGCACCTATGAAGTACCTCGGCCTAATACTGGACCCCCGGTGGAGATTCGAGGAGCACTTTCGGCTCCTCGCTCCTCGTCTGTGCGCCACCGCAGCCGCCCTTGGGCGTCTTCTCCCCAATGTGGGTGGGCCGGGTGCAACGTGCCGTCGGCTGTATAACGGGGTGATACGGTCGATGGCACTATATGGAGCACCGGTGTGGGCAGAGTGTCTCACCCCCCGCACGCGAGCCCTCCTGCGCCGTCCACAGAGGACCATTACGACCCGCACAGTGCGGGCTTACCGCACAGTGAGCCACGGAGCGGCGTGCGTCCTCGCTGGCACGCCGCCCTGGGACATCGACGCCTCTGTGCTGGCAAAAGTTTACTGGCACAGGCGTGAGTCTCAGGTACAGGGTGAACGACCCGCTCTCGAGCAGGTGGTCCGCGTAAGGACTGAGGTGCAGGAGGAGGCCCTGCGCCGGTGGACGGAGGCTCTCGCCAGCCCGACCGCAGGCCACCGGACAATCGAGGCCATTCGTCCGGTACTAGAGGAGTGGCTGGGGCGCCAGTGGGGCACCCTATCCTTCCGACTGGTGCAGGTCTTGACCGGACACGGGTGTTTTGGCCATTACCTGCACCGAGTGGCACGTCGGGAGGAGACACCGCGGTGTCACCACTGCATCTCCCCCGACGATACGGCCGAGCACACGCTCTTAGTGTGCCCGGCTTGGCAGCAAGAGCGCCGCGAACTCACGGCGGTGCTCGGAGTCAGCAGCCCCGCCCTTCCAAGCATGGTCAGAGCCATGCTTGGCAGTGCGGAGGCATGGGAGGCCGCCGCTTCTTTCGCAGAGGTGGTCATCTCGGCGAAGGAGGCGGCGGAGAGGGAGCGGGAAGTAGATGCAGCGGCCCCTCCCCTCCGGCGCAGACGAACGGGCAGGAGAAGGCGGGCAGCCCAAAATGCCAGTCTTGTCCGGCCTTAGGGTGGCCGGCACGCGCCAGTGGCATTGGCGCGTGCTTCGCTCCGGTCCCCACGTCTGGGGATTACCTTGGCTTTCCTAGGTAATCCCCCATCGGCGCAGACGCTCGGCTAAAGAGCCGGGCAGCCCCGGGGGTGGTCTGGTGAATTTCACAGGTCCCAGATCGCCTCCAACAAGGGCAGGAAGGAAGGCCGGGGAGTTTTAGTGAGTATTCCCAGCGGTTAGCGCTGGGCGAGTCTCACACGCGCCCACTGCCTAGCCAGCAGTGGGTAGTCCGCAAATGGATTTCTCCTCGTAAAAAAAAAAAAAAAAAAAAAAAAAAGGTTAGGTTAGGTTAGGTTAGGTTGAGATTCGTTCTTACGATAGGTGTGGTATAGTTAAGTTGCATTTTTGGGTTGGTTGTGTGTATTTAGTTTTTTTTCTTATTGATACTTGTTGTACGGGATTGGTTTACTTAGTTAGGAGTTTGGGTTTGTTAGTAGTTAATATTTTTGTTTTTCGAGGTGCGGTTTAATATAGTTGTGTTTTGGGTTTGCTTTGTTGTATTTCTTTTTTCGTGGTTAATTAGATTAAGTTGTATATATTAGGGAGCCTTGCAGGTCCATCATGGACTCCGACGCTTCGGCGTCGTCCACGTCTAGTCGAGGGAAGAAAAGAGACCGGGGGGAGAGCGGTCTGTCTGGCTCGCCCTCGCCGTCATCGGACACCGAGACGGAGATGACGGTGGCGGCCAGGGTGCGTACGGCGAAGCGCGGGAAGGCGCGCCTCACGTACCACGTCTCAGGGTTGGCGAGGGCCAGTAAAGCCCTCAAAGAGCGTACGGAGGAGGCCCGCGATGAGGCCTACGAAAAAGGCCTCCAGAGGAAGGCCTTCATGAGGCCGTCGCAGACCGTCCTGGCCTGCGACGATGAAGGGGAGGTCCAGGATTCCACGGACCAGGAGGTGGAGGCGTCCCTGGATGTCCAAACCATGAGGGCTCGGGTAGGGGAGAACCTCTCCACCATTATGGAGTACGTTGGCAAGTCCTCCAACTTAAAGGGAGGATTTGCCAATAAAATAAAGGGCTGCACGGTGAGCATCGCCGATATGGTGGAGGAGATGGCGAACGCCAAAACCACTGACTCGATGCGCAGGCTGCGGGCGGACAACATCCGCCTCAGCCAGGAGCTCACCAATCTGAAGGGTGAGCTCCGGGCGTACAAAAGGGAGTTTGAGGCCCACAAGGCCTCCATGGCGGCTGCAAGTCCTGCCGCCGAGTCGAGCGCAGCCTGCGCAGCTCCCCCACCTGTGGTGGGGGATGAGTTGGTGGAACGCCTGCTGGCGGCTCTCCTCCCTCCGCTTGCCAGGATGGTCGAGGGGAAGGTGGCGGGGCTCCTCTCCCCGAACGAGAGGGTGCGTCCGCCACTAGCTGCGGAAGGCAGGCGGAGGGAGGCGGCGCCCATGGTGGCACCCGTGGCGGCGCCCGTGGCGGCGCCCAGGGCGACGAAGGGGACGGCGAAGAAGGCGGCCAGGACCGCGGCCTCAGTGCCGGCGACCCAGAGGTCACAGCCGTCGCAGCCGGGGCCTTCGACCTCGCAGGCGGCCCCCGCCCCCTCCACCTCGGCCGAAACTTGGATCGAGGTGGTGCGCCGCGGGAAGAAGGTGGCAGCAAAGGGGCCGACCCAAGTGTCGGCCACACAAAAAGAGGAGGCCCGCAAGGAGGCCCCCAAGGAGGCCAAGAAGGCGCCCAAGCTGGTGGCTCCTCGGTCGGCGGCGGTGGTGCTGACGTTGGCACCAGAGGCCGCGGGACACCTCTCCTACGGAGAGGTGCTGGCCAAGGCCGAGGAGGCCATCAACTTGGGCGAGATGGGTATCGAGGGGCTGAAGACCCGCCAGACGGCAACAGGAGCCCGTATGCTTGAAATTACGGGCTCCCAGAAGTCCGAAAAGGCCGACCAACTGGCGGCCAAACTTCGGACGGTGCTGTCTGGTGTGGTGCGGGTGGACCGCCCCACCAAGACTGCCGACATCCGCGTAGTCGGCCTCGACGACGCCGCCACACCCGAAAAGTTGGCGGCGGCGGTGGCCAGGACGGGAGGCTGCGCGGTGGAGGCGGTCAAGGTGTGTGGGGTGATCCGCCCCAACGCCAGAGGGGAGGGCACGGCTCTGGTGTCGTGCCCGGTTGACGCCGCGAAGCGGATAACGGAGGCCGGCCGCCTGCTGGTGGGCTGGAGCTCGGCGCGTGCCCAGCTCCTAGACTCGCGCCCCATGCGCTGTTACAGGTTCATGGGGCTGGGGCACACGCGCCAGCTGTGCCCATCGGCGGCAGACCGTAGCGGCCTCTGTTACCGCTGCGGCGTGTCCGGGCATGCATCACAGGCGTGCCAGGTAGTGCCGCCCCGCTGCGCCATATGCGCGGATAGGGGCCTAAAGGCGGACCACATTATGGGGGGGCGTAATTGCAACCCCCCCCATGTCAGGGGGAGACTGGCCCCAGCACCCCAGGGCCAGAGAGCCGAGGGCCGCCAAACGGCCACCGCGAGGGATGCTGAGATGTCTCACTAATGGACAGAGGACATCTCAGCGTCCTACAGGCGAATGTTAACCACTCCGCCGGGGCGCAAGACCTGCTCTTGCAGTCCATGGCGGAGTGGGACATAGCTGTGGCGGCGGTGGCGGAGCCTTACTTCGTCCCCAGCCAACCTCATTGGTTGGGGGACGAGAACGGCTCCGCCGCCATTGTGGTCTCGGCTGGCCTTGGGGTCCCCTTCTCCCTCATCGAGAAGGGGCCCGGCTACGTGGTGGCGTCCTGGGGAGAGTACGCGCTGATAAGCGTGTACTTCTCCCCAAACAGACCGCTGGCGGACTTCGAGCGGTTTCTCACCCGACTCGGAGCCGCCATCGGGAGGGTGGCGCCCCGCGAGGTGCTGGTGCTCGGGGACCTCAACGCGAAGTCCGTCGCGTGGGGGAACCCGAGCACCACTCCGAAGGGCCGGGAGCTGGAGGCCTTTGCCCTGGCTTCGGGGCTGACCCTGCTCAACAGGGGCACAGTCCACACCTGCGTGCGGCAGCGGGGGGGATCCGTGGTGGATGTTTCGTTCGCCACGCCCGTTGTCGCCGGAAAGGTGTGGGACTGGTGCGTAGTTGAAGAGGTGGAGACCCTGTCGGACCACAGGTACATCAGGTTCGAGGTCTCCACCTCGGGCAGGGCGGCCCCGACCCAACGGTGGCCGAGCCAGTTCCCTCGTTGGGCCCTGTCGAGGTTCGACGCGGGGCTGGCCGCGGAGGCGGCGATCGTCCGCCGATGGAGTTTTCCCCGCCGGGAGTTAGGGGTGGACGACATGGCTGCGCACATGCGGGAGGCGCTCACTGCCGTATGTGACGCAGCCATGCCCAGGGTGAGCGGTCGCCCACCCCGGAGGCGGGGACAGGTTTATTGGTGGTCGCAGGAGATCGCCGACCTCCGCGCGTCGTGCTCCGCGGCCCGCAGGGCCTACACGAGGGGCAGGCGTCGGCCAAGCCAGGAGGGCACTGATGGCCAGCTGTACGCGGCGTACCGACGGGCGAGGAAGGCGGTGCAGCTGGCCATCAGCAGGGCAAAGGAGAGGGCCAGAGAGGCCATGCTGGAGGGACTGGACAGGGATCCGTGGGGCCGTCCGTACCGATGGGCGCGTAATAAAATGCGCCCTCAGACGGCCCCGACGACGGAGACCCTGGACCCCCAGTTCCTCCAGCGGGTGGTCGGGGAGTTATTCCCCCGGCAGGGGAGGTTCAGTCCCCCAACGATGGCCGCCAGTCGACCGCAGGAGGAAGAGGGAGAGGAGCAGACGCCCCCCCCCATCACGGACGGCGAGATGGGAGCCGCCATACGGTGCCTTCGGTCCAAGAAGAGGGCACCGGGTCCGGATGGGGTCCCCGGGAAGGTGCTATTCGTAGCTCTGGAGTACCTCGGGGAACAGCTTCGGGAACTCTTCAATATGTGCATCCGCACTGGACAGTTCCCGGAGCTGTGGAGGGTGGGGCGGTTGGTACTGTTGCCGAAGGCGGGTCGTTCTGCCGACTCTCCTTCGGCATATAGGCCAATCGTCCTGCTGGATGAGGTCGGGAAGCTGCTGGAACGCATTTTGGCAGCCCGACTCAACCGGCATCTGCTCGGACCGGGGCCCGGCCTCTCTGAGGCCCAATACGGGTTCCGGGCACTGCGGTCGACGGTGGACGCCGTCCTGGCCCTAAAGCGCCTCACGGTGGAGGCGACTGGGCGGGGGTCCAGGGTCCTGGCTGTGTCCCTGGACATCAGGAATGCCTTCAACAGCATCCCCCATGCCACCATTATCGAGGCACTCCGGTTCCAAGGGGTGCCTCGGTACATGGGGACGCTGTTGGGGGCATACCTGGAGGGCAGGACGGTGGTGGCCGTCGGAAGGGGCGGCCGCCTGGTGGAGCACTCGGTGGAGGCCGGCGTCCCGCAGGGTTCGGTGTTGGGGCCGATCCTGTGGAACGTCGGCTATGACTGGGTGCTCCGCGGGAGACTCCTCCCCGGGATGAGTGTCATATGCTATGCAGACGACACTCTTGTCACCGCCCGGGGAGGAGACTTCAAGGAGGTCTCCCGACTCGCCACAGTAGGGGTGGACCTGGTGGTCGGGAGGATCAGGCGGCTGGGCCTCGAGGTGGCCCTGGAGAAGACGGAGGCCCTTCTATTTCATGGGCCCCGAGCCGGACCGCCGCCGGGTGCGAATATTGTCCTCGGCGGCGGAACGGTGGTGAGGATCGGGGCCCAGATGAAATATTTGGGCCTCGTGCTTGATGGGCGGTGGAGCTTTGGCCCCCACTTCAGGGAGCTGGGGCCAAGGCTCGTCAGGGCAGCCGCAGCCCTAGGGCAGCTCCTGCCCAACAAGGGAGGGCCCAACGCCAGGTGCCGTAGGCTGATGGCGGGCATCATCCGCAGTATGGCACTGTACGGTGCCCCGGTGTGGGTAGACGCTCTCTGTGGCTCCAACAAAGCACTGCTCAGGAGGCCACAGAGAGTGATCGCCCAGAGGGCGATTAGGGGGTACCGTACGGTGTCGTGGGCGGCAGCCACGGTCCTGGCCGCGGATCCTCCCTGGGAGCGGGAGGCCGAGGTTCTCGCCCGGGTGTACCGGTTTGTCGCGGACAAGAGGACCCAGGGCGAGAACCCGGCCCCGAGGGAGGTGCGCCGCGAGAGGCGCGAGGCCAAAGATGACTTGGTGGAGAGGTGGGCCGAAGACCTCGAGGTGGCCCAATATGGCGTGTGGACCATACAGGCCGTAAAGCCGGTCCTGGAGCGCTGGATGCGTCGCAAACGCAGGCCCCTCACCTTCCGGATGGTGCAGGTGCTGACCGGGCATGGGTGCTTCGGCAAGTACCTGCACCGCATCGGGAGGGAGGAGACGCCGGAGTGCCGCGAATGCGACGCTCCAGCGGACACGGCGGAGCACACTCTGGCGGAGTGTGCGGCCTGGTGTCCACAGCGCCACGTTCTGGCGCAACACTTCGAGGGCGGTCTCTCCTTGCCGAGTATGATTCCCATCATGCTCCGCAGGGAGAGAGCGTGGAAGGCGATGGCCCACTTCTGCCACCAAGTCATTGGGCTGAAGGAGGCCGAGGAGCGGCTGCGGGAGGATGATCCTCGGTCCGCGCCGCTCCGTCGGAGACGCACCGGCGCGCGTAGGCGACGCTACGCGCACCTTATGCCGCCGGTGCAGTGAGGGCCACAGACGGCAGGTTGAGGGACCTGCCGTCTGACACATGGCGGGAGGGGGGGGTGTGGAGCCCACACCCCTCCTCCAGGGAAGGGGCCCGGCTTCGGTCGGGCCGACGTCGCCGGGGCGCCGCTGTCGCATTCGCGTTGTGGTCACACCACTTGCGAGATCCAGCGGCGCCCCATTGCACAAGCGACAGGACGGCTCCCGGGGTGTTTTAGTCAGTATGCCCACACTCGGTGGGCGAGCCTGACACACGGCCGCCACCCTCCCTCAGGGGGCGGTGTCATGGTGCGTAACTGCATTTCACCCCGTAAAAAAAAAAAAAAAAAAAAGGTTAGGTTAGGTTAGGTTAGGTTAGGTTAGGTTAGGTTAGGTTAGGTTAGGTTAGGTTAGGTTAGGTTGAATAAGGTTGGTGTGGTTTAGTTTAGCTGTGTTTCGGGTTTTCTTGTATTAAGGTGTGGATTTGTTTTGTTTGATATTGGGTTGAGTTTATTTTTTCTTTATTTGTGCTTTGTGTCGATAGGTTAAGTAGATTAAGTTAGGTTTACATATTGTGAAGGGTTGGTTAGTTAAGTTCTTTTATTGGGTTGTTATATTTTGGGTGTGTTTAGTTAAGTTTAATTAGGTTTACGTTAGGCTTAGTATACTGAGACTTGTGCGTCCGTAGTAATGGACTCGGACGCTTCGCTGTCCGCAAGTGTGGACAGAGGAAAGGAGAAGAGCGGGGAGGACGCAAGGAGAAAGGGCGGGGAGGACGCTTCGGCGTCTTCAAGTGTGGACAGAGGGCGAAAGAGGAGCGGGGAAGAGGTCGTGTTTTTCCCGTTGTCGGCGTCCGACTCAGAGACGGAGGCACCCGCCGCTGCCAAGGTGCCGACGGGGAAGCGCGGGAGAGCGCGCCTCGCGTTTCATTTTTCGGGACTGACGAGGGCCAGGAAGGCCCTCAAGGAAAGGGAGGCGGAGGCCCGGGACGAGGCCTATACGAAGAGCCTTCAGAAGAAGGCTTTTATGAGGTCGTCGCAGACCGTCCTGGCTTGCGAAGGAGAAGGGGAGGTCCACGACTCGGAGCAGGAGGCCGAGTCGCTGGATTTCCAAGCGATGAGGGCGCAGGTGGGGGGGAATCTCTCCTCCATCCTTGATCTTGTTGGCAAGTCCTCCAACTTGAAGGGAGGATATGCCAGCAAGATCAGGGGCTTTGCGGCGGGAATATCCGAGACGGTGGAGGAAATGGCCAGGACCAAAACCTCCGACGCCATGCGCAGGCTGCGGGCGGACAACGCCCGCCTCAGCCAGGAGCTCACCTACCTGAGGGGTGAGCTCCGGGCATATAAAAGGGAGTTCGAGGCCCACAAGGCCTCTACGATGGCTGCGGGTCCGGCCGTGGGCCCGAGCACAGCCTGCGCGGACCCTCCACCTGCACCGGAGGTGGGAGACGAGCTCGTTGAGCGTCTGTTAGCGGCCCTCCTCCCTCCTCTCGCGAGGATGGTGGAGGGGAAGGTGGCGGGGCTCATCCCTACGTCTGAGAGGGCTCGTCCGCCACTGGCGGCGGACCGGAAGAAGGCGGCGCCCGTTGCGGCGCCCGTGGCGACGCCCGCGGTGGCGCCCGGGGCGGTGCCCGTGGCGGCAAAGAGGGCAGCGAGGCCTAAGGCCGCGGCCTCGGTGCCGGTGACCCATGGGTCGCAGCCGTCGCAGCCGGGGCCTTCGACCTCACAGGCGGCCCCCGCTCCCTCCACCTCGGCCGAGACCTGGACCGAGGTGGTGCGCCGGGGGAGGAAGGTGGCGGCGCCAGCGGCCAAGGGGCTGACCCAAGGGTCGGCCACACCAAAGGCGGGGCCCCCCAAGGAGGCCCAAAAGAAGGCGGTCAAGCTGACGGCTCCTCGGTCGGCGGCTGTGGTGCTGACCTTAGCACCTGAGGCCGCCAGCCGGGGCATTTCGTACAGGGATGTCCTGGCCAAGGCCGAGGCATCCGTCAGCTTAGACGACCTGGCGATCGCCGGGCTAAAGACTCGCCAGACGGCGACGGGAGCCCGTATCCTAGAGATAACGGGCTCAGAAAGGGCGGAAAAGGCCGACCAACTGGCGGCCAAACTGAAGGTGGCCCTGGCCGACATGGTGCGCGTCGACCGTCCCACGAAGACGGCCGACTTGCGCATTGTCGGCCTGGACGACGCGGCCACGGCTGAAAAGCTGGTGGCGGCGGTGGCCAGAGCGGGGGGATGCACGGCTGAGGCCGTTAAAGTGTGTGGGGAAATCCGCCCTAACGCTAGAGGTGAAGGCACGGCCCTGGTGTCGTGCCCGGTCGACGCTGCGAAGAAGATAGCGGAGGCCGGCCGTCTGCTGGTGGGCTGGAGCTCGGCGCGTGCCCAGCTCCTCGAGGCGCGCCCCATGCGCTGTTACAGGTGCATGGGGCTGGGGCACACGCGCCAGCTGTGCCCATCAGCGGCGGACCGTAGCCATTTGTGCTACCGCTGCGGCGTGGCCGGGCACGCATCGAATGCCTGCCAGGTCGTCCCCCCGCGCTGTGCCATCTGCACGGACCGGGGCCTGCCGGCAAATCACGTGATGGGGGGGCGCAGCTGCAACCCCCCCCACGTCAGAGGGAGAATGGCCCCAGCACCCCAGGGCCAGAGGACTGACAGCCGCCAGACGGCAGCCGCGAGGGACGTTGAGATGTCTCATTAATGGACAGGGGACATCTCAGCGTCTTACAGGCGAATGTGAACCACTCCGCCGGAGCGCAAGACCTGCTCTTGCAGTCTATGGCGGAGTGGGACATAGCCGTGGCGGCTGTGGCGGAGCCCTACTTCGTCCCAAGCCAATCCCATTGGCTGGGGGACGAAAGCGGCTCCGCCGCCATCGTCGTGAGGGCTGGCACTGGGGTCCCCTTCTCTCTAGTAGAGAAGGGGCCTGGCTACGTGGTGGCGTCATGGGCGGAGTACGCGCTGGTAAGCGCGTACTTCTCCCCAAACCGACCGTTGGCGGACTTTGAGCGGTTTCTCACCCGACTCGGAGCCGCCATCGGAAGGGTGGCGCCCCGCGAGGTGCTGTTGCTCGGGGACCTCAACGCGAAGTCTATCGCGTGGGGGAACCCGAGCACCACTCCGAGGGGCCGGGAGCTGGAGGCCTTTGCCCTGGCTTCGGGGCTGACCCTGCTCAACAGGGGCACAGCCCACACCTGCGTGCGGCAGCGGGGGGGATCCGTGGTGGATGTCTCATTCGCCACGCCCGCTGCCGCCAGCAAGGTGTGGGACTGGTGCGTGGTTGAAGAGGTGGAGACCCTGTCGGACCACAGGTACATCAGGTTCGAGGTCTCCACCTCGGGCAGGGCGGCCCCGACTCAACGGTGGCCGAGCCAGTTCCCGCGTTGGGCCCTGTCGCGGTTTAACGCGGAGCTGGCCGCGGAGGCGGCGATCGTCCGCCGGTGGAGCTTTCCCCGCCGGGAGACAGGGGTGGATGGCATGGCTGCGCACATGCGCGAGGCGCTAACTGCCGTGTGCGACGCAGCCATGCCCAGGGTGAGCGGACGCCCACCCCGGAGGCGGGGACAAGTCTACTGGTGGACCCAGGAGATCGCGGACCTCCGCGCCGCATGCTCCGCGGCCCGCAGGGCCTATGCGAGGGACAGGCGACGGCCGAGCCAGGGCGGCGCTGATGGCCAGCTGTACGCGACGTACCGACAGGCCAGGAAGGCGGTGCAGCTGGCCATCAGCAGGGCCAAGGAGAGGACGAGGGAGGCCATGCTGGCGGGGCTGGACAAGGACCCGTGGGGCCGTCCATACCGATGGGCGCGCAATAAAATGCGCCCTCAGACGGCCCCGACGACGGAGACGCTGGACCCCCCTTTTCTACAAAGGGTGGTCCGGGAGCTGTTTCCCCGTCAGGGGAACTTCAGCCCCCCAGCGATGGCCCCCGCCACCTCGCGGGAGGAAGAAGGAGACGAGGGAGTCGAGCAGACACCCCCCCCCGTCACGGACGGTGAGATGAGGGCCGCCATACGGTGCCTTCGTTCCAAGAAGAAGGCACCCGGCCCGGACGGGGTCCCCGGGAAAGTGCTGTTTGTGGCACTGGAGTTTCTCGGGGAGCAGCTTCGGGAATTGTTTAACGCGTGCATCCGCACCGGCCAGTTCCCGGAGCTGTGGAGGGTGGGGCGGTTGGTCCTGTTGCCGAAGGCGGGTCGTTCTGCCGACTCTCCTTCGGCATACAGGCCAATCGTCCTGCTGGACGAAGTCGGGAAGCTGCTAGAACGCATTCTGGCGGCCCGACTCGACCGGCATCTGCTCGGCACGGGGCCCGGTCTCTCCGAGACCCAGTACGGGTTCCGCCCGACGAGGTCGACGGTTGACGCCGTCCTTGCCCTGAAGCGCCTCACCATGGAGGCGACTGAGGAAGGGTCCAGGGTCCTAGCCGTGTCCCTGGACATAAAGAATGCCTTCAACAGCATTCCCCATGCCACCATCCTCGAGGCGCTCCGCTTCCAGGGGGTGCCTCGATACATGGGAGTGCTGTTGAAGGCATACTTGGAGGGCAGGACGGTGTTGGCCGTCGGAAGAGGCGGCCGCCTGGTGGAGCACCGGGTGGAGGCCGGCGTTCCGCAGGGATCGGTGTTGGGGCCGATCCTGTGGAACGTCGGCTATGATTGGGTGCTCCGCGGCAGACTCCTCCCCGGGATGAGTGTCGTCTGCTATGCAGACGACACTCTGGTCACTGCCCGGGGAGGAGACTTCAAGGAAGCCTCCCGACTCGCCACAGTAGGGGTGGACTTGGTGGTCGGGAGGATCCGGCGGCTGGGGCTCGAGGTGGCCCTCGAGAAGACGGAGGCCCTTCTATTTCATGGGCCCCGAGCCGGGCCGCCGCCGGGCGCGAATATCGTCCTCGGCGGCGGAACGGTGGTGAGGATCGGGGCCCAGATGAAATATTTGGGCCTCATCTTGGACGGGCGCTGGGGCTTTGGCCCCCACTTCCAGGAGTTGGGGCCAAGACTGGTCAGGGCAGCTGCGGCCCTCGGGCAGCTCCTCCCTAACAAGGGAGGGCCCAACACGAGGTGCCGCAGACTAATGGCGGGCATAGTCCGCAGCATGGCGCTGTACGGTGCCCCCGTGTGGGTGGACGCCCTCTGCGCCGCCAACAAGTCGCTTCTGAGGCGACCGCAGAGGGTGATCGCGCAGAGGGCGATCAGGGGGTATCGTACGGTGTCGTGGGCGGCAGCCACTGTCCTGGCCGGTGACCCTCCCTGGGAGCGAGAGGCCGAGGTTCTCGCCCAGGTATATAGGTTCGTGGCGGAAAAGAGGGCCCAGGGCGAGAACCCGGCCCCAAGGGAGGTGCGCCACCAGCGCCTGGAGGCCAAGAAGGACCTTCTGGAGAAGTGGGCCGAAGACCTCGAAGTGGCCCAATATGGCGGGTGGACCATACAGGCCGTCAGGCCGGTGTTGGAACGCTGGATGCGCCGCAAGCGTCGGCCTCTCACCTTCCGGATGGTGCAGGTGCTTACGGGACATGGGTGCTTTGGTAAGTACCTGCACCGTATCGGGAGGGAAGAGACGCCGGCGTGCCACGAGTGCGGCGCTCCAGCGGATACGGCGGAGCACACTCTGGTGGAGTGTGCGGCCTGGGGTCCACAGCGCCATATTCTGGTGCAGTACTTCGAGGACGGTCTCTCCTTGCCGAGTATGATCCCAATCATGCTCCGCAGGGAGAGAGCGTGGAAGGCGATGGCCCACTTCTGCCACCAGGTCCTGGGGCTGAAGGAGGCCGAGGAGCGGCTGCGGGAGGACGACCCGGAGTCCGCGCCGCTCCGTCGAAGACGCACCGGCGCGCGTAGGCGACGCTACGCGCATCTTATGCCGCCGGTGCAGTGAGGGCCACAGACGGCGGGTTGAGGGACCTGCCGTCTGACACGTGGCGGGAGGGGGGGGTGTGGAGCCCACACCCCTCCTCCAGGGAAGGGGCCCGGCTTCGGTCGGGCCGACGTCGCCGGGGCGCCGCTGTCGCATTCGCGTTGTGGTCACACCACTTGCGAGATCCAGCGGCGCCCCATTGCACAAGCGACAGGACGGCTCCCGGGGTGTTTTAGTCAGTATGCCCACACTCGGTGGGTGAGCCTGACACACGGCCGCCACCCTCCCTCAGGGGGCGGTGTCACGGTGCGTAACTGCATTTCACCCCGTTAAAAAAAAAAAAAAAGGTTAGGTTAGGTTAGGTTAGGTTAGGTTAGGTTAGGTTAGGTTAGGTTAGGTTAGGTTAGGTTTTTTTTTTTTTTTTTTTTTTTTTTTTTTTTGACGCGGGGAAATGCATTTGCGCACTTCGCCACTCTGCTGCCGGGGGACAGCAGAGCGACTTTGTGGTGGACTCCCAGCACTATCGAGCCGCCTGCTCAGTGCTGGACTACCCCCTAAAACCCCGCGGTGTTCCTCCGCTACTCTACCGGGCCACAGGATAGGCCAGAGGTTAATTCACTGTGACCCGGCAAGAGCTCGCCCCCGAAGGGGCTCTACTGGTGGGGAGCCAGATTGGCTCCCCGGCGGCGCCACTCGCCCCATCGCCCATACGACGAGGCAAGGAAGCGCCGCCCCTCCTCTGGGGGGCCATAATGGCCCCCAACCGCTTCCTCGCGCCGCCCTCCCCCGACCCGTCGCCCATACAACAGGCAAGAGGAGGACGGCGCGACGCTGCGACGCCCGTCGCTCGCTCTCCAGCACTCCTCTGAAAGCAGAGAAGGTGGAGAGCGAGCGCACGGGCCCTCTCCTTGCGCGAGAAGGCACCCTCGGAACACACGAGGGTGCCTTCCGGCCCGCCGCGATCGTGGGCGTCGGGTCCCCCGACCCTCCGCCCGCGGCCACTCTTATCCGACTAGTTTGAGGCGCGACTGCGCCCCCCCCTAGCCGGACCTCCTTCGGTTGGTCGCCTGGGTCCCGATTCACAGAGGAATTGGAACCCACGCGACCCCTCGGGCCAGATCATTCGCCGTTAGCCAGCAAGATCCCACAAGGAGAAGTCACTGACTAACGCTCAGGGCGCACCGACCCCACCACTTGCCCTTCCATCTGGTTCACAAGGAATCAGAGGGAACGGAAGCGGAGGGGTACACGTGAAGGTTATCTGGCGTGGCGCCCCAGGTTAGGTTAGGTTAGGTTAGGTTAGGTTAGGTTAGGTTAGGTTAGGTTAGGTTAGGTTAGGTTAGGTTAGGTTAGGTTAGGTTAGGTTTTTTTTTTTTTTTTTTTTTTTTGACGCGGGGAAAGGTTAGGTTAGGTTAGGTTAGGTTAGGTTAGGTTAGGTTAGGTTAGGTTAGGTTAGGTTATGTTTTTTTTTTTTTTTTTTTTTTTTTTTTTTAACGCGGGGAAATGCATTTGCGCACTTCGCCGCTCTGTTGTCGGGGGACAACAGAGCAGCTTTGTGGTGGACTCCCAGCACTATCGAGCCGCCTGCTCAGTGCTGGACTACCCCCTAAAACCCCGCGGTGTTCCTCCGCTACTCTACCGGGCCACAGGATAGGCCAGAGGTTAAGTCACTGTGACCCGGCAAGAGCTCGCCCCCAAGGGGGCTCTACTGGTGGGGAGCCAGATTGGCTCCCCGGCGGCGCCACTCGCCCCATCGCCCATACGACGAGGCAAGGAAGCGCCGCCCCTCCTCTGGGGGGCCATAGTGGCCCCCAACCGCTTCCTCGCGCCGCCCTCCCCCGACCCGTCGCCCATACAACAGGCAAGAGGAGGACGGCGCGACGCTGCGACGCCCGTCGCTCGCTCTCCAGCACTTCTCTGAAAGCAGAGAAGGTGGAGAGCGAGCGCACGGGCCCTCTCCTTGCGCGAGAAGGCACCCTCGGAACACACGAGGGTGCCTTCCGGCCCGCCGCGATCGTGGGCGTCGGGTCCCCCGACCCTCCGCCCGCGGCCACTCTTATCCGACTAGTTTGAGGCGCGACTGCGCCCCCTCCTAGCCGGACCTCCTTCGGTTGGTCGCCTGGGTCCCGATTCACAGAGGAATTGGAACCCACGCGACCCCTCGGGCCAGATCATTCGCCGTTAGCCAGCAAGATCCCACAAGGAGAAGTCACTGACTAACGCTCAGGGCGCACCGACCCCACCACTTGCCCTTCCATCTGGTTCACAAGGAATCAGAGGGAACGGAAGCGGAGGGGTACACGTGAAGGTTATCTGGCGTGGCGCCCCAGGTTAGGTTAGGTTAGGTTAGGTTAGGTTTTTTTTTTTTTTTTTTTTGACGCGGGGAATGCATTTAAGCACTTCGCCACCCTGCTGCCGGGGGACAGCAGGGCGGCTTCGAGTGAGACTCCCAGCCCGTTAGGGCTGGACTACTCACTAAACCCCGCGGTGTTCCTCCTCTCTCCCTACCGGGTCACAGGATAGGCCATAGGATAAGTCACTGTGACCCGGCAAGGGGGCGTCCCTATGGGGACTCTACTACTGGGGGGCCACATGGGTCCCCCTGCGCTCAAGGCGTCTTCTTGCCCGCGTCACGTCGCTCTCCGCGACTCCTCTGAAAGCAGAGAAGTCGGAGAGCGAGCGCGCGGGCACTCTATGTTTTGCGAGAAGGCACCCCCGGAACACATGGGGGTGCCTTCCAGCTCGCCGCAAATGCAGGCGGGTGGTCCCCCGACCCTCCGCCCGCGGCCACTCTAGTCGGGGGCGCGCGCATACTCCGTGCGACGGCGCCCCCTTATTGGGCGGCGAGGCGGGAGCGTCAGACCTGCACGCTCCCGCTCTCGCAGCTCCTCTCTCTTGGCCGCCATCACCTCGCTAGCAAACGTGGCGACGGCGGCCCAGCTCTCCTGGCTGCCGACCATCTCAGAAATGACGGCCGGCAGCGACAGGTCGCCCCCCACGGCTCCCACTAGGGCAGCCCGCTCCCCGCTCCAGGCAGCGCACACGGCGAGCGTATGCTCCGCCGTGTCGCGCGCGCCGCTCGCGCAATAGCGGCACTCGGGGCCCGACTCTATACCCACAACTTCCCACAGGTACTTGGCAAAGCAGCCATGGCCTGTGAGAAGCTGCGTCAGGTGATAGGTCGGCGCCCCGTGCCTCCTCTCAATCCACGGCCGCAGAACCGGCCGCACCGCCTCCACGAGCCTCTTGCTCGCGGAAGGCTCCTCCAACCTCACGGCCCACATCCGGAAGAGATCGTCGCGAGCCTCCTGCCTCCAGCAACCGATCTCCGCCGGAGTGGGCCACCCTCCACTGTTCCGCATCAGGGCACTCCTCTCATATACCTGCCCGAGGACTCCCGCCTCGAGGTCCCAGGGTAGACTCGCCGCCAACAAACACGCCGCCTCGTAAGAGACGGTGTGGTACGCTCTTGCAGCCCTCTGCGCTATCACCCGCTGCGGGCGCCGCAGCAGCGTGGTGTTGCTTGCAGAGAGGGCTGCAGCCCATATGGGCGCTCCGTACAGAGCCTTGGAGCGCACCACACCGTCGTAAAGACGGCGGCAAGCGCTCCCTGGGCCGCCGCGGTTAGGCAGCAATCGAGCGAGCCTCCCGGCGTACGACACCAGCTTTGGTGCCAGCCGCCGGAAGTGCTCGCCGAAACTCCATCGGCTGTCGAGGACGAGACCTAGGTATTTCATCGATCCCCCGACAGCGATGGAGGTGCCACCGACGGTGATTTGGGAGTCCCGAGGGGGTCGCATCCGAGGCCCATGGAAATAAAGGGCCTCGGATTTCTCCAAAGCGACCGCGAGCCCGAGTGCCCTGATGCGGCGCACGACCTGCGCTACCCCTGCTGTAGCCAGGACCTTCGCGTCCCGAAACGTGGCGCCCTGCGCGGTGACCAGGGTGTCGTCGGCGTAGCAGAGTACGCCGACTCCTGGGAGAGTCGCACCGCGCAGGACCCAGTCGTAGCCAATGTTCCACAGGAGCGGCCCGAGGACCGACCCCTGTGGAACACCACAACACATGTCCGTGCGGACCACCTCGGACCGAGCCGGGTAACACACGGCCCGGTCTACGAAGTAGTCCGCAAGGACCCGCCTGAGGTACCACGGGACGTTGTGGTACCTCAAGGCCTCCGCTATTGTCTGCCAGGGGAGGGTGTTGAAGGCGTTGGAAATGTCCAACGAGACAGCCAACAACACCTCTCCCCGGCCCGTGACCCTCTCGACGCTGTCTCTGAGACGGGAGATGGCGTCCAACGTCGACCTCCCGCGACGGAAGCCAAACTGGCCGTCGCTCAAGTTGGGCCCCGCCCCCTCCAGATGTCGGACGAGACGCACCGCAAGCACTCGCTCAAAGAGCTTGCACGTCTCGTCCAGCAGAACGATGGGGCGGTAGGCCGACGGCGACTCAGCCGGGCGCCCGTGCTTCCGAAGCAGCACGAGCTTGCCCTCCTTCCACCGTCGCGGGACTCTTCCCGACGCCAGACACTCAGTCATCAGAGACAGCGTCTCCTCCTCGAACGCCGGCATGACCGCGGCAATGACCCGCCCAGGGATTCCGTCCGGGCCCGGGGCGCGGTTCTTCACCCTCATCTTCAGGACCGCTACCCCTAGCTCGGCCTCGGACACGGGCGGGACATCACCGTCCTCCACCGGCGCCGACACCGCCGCCGCCGTCATTCGTGGGGGGGCCCACTCCTCCCTTGCAGGAAAGAGAGTACCCACCACCACGCCGACGAAGGCTGGGTCGAGTGACCGGGTCAGAGGAGGCGCCCAAGGCTTCAGCTTCTCGCTCACCACCTTGTAGGGGCGCCCCCACGGGTCCCGGTTCAGACTCCCCAGCCACTCCTTCCAGGCCTCCTCCTTGGCGGCCCTTATGCCCGCGCTGAGCGCGGCCCGGGCCGCTCGGTAAGCGACGAGCAGCTCCTCCTCCTGGGTGGGGTTCCTGCTCCTACGCCCGCGGCAACGGGTGTACCTCCGTTGGGCTGCGTGACACGCAGTGCGCAGCCCTGCTAGGTGCGGTTGCCACCAGTACACCCGTCTTCGCGGAGGAACAGGAGCTCTGCGCCGCATCGCCGCATCGCAGACGCGAGTGAGCACCCCTGTTAGGCGCTCCGCCCTCGCGTCTACGCCCAGCGCCTCGTCGCTTGACCCAGCGGCCCAGCGCTCCACGATGGCCGCCTCCCTGGCCACGTCCTTGTCCAGGGTGGTGAGCCGCCACCGTGGACCCTCCCCCGCCAGGGGGCGGCTGAGGTCCGCCGAAACACCGGCGGGAGCCGAGACGATATCGAACCATATGTATCTATGGTCCGATAAGGTCTCGACGCCCTCGACCACTCTCCAGCCACACGCGCGGTTGGCCAGAGCGGGACTGGCGAAGGACAGATCAACGACGGATCCGCCCTGACTCCGCACGCATGTCTGGACCGCCCCCTGGTTGAGCAGCACCAGCCCAGTGGACACCGCCCACTCCTCCAACACCTCCCCCCGCGCATCAGTTGCCGGACTCCCCCACGCACGGGATTTCGCGTTGAAATCCCCGGCAACGATCACGGGGGTGGGGTGCACATCGGCCAACATTGCCCCGACCTCGACGAGCCACTGCTCAAAGTCGGCGAGGCTTCTGTTGGGCGAAAAGTACACCCCACACACTGCAGTGTCTCCCAGCACGGCAAGCACGCAACCGTGTCCTCGCGACACCCTGTCGCCTAGTGCGCCACGCTGGGAGACAATTGCCACCGAACCGTCGCGATCGCCGGCCCAGTTGGTCCGGGTGCGAACGCAATACGGTTCAGCGACAACGACCAAGGTCGCCTGCCACTGCGCCGCAGTCTGGATCAGTAGATCCTGCGCCGCGGCACAGTGATTGGCGTTGGCCTGCAGTATGGAGATATTGGCCATTTACACTTGGGCGGTGTCCATCTCCTCCACTGGCACCGGTGCTGGTGCTGCCGGCGGCGGGCCCTTGGCGCCACCACTGGCTTTTCCGTCGCGACGGCCTCGGCCCCCCCTTTTTTGGGATCCCGCTGGGCACTTCTTGGTGCCCAGAGGGTGGGCAGCGGGCACACCTTTTGCTGCACACGCCGGGCAGTGGGGCTCCGCAGAGCAGCCTGCGGATTTGTGCCCAGGCTGGCCGCAGCGGAAGCATAGTCCGCTGCGATCCGCAGTCTCTGTGCACTTCGCACCCACGTGGCCCGGCTCCAGGCAGCGGTAGCACCGCTGCGGCCTGGCCTTCAGGAGGGTGGCTCGGACCTGCGTCCAACCAACGGTTAGGCGCCGGCCATCTGTCACCCTCCCTGCCGCCGCGATCGGGCAGCTTACCCACACAGCCCCCTCCTCGCGTCCAGGTGGTCGGTATATGTCACCCACCTTTACGTTGGCGACGGCGCACCCACCAACCTCCGCCACCATCGCAGCCACCCTTTCCGGCGTGGCCGCGTCGCTCAGGCCGGTAATGCGCATCTCAACGCACTTCTCCGGCCTGGCAACGCGGACCTCATCCCCGAGGGCCTGCCTCAGTTTTTCGGCCAAGGCGTCAGCCTTCTTGGCCCTTTCGGCACCCGCCACCTCGAGGATCCGGCCGCCCGTGGCCGCCGTACGAAACCGCAGGCCCTCGATGCCGAGGCCTTTCAAGTCAATGGACTTTTCGGCCTCGGCCAGGACCGCCGCGTAGGTGGCGCCCCTCTCTGCCGCCTCCCGCTGCAGGGTGAGCACCACTGCAGCAGTGCGGGGGGTGCGGAGTTTCGGCGCGCTCTTCTTCTGCGTGGTTGGCGCTTTAGTTGGTGCTGGTGTCTTTTTAGGACGACCAGCCACAACGTTCCACGCAGTGCCCTGAGGAGGGGTGGGTGCTGAAGGGTACGCCTGCCTCGAGGCTTGCGCCTCCCGCGCCGCAGCGCTTTTCCTCTTCTTCCTCCTCCCTCCCTTCGACCCTTCCCCGCTTGTGCCGCCGACGTGAGCCGGAGGCGTGGCGGGATTTGAGGGCTGGGAACGAGGGGGCTCAGCGGTGTGAGCGCTGGCTGGACCTACCGCGGAGCGGGCTGGAGCTTTCGCGGAGTGGGCCGGAGCTGCCGCAGAGTGGGCCGGAGCTGCCGCCGAGCGGGCTGGAGCTGCCGCGGAGCGGGCAGGAGGCTCAGCAGTGGAGGCCACCGGGGCTCCCTCGGGGCCGGAGGGGCGAGTGGAGCCGGCAGCAGCGCGCCTGTCGGCCGCCAGCGGTGGGCGTAGCCGCGGCTCCGGAGGCAGGCGGTCCGCAATCCCGCTGAGGCGCGCGTCAACCATGAGGAGGATTTCGTCCCTCGTCATGGTTGGGGCGGCACTCGCCTGCACCCTCTTCAGCCCCTCCATTTCCGCTCTTAGGGCCCTGAGCTCACCCTGGAGGCGGACAACCTCGTCTGATTCTGTGCGGGCCTTCAGCTCCCGCACATTCTCCAAAATGGAGGCGGCGGCAGCCCTTAGGCCCTGCACAGACTGGCCCTTCAGTCTCGAGGACTTTTGGGCGATAGTCCGCACCACCTCCACTGCGGCCTCAATAGAGCTGGTCAGCTGCTCAGCCCGAAGGTCGTGAGCAGCCAACGACGGCGACGCTGGCGAGCGAAGGGGAGTCTCCTTCATAAAGGAGACTCTTTTCGCCTCCCGTCGCCGGAGCTCTTCCGCCAGCTCTTCCTCAGCTTGGAGCTCAAGCTCGCGCTCCTTCGCCTTGGCCAGGTCAGCCTTGGCTCTAGCGAGGCCGACGTACTGGCCCGTAGTCGACGGACGGCCGCGACCTCGCTTGCTCGCGCTCGGTCTCTTGCTTCGGTCCACCGAGCCCTCGCTCTCACCGTCAGACTCCGGATTCAGGCGCTTGCGCCAGAATCGCGTAGGTGAGGGCGAGGGGGACACAGAGCGCGAGCTCACCTCCATGAGAGTGCCCGTGCTGCTGTCAGACTCCGACAGCTGCAGGGCACTCCTCGTGACTCGAGGCGACAGATCGCACCGAGGTAGTCGGATTCTTACCTCCTTCAGGGCAGGAGATGGAGTTGCCGGCCTCTCGTCCTCGACTACGTCCGATGCTGCCCTGAAAAGGGCATTACCAGACCCGTCCACCACGTTCACTAGGCTGGCCGCAGATGGTGCGCAGCTAGCTTCAGACGCCTCAGCGTCGTCGGGAGGTGGGTTGGGGTTGGCCCTGAGAAGGGCCGTTTCGGACACGACACGCCCGGAGGCGTCCCGCAAGTCCGGGTTGGCCCTGAGAAGGGCCGTTTCGGACACGACACGCCCGGGGGCGTCCCGCAGGTCCGGGTTGGCCCTGAGAATGGCCGTTGGAGAAACGACACGCCCGGAGGCGTCCCGCACAGGACTCGACATCGTCGCACTACTCGATCGCAAATAAAACACTCAAAGAACTCACGATCGCCCAAAGTATGGTTTCCAGGATTTGGTCACCACCCACTGGCCACTGCGTTACCGCGCACCAAGTGGGATGGGTCCAGGGCAGACGAACGAGGACGTACCTGAAAACACTTTGGGGGCTGCCCCAGGTTAGGTTAGGTTAGGTTAGGTTAGGTTAGGTTAGGTTAGGTTAGGTTAGGTTAGGTTAGGTTAGGTTAGGTTAGGTTAGGTTAGGTTTTTTTTTTTTTTTTTTTTTTTAAAGAAGTTGAGGTTCCTTGTGTGCTCGCAGTGCTAATGGAATACTCCGCGAGCACACAGAGTGATTATATTGGGGGTTTTGAGAGATAGTTACAGATTTTTATTTTGATTTAATGCAACTTTGTACAAAGTGCGTATTACGATAGATTTTATTAAAAGGGATTTGGGATTTGGAGTTGTTGTGGTTTAGAAGATTATTTACAGGGAGATTTTGGGAGTTATCATGTTTACAGCATCTTTTATACTATATATATAATATAAAGTGCATTCTTAAGTTGATTGTTATTGATTGTATTAAATTAATTATTTGTAATGGAGTAAAAGTTTGATGAGTTGTAAGGGGATTAAGTAATTGGAAATGATTAAGATTGTTAAATTGTTATTATTTGTGTAGTGTGTATATATATATGTATATAATAATATATAATGTTTACATTTTTATTTGTTTAGATTTTAAGGATTGTAAGAGATTTTGCAGGATTACTAATATGCTTACATTAGACCTGCATAGAGCTGTGGGCGAACACGCGCGTAGTTGAATCGCAACTGTTCTTGTCGGTCGCGGGTATCTTAAACCGATTAGTGTATCGTCGGCGACATCCGCGACCAGGAGCAGTGTCGGTAGGTGAAAGACGCACCCTACAGCTCCATACAGGTCCAGGATGATTTACAGTGTGAGTTATATTGAATTACGTGGGATGGAGCTACTCGCCGTAGTCGGTACGTGAGCGGACGGATTTGCTCGTACTTATGTAGCGGGGGGGTTTTTTTTTTTTTTTTTTTTGACGCGGGGAATGCTTTTGCGCACTTCGCCACCCTGCTGCCGGGGGACAGCAGGGCGGCTTCGAGTGAGACTCCCAGCCCGTCAGGGCTGGACTACTCACTAAACCCCGCGGTGTTCCTCCTCTCTCCCTACCGGGTCACAGGATAGGCCATAGGATAAGTCACTGTGACCCGGCAAGGGGGCGTCCCTATGGGGACTCTACTACTGGGGGGCCACATGGTCCCCCCTGCGCTCAAGGCGTCTTCTTGCCCGCGTCACGTCGCTCTCCGCGACTCTTCTGAAAGCAGACAAGTCGGAGAGCGAGCGCGCGGGCACTCTATGTTTTGCGAGAAGGCACCCCCGGAACACATGGGGGTGCCTTCCAGCTCGCCGCAAAAGCAGGCGGGTGGTCCCCCGACCCTCCGCCCGCGGCCACTCTAGACGGGGGCGCGCGCATACTCCGTGCGACGGCGCCCCCTTATTGGGCGGCGAGGCGGGAGCGTCAGACCTGCACGCTCCCGCTCTCGCAGCTCCTCTCTCTTGGCCGCCATCACCTCGCCAGCGAACGTGGCGACGGCGGCCCAGCTCTCCTGGCTGCCGACCATCTTAGAAATGACGGCCGGCAGCGACAGATCGCCCCCCACGGCTCCCACCAGGGCAGCCCGCTCCCCGCTCCAGGCAGCGCACACGGCGAGCGTATGCTCCGCCGTGTCGCGCGCGCCGCTCGCACAATAGCGGCACTCGGGGCCCGACTCTATACCCACAACTTCCCACAGGTACTTGGCAAAACAGCCGTGCCCTGTGAGAAGCTGCGTCAGATAATAGGTCGGCGCCCCGTGCCCCCTCTCTAACCACGGCCGCAAGACCGGCCGCACCGCCTCCACGAGCCTCTTACTCGCGGCGGGCTCCTCCAATCTCGTGGCCCACTTGCGGAGGAGATCGTCGCGAGCCTCCTGCCTCCAGCTACCGATCTCCGCCGGAGTGGGCCACCCTCCGCTGTTCCGCATCAGGGCACTCCTCACATACACCTGCTCGAGGACTCCCGCCTCTAGGTCCCAGGGTAGACTCGCCGCCAACAGACACGCCGCCTCGTAAGAGACGGTGTGGTACGCTCTAGCAGCCCTCTGCGCTATTACCCGCTGCGGGCGCCGCAGCAGCGTGGTATTGCTCGCAGAGAGGGCTGCAGCCCATATGGGCGCTCCGTACAGAGCCTTGGAGCGCACCACACCGTCGTAAAGACGGCGGCAAGCGCTCCCTGGGCCGCCGCGGTTAGGCAGCAATCGAGCGAGCCTCCCGGCGTACGACACCAGCTTTGGTGCCAGCCGCCGGAAGTGCTCGCCGAAACTCCATCGGCTGTCGAGGACGAGACCTAGGTATTTCATCGATCCCCCGACAGCGATGGAGGTGCCACCGACGGTGATTTGGGAGTCCCGAGGGGGTCGCATCCGAGGCCCATGGAAATAAAGGGCCTCGGATTTCTCCAAAGCGACCGCGAGCCCGAGTGCCCTGATGCGGCGCACGACCTGCGCTACCCCTGCTGTAGCCAGGACCTTGGCGTCCCGAAACGTGGCGCCCTGCGCGGTGACCAGGGTGTCGTCGGCGTAGCAGAGTACGCCGACTCCTGGGAGAGTCGCACCGCGCAGGACCCAGTCGTAGCCAATGTTCCACAGGAGCGGCCCGAGGACCGACCCCTGTGGAACACCACAACACATGTCCGTGCGGACCACCTCGGACCGAGCCGGGTAACACACGGCCCGGTCTACGAAGTAGTCCGCAAGGACCCGCCTGAGGTACCACGGGACGTTGTGGTACCTCAAGGCCTCCGCTATTGTCTGCCAGGGGAGGGTGTTGAAGGCGTTAGAAATGTCCAACGAGACAGCCAACAACACCTCTCCCCGGCCCGTGACCCTCTCGACGCTGTCTCTGAGACGGGAGATGGCGTCCAACGTCGACCTCCCGCGACGGAAGCCAAACTGGCCGTCGCTTAAGTTGGGCCCCGCCCCCTCCAGATGTCGGACGAGACGCGCCGCGAGCACTCGCTCAAAGAGCTTGCACGCCTCGTCCAGCAGAACGATGGGGCGGTAGGCCGACGGCGACTCCGCCGGGCGCCCGTGCTTCCGAAGCAGCACGAGCTTACCCTCCTTCCACCGTCGCGGGACCCTTCCCGACGCCAGACACTCGGTCATCAGAGACAGCGTCTCCTCCTCGAACGCCGGCATGACCGCGGCAATGACCCGCCCAGGGATTCCGTCCGGGCCCGGGGCGCGGTTCTTCACCCTCATCTTCAAGACCGCTACCCCTAGCTCGGCCTCGGACACGGGCGGGACATCACTGTCCTCCACCGGCGCCGACACCGCCGCCGCCGCCATTCGTGGGGGGGCCCACTCCTCCCTTGCTGGAAAGAGGGAACCCACCACCACGCCGACGAAGGCTGGGTCGAGTGACCGGGTCAGAGGAGGCGCCCAAGGCTTCAGCTTCTCGCTCACTACCTTGTAGGGGCGCCCCCACGGGTCCCGGTTCAAACTCCCCAGCCACTCCCTCCAGGCCTCCTCCTTGGCGGCCCTTATGCCCGCGCTGAGCGCGGCCCGGGCCGCTCGGTAAGCGACGAGCAGCTCCTCTTCCTGGGCGGGGTCCCTGCTCCTACGCCCGCGGCAACGGGTGTACCTGCGTTGGGCTGCGTGGCACGCAGTACGCAGCCCTGCTAGGTGCGGTTGCCACCAGTACACCCTTCTCCGCGGGGGAGCAGGACCTCTGCGCCGCATCGCCGCATCGCAGACGCGAGTGAGCGCCCCAGTTAGGCGCTCCGCCCTCGCGTCTACGTCCAGCGCCTCGTCGCTTGACCTAGCGGCCCAGCGCTCCACGATGGCCGCCTCCTTGGCCACGTCTTTGTCCAGGGTGACGAGCCGCCACCGTGGACCCTCCCCCGCCAGGGGGCGGCTGAGGTCCGCCGAAACACCGGCGGGTGCCGCGACGATGTCGAACCATATGTATCTATGGTCCGACAAGGTCTCGACCCCCTCGACCACTCTCCAGCCACGCGCGCGGTTGGCCAGAGCGGGACTGGCGAAGGACAGATCAACTACGGATCCGCCCTGACTCCGCACGCATGTCTGGACCGCCCCCTGGTTGAGCAGCACCAGCCCAGTGGACACCGCCCACTCCTCCAAAACCTCCCCCCGCGCATCAGTTGCCGGATTCCCCCAGGCACGGGATTTCGCGTTGAAATCTCCGGCAACGATCACGGGGGTGGGGTGCACATCGGCCAACAGTGCCCCGACCTCGACGAGCCACTGCTCAAAGTCGGCGAGGCTTCTGTTGGGCGAAAAGTACACCCCACACACTGCAGTGTCTCCCAGCACGGCAAGCACGCAACCGTGTCCTCGCGACACCCTGTCGCCTAGTGCGCCACGCTGGGAGACAATTGCCACCGAACCGTCGCGATCGCCGGCCCAGTCGGTCCGGGCGCGAACGCAATACGGTTCAGCGACAACGGCCAAGGTCGCCTGCCACTGCACCGCGGTCTGGATCAGTAGATCCTGGGCCGCGGCACAGTGATTTGCGTTGGCCTGCAGTATGGAGATATTGGCCATTTACACTTGGGCGGTGTCCATCTCCTCCTCTGGCACCGGTGCTGGTGCTGCCGGCGGCGGGCCCTTGGCGCCACCGCTGGCTTTTCCGTCGCGACGGCCTCGGCCCCCCCTTTGTCGGGAGCCCGCTGGGCACTTCTTGGTGCCCAGAGGGTGGGCAGCGGGCATACCTTTTGCTGCACACGCCGGGCAGTGGGGCTCCGCAGAGCAGCCTGCGGATATGTGCCCAGGCTGGCCGCAGCGGAAACATAGTCCGCTGCGATCCACAGTCTCTGTGCACTTTGCACCCACGTGGCCCGGCTCCAGGCAGCGGTAGCACCGCTGCGGCCTGGCCTTCAGGAGGGTGGCTCGGACCTGCGTCCAACCAACGGTTAGACGCCGGCCATCCGTCACCCTCCCTGCCGCCGCGATCGGGCAGCTCACCCACGCCGATCCCTCTTCACGCCCAGGTGGGCGGGAGATGGCAGCCACCTTCACGTTGCCGATGGCACACCCTCCCACCTCCGCCACCATCGCGGCCACCCTTTCCGGCGTGGCCGCGTCGCTCAGGCCGGTAATGCGCATCTCAATGCACTTTTCCGGCCTGGCAACGCGGACCTCGTCCCCGAGGGTCTCCCTCAGCCTCGCGGCGAGAGCGTCGGCCTTCTTGCCCCTTTCAGGGCCTGCCACCTCCAGGACCTTGCCGCCCGTGGCCGCCGTCCGGAACCGGAGACCCTCAATGCCGAGGCCTTTGAGGTCTATTGACCTTTCGGCCTCGGCTAGGACAGCCGCATAGGTGGCTCCCTTTTCCGCCGCCTCCTGCTGCAGGGTGAGGACCACTGCAGCAGTGCGGGGAGCGCGGAGTTTAGGCGCCCTCTTCTTTCCAGCAGCCTTAAGAGGTGCCGGCATCGCCTTGGTTGGCGCTGGCGTCTGTTTAGGCCGACCAGCCACAACATTCCACGCCTCCTTGGTGCTCCGTGGAGGGGCAGGGGCAGGGGCGGATGTGGAAGGGCACACCTGGCACGAAGCTTGCGCCTCCAGCGCCGCAGCGCTTTTCTTCTTCCGCCTCTTCTTCTTACCCCCCTCCCCCTTCTCACTAGCGCCGTTGGCGTGAGCCGGGGGCGCGGAAGAGTGTGAAGGAGAGAGAGGGGGCTCAGCCGGGCGAGCGCCGTCTGGAACTGCCGCGGAGCGGGCAGGGGGCCCAGCAGTGGAGGCGGCAACGGGGGCCACTTCGGCGGAGACGGAGGGGCGGGGGGAGCGGGCAGCGCTTCGCGCGTCGGCGGCCAGCGGTGGGCGCAGCCGTGGCTCCGGCAGCAGGCGGTCCGCGATCCCGTCGAGGCGCGCGTCAACCATGAACATGATTTCCTCCCGTGTCATGGTTGGGGCGGCACTCGCCTGCAGCTTCTTCATCCCCTCCATCTCCGCTCTCAGGGCTCTGAGTTCGCCCTGCAGACGGACGACTTCGTCAGACTCCGTGCGGGCCCTGAGCTCACGCACGTTCTCCAAAATGGAGCTCGCGGCAGCCCTCAGGCCCTGCACGGATTGGCCCTTCAGTCGTGACGACTTCTGGGCAATCGTCCGGACCGCCTCCACTGCGGCCTCGATTGAGCTCGTCAACTGCTCAGCCCGAAGGTCGTGAACAGCTGACGGCAATGCAGCAGATGTCGACGCTGGCGAGGAAAGGGTCTTTTTTATGAATGAGACTCTTTTCGCCTCCCGACGCCGGAGTTCTTCCGCCAGCTCCTCCTCCGCTTGGAGCTCCACCTCTTTCTCCTTTGCTTCTTTGAGGTCGGCCTTCGCCTTGGCGAGACCGACGTATTGGCCCGTACTCGGGGGACGGCCGCGACCTCGCTTGCTCGCGCTCGGCCTCTTGGACCGGTCCACTGAGCCCTCGCTCTCACCATCAGACTCTGGATTCAGCCTCTTACGCCAGAATCGCGTAGGTGAGGGCGAGGGGGAGACGGAGCGCGAGCTCACCTCCATAAGGGTGCCCGTGCTGCTGTCGGACTCCGACAGCTGCAGGGCACTCCTCGTAAGCCGAGGTGATAGGTCGCACCGCGGCAGCCGAACCCTCACCTCCTTCAGCACCGGTGTTCCGGGCCTCTCCACACCGTCCGACACAGCCCGAGAGGCAGTGCCGGACATACCGTCCGATGACCCCGCCCTGAAAAGGGCAGTACCGGACCCGTCCGTCGGCTTCACAGCCACGTCCGCCAGGTTGGCCGCAGATGGTGCGCGGCCAGCCTCTGACGCCTCAGCATCATCGGGTGGGGGGGTGGCCCTGAGAAGGGCCGTTTGGGACTCGACACGCCCGGAGGCGTCCCGCAAGTCCGGGTTGGCCCTGAGAAGGGCCGTTTTGGACACGACACGCCCGGAGGCGTCCCGCAAGTCCGGGTTGGCCCTGAGAAGGGCCGTTTGGGACATGTCACGCCCGGAGGCGTCCCGCACAGGAGGATTCGACATTTCGCAAGTTCACTTTATCACCCAAAGTATCGTTCGTTGAGATTTGGTCCCACCCACTGGCCACTGCGTTACCGCGCACCAAGTGGGATGGGTTCAGGGCAGACGACGAGAACGTACTCAAGAACACTTTGGGGGCTGCCCCATGTAGCGGGGGGGTTAGGTTAGGTTAGGTTAGGTTAGGTTAGGTTAGGTTAGGTTAGGTTAGGTTTTTTTTTTTTTTTTTTTTTTTTTTTTTAGATTTTTCGTCGTAAATCCTCTACCATTTGGCAGAGACCTTGTTTAACAATATTTTCTATTTTATTGGTATCATTTCTTTTTGCTTTTTGTTAGTACGAAATAGTTGACCAAAATTGTATATTTTATTTCTGATTATTATTGTTTTTTTTTTTTTTTTTGCAAGTTTCGCGTGTCTTACCTCTTCATGAATTTACTGATTTGTATTTGTTTGTCTTGCTTTCTTAACATAATATACATCATCGGCCTTAGGCCGGGTACAATCAAAAGGAAACAAAATAAAAAAAAAAATTGGTATCATTTCTTTTTGCTTTTTGTTAGTACGAAATAGTTGACCAAAATTGTATGTTTTATTTCTGATTATTATTGTTTTTTTTTTTTTTTTTTTTGCAAGTTTCGCGTGTCTTACCTCTTCATGAATTTACTGATTTGTATTTGTTTGTCTTGCTTTCTTAACATAATATACATCATCGGCCTTAGGCCGGGTACAATCAAAAGGAAACAAAATACTTACATGAGTTATAATTTTTTTTTTTTATTTTTTTTTTTTTTATTTATTTTTTTTTTTTATTATTATTATTTTTTTTTTTTTGTGTTGTTTTTTTTTTTTTTTTAATTATCTCTTATTTTTTTTTTTATTTTTTTTTTTTTATTATTGTTTAGCATTAAACTTATTTATAAGTTTGTGTAATTAGAACACAGTTTGTTAACTTATGTAACAGTGTGCTATAATTCTATACTTATTTTACATATTACGGCTGTATCCTACTTTCTCAATTTAGCTCTAAAGTTGTTACGATATATTTTACCTTATTTTAGTTATAATTATTATTAGTATTTTTTTTTTTTTTTTTTGTTTTAATTATACTTACCGAATTAGTTCCGAAGTATAATTTGTTTGCTAATTTATTCTATGGTGTGTTACGTAATTTTTTTTTTTTTTTTTTTTTTTTTTTTTTTTTTTTTTTTTTTTTTAATATTACATTGATGCTATCCAAGATAGCATCTTTGTAATATCTTACGTTTTATTGTTTAGTTTGCCATAGATTTGCAAAACTTTTTTTTTTTTTTTTTTGTTATTTTTTTTTTTTATTTATCTATTGTCATTTTATGCATTTGACGTATATTACTTACTAATATACTTAATGCATAATTTACTTAACTTATTAAATACTTATCTAGTTTTATTTCGATTATTGGCTTGAGCCACAATTTTTTCGCAGAAAGTCTTAAATATTTCTAAACAATCCTTATCTTCTAAGAAATCTTTTAACGTGTTTATGTTTATTCTTTTATTTGTTTCTATTTCTAACTTATGTCTATCATAGTCATGCAGTGGGCATTCTAATAACAAATGTAAAATGGATTCTTCCCTTTCAGGGTCACAGACACATGCAGGATTGTCCTTGCACTTAAATCTAAATAGGTACTGTGCGAATCCTCCGTGACCACTTAATGCCTGGACCAGGAAGACCTGCAGAGAGGCGGAGGACAACTGCAGCTTCTGTGGGGGCCACCACCTACGTGCCTCGTGCCCTGCCTTCATAGCGGGAGACACTCCGAGCTGCAGAAACTGTCAACTGGCCAAGTACGAACAGTTCGAACACTCTGCCTTCGACAGGGAATGTCCAGTTAAAAAGAAATGGGAGGCTATAGCTAGGTCGTCAGTAGCCTATTGTTAGCCGCTGTTGATGCGGAGAAAACTGTTGTACAAGTGCTCCAATCAAACCTGCAGAGAAAAAAGCTGGCAACCCAGGAACTCCACATGGAGGCAGTAAAAAGAAAGTGCGACCTAACTTTAGTTCAGGAACCATACGTGGGAGCCAAAGGCGAACTCAGACAAGAGGTGGGAACAAGAGTAGTGCAAAGACAAATAAATAGATTGAAACCAATAAAATCAGCAATAATAGTTTATAATTCAGACATACAAATCATAGAAGACCCTTTACTTATAACAGAAAACATAGTAGCAATCAAAATTAAAACAAAATACTTTGAACTAGGAATAATATCAGTTTACTTTGAAGACACAGAACCAATAGATATATATTTAGACCAACTTAAACACATAATAAACGAATTACAAACCACACACATATTGATTGGAGGGGATGTAAATTCCTGGAGCCCTTGGTGGGGCAGTAAAACCGAAGATGATAGAGGCCGAACACTAGTAGGTGTTATAGATGAACTGAGCCTAGAAATTTTAAATGAGGGTACCACACCGACTTTCGAGGTAGTGCGACAAGGTAAGGTATGTACAAGTATAGTAGATGTGACACTGTGTACGGGTGATATGTTGAAAATTGTTAAAGACTGGAAAGTTGAATCTGATATAACAAGCTCTGATCACAACACAATAACATTCAAACTGCAACTATCAAAAAATAAAAACACTAACATTGAGAAAACGACTAGAAAATACAACACAAGAAAAGCAAAATGGAACATTTTTAAAGAAGAATTAAAAAAAGAATTCGACTCCAAACAAATAACAACAGATAATATTAACAAAATAATCGAAACAACACAGCTGGAAGACTTAGTTAACAAATATACTTCTGCAATAACAGAAGCATGCAATAAATCAATCCCACTAATAAAAGCGCAAAAGGCAAATAAACCAGTATGGTGGACAAAGGACTTAGAAATGCTCAAGAAAAGAATGACAACAATGAAAAGAAGAATAAGATGTGCAGCACAGACCAGACGAAGATATGTAGTAGAAGAGTACCTGAAAGAAAAAGAAACTTATGAGAAAGCAGCAGATAAAGCACAAGTAGACAGTTGGAAGGACTTCTGCAAACAGCAAGATAGGGAAAACATATGGGATGGAGTTTACAGAATAATAAGGAAGAATGAAACACGAAAAGAAGATCAACTATTGACAAAGGACGGAAAAACACTAAATCCACAAGAATCTGCTAAACTACTAGCTGAAACGTTTTTCCCGTACGACGATCATGAAGCAGACAACGAAGAACACACACAGAGAAGACAAAAACTAGAAGAAAGCTGGGAAACGAAAGAAAAAGAGAAAGTGGACCCTCCATTTACACTACAGGAGATCCTACACATCACCAAGAGTTTTAACGCTAAAAAGGCACCTGGACCAGATGGGTTCACGGCCGATATATGTGCCCAAGCTAAGGTTAGGTTAGGTTAGGTTAGGTTAGGTTTTTTTTTTTTTTTTTTTTTTTTTTTTTTTTTTTATTGTACTGTCTCCTCTAACATTATATATTATTAGAGCCTTTTTGAATCTAGTTATTTTGATACATATTCTTATTTTACTTAACTTAGTGCCGAATTAAATCTTCTTCCCACAACCAAGAACACAACACAATCTTATACACTTTCTTATACCCAATCTTATTTTAACTTATACATAATTTGTTGCCCACAACCATTTACATTTCTCACACATTTTCTTATTCTATACCCATACATTTGTTTTAATAGTCACGATCGTTTTAATAGTCACGTCACGACTTTTCTGCTGCGGTAGTTCATCGCTTGTAAGTATGCTATATATTACTACTATTTTATTACCAATGTAAGTCACTAATTTTATATAAACTAACTCTTATACAAATTGTGATCTATTTTCTTCTCACATATATTTATTTGCTACTTTTACTTTTATAATAACTTATATCTACCATCTTTTGTTACGTTTAATTTTACTTATCTCTATTTCTTTTTTCTTCCTCAGAGGGACATTCGGCCATCGCGTGGTAACACCTCTCCCACATTTGGGTGGCAGAGGCACGGCAGGCTCTCCTTGCACTTGAACTGGTTCAAGTACTTGGAGAGCCCTCCGTGCCCCGCGCTGACCTGCGTTGTTACGTAACCTGCTCTTCACTCCCAATTCGCTTTTTGGGTTTTCCGCAACATTCATGTTACCATCGATTGTTGCGCAAACAAAACGAATTGAGCTGCTAAGAAAGTACGGGAGAATGCAAAGGGAAAGCTGATGACATGAGGCAGTTATTTGCGTCGTTAATGACTCAGTCATTCCAGAATCAAATACCTTAGATTGCCTTGCACAGCAGTCCCTCCGCACCTTTCCTAACCTCCGGAGTCGCTGCAAGTAAGGCTCTATCAGTTGGTCAGATTCATGGCGAAGAGAGATCGCCATGGGTGTCTGGTGCTGCCGGCGAGCTCGTAAATTGCCTGGGATGCCTTTAGCAGTATGCTACTGTCGACCTAGCCAGTTCGTCCCATTTCGTCCTGACCGGGCACTCCTGGCTAAAGGCGTTATGGTCGACTTTATCTGCTTTTATTTTGAGGCAATTACAGCATGTGGGAGTAGCTTCTGCCAGCCAGTCCCCGCACTCGGACTTCAGATGCGGTCCCCCGCAATGGCTACACACATCTATGGTCTCCTTGCAGAGCCGCTTGCCGTGGCCGTACCCTAGACAGCGCGAGCACTGTACTAGGGGGGTTTGATCTTCAACCCTGATTTTTTGAAGGTCTATGTATACTGCACCGGCCTCGGTCAAGCGACTCCAGATAGTTGGTGAGACTCTTAGCACCACGTGTGCTATATGGGGATTTCTGGCTCTCTTCCTGTATCTGACAACCATCCTGTCCTCCGAACCGCTCACGTCCTTCAACAGGTTTTTGTTTTGGACCCTGATGGCCGCCAGGATGTCCTCATCTGTGTTATACTGGAGGACTCCATACAAGATAATGAGCGGATCCTTGTTTTTTGTGTCTTCCATGTGCAATTGTCCTCCAGAATTCTTTATTTTTTCCTTCACCTTTTCGACCTCTTCTTGCGTCCTGCATCCCACAATAACTTTGCTGTCCCTCGCTTTCCTGAGTCTATCTATTTTTACTCCTTCTTCTTTTGCGTTAACCGCTTTCCTTATTTTTTCTACAACTTGCTCACCGGTGTCGCTTTCATCAGTAGACGTTACTATTACGGAGTGCATGGCCGTAGCCTCTTTAGGTTCACGTCTAGGTGGACCGGCCACAACGCTCGCGTAAGTGGTGTGCCTTTCTTCGAGCATTTCCTTCTGTTGCCTTAATGCTTCCTTCAACTTGCACATTTCTTCCCTATTTTCTTCTAGCAACGTCCGGTGTTCCTCCATCTTCCGAATTAACGCTCCTTCTTGGTTGTCCTTTTCCTTTTCTTGCCTAGTGCTCTGCTCTTCTGCGTGTTCTTTTTCTGATGCAATTTTGGCTTCCTCTCTTACCTCTCCCTTTTTCTCTCTGACTCCTTGGCTAGTTTTTCCCTTTTCCTTTTCTCTCTCCATTTCAGCCTCTTTAACGAGTTGGTAGAGGCGGTCTATCAATAGCGTCACTTCGTTCTTTATTTCCGTGCGCAAGTTCCTCGCCTTTCCCAACTGCGTTTTTGCATTTACTAAGCAGACCCTCGCTTCCATTGTCCGACTTCTTTGTTTTTCAGTCTGCGAGGGGGCAGCTTCCTTTGGGCTTTGGGTTTGTGGGGTCGTCAGCTTTGCCTCGCTGGTAGCCTCCGAGGTTGCCGCTATCATCTTTGGAGAGCCAGCTGCGGAGCTCCTGTCACGCTTTCCGGCCTCCCACTCCCCGATACTTCTTCTCACATGTGAGGTGTTCCCCTGTGCAGCCTTTTGAGGCTGGGGGTCTTTTTCATTGGTTTTAGCCGGAGTTCTGAAGCCAAACATTTTTATTTGTTGTTTTATTAGTATAACTTAAATAACAGTAATCAAATAGTCAAGTCTATATGTCAGGTCAATAAACCTTTGTACAAAGTGTAAAAAGTGGACACAACACTGTGTGCGTAGTCTTAACTCTAGCTCAGCCAGTGAGCAGTCCCGTTTTGATGTGTCAAAAGGACGCCGGGGAGAACCACGAAGCGTACGGTGGTAGTACTTTTGCAATCCGACGGAATCACAAAAAGATATAGGCAAAATGCTAGATCAAATATAATTTTTGACGAAAAATACAAATCTTTTGATTATTATTTTGAATACTACAGAAACTAAAATAGTTTTTGTAACAGATCCGGAAGGCCACCAGCGGGACGCTTCTAAAATAGTATCACACGCGTAATTAGTGACTATGGTTACGGAGATATTAAATATAAAGTAAAAAATCCTTCCCCGGGAAATTGCACCCGCTAAGAGTAACCGCAATGGGTCGGTGGGGCGGGGCGGCGGGGTGGGTGGCGGCAAAAAATCGGGGGAGGCCCACGAAACGATCGGTGGTGGTAGTTCTGCTGTCCGACGGAAACAGAAAAAACTATTGCAAAAAAACGTGTAAAAATTTAATTTGGACAAAAAATTTAACTGTTTTATTTATTTTTTCGAAAACTATGAAATATAATTTAATTTTGATTTCAGATCCAGGGAGCTGATGCCGGGGCGCTTTTAAAGAGGTGCGACACACGGGTGTGGGCAAGTATTCAAGAAAAAATTTTTCGGTGTTGTATCGAAAAATGCACGCCTAAGGTAGACTTCTAACAGGAAGATTGTATGAGCCGAGAAAATAATTTCAACGTAACCCTGCAAGAAGGGTGTCAATCGACGCGGGGGAGGCCCACGAAACGATCGGTGGTGGTAGTTCTGCTGTCCGACGGAAACAGAAAAAACTATTGCAAAAAAACGTGTAAAAATTTAATTTGGACAAAAAATTTAACTGTTTTATTTATTTTTTCGAAAACTATGAAATATAATTTAATTTTGATTTCAGATCCAGGGAGCTGATGCCGGGGCGCTTTTAAAGAGGTGCGACACACGGGTGTGGGCAAGTATTCAAGAAAAAATTTTTCGGTGTTGTATCGAAAAATGCACGCCTAAGGTAGACTTCTAACAGGAAGATTGTATGAGCCGAGAAAATAATTTCAACGTAACCCTGCAAGAAGGGTGTCAATCGACGCGGGGGAGGCCCACGAAACGATCGGTGGTGGTAGTTCTGCTGTCCGACGGAAACAGAAAAAACTATTGCAAAAAAACGTGTAAAAATTTAATTTGGACAAAAAATTTAACTGTTTTATTTATTTTTTCGAAAACTATGAAATATAATTTAATTTTGATTTCAGATCCAGGGAGCTGATGCCGGGGCGCTTTTAAAGAGGTGCGACACACGGGTGTGGGCAAGTATTCAAGAAAAAATTTTTCGGTGTTGTATCGAAAAATGCACGCCTAAGGTAGACTTCTAACAGGAAGATTGTATGAGCCGAGAAAATAATTTCAACGTAACCCTGCAAGAAGGGTGTCAATCGACGCGGGGGAGGCCCACGAAACGATCGGTGGTGGTAGTTCTGCTGTCCGACGGAAACAGAAAAAACTATTGCAAAAAAACGTGTAAAAATTTAATTTGGACAAAAAATTTAACTGTTTTATTTATTTTTTCGAAAACTATGAAATATAATTTAATTTTGATTTCAGATCCAGGGAGCTGATGCCGGGGCGCTTTTAAAGAGGTGCGACACACGGGTGTGGGCAAGTATTCAAGAAAAAATTTTTCGGTGTTGTATCGAAAAATGCACGCCTAAGGTAGACTTCTAACAGGAAGATTGTATGAGCCGAGAAAATAATTTCAACGTAACCCTGCAAGAAGGGTGTCAATCGACGCGGGGGAGGCCCACGAAACGATCGGTGGTGGTAGTTCTGCTGTCCGACGGAAACAGAAAAAACTATTGCAAAAAAACGTGTAAAAATTTAATTTGGACAAAAAATTTAACTGTTTTATTTATTTTTTCGAAAACTATGAAATATAATTTAATTTTGATTTCAGATCCAGGGAGCTGATGCCGGGGCGCTTTTAAAGAGGTGCGACACACGGGTGTGGGCAAGTATTCAAGAAAAAATTTTTCGGTGTTGTATCGAAAAATGCACGCCTAAGGTAGACTTCTAACAGGAAGATTGTATGAGCCGAGAAAATAATTTCAACGTAACCCTGCAAGAAGGGTGTCAATCGACGCGGGGGAGGCCCACGAAACGATCGGTGGTGGTAGTTCTGCTGTCCGACGGAAACAGAAAAAACTATTGCAAAAAAACGTGTAAAAATTTAATTTGGACAAAAAATTTAACTGTTTTATTTATTTTTTCGAAAACTATGAAATATAATTTAATTTTGATTTCAGATCCAGGGAGCTGATGCCGGGGCGCTTTTAAAGAGGTGCGACACACGGGTGTGGGCAAGTATTCAAGAAAAAATTTTTCGGTGTTGTATCGAAAAATGCACGCCTAAGGTAGACTTCTAACAGGAAGATTGTATGAGCCGAGAAAATAATTTCAACGTAACCCTGCAAGAAGGGTGTCAATCGACGCGGGGGAGGCCCACGAAACGATCGGTGGTGGTAGTTCTGCTGTCCGACGGAAACAGAAAAAACTATTGCAAAAAAACGTGTAAAAATTTAATTTGGACAAAAAATTTAACTGTTTTATTTATTTTTTCGAAAACTATGAAATATAATTTAATTTTGATTTCAGATCCAGGGAGCTGATGCCGGGGCGCTTTTAAAGAGGTGCGACACACGGGTGTGGGCAAGTATTCAAGAAAAAATTTTTCGGTGTTGTATCGAAAAATGCACGCCTAAGGTAGACTTCTAACAGGAAGATTGTATGAGCCGAGAAAATAATTTCAACGTAACCCTGCAAGAAGGGTGTCAATCGACGCGGGGGAGGCCCACGAAACGATCGGTGGTGGTAGTTCTGCTGTCCGACGGAAACAGAAAAAACTATTGCAAAAAAACGTGTAAAAATTTAATTTGGACAAAAAATTTAACTGTTTTATTTATTTTTTCGAAAACTATGAAATATAATTTAATTTTGATTTCAGATCCAGGGAGCTGATGCCGGGGCGCTTTTAAAGAGGTGCGACACACGGGTGTGGGCAAGTATTCAAGAAAAAATTTTTCGGTGTTGTATCGAAAAATGCACGCCTAAGGTAGACTTCTAACAGGAAGATTGTATGAGCCGAGAAAATAATTTCAACGTAACCCTGCAAGAAGGGTGTCAATCGACGCGGGGGAGGCCCACGAAACGATCGGTGGTGGTAGTTCTGCTGTCCGACGGAAACAGAAAAAACTATTGCAAAAAAACGTGTAAAAATTTAATTTGGACAAAAAATTTAACTGTTTTATTTATTTTTTCGAAAACTATGAAATATAATTTAATTTTGATTTCAGATCCAGGGAGCTGATGCCGGGGCGCTTTTAAAGAGGTGCGACACACGGGTGTGGGCAAGTATTCAAGAAAAAATTTTTCGGTGTTGTATCGAAAAATGCACGCCTAAGGTAGACTTCTAACAGGAAGATTGTATGAGCCGAGAAAATAATTTCAACGTAACCCTGCAAGAAGGGTGTCAATCGACGCGGGGGAGGCCCACGAAACGATCGGTGGTGGTAGTTCTGCTGTCCGACGGAAACAGAAAAAACTATTGCAAAAAAACGTGTAAAAATTTAATTTGGACAAAAAATTTAACTGTTTTATTTATTTTTTCGAAAACTATGAAATATAATTTAATTTTGATTTCAGATCCAGGGAGCTGATGCCGGGGCGCTTTTAAAGAGGTGCGACACACGGGTGTGGGCAAGTATTCAAGAAAAAATTTTTCGGTGTTGTATCGAAAAATGCACGCCTAAGGTAGACTTCTAACAGGAAGATTGTATGAGCCGAGAAAATAATTTCAACGTAACCCTGCAAGAAGGGTGTCAATCGACGCGGGGGAGGCCCACGAAACGATCGGTGGTGGTAGTTCTGCTGTCCGACGGAAACAGAAAAAACTATTGCAAAAAAACGTGTAAAAATTTAATTTGGACAAAAAATTTAACTGTTTTATTTATTTTTTCGAAAACTATGAAATATAATTTAATTTTGATTTCAGATCCAGGGAGCTGATGCCGGGGCGCTTTTAAAGAGGTGCGACACACGGGTGTGGGCAAGTATTCAAGAAAAAATTTTTCGGTGTTGTATCGAAAAATGCACGCCTAAGGTAGACTTCTAACAGGAAGATTGTATGAGCCGAGAAAATAATTTCAACGTAACCCTGCAAGAAGGGTGTCAATCGACGCGGGGGAGGCCCACGAAACGATCGGTGGTGGTAGTTCTGCTGTCCGACGGAAACAGAAAAAACTATTGCAAAAAAACGTGTAAAAATTTAATTTGGACAAAAAATTTAACTGTTTTATTTATTTTTTCGAAAACTATGAAATATAATTTAATTTTGATTTCAGATCCAGGGAGCTGATGCCGGGGCGCTTTTAAAGAGGTGCGACACACGGGTGTGGGCAAGTATTCAAGAAAAAATTTTTCGGTGTTGTATCGAAAAATGCACGCCTAAGGTAGACTTCTAACAGGAAGATTGTATGAGCCGAGAAAATAATTTCAACGTAACCCTGCAAGAAGGGTGTCAATCGACGCGGGGGAGGCCCACGAAACGATCGGTGGTGGTAGTTCTGCTGTCCGACGGAAACAGAAAAAACTATTGCAAAAAAACGTGTAAAAATTTAATTTGGACAAAAAATTTAACTGTTTTATTTATTTTTTCGAAAACTATGAAATATAATTTAATTTTGATTTCAGATCCAGGGAGCTGATGCCGGGGCGCTTTTAAAGAGGTGCGACACACGGGTGTGGGCAAGTATTCAAGAAAAAATTTTTCGGTGTTGTATCGAAAAATGCACGCCTAAGGTAGACTTCTAACAGGAAGATTGTATGAGCCGAGAAAATAATTTCAACGTAACCCTGCAAGAAGGGTGTCAATCGACGCGGGGGAGGCCCACGAAACGATCGGTGGTGGTAGTTCTGCTGTCCGACGGAAACAGAAAAAACTATTGCAAAAAAACGTGTAAAAATTTAATTTGGACAAAAAATTTAACTGTTTTATTTATTTTTTCGAAAACTATGAAATATAATTTAATTTTGATTTCAGATCCAGGGAGCTGATGCCGGGGCGCTTTTAAAGAGGTGCGACACACGGGTGTGGGCAAGTATTCAAGAAAAAATTTTTCGGTGTTGTATCGAAAAATGCACGCCTAAGGTAGACTTCTAACAGGAAGATTGTATGAGCCGAGAAAATAATTTCAACGTAACCCTGCAAGAAGGGTGTCAATCGACGCGGGGGAGGCCCACGAAACGATCGGTGGTGGTAGTTCTGCTGTCCGACGGAAACAGAAAAAACTATTGCAAAAAAACGTGTAAAAATTTAATTTGGACAAAAAATTTAACTGTTTTATTTATTTTTTCGAAAACTATGAAATATAATTTAATTTTGATTTCAGATCCAGGGAGCTGATGCCGGGGCGCTTTTAAAGAGGTGCGACACACGGGTGTGGGCAAGTATTCAAGAAAAAATTTTTCGGTGTTGTATCGAAAAATGCACGCCTAAGGTAGACTTCTAACAGGAAGATTGTATGAGCCGAGAAAATAATTTCAACGTAACCCTGCAAGAAGGGTGTCAATCGACGCGGGGGAGGCCCACGAAACGATCGGTGGTGGTAGTTCTGCTGTCCGACGGAAACAGAAAAAACTATTGCAAAAAAACGTGTAAAAATTTAATTTGGACAAAAAATTTAACTGTTTTATTTATTTTTTCGAAAACTATGAAATATAATTTAATTTTGATTTCAGATCCAGGGAGCTGATGCCGGGGCGCTTTTAAAGAGGTGCGACACACGGGTGTGGGCAAGTATTCAAGAAAAAATTTTTCGGTGTTGTATCGAAAAATGCACGCCTAAGGTAGACTTCTAACAGGAAGATTGTATGAGCCGAGAAAATAATTTCAACGTAACCCTGCAAGAAGGGTGTCAATCGACGCGGGGGAGGCCCACGAAACGATCGGTGGTGGTAGTTCTGCTGTCCGACGGAAACAGAAAAAACTATTGCAAAAAAACGTGTAAAAATTTAATTTGGACAAAAAATTTAACTGTTTTATTTATTTTTTCGAAAACTATGAAATATAATTTAATTTTGATTTCAGATCCAGGGAGCTGATGCCGGGGCGCTTTTAAAGAGGTGCGACACACGGGTGTGGGCAAGTATTCAAGAAAAAATTTTTCGGTGTTGTATCGAAAAATGCACGCCTAAGGTAGACTTCTAACAGGAAGATTGTATGAGCCGAGAAAATAATTTCAACGTAACCCTGCAAGAAGGGTGTCAATCGACGCGGGGGAGGCCCACGAAACGATCGGTGGTGGTAGTTCTGCTGTCCGACGGAAACAGAAAAAACTATTGCAAAAAAACGTGTAAAAATTTAATTTGGACAAAAAATTTAACTGTTTTATTTATTTTTTCGAAAACTATGAAATATAATTTAATTTTGATTTCAGATCCAGGGAGCTGATGCCGGGGCGCTTTTAAAGAGGTGCGACACACGGGTGTGGGCAAGTATTCAAGAAAAAATTTTTCGGTGTTGTATCGAAAAATGCACGCCTAAGGTAGACTTCTAACAGGAAGATTGTATGAGCCGAGAAAATAATTTCAACGTAACCCTGCAAGAAGGGTGTCAATCGACGCGGGGGAGGCCCACGAAACGATCGGTGGTGGTAGTTCTGCTGTCCGACGGAAACAGAAAAAACTATTGCAAAAAAACGTGTAAAAATTTAATTTGGACAAAAAATTTAACTGTTTTATTTATTTTTTCGAAAACTATGAAATATAATTTAATTTTGATTTCAGATCCAGGGAGCTGATGCCGGGGCGCTTTTAAAGAGGTGCGACACACGGGTGTGGGCAAGTATTCAAGAAAAAATTTTTCGGTGTTGTATCGAAAAATGCACGCCTAAGGTAGACTTCTAACAGGAAGATTGTATGAGCCGAGAAAATAATTTCAACGTAACCCTGCAAGAAGGGTGTCAATCGACGCGGGGGAGGCCCACGAAACGATCGGTGGTGGTAGTTCTGCTGTCCGACGGAAACAGAAAAAACTATTGCAAAAAAACGTGTAAAAATTTAATTTGGACAAAAAATTTAACTGTTTTATTTATTTTTTCGAAAACTATGAAATATAATTTAATTTTGATTTCAGATCCAGGGAGCTGATGCCGGGGCGCTTTTAAAGAGGTGCGACACACGGGTGTGGGCAAGTATTCAAGAAAAAATTTTTCGGTGTTGTATCGAAAAATGCACGCCTAAGGTAGACTTCTAACAGGAAGATTGTATGAGCCGAGAAAATAATTTCAACGTAACCCTGCAAGAAGGGTGTCAATCGACGCGGGGGAGGCCCACGAAACGATCGGTGGTGGTAGTTCTGCTGTCCGACGGAAACAGAAAAAACTATTGCAAAAAAACGTGTAAAAATTTAATTTGGACAAAAAATTTAACTGTTTTATTTATTTTTTCGAAAACTATGAAATATAATTTAATTTTGATTTCAGATCCAGGGAGCTGATGCCGGGGCGCTTTTAAAGAGGTGCGACACACGGGTGTGGGCAAGTATTCAAGAAAAAATTTTTCGGTGTTGTATCGAAAAATGCACGCCTAAGGTAGACTTCTAACAGGAAGATTGTATGAGCCGAGAAAATAATTTCAACGTAACCCTGCAAGAAGGGTGTCAATCGACGCGGGGGAGGCCCACGAAACGATCGGTGGTGGTAGTTCTGCTGTCCGACGGAAACAGAAAAAACTATTGCAAAAAAACGTGTAAAAATTTAATTTGGACAAAAAATTTAACTGTTTTATTTATTTTTTCGAAAACTATGAAATATAATTTAATTTTGATTTCAGATCCAGGGAGCTGATGCCGGGGCGCTTTTAAAGAGGTGCGACACACGGGTGTGGGCAAGTATTCAAGAAAAAATTTTTCGGTGTTGTATCGAAAAATGCACGCCTAAGGTAGACTTCTAACAGGAAGATTGTATGAGCCGAGAAAATAATTTCAACGTAACCCTGCAAGAAGGGTGTCAATCGACGCGGGGGAGGCCCACGAAACGATCGGTGGTGGTAGTTCTGCTGTCCGACGGAAACAGAAAAAACTATTGCAAAAAAACGTGTAAAAATTTAATTTGGACAAAAAATTTAACTGTTTTATTTATTTTTTCGAAAACTATGAAATATAATTTAATTTTGATTTCAGATCCAGGGAGCTGATGCCGGGGCGCTTTTAAAGAGGTGCGACACACGGGTGTGGGCAAGTATTCAAGAAAAAATTTTTCGGTGTTGTATCGAAAAATGCACGCCTAAGGTAGACTTCTAACAGGAAGATTGTATGAGCCGAGAAAATAATTTCAACGTAACCCTGCAAGAAGGGTGTCAATCGACGCGGGGGAGGCCCACGAAACGATCGGTGGTGGTAGTTCTGCTGTCCGACGGAAACAGAAAAAACTATTGCAAAAAAACGTGTAAAAATTTAATTTGGACAAAAAATTTAACTGTTTTATTTATTTTTTCGAAAACTATGAAATATAATTTAATTTTGATTTCAGATCCAGGGAGCTGATGCCGGGGCGCTTTTAAAGAGGTGCGACACACGGGTGTGGGCAAGTATTCAAGAAAAAATTTTTCGGTGTTGTATCGAAAAATGCACGCCTAAGGTAGACTTCTAACAGGAAGATTGTATGAGCCGAGAAAATAATTTCAACGTAACCCTGCAAGAAGGGTGTCAATCGACGCGGGGGAGGCCCACGAAACGATCGGTGGTGGTAGTTCTGCTGTCCGACGGAAACAGAAAAAACTATTGCAAAAAAACGTGTAAAAATTTAATTTGGACAAAAAATTTAACTGTTTTATTTATTTTTTCGAAAACTATGAAATATAATTTAATTTTGATTTCAGATCCAGGGAGCTGATGCCGGGGCGCTTTTAAAGAGGTGCGACACACGGGTGTGGGCAAGTATTCAAGAAAAAATTTTTCGGTGTTGTATCGAAAAATGCACGCCTAAGGTAGACTTCTAACAGGAAGATTGTATGAGCCGAGAAAATAATTTCAACGTAACCCTGCAAGAAGGGTGTCAATCGACGCGGGGGAGGCCCACGAAACGATCGGTGGTGGTAGTTCTGCTGTCCGACGGAAACAGAAAAAACTATTGCAAAAAAACGTGTAAAAATTTAATTTGGACAAAAAATTTAACTGTTTTATTTATTTTTTCGAAAACTATGAAATATAATTTAATTTTGATTTCAGATCCAGGGAGCTGATGCCGGGGCGCTTTTAAAGAGGTGCGACACACGGGTGTGGGCAAGTATTCAAGAAAAAATTTTTCGGTGTTGTATCGAAAAATGCACGCCTAAGGTAGACTTCTAACAGGAAGATTGTATGAGCCGAGAAAATAATTTCAACGTAACCCTGCAAGAAGGGTGTCAATCGACGCGGGGGAGGCCCACGAAACGATCGGTGGTGGTAGTTCTGCTGTCCGACGGAAACAGAAAAAACTATTGCAAAAAAACGTGTAAAAATTTAATTTGGACAAAAAATTTAACTGTTTTATTTATTTTTTCGAAAACTATGAAATATAATTTAATTTTGATTTCAGATCCAGGGAGCTGATGCCGGGGCGCTTTTAAAGAGGTGCGACACACGGGTGTGGGCAAGTATTCAAGAAAAAATTTTTCGGTGTTGTATCGAAAAATGCACGCCTAAGGTAGACTTCTAACAGGAAGATTGTATGAGCCGAGAAAATAATTTCAACGTAACCCTGCAAGAAGGGTGTCAATCGACGCGGGGGAGGCCCACGAAACGATCGGTGGTGGTAGTTCTGCTGTCCGACGGAAACAGAAAAAACTATTGCAAAAAAACGTGTAAAAATTTAATTTGGACAAAAAATTTAACTGTTTTATTTATTTTTTCGAAAACTATGAAATATAATTTAATTTTGATTTCAGATCCAGGGAGCTGATGCCGGGGCGCTTTTAAAGAGGTGCGACACACGGGTGTGGGCAAGTATTCAAGAAAAAATTTTTCGGTGTTGTATCGAAAAATGCACGCCTAAGGTAGACTTCTAACAGGAAGATTGTATGAGCCGAGAAAATAATTTCAACGTAACCCTGCAAGAAGGGTGTCAATCGACGCGGGGGAGGCCCACGAAACGATCGGTGGTGGTAGTTCTGCTGTCCGACGGAAACAGAAAAAACTATTGCAAAAAAACGTGTAAAAATTTAATTTGGACAAAAAATTTAACTGTTTTATTTATTTTTTCGAAAACTATGAAATATAATTTAATTTTGATTTCAGATCCAGGGAGCTGATGCCGGGGCGCTTTTAAAGAGGTGCGACACACGGGTGTGGGCAAGTATTCAAGAAAAAATTTTTCGGTGTTGTATCGAAAAATGCACGCCTAAGGTAGACTTCTAACAGGAAGATTGTATGAGCCGAGAAAATAATTTCAACGTAACCCTGCAAGAAGGGTGTCAATCGACGCGGGGGAGGCCCACGAAACGATCGGTGGTGGTAGTTCTGCTGTCCGACGGAAACAGAAAAAACTATTGCAAAAAAACGTGTAAAAATTTAATTTGGACAAAAAATTTAACTGTTTTATTTATTTTTTCGAAAACTATGAAATATAATTTAATTTTGATTTCAGATCCAGGGAGCTGATGCCGGGGCGCTTTTAAAGAGGTGCGACACACGGGTGTGGGCAAGTATTCAAGAAAAAATTTTTCGGTGTTGTATCGAAAAATGCACGCCTAAGGTAGACTTCTAACAGGAAGATTGTATGAGCCGAGAAAATAATTTCAACGTAACCCTGCAAGAAGGGTGTCAATCGACGCGGGGGAGGCCCACGAAACGATCGGTGGTGGTAGTTCTGCTGTCCGACGGAAACAGAAAAAACTATTGCAAAAAAACGTGTAAAAATTTAATTTGGACAAAAAATTTAACTGTTTTATTTATTTTTTCGAAAACTATGAAATATAATTTAATTTTGATTTCAGATCCAGGGAGCTGATGCCGGGGCGCTTTTAAAGAGGTGCGACACACGGGTGTGGGCAAGTATTCAAGAAAAAATTTTTCGGTGTTGTATCGAAAAATGCACGCCTAAGGTAGACTTCTAACAGGAAGATTGTATGAGCCGAGAAAATAATTTCAACGTAACCCTGCAAGAAGGGTGTCAATCGACGCGGGGGAGGCCCACGAAACGATCGGTGGTGGTAGTTCTGCTGTCCGACGGAAACAGAAAAAACTATTGCAAAAAAACGTGTAAAAATTTAATTTGGACAAAAAATTTAACTGTTTTATTTATTTTTTCGAAAACTATGAAATATAATTTAATTTTGATTTCAGATCCAGGGAGCTGATGCCGGGGCGCTTTTAAAGAGGTGCGACACACGGGTGTGGGCAAGTATTCAAGAAAAAATTTTTCGGTGTTGTATCGAAAAATGCACGCCTAAGGTAGACTTCTAACAGGAAGATTGTATGAGCCGAGAAAATAATTTCAACGTAACCCTGCAAGAAGGGTGTCAATCGACGCGGGGGAGGCCCACGAAACGATCGGTGGTGGTAGTTCTGCTGTCCGACGGAAACAGAAAAAACTATTGCAAAAAAACGTGTAAAAATTTAATTTGGACAAAAAATTTAACTGTTTTATTTATTTTTTCGAAAACTATGAAATATAATTTAATTTTGATTTCAGATCCAGGGAGCTGATGCCGGGGCGCTTTTAAAGAGGTGCGACACACGGGTGTGGGCAAGTATTCAAGAAAAAATTTTTCGGTGTTGTATCGAAAAATGCACGCCTAAGGTAGACTTCTAACAGGAAGATTGTATGAGCCGAGAAAATAATTTCAACGTAACCCTGCAAGAAGGGTGTCAATCGACGCGGGGGAGGCCCACGAAACGATCGGTGGTGGTAGTTCTGCTGTCCGACGGAAACAGAAAAAACTATTGCAAAAAAACGTGTAAAAATTTAATTTGGACAAAAAATTTAACTGTTTTATTTATTTTTTCGAAAACTATGAAATATAATTTAATTTTGATTTCAGATCCAGGGAGCTGATGCCGGGGCGCTTTTAAAGAGGTGCGACACACGGGTGTGGGCAAGTATTCAAGAAAAAATTTTTCGGTGGGTTAGGTTAGGTTAGGTTAGGTTAGGTTAGGTTAGGTTAGGTTTTTTTTTTTTTTTTTTTTTTTTTTTTTTTTTTTGACGCGGGGAAATGCATTTGCGCACTTCGCCACTCTGCTGCCGGGGGACAGCAGAGCGACTTTGTGGTGGACTCCCAGCACTATCGAGCCGCCTGCTCAGTGCTGGACTACCCCCTAAAACCCCGCGGTGTTCCTCCGCTACTCTACCGGGCCACAGGATAGGCCAGAGGTTAATTCACTGTGACCCGGCAAGAGCTCGCCCCTGAAGGGGCTCTACTGGTGGGGAGCCAGATTGGCTCCCCGGCGGCGCCACTCACCCCATCGCCCATACGACGAGGCAAGGAAGCGCCGCCCCTCCTCTGGGGGGCCATAATGGCCCCCAACCGCTTCCTCGCGCCGCCCTCCCCCGACCCGTCGCCCATACAACAGGCAAGAGGAGGACGGCGCGACGCTGCGACGCCCGTCGCTCGCTCTCCAGCACTTCTCTGAAAGCAGAGAAGGTGGAGAGCGAGCGCACGGGCCCTCTCCTTGCGCGAGAAGGCACCCTCGGAACACACGAGGGTGCCTTCCGGCCCGCCGCGATCGTGGGCGTCGGGTCCCCCGACCCTCCGCCCGCGGCCACTCTTATCCGACTAGTTTGAGGCGCGACTGCGCCCCCCCCTAGCCGGACCTCCTTCGGTTGGTCGCCTGGGTCCCGATTCACAGAGGAATTGGAACCCACGCGACCCCTCGGGCCAGATCATTCGCCGTTAGCCAGCAAGATCCCACAAGGAGAAGTCACTGACTAACGCTCAGGGCGCACCGACCCCACCACTTGCCCTTCCATCTGGTTCACAAGGAATCAGAGGGAACGGAAGCGGAGGGGTACACGTGAAGGTTATCTGGCGTGGCGCCCCAGGTTAGGTTAGGTTAGGTTAGGTTAGGTTAGGTTAGGTTAGGTTAGGTTAGGTTAGGTTAGGTTAGGTTAGGTTAGGTTAGGTTTTTTTTTTTTTTTTTTTTTCCAGTTTGTACTGTGCTCCTCCGCTCTGTCATGTTGCGGAGCCTTTGTTATTCGGATTTATATATGTATTCCTTTAATGTATTTGCGCCCACTCGTGATCGAGTAGATTTCTTTTAATCAAATCAATCAAAATATGCGTTTATATTATTGTCAAGTTTATATGTTATAGTTATTATTTAAATTATTTATTATGCATTTCAAAATATGCGTTAATATTATTGTCAAATTTATATGTTAAAATTATTATTTAAATTATTTATTATACATTCATTTATTAAAAGATATTAAATTTGTCATTAAATCATTCGAATCGAATAATTAAGTCAATCATTAAAAAATAATACAGGAATTGTATTTTAATTGTTCAGGAAGAAGAAGTCGAAGAAGAAGTTCCAGCCCTCACTATTTTAGGCATCTTGGGTTGGTCTGCAAGTGGCCCCTATAGCTAACGTTTGTGGGAAACAGATCCATCTCGTACTTTTTCGTCTGGTAGGGTACCAGTATTAATTATAGTATCGGGCCCACCAGGCGTTACGTGCTGTTGCGTTTGTTAACTACTTTGACCACTTGCAGACCGTAGCCCAATAATGCTGCGGTGTGTTCAGCCATTAAAATCGCGACATTGCTCAGGCAAACCTCGACTCCCGTTCGCAGGCTCAGGTCCAACCTCAGCCTCTCAAATATTGGACAGTCCAGCAGGAGGTGCTGAACTGTCTCAGGTACTCCGGGTTCACAGGCGCACGATGGGTTGTCCTTACACTTGAATCGGGTCAAGTATTCGGAGAACCCACCGTGCCCCGTCAAGAATTGTGTTGTGGGCCCTGTCAACTCCACCTTGCGAACGATTCTGTATGCCTCCAGCGCGCATGGAAGGAACATCCTGGTGACCGAAGCTGTTGTGCCTTCGGTGTATCTGACATTCCATTTGTCAAGCGACTCCTGACGGAGGAGTCGCTTGACAAACGAGATGGGGCACAGATCGTAGTCCGGAGCTGTCTTTAGCCGCAGAGCGGCTGCTTTCGCCAGTTCGTCGGCCCTCTCATTTCCCTCTAAACCGGCATGTGCCTTGACCCAGAACAGCGACACCATCTTTCCCGCTGTCCTGCAGAGACGGATGCTGTTCCGGGCCTCGATCGCCAAGGGATGAGGCGAGTCATCGTTGGCGACTGTCGAAAGGGCCGCTCTGCTGTCGCTAAAAATTCCGAATGCGGTTGCGTCGTGCCGGAGTGCCACGCTAGCCGCCTTGCTGAGCGCTAGGAGTTCGGCCTGGTAGACGGTGCAGTACGACGGCAGAGCAAATTTGAGGGCCCTGGTTTCGGCTGCGCCGTCCCATAAGGAAAGCGCAGCACCGACCCTGCCCTCAATCTTGCTGCCGTCCGTGAAAATTCTGACTTGCAAGTCACTCACCCTGTCATATTGTTCCTCGTCTACCACGCTTCCGAACTCCAGGCTCAGACGCTCAGCGGGGTGCGGGGCACTGGAAGCTGGAGCCATACGTTCGATCTCCCTACCACGGAGCTCAGGCCGGGGTATCCCCCTCTTGATCTCATAGAGTGATGCTACCTCACGGACTCTGAGGTCAAGAGGGAGGACACCGGATAGCACCAGAGCCGAGTGCAGGGAGACCGTCCGATATGCCTTACACAGCTTCTGGGCAAAGACTCGCTGTACCGCATTCAGCTGCTTCCGGACTCCAAGTTTGTTGACAGCTGGGCACCATGCACTGGCTGCATACAAAATCGTTGGCTCTACCGCTGCGGTGTAGATGGTCCGGATCACCTCAGGGTGCAGCCCCCAGCTGATCCGGGCCGTCCTCGCCAGCTTTTTGTAGATGTTGATGGCCTTCCCACATTGCTGAGTGACGTGTTGGTTGAACGTGAGCGCGCGATCGATGGTCAGACCCAGAAGTTTGATGTGTGTAGCCAGACCAATGTCCACCCCGCCCATGCTCAAGCGTGGGTTGTCGAACTTAAGCTTCCGCGTGATCACCATTGCGTTAGTTTTTTGCGGCGCAAATTTGAGCTTGTTGTCGACTCCCCACGCGCGAACATGCTCGAGGGAGGCATTGGCCTGCCTTTCAATCTCCTGCGTCGAGTGCCCGTCGAATACCAGGACAATGTCATCCGCGAAGGCCTGTACATAATTGGACCTACAGACCAATTGCTTGAGCAGGGGATCCAGCAACAGATTCCAGAGCAAGGGTCCGCTGATCGACCCCTGCACACAACCTTTCTGGGTAGCCTTTCGAAATTCTTCACCGGCGTATCTTACGCGCACTGCTCTATCTCTGAGATAGTTGCCCATCACACACCTCAGGTTTGTCGGACACTCTTCCTCAGCCAGCCGGACTTCGATAGCTGGCCACCATGCGCTGTCGAAGGCTCCCTCTATGTCCAACGACACCAATACCACGATCTTCTTGTCATCAAGCTGTCGGCGTATGTGCTGTAAAAGGTCATAGAGAGAGTCCTCGGTGCTGCGCCGTGGCATGAAGCCGTACTGGCGAGTACTCATCCTCGGTAGCAGGTGGTGTTTGAGACGTGCGGTGAGCAACTTTTCGTACAGCTTCCCAAGTACAGGCAAAAGCCCAATCGGTCTGTATGACTTGGGTACGCTGTAGGACTCTTTCCCTGGCTTCCTCAACACCACAACTACGGCCTCCTTCCACACGATGGGGAAGTAATGGCGTTCCAGGCATTTGTTGAAGAGAGCCAGTAGCAGTGCCGGATCACATGCTGCCGCTCGTGAGCATATGTCCGCGGTGAAGCCGTCTGCTCCTGGTGCCTTCTTTGGGTTGAAGCTCTTCAGAGCACACATCAGCTCGCCATGCGTAAATGGAGGATCATTCTCATGATGACCCCCCGTGTTTATCGTTTCGGCTAATGCCCGTATCCTGGTGTGCTCCGAATTGTCTTCATCCAACCGATCTTCTGGGTAGAAGGTGTTTGCCAGGAGCCTTGCAGATCCGCCAGGGTCCAGGCAAACTCCCCGATCGATCAGCGGTAAATCCTCCTCCCTTGCCGCGGTTCTCCCAATCACCCTATATATCCCCTCCCAAACCCCCTCGCGGTCCTGCTTGCCACAAAAGCTCTTCCAGCTGTCGATCTTGGCTGTCTTAATTCTCGACTCATACTCTTCCTTCTTTTCCAGGTACTGCGTGATGACCCAGCTTCTCCTGACCGGTGCTGCGTTCCTGATGCGTCGACGGTAAGTGTTCACCATTTTCTTCATTTCAGCGAGCTCCTCCGACCACCACGGTATGGTAAGTACCTCCTTGTTCTTTTTCTTCGGCATGCTCACGGTACACGCTTTCTCCAGGCTCTGGGAGTACTTGCTGACAGCTTTTTCGAGATCTTCGTTGCTTGTTAATCCTCTGATGCTGTCGGCACTCACATTTTCTGCCTGGAGCGAATTCGTTAGGCTATTGCGGAAGTCACCCCAGTTTGCCTTTTTGGTGTTGAAGAGGCGCGTTGTGCGTTTTATGTGCGTGCCTGCCGATTTTTGGAGATTCACGTTAAATACCACACCGTTGTGGTCGGAGTTGACTAGATCGTCAACGACTTTCCACCCGTCGACGACACCCAACAGGTCGCTAGTACAGACCGTAACGTCTACGAAGCTGGTGTACCTTCTGCCCCCTCTTATGTAGTCGAAGGTGGGGGTGTTTCCTTCATTTAGGACCTGCAGTCCCGTCTCCACCAGGACACCCATGAGATCCTCCCCCCGCCGATCCTCGACATCGCTGCCCCACCAGGGGCTTTTGGAGTTTGCATCACCTCCAATAATAGTCATGTTGCCCTTGAATCTACGCACTATGTTTCTAACCGCGTCGAGGTAGGGTTCCAGCGGTAGTTCACCCTCAAAGTAGATGGAGACCATCTGAATCTCCCAGGCACTGGTACGGATGCCCACCACCGAGATGTTGTTAGTGGTGAGCTCGGGGTACGGTATTACGTCCAGGTCAGAATCAAAGACGGCTATTGCCGCCTTTACAACCCCGTCTCCATGACCAGCGCTCTGGAAGATCCTGACGCCTCGGTAGCTTTTCATCCTACCTATCGCTCCTCGATACGGTTCTTGCAGTAGAGCTACAGCAGCTCCACGCTTCACTGCTTCGATCATAATTTCATCCGTTGGGACTTGCGCTTTTTGGAGGTTAGCTTGTAGCACCTTATAGTGATGTTGTTCATTTCTAGGGACGCCCTCAGCACCGGTAAGGATACTCGGTTGTTGACCGTGCAATGGAGTCCCATTTTATCCTTACAGGGCAGTCTCGGCTGAACGCGCCATGTGCTGTGGAGTCCAACTTGGCGGCCGCGCAGTTACAGCAGGTGGGCGCCTTCCCCGCGCTGTAGTCCGGGCATTGCGCCCTGAGGTGCGATCCGCCGCAGTGACTGCATTTGGACTCGGTTTCCTTACAAAACTTCCGACTGTGACCGTGGTTAGGTTAGGTTAGGTTAGGTTTTTTTTTTTTTTTTTTTTGACGCGGGGAATGCATTTAAGCACTTCGCCACCCTGCTGCCGGGGGACAGCAGGGCGGCTTCGAGTGAGACTCCCAGCCCGTTAGGGCTGGACTACTCACTAAACCCCGCGGTGTTCCTCCTCTCTCCCTACCGGGTCACAGGATAGGCCACAGGATAAGTCACTGTGACCCGGCAAGGGGGGCGTCCCTATGGGGACTCTACTACTGGGGGGCCACATGGGCCCCCCTGCGCTCAAAGCGTCTTCTTGCCCGCGTCACGTCGCTCTCCGCGACTCCTCTGAAAGCAGAGAAGTCGGAGAGCGAGCGCGCGGGCACTCTATGTTTTGCGAGAAGGCACCCCCGGAACACATGGGGGTGCCTTCCAGCTCGCCGCAAAGGCAGGCGGGTGGTCCCCCGACCCTCCGCCCGCGGCCACTCTAGTCGGGGGCGCGCGCATACTCCGTGCGACGGCGCCCCCTTATTGGGCGGCGAGGCGGGAGCGTCAGCCCTGCACGCTCCCGCTCTCGCAGCTCCTCTCTCTTGGCCGCCATCACCTCGCTAGCAAACGTGGCGACGGCGGCCCAGCTCTCCTGGCTGCCGACCATCTCAGAGATGACGGCCGGCAGCGACAGGTCGCCCCCCACGGCTCCCACTAGGGCAGCCCGCTCCCCGCTCCAGGCAGCGCACACGGCGAGCGTATGCTCTGCCGTGTCGCGCGCGCCGCTCGCGCAATAGCGGCACTCGGGGCCCGACTCTATACCCACAACTTCCCACAGGTACTTGGCAAAGCAGCCATGGCCTGTGAGAAGCTGCGTCAGGTGATAGGTCGGCGCCCCGTGCCTCCTCTCGATCCACGGCCGCAGAACCGGCCGCACCGCCTCCACGAGCCTCTTGCTCGCGGAAGGCTCCTCCAACCTCACGGCCCACATCCGGAAGAGATCGTCGCGAGCCTCCTGCCTCCAGCAACCGATCTCCGCCGGAGTGGGCCACCCTCCACTGTTCCGCATCAGGGCACTCCTCTCATATACCTGCCCGAGGACTCCCGCCTCGAGGTCCCAGGGTAGACTCGCCGCCAACAAACACGCCGCCTCGTAAGAGACGGTGTGGTACGCTCTTGCAGCCCTCTGCGCTATCACCCGCTGCGGGCGCCGCAGCAGCGTGGTGTTGCTTGCAGAGAGGGCTGCAGCCCATATGGGCGCTCCGTACAGAGCCTTGGAGCGCACCACACCGTCGTAAAGACGGCGGCAAGCGCTCCCTGGGCCGCCGCGGTTAGGCAGCAATCGTGCGAGCCTCCCGGCGTACGACACCAGCTTTGGTGCCAGCCGCCGGAAGTGCTCGCCGAAACTCCATCGGCTGTCGAGGACGAGACCCAGGTACTTCATCGATCCCCCGACAGCGATGGAGGTGCCGCCGACGGTGATTTGGGAGTCCCGGGGGGGTCGCATCCGAGGCCCATGGAAATAAAGGGCCTCGGATTTCTCCAGAGCGACCGCGAGCCCGAGTGCCCTGATGCGGCGCACGACCTGCGCTACCCCTGCGGTAGCCAGGACCTTGGCGTCCCGAAACGTGGCGCCCTGCGCGGTGACCAGGGTGTCGTCGGCGTAGCAGAGTACGCCGACTCCTGGGAGAGTAGCACCGCGCAGGACCCAGTCGTACCCAATGTTCCACAGGAGCGGCCCGAGGACCGACCCCTGTGGAACACCACAACACATGTCCGTGCGGACCACCTCGGACCGAGCCGGGTAACACACGGCCCGGTCTACGAAGTAGTCCGCAAGGACCCGCCTGAGGTACCACGGGACGTCGTGGTACCTCAGGGCCTCCGCTATCGTCTGCCAGGGGAGGGTGTTGAAGGCGTTGGAAATGTCCAGTGAGACTGCCAACAACACCTCTCCCCGGCCCGTGACCCTCTCGACGCTGTCTCTGAGACGGGAGATGGCGTCCAACGTCGACCTCCCGCGACGGAAGCCAAACTGGCCGTCGCTCAGGTTGGGCCCCGCCCCCTCCAGATGTCGGACAAGACGCGCCGCAAGCACTCGCTCAAAGAGCTTGCACGTCTCGTCCAGCAGAACGATGGGGCGGTAGGCCGACGGCGACTCCGCCGGGCGCCCGTGCTTCCGAAGCAGCACGAGCTTACCCTCCTTCCACCGTCGCGGGACCCTTCCCGACGTCAGACACTCGGTCATCAGAGACAGCGTCTCCTCCTCGATCGCCGGCATTACAGCGGCAATGACCCGCCCAGGGATTCCATCCGGGCCCGGGGCGCGGTTCCTCACCCTCATCTTCAGGACCGCTACCCCTAGCTCGGCCTCGGACACGGGCGGGACATCGCTGTCCTCCACCGGCGCCGACACCGCCGCCGCCGCCATTCGTGGGGGGGCCCACTCCTCCCTTGCTGGAAAAAGGGAACCCACCACCACGCCGACGAAGGCTGGGTCGAGTGACCGGGTCAGAGGAGGCGCCCAAGGCTTCAGCTTCTCGCTCACCACCTTGTAGGGGCGCCCCCACGGGTCCCGGTTCAGACTTCCCAGCCACTCCTTCCAGGCCTCCTCCTTGGCAGCCCTTATGCCCGCGCTGAGCGCGGCCCGGGCCGCTCGGTAAGCGGCGAGCAGCTCCTCTTCCTGGGCGGGGTCCCTGCTCCTACGCCCGCGGCAACGGGTGTACCTCCGTTGGGCTGCGTGGCACGCAGTACGCAGCCCTGCTAGGTGCGGTTGCCACCAGTACACCCTTCTCCGCGGGGGAGCAGGACCTCTGCGCCGCATCGCCGCATCGCAGACGCGAGTGAGCGCCCCTGTTAGGCGCTCCGCCCTCGCGTCTACGCCCAGCGCCTCATCCCTTGATCTAGCGGCCCAGCGCTCCACAATGGCCGCCTCCTTGGCCACGTCTTTGTCCAGGGTGGCGAGCCGCCACCGTGGACCCTCCCCCGCCAGGGGGCGGCTGAGGTCCGCCGAAACACCGGCGGGTGCCGCGACGATGTCGAACCATACGTATCTATGGTCCGACAAGGTCTCGACCCCCTCGACCACTCTCCAGCCACGCGCGCGGTTGGCCAGAGCGGGACTGGCGAAGGACAGATCAACTATGGATCCGCCCTGACTCCGCACGCATGTCTGGACCGACCCCTGGTTGAGCAGCACCAGCCCAGTGGACACCGCCCACTCCTCCAATACCTCCCCCCGCGCATCAGTTGCCGGATTCCCCCACGCACGGGATTTCGCGTTGAAATCTCCGGCAACGATCACGGGGGTGGGGTGCACATCGGCCAACATTGCCCCGACCTCGACGAGCCACTGCTCAAAGTCGGCGAGGCTTCTGTTGGGCGAAAAGTACACCCCACACACTGCAATGTCTCCCAGCACAGCAAGCACGCAACCGTGTCCTCGCGACACCCTGTCGCCTAGTGCGCCACGCTGGGAGACAATTGCCACCGAACCGTCACGATCGCCGGCCCAGTTGGTCCGGGTGCGAACGCAATACGGTTCAGCGACAACGGCCAAGGTCGCCTGCCACTGCGCCGCAGTCTGGATCAGTAGATCCTGGGCAGCGGCACAGTGATTGGCGTTGGCCTGCAGTATGGAGATATTGGCCATTTACACTTGGGCGGTGTCCATCTCCTCCTCTGGCACCGGTGCTGGCGCTGCCGGCGGCGAGCCCTTGGCGCCACCGCTGGCTTTTCCGTCGCGACGGCCTCGACCCCCCCTTTGTCGGGATCCCGCTGGGCATTTCTTGGCACCCAGCGGGTGGGCAGCGGGAACACCATTGGCCGCACACGCCGGGCAGTGGGGCTCAGCAGAGCACCCTGCGGATTTGTGGCCAGGCTGGCCGCAGCGGAAGCATAGTCCGCTGCGATCCGCAGCCACTGTGCACTTCGCCCCCACGTGGCCCGGCTCCAGGCAGCGGTAGCACCGCTGCGGCCTGGCCTGCAGGAGGGTGGCTCGGACCTGCGTCCAACCAACGGTTAGGCGCCGGCCATCCGTCACCCTCCCCGCCGCCGCGATCGGGCACTTCACCCACGCAGACCCCTCCTCACGTCCAGGTGGGCGGGAGATGGCAGCCACCTTCACGCTGCCGATACCACACCCCCCGACCTCAGCCACCATCGCGGCCACCCTTTCCGGTGTGGCCGCGTCGCTCAGGCCGGTAATGCGCATCTCGATGCACTTTTCCGGCCTGGCAACGCGGACCTCATCCCCGAGGGTCTCCTTCAGCCTCGCGGCGAGAGCGTCGGCCTTCTGGCCCCTTTCCGGGCCAGCCACCTCCAGGACCTTGCCGCCCGTGGCCGCCGTCCGGAACCGGAGACCCTCGATGCCGAGGCCTTTGAGGTCTATTGACCTTTCAGCCTCGGCCAGGACAGCCGCGTAAGTGGCTCCCTTCTCTACGGCCTCTTGCTGCAGTGTGAGGACCACTGCAGCAGTGCGGGGAGTGCGGAGTTTTGGCGCCCTCTTTTTTCCGGCAGCCTGGGGTGCCGGCGTTGTCTTGGCAGTTGCTGGCGTCTTCTTAGGCCGACCAGCCACAATGCTCCACGCCTCCGAGGTGCTCCGAGCAGGGGCGGGGGCAGGGGCAGGGGCGTTCGTGGAAGGGCCCACCTGTCGCAAGGCTTGCGCCTGCAACGCCGCGGCGCTCTTTCTCTTCCTCTTCTTCCTCTTACCACCCTCCCCCCTCTCACTAGCGCCGTTGGCGTGAGCCGGGGGCGCGGAAGAGTGAGAAGGAGAGAGAGGGGGCTTAGCCTGGCTAGCGCCAGCTGGAGCGTCCGCGGAGCGTGCAAGAGGCCCAGCAGTGGAGGCGGCAACAGGGGCTACTTCTTCGGGGGAGACGGAGGGGCGGCCGGAGCGGGCAGCGCTTCGCGCGTCGGCGGCCAGCGGTGGGCGCAGCCGTGGCTCCGGCAGCAGGCGGTCCGCAATCCCGCTGAGGCGCGCGTCCACCATGAGAAGGATTTCATCCCTCGTCATGGTTGGGGCGGCACTCGCCTGCAGCTTCTTCATCCCCTCCATCTCCGCTCTCAGGGCTCTGAGTTCGCCCTGCAGACGGACGACTTCGTCAGACTCCGTGCGGGCCCTGAGCTCACGCACGTTCTCCAAAATGGAGCTCGCGGCAGCCCTCAGGCCCTGCACGGATTGGCCCTTCAGTCGTGACGACTTCTGGGCAATCGTCCGAACCGCCTCCACTGCGGCCTCGATTGAGCTCGTCAACTGCTCAGCCCGAAGGTCATGAGCAGGCGACGGTAATGCAGCAGACGTCGACGCTGGCGAGGTAAGGGGAGTATCCCTCACAAAGGAGAGCCTCTTCTTCTCCCGTCGCCGGAGCTCCTCCGCCAGCTCTTCCTCAGCTTGGAGCTCAAGCTCACGCTCCTTCGCCTTGGCCAGGTCAGCCTTGGCTCTAGCGAGGCCGACGTATTGGCCCGTACTCGGAGGACGGCCGCGACCTCGCTTGCTCGCGCTCGGCCGTTTGCTCCGGTCCACCGAGCCCTCGCTCTCACCATCAGACTCCGGATTCAGACGCTTGCGCCAGAATCGCGTAGGTGAGGGCGAGGGGGAGACAGAGCGCGAGCTCACCTCCATGAGGGTGCCCGTGCTGCTGTCGGACTCCGACAGCTGCAGGACACTCCTCGTAAGCCGAGGTGATAGGTCGCACCGCGGCAGCCGAACCCTCACCTCCTTCAGCACCGGTGTTCCGGGCCTCCCCACACCGTCCGACACAGCCCGAGAGTCAGTGCCGGACACAACGTCCGATGCCACCGTAAGAAGAGCAGCACCAGACCCGCCCGACAGGTCCACCACGTCCACCAGGTTGGCCGCAGATGGTGCGCGGCCAGCCTCCGTTGCCTCAGCATCGTCGGGTGGGGGGTCAGCGTTGGCCCTGAGAAGGGCCGTTTCGGACACGGCACACCCGGAGGCATCCCGCAAGTCCGGGTTGGCCCTGAAAAGGGCCGTTTCGGACACGGCACGCCCGGAGGCGTCCCGCAAGTCCGGGTTGGCCCTGAGAAGGGCCGTTTGGGACAGGTCACGCCCGGAGGCGTCCCGCACAGGATTCGACATTGTCACTACTAGATCGCAAGAATTCACACTCAAAGTACTCACGATCGCCCAAAGTATTGTTTCCAAGATTTGGTCACCACCCACTGGCCACTGCGTTACCGCGCACCAAGTGGGATGGGTCCAGGGCAGACGAACGAGGACGTACCTGAAAACACTTTGGGGGCTGCCCCAGGTTAGGTTAGGTTAGGTTAGGTTAGGTTAGGTTAGGTTAGGTTTTTTTTTTTTTTTTTTATTGTACTCTGTTATTCAGAGTCTTGTTTTCAAGGAAAGGTACTTGATTAACATTTTTAGATTATTGTTTAGGTTAAGGGTAATCTTGCTGAAGCGCAGCTTTGCTAATTGATACAAAGTGCTTCATATTTAAATCACATTTGGTTACATAAGGTTAGTGAGTAGTTAGTAAGAGGTTAGAAGGCTATCTTGTTAAAGATGTAGACTTAGATTATTGGGATATATATCAATAGGTATATATTATTTTATATATTATACATGTATTTACTTATTATATTCTTTAATATTGTTTACAATTTTTGTTATAAGGTGTTCAAATGAGAGAATCGCTTCTTCTTTACATAGAAGGGCCGAGATTTTGTAGGGGTCACTTATTTTAAGATATGAGCAGGTTTGCTCATGTGTGAGCCGATCTGCGCAGAACCGTGGGCATTCGCGCAATAAGTGGTCCATTGTCTGGACAATGCTTGCGTCGCAGTTGCACTTGTCGGTCACGGATATCTTGAACCGATGAAGATATTGTCGGTGATATCCGTGACCGGTGAGCAACTGCGTTAGGTGGAAAGAATGCCCCACAGCTTTATACAGCTCTTCGATGTGGCTAAGTTCTGGAAGCCAGCCTCGCGTGTAGGCTCCTTTGGATGAGCTAGTATATCTTTCGTTGTGAATGAGTTTATGTAGATCCTTGGAGTGCTTTTTTACGTAGCTAATTGGGAATTTTGTATATGTTGGGGCTCGATGTGAGGAGGCAGCGTTCTTAGCGGCTTCATCTGCTGCTTCATTTCCAGCAAGGCCAGCATGTGCCTTCACCCACACGAACTCCACGGAACCGGAATGTCGTTGTAAATAGCTGCGTATGTTGGTGACGAACGAGTTTGTGGAGTCTCTGTTCTCAAGCTCCTGTAAGGCAGAATGACTGTCTGACAGGATGGTGACAGCAGGTGTTTTACTGTCATGTGCCCATATGACCGCCTGCTCGATGGCAAGCAGCTCCGCCTGAAAGACGGTGCAGCTGTCGTGTAGTTTTAGTTTTTTGATGATAGGTGAACTGTTGGGGTTTTGGATGATATAAGCTGCACCGACCTTTCCGCTGTCCAGCTTGCTACCATCCGTGTAAATGCGGGTCCGATCAGGCGAGCACAAGTCATCGATCTCCTGCTCAGTGAGGGCTTTGCTGAACTCTATTGCTATACGTTCAGCTGGATGTGGTAGGTTTTGGTGGGGCGTGGGTGTCTGCAGTTCAATATCTGAAGGAAGGTATGGGCAGTGTCCCAAGAGTTTGGTACGCTCGGTGACACACACCTCCTTAACCTTCAGATCTAATGGCGTGAACTGAGCAAGAGCGATTGATGCACTGGTGGAAATAGTACGAAAACCTTTAATCGTTTTTATAGCGAAGCCGCGCTGCAAAGAGAGTAGTTTATTTTTGACTTTTTTGAACTTTACGGCATCTCCCCATATGCCAGCTGCGTAAGTAACTATAGGCTGTATCACTTGATTGTAAATGGTGGAGATGTTTTCACTGTGAACTCCCCAAGTGGGACGTACAAATTTGCAAAGGGTGCGGTAGATTTTGAGTGCCCTACAGGTGATGAATTCTGCATGTTTGACAAAAGTTAGGTTTTGGTCTATTATTAAGCCGAGGAGTTTTATGTCGGACACGAATTTTAAAGTTTGATCGCGGTGAACAATTTTAGCTTTGCGTGCACTTGGGGTAAATCCAATAAGCTGCGTTTTGGAAGGTCCGAACGCGAGCTTAGCGTCCTCCCCCCAGGATGTTATAGTTTCTAGGGCGCCATTTGTTATGCTCTCAAGTTCTGGTATACCATCCGCGGTGCACACTAGGAGAACATCATCTGCGTATGCCTGTAGTTGGCAGCCGGGTGGAAGGTCTGCCTCAAAGAGTTCGTCAAGAATAATGTTCCAAAAGCTCGGTCCACACACCGAGCCCTGGACACATCCGCGGGTCATAATTTTGGATGCACTTGCGTCGCCATAGTTTAATGTGACTTGTCTATTTTCTAGGTAGTTGCGGATGAGGCAGTATAGATTTTTGGGGCAGTTTGCAGTCTGTAGCCGCCGAAGGAGTTTTGGCCACCAAGCGTTATCAAACGCCCCTTTGATGTCCAAGGATACTGCAACTACATGTTTTTTGTTGTTCCGGGCGGTTTTTACGTTTGACAGTGCGTGATCTAGAGCGTCCACCGTGGAGGTCTGTGCCTTAAAGCCGTACTGATGGTTGTTGTTATGTCCTGTGATATTCAAATGATGTGTCAATCTCCTGGTGACGAGCTTCTCCAACAGCTTGCCAAACACATTGATGAGGCCAATGGGCCGGTAAGCAGATGCATCCGTATATGTGTCCTTATTTGGCTTGGGGACCGTTATAGCCTGAGCTATTTTCCACTGGGTCGGAAAGAATGATAGGGCCAAGCAACGGTTTAGGAGTCGTGTAATAAGGTCAGAGTAGATTGAGCAGAATTGTGAAACAATGTCCGAAGTAAGATGGTCTGGTCCAGGTGCCTTATTTGGGTTCATGCTGTGTGCACAGGATAGTATTTCTGCTTCTTCGAAGGGAACGTCGTCTGGGGTATCCGGGGTGAGTTTGCTAAGATCTCTGGTTGTCCTGTGGTGTTCTGTTGCGTCTAGCGTGTCATCATTGTAAAATTTTCTTAGAAGGCGTTCTGCTGTGTCCTGGCTATCTTTACTATGTACGCCATCAAAAGTTAATGTGGTTGCTGGTTTAGGTGGGGGCGCACGGCTTAGGAGTCTATTTGTTAGTGACCAGACATTTTCTTTGTTTTGAAGAGAGCAGAACTCCCGGAAGTTGGTTGTTGAGGCCTTTTTGAGGGCTTCTGCGTAAGTAGCCTTTGCTTCGGCTCTCTCCCGTAAAATGGTGTCCAGAGACTGACCGCTGCGTGCCATTCTCTGGACACGATGATGAAAGCGGATGCATGTCTGTTTTAGCTCCTCCAGCTCCTCACTCCACCATGGATTATATTTTTCGCGATTTAGTTTCCTCGGTAGTGCTTTATTACAAGTTTTTTGGATGGTATTTGTTAGTGTCGTTACAAGATTATCTATTTCAGCAGGATTTAAAGTTTCTATGTTGGACTGTAACAAGTTAGTGCGTTCTATATTATGTTGAAGTTTTTCAGTAAATAGTTTCCAGTTAGCATTTTTTGTGGAGTAGAGGAACGTTGATCTCTTTTTGGGCTTTTCAACTTCTGATTGGTCATAGAGCAGCGTAAACTCTATCGCTCGATGGTCTGATGATGGGCATGCCTCGATTTGGACCTTCCAATCGTCGACGATGGGGACCAAAGAGTCGGACACCATAGTGAGGTCAATGATAGACGTCCTTCTGGCGCCGTGGGTGACCGTTTCGTATGTTGGTATTGTACCGGTGTTGCATAAAACTAATCCATTTGAGGTGATAAGAGTAACGATATCGTTACCACGGCGGCTTGCAGATGGTGACCCCCATAGAGGATGCCACCCATTCAGGTCTCCTCCGACGACGACATCAGTGTTATGGTGGATCTGCAGGAGTAGATCGAGTTTTGATAGTGTATTTGATTCGTCTACATCAGGTTCAACATACACGGAAGCAATAACTGTTTTTCGGTGTCTAATGTTTAGTTGAATAACGCTTAGGTTAGATGACGAATATTCAGCAAGCCCCAGAGCAGCCCCGAGACCAGCCTTGACCACTATGCAAGCCTTGACGCGGGATCCACCCGACACTTGGAAGACCTCGTAGCCGGGGACGTTGCGGACTGTGTTTGTGTCTTTATTTGTGTAGGGTTCTGTGATGAGAGCAATCGGATAGTCGTTTTTGACTAAGTACTGTGTAAACTCGTGGTGCCACGTAGAAGAGCGGCCCACGTTACATTGGAGGATCTTTATGTTTGTAGTATTGGGGTTGGAGTTGCGTCCAAGATTGGCTTGGACGCAACTAGACGAGACTGGTGTAGGGTTACTCCCCATAGTCCGTTCGTGCACGGACAGCATTATTCATACTTATGAATCGGGGGCACGTAACAGACGTGGCGCTGTGGGCAGTATCTTTGCCGGAGATATTACGATTTTTGTAGTAGGCGTTGCAGTTAAAGCAAGTGAGTTGGGATGCGTCGTCTTTGGCCGGGCAGTTTTTGTAGGTATGCTGATCAGATGCACAGTGAGAGCAGGTGGACGCAGTCTCCCTGCACCACTTCTTTGTATGACCGTACTGGAGACACCTGTAACATTGGAGTACGGGGACGTAGTTTTCGACATGAACCCTTTGGTGGTCCACATTGAGTTTGCCGGCGTCAATTATGGATCGCCAAAGGGCCGGGCTGGTAGTGTATGCAGCGTTATATAATTTGGGGTTTTTGTTTCCACGTCTAAACTTCAGCTTGAGGTCCGCAGGCCCATTGTTCTTGATGCAATCGTTTTGATTACATAGGATGCTGGTCAGTTCGTCGGGGGAGATTTCTTCAGTTACGCCTTTGATTATGATCATAGGTTGAAGTTTCTTTGAGGGCTCAGCCACAATCACGGACGAAGGGCTTATTTTGTCTAGTGTCACCTGCATGTCTTCGGGTTTGTTAAATTCTACCCTGAGCTTGGACTTGGAGACAGGCTTCACGCTTACGGGGGCGAAATTGGTATCTCTAAAGGATACGTGTTTTTGGAATGCAGAGAGGGTTTCGTGAGTATTACTGGAGTTCTTCGCAGATACGATGATAGCCGGTTTGTACACAGGTGGGCGAAGCTGGACCGTCGAAATCGAAGCGACCTTCGCATAGGAGGGCTGACTTGTAGGAGCAGGAGGTGGTGGGGGTGCGTGAATGATCGGTGCGGGAACCTTGATTGCCCTTATTTCCTCCCTGATGCATTCGCGTATTGTTGCTTTTATTCCCTCGGCGTCAGCAGGGGCGGTCGACGGTAGCGGCGAAAAAGTTAAAATTCGCTCGATTTTCTCCACGCTGGTGAGGATCTCCGACTTGATCTCCCTCTTGAGGTTACCCGAGCGGCTAACAGCATCTCGGATAACCCCAAGAAGGGCGCCGATCTCACCCTCCGAGTCCGCACGAGCTTGCAGCCTCGGTGTGGCGGCTGATAAAGTGGGCATGATGGGAGTTACGGAGTCTTGACTTTCGTATTGAAGCGGGGCAAGCAAACCAGAGCTGTCTAGATCATCGCTGGTGCGGGACCGGGGCGTCAGCCCGATCGGCGACCTTAACATCGTTGCAAAATGGCCAGAAAGACTAAAAATGTGATATTAATTCCCGAAAAAAGTCCTCGTGCCTAGAGTATCGACAGAGGGTCGGTGGGGCGGGGCGGCGGGGTGGGTGGCGGCAAAAACCGGGGGATGCCCACGAAGAGAAGTGTAGTAGATGCGGAAGAGGTCCGACGGATTTAGAAAAAGAAATTAAATAAAAAGGCCGAAAAAAGTGAATTTAGAAAATTAGTAAGTGTTTTTGCTAAATTGAAGGAAAACTATTGAATCTACTTTTATTTTTGTTTCAGGTACAAGGAGCTGAAGGCGAGACGCTTGTAGGAAGGTGCGACACAAGTGGGTGAGAGGTAAACTGAACAAAAGTTGTTTTATATTGTACTAAAAAGTTGTTTTATATTGTACTAAAAAGACACGCCGCTTAGGTGGATTTTTTACGAGACGTATCTATGGAGAAAAACCAAAATTTCGTCGTATCGGCACAAAAGAGGTGTCAATCGACGCGGGGGAGGCCCACGAAGAGAAGTGTAGTAGATGCGGAAGAGGTCCGACGGATTTAGAAAAAGAAATTAAATAAAAAGGCCGAAAAAAGTGAATTTAGAAAATTAGTAAGTGTTTTTGCTAAATTGAAGGAAAACTATTGAATCTACTTTTATTTTTGTTTCAGGTACAAGGAGCTGAAGGCGAGACGCTTGTAGGAAGGTGCGACACAAGTGGGTGAGAGGTAAACTGAACAAAAGTTGTTTTATATTGTACTAAAAAGTTGTTTTATATTGTACTAAAAAGACACGCCGCTTAGGTGGATTTTTTACGAGACGTATCTATGGAGAAAAACCAAAATTTCGTCGTATCGGCACAAAAGAGGTGTCAATCGACGCGGGGGAGGCCCACGAAGAGAAGTGTAGTAGATGCGGAAGAGGTCCGACGGATTTAGAAAAAGAAATTAAATAAAAAGGCCGAAAAAAGTGAATTTAGAAAATTAGTAAGTGTTTTTGCTAAATTGAAGGAAAACTATTGAATCTACTTTTATTTTTGTTTCAGGTACAAGGAGCTGAAGGCGAGACGCTTGTAGGAAGGTGCGACACAAGTGGGTGAGAGGTAAACTGAACAAAAGTTGTTTTATATTGTACTAAAAAGACACGCCGCTTAGGTGGATTTTTTACGAGACGTATCTATGGAGAAAAACCAAAATTTCGTCGTATCGGCACAAAAGAGGTGTCAATCGACGCGGGGGAGGCCCACGAAGAGAAGTGTAGTAGATGCGGAAGAGGTCCGACGGATTTAGAAAAAGAAATTAAATAAAAAGGCCGAAAAAAGTGAATTTAGAAAATTAGTAAGTGTTTTTGCTAAATTGAAGGAAAACTATTGAATCTACTTTTATTTTTGTTTCAGGTACAAGGAGCTGAAGGCGAGACGCTTGTAGGAAGGTGCGACACAAGTGGGTGAGAGGTAAACTGAACAAAAGTTGTTTTATATTGTACTAAAAAGTTGTTTTATATTGTACTAAAAAGACACGCCGCTTAGGTGGATTTTTTACGAGACGTATCTATGGAGAAAAACCAAAATTTCGTCGTATCGGCACAAAAGAGGTGTCAATCGACGCGGGGGAGGCCCACGAAGAGAAGTGTAGTAGATGCGGAAGAGGTCCGACGGATTTAGAAAAAGAAATTAAATAAAAAGGCCGAAAAAAGTGAATTTAGAAAATTAGTAAGTGTTTTTGCTAAATTGAAGGAAAACTATTGAATCTACTTTTATTTTTGTTTCAGGTACAAGGAGCTGAAGGCGAGACGCTTGTAGGAAGGTGCGACACAAGTGGGTGAGAGGTAAACTGAACAAAAGTTGTTTTATATTGTACTAAAAAGACACGCCGCTTAGGTGGATTTTTTACGAGACGTATCTATGGAGAAAAACCAAAATTTCGTCGTATCGGCACAAAAGAGGTGTCAATCGACGCGGGGGAGGCCCACGAAGAGAAGTGTAGTAGATGCGGAAGAGGTCCGACGGATTTAGAAAAAGAAATTAAATAAAAAGGCCGAAAAAAGTGAATTTAGAAAATTAGTAAGTGTTTTTGCTAAATTGAAGGAAAACTATTGAATCTACTTTTATTTTTGTTTCAGGTACAAGGAGCTGAAGGCGAGACGCTTGTAGGAAGGTGCGACACAAGTGGGTGAGAGGTAAACTGAACAAAAGTTGTTTTATATTGTACTAAAAAGTTGTTTTATATTGTACTAAAAAGACACGCCGCTTAGGTGGATTTTTTACGAGACGTATCTATGGAGAAAAACCAAAATTTCGTCGTATCGGCACAAAAGAGGTGTCAATCGACGCGGGGGAGGCCCACGAAGAGAAGTGTAGTAGATGCGGAAGAGGTCCGACGGATTTAGAAAAAGAAATTAAATAAAAAGGCCGAAAAAAGTGAATTTAGAAAATTAGTAAGTGTTTTTGCTAAATTGAAGGAAAACTATTGAATCTACTTTTATTTTTGTTTCAGGTACAAGGAGCTGAAGGCGAGACGCTTGTAGGAAGGTGCGACACAAGTGGGTGAGAGGTAAACTGAACAAAAGTTGTTTTATATTGTACTAAAAAGTTGTTTTATATTGTACTAAAAAGACACGCCGCTTAGGTGGATTTTTTACGAGACGTATCTATGGAGAAAAACCAAAATTTCGTCGTATCGGCACAAAAGAGGTGTCAATCGACGCGGGGGAGGCCCACGAAGAGAAGTGTAGTAGATGCGGAAGAGGTCCGACGGATTTAGAAAAAGAAATTAAATAAAAAGGCCGAAAAAAGTGAATTTAGAAAATTAGTAAGTGTTTTTGCTAAATTGAAGGAAAACTATTGAATCTACTTTTATTTTTGTTTCAGGTACAAGGAGCTGAAGGCGAGACGCTTGTAGGAAGGTGCGACACAAGTGGGTGAGAGGTAAACTGAACAAAAGTTGTTTTATATTGTACTAAAAAGACACGCCGCTTAGGTGGATTTTTTACGAGACGTATCTATGGAGAAAAACCAAAATTTCGTCGTATCGGCACAAAAGAGGTGTCAATCGACGCGGGGGAGGCCCACGAAGAGAAGTGTAGTAGATGCGGAAGAGGTCCGACGGATTTAGAAAAAGAAATTAAATAAAAAGGCCGAAAAAAGTGAATTTAGAAAATTAGTAAGTGTTTTTGCTAAATTGAAGGAAAACTATTGAATCTACTTTTATTTTTGTTTCAGGTACAAGGAGCTGAAGGCGAGACGCTTGTAGGAAGGTGCGACACAAGTGGGTGAGAGGTAAACTGAACAAAAGTTGTTTTATATTGTACTAAAAAGTTGTTTTATATTGTACTAAAAAGACACGCCGCTTAGGTGGATTTTTTACGAGACGTATCTATGGAGAAAAACCAAAATTTCGTCGTATCGGCACAAAAGAGGTGTCAATCGACGCGGGGGAGGCCCACGAAGAGAAGTGTAGTAGATGCGGAAGAGGTCCGACGGATTTAGAAAAAGAAATTAAATAAAAAGGCCGAAAAAAGTGAATTTAGAAAATTAGTAAGTGTTTTTGCTAAATTGAAGGAAAACTATTGAATCTACTTTTATTTTTGTTTCAGGTACAAGGAGCTGAAGGCGAGACGCTTGTAGGAAGGTGCGACACAAGTGGGTGAGAGGTAAACTGAACAAAAGTTGTTTTATATTGTACTAAAAAGACACGCCGCTTAGGTGGATTTTTTACGAGACGTATCTATGGAGAAAAACCAAAATTTCGTCGTATCGGCACAAAAGAGGTGTCAATCGACGCGGGGGAGGCCCACGAAGAGAAGTGTAGTAGATGCGGAAGAGGTCCGACGGATTTAGAAAAAGAAATTAAATAAAAAGGCCGAAAAAAGTGAATTTAGAAAATTAGTAAGTGTTTTTGCTAAATTGAAGGAAAACTATTGAATCTACTTTTATTTTTGTTTCAGGTACAAGGAGCTGAAGGCGAGACGCTTGTAGGAAGGTGCGACACAAGTGGGTGAGAGGTAAACTGAACAAAAGTTGTTTTATATTGTACTAAAAAGTTGTTTTATATTGTACTAAAAAGACACGCCGCTTAGGTGGATTTTTTACGAGACGTATCTATGGAGAAAAACCAAAATTTCGTCGTATCGGCACAAAAGAGGTGTCAATCGACGCGGGGGAGGCCCACGAAGAGAAGTGTAGTAGATGCGGAAGAGGTCCGACGGATTTAGAAAAAGAAATTAAATAAAAAGGCCGAAAAAAGTGAATTTAGAAAATTAGTAAGTGTTTTTGCTAAATTGAAGGAAAACTATTGAATCTACTTTTATTTTTGTTTCAGGTACAAGGAGCTGAAGGCGAGACGCTTGTAGGAAGGTGCGACACAAGTGGGTGAGAGGTAAACTGAACAAAAGTTGTTTTATATTGTACTAAAAAGACACGCCGCTTAGGTGGATTTTTTACGAGACGTATCTATGGAGAAAAACCAAAATTTCGTCGTATCGGCACAAAAGAGGTGTCAATCGACGCGGGGGAGGCCCACGAAGAGAAGTGTAGTAGATGCGGAAGAGGTCCGACGGATTTAGAAAAAGAAATTAAATAAAAAGGCCGAAAAAAGTGAATTTAGAAAATTAGTAAGTGTTTTTGCTAAATTGAAGGAAAACTATTGAATCTACTTTTATTTTTGTTTCAGGTACAAGGAGCTGAAGGCGAGACGCTTGTAGGAAGGTGCGACACAAGTGGGTGAGAGGTAAACTGAACAAAAGTTGTTTTATATTGTACTAAAAAGTTGTTTTATATTGTACTAAAAAGACACGCCGCTTAGGTGGATTTTTTACGAGACGTATCTATGGAGAAAAACCAAAATTTCGTCGTATCGGCACAAAAGAGGTGTCAATCGACGCGGGGGAGGCCCACGAAGAGAAGTGTAGTAGATGCGGAAGAGGTCCGACGGATTTAGAAAAAGAAATTAAATAAAAAGGCCGAAAAAAGTGAATTTAGAAAATTAGTAAGTGTTTTTGCTAAATTGAAGGAAAACTATTGAATCTACTTTTATTTTTGTTTCAGGTACAAGGAGCTGAAGGCGAGACGCTTGTAGGAAGGTGCGACACAAGTGGGTGAGAGGTAAACTGAACAAAAGTTGTTTTATATTGTACTAAAAAGACACGCCGCTTAGGTGGATTTTTTACGAGACGTATCTATGGAGAAAAACCAAAATTTCGTCGTATCGGCACAAAAGAGGTGTCAATCGACGCGGGGGAGGCCCACGAAGAGAAGTGTAGTAGATGCGGAAGAGGTCCGACGGATTTAGAAAAAGAAATTAAATAAAAAGGCCGAAAAAAGTGAATTTAGAAAATTAGTAAGTGTTTTTGCTAAATTGAAGGAAAACTATTGAATCTACTTTTATTTTTGTTTCAGGTACAAGGAGCTGAAGGCGAGACGCTTGTAGGAAGGTGCGACACAAGTGGGTGAGAGGTAAACTGAACAAAAGTTGTTTTATATTGTACTAAAAAGTTGTTTTATATTGTACTAAAAAGACACGCCGCTTAGGTGGATTTTTTACGAGACGTATCTATGGAGAAAAACCAAAATTTCGTCGTATCGGCACAAAAGAGGTGTCAATCGACGCGGGGGAGGCCCACGAAGAGAAGTGTAGTAGATGCGGAAGAGGTCCGACGGATTTAGAAAAAGAAATTAAATAAAAAGGCCGAAAAAAGTGAATTTAGAAAATTAGTAAGTGTTTTTGCTAAATTGAAGGAAAACTATTGAATCTACTTTTATTTTTGTTTCAGGTACAAGGAGCTGAAGGCGAGACGCTTGTAGGAAGGTGCGACACAAGTGGGTGAGAGGTAAACTGAACAAAAGTTGTTTTATATTGTACTAAAAAGACACGCCGCTTAGGTGGATTTTTTACGAGACGTATCTATGGAGAAAAACCAAAATTTCGTCGTATCGGCACAAAAGAGGTGTCAATCGACGCGGGGGAGGCCCACGAAGAGAAGTGTAGTAGATGCGGAAGAGGTCCGACGGATTTAGAAAAAGAAATTAAATAAAAAGGCCGAAAAAAGTGAATTTAGAAAATTAGTAAGTGTTTTTGCTAAATTGAAGGAAAACTATTGAATCTACTTTTATTTTTGTTTCAGGTACAAGGAGCTGAAGGCGAGACGCTTGTAGGAAGGTGCGACACAAGTGGGTGAGAGGTAAACTGAACAAAAGTTGTTTTATATTGTACTAAAAAGTTGTTTTATATTGTACTAAAAAGACACGCCGCTTAGGTGGATTTTTTACGAGACGTATCTATGGAGAAAAACCAAAATTTCGTCGTATCGGCACAAAAGAGGTGTCAATCGACGCGGGGGAGGCCCACGAAGAGAAGTGTAGTAGATGCGGAAGAGGTCCGACGGATTTAGAAAAAGAAATTAAATAAAAAGGCCGAAAAAAGTGAATTTAGAAAATTAGTAAGTGTTTTTGCTAAATTGAAGGAAAACTATTGAATCTACTTTTATTTTTGTTTCAGGTACAAGGAGCTGAAGGCGAGACGCTTGTAGGAAGGTGCGACACAAGTGGGTGAGAGGTAAACTGAACAAAAGTTGTTTTATATTGTACTAAAAAGACACGCCGCTTAGGTGGATTTTTTACGAGACGTATCTATGGAGAAAAACCAAAATTTCGTCGTATCGGCACAAAAGAGGTGTCAATCGACGCGGGGGAGGCCCACGAAGAGAAGTGTAGTAGATGCGGAAGAGGTCCGACGGATTTAGAAAAGAAATTAAATAAAAAGGCCGAAAAAAGTGAATTTAGAAAATTAGTAAGTGTTTTTGCTAAATTGAAGGAAAACTATTGAATCTACTTTTATTTTTGTTTCAGGTACAAGGAGCTGAAGGCGAGACGCTTGTAGGAAGGTGCGACACAAGTGGGTGAGAGGTAAACTGAACAAAAGTTGTTTTTTTTTTTGGTTAGGTTAGGTTAGGTTAGGTTAATGTTGGGATAGTTCTGACGGGAAAACGGGCGACCGTTTCGGGCCGATTTCAAGAGACCCGGTTCGAGTCATGATGTTTTTTGATTTTTCGTTTGTAGTGTGGTGCGGTTTAATAGTGTTTACTTGGTGTTTGGTAGAATTTAAGTTTTTTCTTTATTCTTTATGATATGTTCGGTTGTATTGGGAGTTGAGGTATACGGTGGTTGTTTCCTGTAGGATTCGACGTTTTCGTTAAGTTGGGATTTTTCGTTTGTAGTGTGGTGCGGTTTAATAGTGTTTACTTGGTGTTTGGTAGAATTTAAGTTTTTTCTTTATTCTTTATTCTTTCTCAGGTGGGGGTTTATTGTGTTTTGTAGGTTAAGCTGTATATATTTCGTGTACATTCTTAGGCTAGGTGTGTGATTAGGTTAAGGTCTAGATAGATCTAGGATAGCGAGCCGCAAAGCTTGCCTGTGGGTCCAAAAATGGACGTTGATGCTTCGGCATCCTCCAGTGTAGATCGGGGAAGGAAGAGAGTTGGAGAGGACATGGTGTTCCTGTCGGCGTCGGGGTCCGAAACGGAAACTGAGAGGTCCACCACCGCCAAGGTGCCCGTGGCGAAGCGAGGGAAGGCGCGCCTCACGTTTACGTCTTCTGGGTTGTCGAGGCCCATAAGGGGGAAACGCGGGAAGGCGCGCCTCGCGGGGCACTCATCTGGGCTGGCGAGGGCCAATAGGGCCCTCAAAGAGTTGGAGGAGGAGGCCCGAGACGAGGCCTTTACGAGAGGCCTCCAGAAGAAGACATTTATGAAGCCGCCACAGGCCTCCCAGTTGACCTGTGACGACGAGGGGGAGGTCCGTGACTCCTCGGACCAGGAGGTGGAGGCGTCCTTGGATGTTGAAACGATGAGGGCCAAGGTAGGGGAGAGCCTCTCCACCATAATGGACTATGTTGGCAAATCCTCCAACCTTAAAGGAGGATTTGCCAACAAAATCAGGGGTTGTGTGACGACCATCGGTGATATGGTGGAGGGCTTGGCCAACGCCAAAACCACCGAGTCCATGCGCAGGCTGCGCGCGGACAATGTGCGCCTGGGTCATGAGCTCGCTAACATGAGGGGCGAGCTCATGGCCTACAAGCGGGACTTCGAGGCCCTCAAGGCCTCCATGGCAGCCTCGAGTCCGGTTGCTGATCCGCGCGTGGCTTGCGCGGCCCCCCCCATCGGCCGGGGAGGAGGATGCACTCGTGGAGCGCCTGCTGGCCGCCCTCCTCCCTCCTCTGGCGAGGATGGTGGAGGGAAAGGTGGCGGGGCTCGTCTCCACGCAGGAGAGAGTTCGTCCACCACTAGCGGCGGACAAGAAGAGGGCGGTGCCCGTGGCGGCGCCCACGGCGGCACCCGCGGCGGCGCCCGCAGCGGCGCCCGCGGCGGTTCCCACGCCTGCGGGAAAAGCAGGGAAGCCCAAGGGCAAGAAGGCGGCCTCGGCGGCGACCCAGGAGGCAACTCAGGGGTCGCAGCCGGTGCCTCCAACCGCCCAGGTGGCCCCCGCCCCCTCCACCTCGGCCGAAACGTGGACGGAGGTGGTGCGCCGGGGTAAGGGGGCGGCGGCACCGGCAGCCAAGGGGCTGTCCCAAGGACCGGCCGCACCTAAGGTGGGGCCCCTCCCTCAGGAGGCCAAGAGGAAGGTGCCCAGGTTGGTGGCCCCTCGGTCGGCGGCCGTGGTGCTGACTCTAGCACCAGAGGCCGCGGGCCAGGGACTCACCTACAGGGAGGTCCTGGCCAAGGCTGAGGAGGCCATCAGCCTGGACGAGCTGGGCATCACTGGCCTGAAGTCGCGCCAGACGGCCACGGGAGCCCGGATGCTGGAGATCGCGGGCTCCCAAAACGTCGAGAAGGCCGACGCTTTGGCGGCCAAGCTACGGGCGGCCCTGTCCGATGTGGTGCGGGTGGACCGCCCCACCAAGACCGCCGACATCCGCGTGGCCGGCCTGGACGACGCCGCCACACCTGAGAGGTTGGCGGCGGCGGTGGCCAGGGCGGGGGGCTGCGCGGTGGAAGCGGTGAAGGTCTGTGGGGCGATCCGCCCCAACGCCAGGGGGGAGGGCACGGCTCTGGTGTCGTGCCCGGTCGACGCCGCAAAGCGGATCACGGAGGCCGGCCGCCTGCTGGTGGGTTGGAGCTCGGCGCGTGCCCAGCTCCTTGAAGCGCGCCCCATGCGCTGTTATAAGTGCATGGGGCTGGGGCACACGCGCCAGCTGTGCCCATCGGCGGCGGACCGTAGCAGCCTCTGCTACCGCTGCGGCGTGTCCGGGCACTCGGCGGAGGCGTGCCAGGTCGTGCCCCCCCGCTGCGCTATATGCACGGACAGGGGGCTCAAGGCGGATCACGTCATGGGGGGGCGTAACTGTAACCCCCCCCATGTTAGGGGGAGACTGGCCCCAGCACCCCAGGGCCAGAGAGCCGAAAGCCGCCAGGCGGCAGTTGCGAGGGACGCTGAGATGTCACATTAATGGACAGAGGACATCTCAGCGTCCTACAGGTAAATGTCAACCACTCCGCCGGAGCGCAAGACTTGCTCTTGCAGTCAATGGCGGAGTGGGACATAGCCGTGGCGGCAGTGGCGGAGCCCTATTTCATCCCTAGCCAGCCTCATTGGCTGGGGGACGAGAATGGCTCCGCCGCCATTGTGGTTTCGGCTGGCCTTGGGGTCCCCTTCTCCCTCGTCGAGAAGGGGCCCGGCTACGTGGTGGCGTCATGGGGGGAGTACGCGCTGATAAGCGTGTACTTCTCCCCAAACAGACCGCTGGCGGACTTCGAGCGGTTCCTCACCCGACTCGGAGCCGCCATCGGGAGGGTGGCGCCCCGCGAGGTGCTGGTGCTCGGGGACCTCAACGCGAAGTCCATCGCGTGGGGGAACCCGAGCACCACTCCGAAGGGCCGGGAGCTGGAGGCCTTTGCCCTGGCTTCGGGGCTGACCCTGCTCAACAGGGGCACAGCCCACACCTGCGTGCGGCAGCGGGGGGGATCCGTGGTGGATGTCTCGTTCGCCACGCCCGCTGTCGCCAGCAAGGTGTGGGACTGGTGCGTGGTTGAAGAGGTGGAGACCCTGTCGGACCACAGGTACATCAGGTTCGAGGTCTCCACCTCGGGCAGGGCGGCCCCGACTCAACGGTGGCCGAGCCAGTTCCCGCGTTGGGCCCTGTCGCGGTTTAACGCGGAGCTGGCCGCGGAGGCGGCGATCGTCCGCCGGTGGAGCTTTCCCCGCCGGGAGACAGGGGTGGATGGCATGGCTGCGCACATGCGCGAGGCGCTAACTGCCGTGTGCGACGCAGCCATGCCCAGAGCGAGCGGACGCCCACCCCGGAGGCGGGGACAAGTGTACTGGTGGACCCAGGAGATCGCGGACCTCCGCGCCGCATGCTCCGCGGCCCGCAGGGCCTATGCGAGGGACAGGCGACGGCCGAGCCAGGGCGGCGCTGATGGCCAGCTGTACGCGACGTACCGACAGGCCAGGAAGGCGGTGCAGCTGGCCATCAGCAGGGCCAAGGAGAGGGCGAGGGAGGCCATGCTGGCGGGGCTGGACAAGGACCCGTGGGGCCGTCCATACCGATGGGCGCGCAATAAAATGCGCCCTCAGACGGCCCCGACGACGGAGACGCTGGACCCCCCTTTTTTACAAAGGGTGGTCCGGGAGCTGTTTCCCCGTCAGGGGAACTTCAGCCCCCCAGCGATGGCCCCCGCCACCTCGCGGGAGGAAGAAGGAGTTGAGGGAGTCGAGCAGACACCCCCCCCCGTCACGGACGGTGAGATGAGGGCCGCCATACGGTGCCTTCGTTCCAAGAAGAAGGCACCCGGTCCGGACGGGGTCCCCGGGAAAGTGCTGTTTGTGGCACTGGAGTTTCTCGGGGAGCAGCTTCGGGAATTGTTTAACGCGTGCATCCGCACCGGCCAGTTCCCGGAGCTGTGGAGGGTGGGGCGGTTGGTCCTGTTGCTGAAGGCGGGTCGTTCTGCCGACTCTCCTTCGGCATACAGGCCAATCGTTCTGCTGGACGAAGTCGGGAAGCTGCTAGAACGCATTCTGGCGGCCCGACTCGACCGGCATCTGCTCGGCACGGGGCCCGGTCTCTCCGAGACCCAATACGGGTTCCGCCCGACGAGGTCGACGGTTGACGCCGTCCTTGCCCTGAAGCGCCTCACCATGGAGGCGACTGAGGAAGGGTCCAGGGTCCTAGCCGTGTCCCTGGACATAAAGAATGCCTTCAACAGCATTCCCCATGCCACCATCCTCGAGGCGCTCCGCTTCCAGGGGGTGCCTCGATACATGGGAGTGCTGTTGAAGGCATACTTGGAGGGCAGGACGGTGTTGGCCGTCGGAAGAGGCGGCCGCCTGGTGGAGCACCGGGTGGAGGCCGGCGTTCCGCAGGGGTCGGTGTTGGGGCCGATCCTGTGGAACGTCGGCTATGATTGGGTGCTCCGCGGCAGACTCCTCCCCGGGATGAGTGTCATCTGCTACGCAGACGACACTCTGGTCACCGCCCGGGGAGGAGACTTCAAGGAAGCCTCCCGACTCGCCACAGTAGGGGTGGACTTGGTGGTCGGGAGGATCCGGCGGCTGGGGCTCGAGGTGGCCCTCGAGAAGACGGAGGCCCTTCTATTTCATGGGCCCCGAGCCGGGCCGCCGCCGGGCGCGAATATCGTCCTCGGCGGCGGAACGGTGGTGAGGATCGGGGCCCAGATGAAATATTTGGGCCTCATCTTGGACGGGCGCTGGGGCTTTGGCCCCCACTTCCAGGAGTTGGGGCCAAGACTGGTCAGGGCAGCTGCGGCCCTCGGGCAGCTCCTCCCTAACAAGGGAGGGCCCAATACGAGGTGCCGCAGACTAATGGCGGGCATAGTCCGCAGCATGGCGCTGTACGGTGCCCCCGTGTGGGTGGACGCCCTCTGCGCCGCCAACAAGTCGCTTCTGAGGCGACCGCAGAGGGTGATCGCGCAGAGGGCGATCAGGGGGTATCGTACGGTGTCGTGGGCGGCAGCCACTGTCCTGGCCGGTGACCCTCCCTGGGAGCGAGAGGCCGAGGTTCTCGCCCAGGTGTACAGGTTCGTGGCGGAAAAGAGGGCCCAGGGCGAGAACCCGGCCCCAAGGGAGGTGCGCCACCAGCGCCTGGAGGCCAAGAAGGACCTTCTGGAGAAGTGGGCCGAAGACCTCGAGGTGGCCCAATATGGCGGGTGGACCATACAGGCCGTCAGGCCGGTGTTGGAACGCTGGATGCGCCGCAAGCGTCGGCCTCTCACCTTCCGGATGGTGCAGGTGCTTACGGGACATGGGTGCTTTGGTAAGTACCTGCACCGTATCGGGAGGGAAGAGACGCCGGCGTGCCACGAGTGCGGCGCTCCAGCGGACACGGCGGAGCACACTCTGGCGGAGTGTGCGGCCTGGGGTCCACAGCGCCATATTCTGGTGCAATACTTCGAGGACGGTCTCTCCTTGCCGAGCATGATCCCAGTCATGCTCCGCAGGGAGAGAGCGTGGAAGGCGATGGCCCACTTCTGCCACCAGGTCCTGGGGCTGAAGGAGGCCGAGGAGCGGCTGCGGGAGGACGACCCGGAGTCCGCGCCGCTCCGTCGAAGACGCACCGGCGCGCGTAGGCGACGCTACGCGCACCTTATGCCGCCGGTGCAGTGAGGGCCACAGACGGCAGGTTGAGGGACCTGCCGTCTGACACGTGGCGGGAGGGGGGGGTGTGGAGCCCACACTCCTCCTCCAGGGAAGGGGCCCGGCTTCGGTCGGGCCGACGTCGCCGGGGCGCCGCTGTCGCATTCGCGTTGTGGTCACACCACTT